>JAKWJD010001759.1:37662779-38280279 GCA_027705065.1 Solanum peruvianum | reverse complement strand
CTGAATTCGTCTTTTCATATATAATTCAATGGTTCTTGAACTTGATCTTGAATAATTTGTCTTAAACTTGATCTTGGATTTTAAAGCTTTAAAGATTGTTCTTGAATCTTCTATGAACTAGAACTTAAACTTTATCTTTATCTTCACTTATAGTTGATTTCAAGGGCTTCGAGCTTGTTCTTGTATTTGATGGTCTTTATCGTTGTTGAGCTTTAATACTTCAACTTTTAAACTTGTAGATTATAGAGAATTTTATGGGGTTCGTACCACGGACTTTCTCTAGTTTCTTGTTTAAAATTTTCGATCCCTTTTCTAAATTATGAGGACCTCTATTTAGTTTTTGAATAGAGAAGTTATGACATGAATATGATTCCCTTCGACCAATCAGATTTGTTGGGTTTTAAAAGTTGTTAATGGAAAATGAAGAGTTACGACTTTTGTAAAGAGTTGCGACTATTATGAAGAGTTGCGACTTTTATGAACAGTTTCCACTTTAATGAAAGGTTGTGACTTTTATGAAAAGTTTTGACTTTTATGAAAAGTTGCGACTTTCATGAAAAGTTATGACTTTTAGGAAAGGTAGTGATCTTTCTTAAAGATTGTGACTTTTCCAAAGGTTTGTGCCCTTTCGGTAAAGGACACTAAGAACTTTTTCACACTACATTTTGATTACTATAATTTTAGTTGAACTAATTTCTCGACTTCTTCTACTATTACTAAATCTAGTATTCTAAGTGTACTCTACTGTTGTTGAGTGACTCGCTGACACCAGCATTTTGGGTATCAATACACTGGTGATTGAGATCATTCTATCTTGGGAGGACATATTCCAAATCAGACCTCGAATACTAGAGGGGAATAATTATCTTAAGGGGACATTCTGCATTCAGTAGGCTTGATCTTCTTTTTGTTTTTCCAGATTCTTGTATGTGTTACAGATTTTAAATTTATGAATTAATTTATGTTCTTCTGTATTTCACTGGTTCATTAAACATTGATAACTTCGTGTTTCTGAAAAGTTTATTGAAATCAGTAAGATTCTATAAACACAAATTGACAACAACTTTTCTGTAAAAAAAATCGTATATTTTTTTCTAATTTATTTCTTATTCTAGTTTCTCTACTTGTTTTAATTTTCTAGTTGTCAAAATGTTCTTAAATTTTTTGTTGTGTCTTAACAAGTTCTTCAAAGTTTTATTCTAAATATCTGATAAATACAATATGAGCAACAATCTTTAGGAAATTATTATACTGTTAGTATTTCTTGTATTCTACTGATTGAGAGAAACAAATCATGGAAATAGAAGATAAAAGTTCTTCAAAGTTTTATTCTAAATATCTGATAAATACAATATGAACAACAATCTTTAGGAAATTATTATACTGTTGGTATTTCTTTTATTCTACTGATTGAGAGAAACAAATCATGGAAATAGAAGATAAAATACATCAATTCTCCAGAATTCGGTGCTTTGTTAGCTAGGCCGAAGTTAGAATGTACAGAAAAAAATTGGTAGAATTCCAGTTAAAGATTACACCAGGTAACCTTCTTATTATTTATCTAATGATAAAAATAGTTTCTAAAGGTTAATAATTTTGATATTTATTATGTGTGTATTTGGAAAAAGTTCTGCAAATCGTATAATTTTTAAATTAATTTTTCTTGGCAATAGTGTTGTCTTTTAATTTTACTACTTTGCATAATTCATATTTTTGTTTGATAAAATAGTTTGTCAAAAATTTTATAGTTGGAAGACTATTTGAAGAGAAAAAAATTTCTATGTGATAATCTAAGAATATGTTTTATTTTGTTTGGAGAAATAAAAAAATAGTATTTTTGTACTCCTTGTGAATTCGATTATGGCTGATTGTTGTGGACTAAAAAACATTTATAGATCCTACTCTGAATAAATTAGACTATGCAATTAATTTGAAGAATATAAAAATTTCACCTACTAAGTTTGTGTTGTACTTTTGATTTTCTATAATGTTCACTATTATATAGGAACAATCTAAATACTAAGTGGTATATCTATTTGTGATAGAGGAAAAATACGAGTAACTTAGAGTTTGTGATTTTGTGCCTCTATGGAATAAACTTTGACATTGTGTAAACATTGTCAAAGAAAATTGAATCACTATAATTCTTTCGTTAAATAATTTTTTCAAAGAAGTTTCATATTAAAATATGTGGAAAAACTATTTTCAAATACTTGAAAAATATTTTTGACATTATATTTAAAATGTAAGGGTTCTTTGTGTATGATAAAGTTAAAATTAAACTTGGTGTCTAATTTAAATTTGGATCACAAGATAGAAATTCTATGATACCTATGTATGATGTTAGACCCATAAAATTATTAGAGTATATTTGATATTTTGATTGTTGAGTTTATCGTTTACTAGTATACGATATGACTAGTATGAAAACTATCAAATTAAATGTATACTTGTTGTGTTCTTTTACGAAAAATGTCATTTGAAGTGATGTTATTTTTCGTGAAAAGATATGTCAATTAAATAGAACTATTTGTATAGGCATGAATGTTGGTGAATAGTCATTTGTAATGTTTTGTAGAAGAAGCATTTGGATTATATTTCCTTTATTGGACCCGATAAAATTTTATTCATTAGTAGTTATATAACAATCAAATTAAAAGTTATAGAAATATCCTCCTGAAAGGAACATTTGACAAGGTGATGACTCTAAACAATGTTTGAATCACATAAAATTGTAAGAAATAGGAACAAAATATTAGTGAGAAAAAAAACTACCTCGCGAAGAGTTTTCGAACTCAATATTTTTATTTGTTCTTACTTGAGTCAATGTTTCTGACATGAGCACTTGGAGCATGTTAATTAAAAAAAACATGTAAGGAAAACTAATCAACTTAGCAGTTTTATCTAAATTTGAGTGCAATATATAAAAATGTCAAGTTTGTTTGGAATCTAAGTATGCTGAGCATTCTTATAAATCTGTTGAAAAGAATTCTAATCCCTTAGAATTTATTTACAATGACTTTTGTGATATGAAGTCAATATCATCTCATGATGGAAAAAAAGTATCTCGTTACTTTTATTGACAATTGCATCAAACACTATCAGTATTTGCTAAATGGTAAGAATGAAGCAATAGAAATGTCTAGACAATATAATATTGAAGTTAAAATCAGTTGGGAAAAGATATGAAGTTACAAGGATGGAGAGTATAAATCTCGTTTTGCAAAAATGTGTTTAAATAATGGAACAATACATCAATGTATTGCCCTATTCACCTCGATCTAATGAAAAACTGAACGTTGAAAGAAATGATGGATGCATTATTTATAAGTTTGGGGTTACCACAAAACTTTTGTGGAGGAACTATCCTTACTACAAAAGGGAACAACAAAAATTTGTCTTTTCATAAAGGAATCAATTTTATTTGTTTAGGACGTAATCTATTCCATACGAGAAATTGAAAGGAAGGAAATTCAACTTGAAATATTTCAAAGTGTGGGGTGTCTATACGAAGTCCAAGCTCATATTCCTTAAATGATTAAAATATGGCCTAAGACTGTGGACTATAAACTTTGACTTGAATAGTCTAGTGGAAGGTCTAAAATACATTGGGAAGAACAAGAGGAGAATGTACTTAATAAAGAGATTCAGAGGCGTAGTAAATGTCGAATGATATCTACTTCCTTCAAATATGATTTTGTAACATTTCTTGTGTCTTCTGTAGACTCATTCTTTTGGACCAATAGTGTCAATAGTAAGATTGTTTCAATCTCGAGCAATCCTATTTGAAGTTTGTGTAAGATTGTCTCTGTGTTAAAAAATCAGAAATTACTGGTTCTAATAAATCATTCAGAAACACGAAGTAACTGAGAATTTTTATAACCAGTAAATAAGATGAACAGAAATAAAATAATTTAATCTGTAAAAACGTACCAGAATCTGGAATACTCTTATTGAAAATTTAGGAAGAAAATCAAGTCCACTGAATTCACAGTGTCCCCTTAAGGAAATTATTCCCCTCTAGTATCCGAGGTTTGATTTGGAATATAACCTCCCAGGGTAAAATGATTTTAATCAGTAGAGCATAGATACCGAAAACTCTACTGTCAGCGAATCAATCCACAGCAGGAAAGTACACACGAAATATGTGATTTTAAGAAGAAGGAAGATCAGAAATTCGTAGGAAATATTCTGAAGACTGAATGGTATTTATAGGCAAGAAGAATATATTCTGAAAGGTTGCAACCCTTTCAGAATTAACACGACCATTAATGAAAGGTTGCAAACTTTCAAATGGTATTGACTGTTCCTGAAATTATCTCTCGATCGATCATTTGTCAAAGCCAAAGCCAAAGCCGAAGCCGAAGCGAGCGACGACAACGACGGCGCGAGGGGGGTCCCTCTTTCCAACCCTTTTAACAATTAATAGGAGTGTTTATTTATTTAAACTCTCCTATTTTCCTTTCCATTACCGATGAGGGACTATTGCCTTTTTTCAACAAAGCATTTAGAGGACTTTTCAAGTTCCCAACCTTTCAAGTTCTAAACCTTTCAAATTCCTCTACTTCCCTCTATTTCCCATCAATTCTTGCTACATACCCAACAGTTTGTTGATCTTCCTCCCAGAAATAAACCTTTGGGTTCAAAGTGAATCCTCAAAAGGAAAAAGAAAGTTGATGGAACTATTTACAAATATAAAACAAGACTTTTTGTCAAAGGATTTAGACAAAAAGAAGCTCTTGATCTTTTTGATACATACTCGACTACATTATTTGGATGTTCATTTGTGCTAGGTTTGTTATATGAGCTCCAAATTCATCAAATGAATGTGAAAACAACTCTCTTAAATGGAGATTTGAGGAAGAAATTTATATGGAACAGCCCGAGGGTTTTGTTGTTCCTGATAAATAAAAGAATGTGTGTAAACTTGTTAAGTCATATTATGGACTAAAACAAGCACTCAAACAATGACATAAGAAATTTGACCAAACCATGTTGTCAAATGGATTTAAGAATGATGGAAGTGATAAATGTGTTCATATTAAAATCACAAGGTAATTATTTGTTTGTATATTGGTAATATGTTGATCATCAATAGATAGAGTACTGACATAAATTCTACTAAATGTATGCTTGAATGCAAGTTTGGAATGAAACATTTTGGAGTTGTTGATGCGATCTTAGGAATATGAATTCTTAGAACTCCATAATGTTTAGCATTTTCACTGTCTCCTTGCATTGAAAAGGTACATGACAATTGCTGATGCAATCTTAGGTATAAGAATTCTTAGAACTCCATAATGTTTAGCATTTTCACGGTCTCATTGCATTATAAAGGTATTTGACAAGTTTAAGTATTTGGATGTCAATATTGTCAAATCTCCAATAAATATGAGTTTTTCATTTCAAAAGAGTGAAAGCGAAAGTGACTCACAATCGGATTGTGCTAGAGTATTGGAAAGTATGATGCATATCGTGAAGTGAGCGCGATCAGATATAGCATTTTCTACTAATAAACTGAGTCTGTTCAGAAGTGATCCAAATCAAACTCATTAACTGACAATAAATAGAGTTTTGGAGTATTTAAAAAATATATAAAACTATGTTTTGTATTATAACAATATCCAGCAGTACTGAAAGTATATACTAATACAAATTTTATCACCTGACAAATGAAGTAAAATCCACGAGTGGATATATATTTACTCTTGGTAGAGGAGCAGTTTCTTGGAAATATTTCAAAGAGACATATATCGCTAGCTCTACAATGATCTTTGAGCTAGGTGCTCAAGATAAGGTCGGTGAATAAGTCGAAAGACTTCGAAATTTCTTGATAGATATTTTTTTGGCCCAAAATATTGGAATTAGTATGCATACACTTTGATAGTAAAGATGCAATAGGTATGGCATGGAGTATGTTGTATAACGAAAAGTCTCGTCATATAGGACATAGACATGATACTGTTAGAAAACTACTCTCTAGTGGAATTATCAAAATTGACTGTATAAAGTCAAACAACAATGTGTTGGATCCCCTTACAAAAAGGCCTAACTAGAGAGAAAATTTAAATATCATATAAGGGACTTAGTTTACGTCATAGGACAAGTCATAATAACAGTAACTATATCTAGAAGATTGGAGATCCCAAGAGCTAGATTTAAGGACAAAAACAAAGTTGTGAATGATGGTTTGGCATTCTCAACCAACTCAATCCATTCTCATGATGAAGACAATGCTCAGGAATAAAGATACAACATTAAGGCTTATTAATGAGTTAATAAAGCTTAATGATTTTAATGATTGGCTAAGTTTGGCAGAGTTGACCAAATAGTGTATCTACGTGATAAGCCATTTCGAAGAAGATGATTGTCAAAAGCCTATATATATATATATACACACACACATAAAATCAATAGGTGTTCATGGATAAAACAAACCCTACCGTAAGAACCATAAACAATAAAGGGTTAATTGTGTGACATATGGTTGTCTAGGTATACACCAAAACTCAACAGTTTAAAGATATCACATCTATCGATTGATCGAGTATATCTGACATATGTTCACTAAGAAAAGTCCATGGGGAAACCTACTTATCCAAATGCAATTAATTATTGCTTGTAAAGTACACATACTTGTCCGTTTCTTTTTCTTCGAGTCATTCCCCATTCATGAAGGAATGTTGAGTTTTAAAAGGTGTGAATGGAAAATGAAGAGTTACGACTTTTATAAAGAGTTGCGTCTTTTATGAAAAGTTGTGAATTTTATGAATGGTTGCGTCTTTTATGACAGGCTGCGATATTTATGAAAGGTTGCGACTTTTATGAAAAATTTTGACTTTTATGAAACATTGTGATCTTTCCTAAAGATGGTGACTTTTTCAAATGTTTGTGCTGTTTCGGTAAGGCACGACAAGAATAATTCACACTACCCTTTGTTTTCTATAAATTGAGGGATTTCCTCTCATATTAGTTGAACCAATTTCTTGACTTCTTCTACTACTATAAATCTAGTATTCTTTATTGTTGTTGAGTGGCTATCTAACACCAGCATTTTGGCTATCAATACATTGGTGATTAAGATCATTCTATCCTAGGAGGACATATTCCAAATCAAACCTCGAATACTAGAAAGGAATAATTTATTTAAGGGGACACTGTGCATCAGTGGCCTTGATCTTCTTTTTGTTTTTCCAGATTTTGGTATGTGTTACATATTTTAGATTTGTGAATTAATCTATGTTCTTCTTTACTTCACCGGTTCATTAAACTTTGGTAACTTCGTGTTTCTTCAAAGTTTGTTGGAATCAGTAAGATTCTTTAAGCACAGATTGAAAACAATTCTTCTGTAAAACAAATTCGTATATTTTTTTCTAATTTGTTTTTATTCTAGTTTCTCTACTAGTTTTAATTTTCTAGTTGTGAAAATGTTCTTAAACTTTGTTGTGTCTTAACAAGTTCTTCAAAGTTTTATTCTAAGTATCTTACGAATAGAAGATTTAGGTAACATGTCTTATGGGCTTTATTGAGTGCACTTTAATTAAATCCATTTAATTTTATTTAAATAATGAACTTAACTATATTAATTCATAATGTTTATTTGAACTAATATATTGATGAATTTATTATAATCTGAATCATTTTATAAATTTATGCTTAATAAATTTTAAATTACTACTAATTTTCCCCTACTTCATTTCTTGTCAAGATATTTTATCTTTTAAAGACTAGACTTGAAGAATTTGAATACATGAACTTGCAGACTATCCAACTTGAAGACTTGAAGAATTTAAAGACTTCAACTTCCATACTTGGATATTTTGAAGACTTCATCTTGAAACAATTTATATATAGGGGCTTGCCTCCATTGAGTCACCATCATTTGGTGCAAGTTTGAAGTTTGATAAAAGATTATTCTTAGCTTTAATTTTCATGTGACAGATCAAGGGGGAACATATGTGTTTTTGACACTCATGCAACTGACGTACCTCACTGAAAAGGATAAAGTCACAACGTAGTTCTGAAAGAGTGCCTTTTTTATTTGGTATGTTGTACACAATTTATACTTATGGGGCCAAGAGTGACATGTAATTTAGGCTCATACATTAAGGAGCATTTTTTTACTTGACGATTTACTCAAATTTTAAGAGCTTTATGGTATATAATTTAGGCTCGAGTTCAAGGAGTATTTAAACTTGAAGATCTAAGTCAAATTTCAAAAGCTTCGTGACAAAAAGTTTAAACTCGTATTTCAAAAAGTATTTCAGCATGAAGATTTAATTCAAATCTGAAAACCTTTTCAACTTAGAAATTTATCTCGAATTTGAAGAGTCTTGTGATATACAGTTTAGTCTTGCCATTTAGGAGCATTTAAATTGTAGTATTTATCTTGAATTAAACACTAGTTCTTTATGATATGAAGGCTTAACTCGAATTTGACAAGTTTCCCCAACTTAGAGATATAGCTCAAAGTTTGAAAAACTTTCTACATGTAGTTTCTACTTCATAATCAACCGCGGATATAATGTATGTACGTTCAAGCCTTCAAGGATGGTCAATTGAATATCCATTACTTAAAACTTATATTGTATATAAGTCAAATATTATGTCTTGAACATCTTTAGCAGAATATCTACTGTTTCCAACTTTAAGAATTGACAAGTAATTTAGGATAACTATTTATACTATTTATGAATTACTCTATATATACACGTCCATGTTATTAAAAATAGTTGTTCTACATTACTTATCAATTTATAAAATCAAGAAAATTTTATTTATTTATTTATTTCATTTTATCCTTATAACTATTTATTTTTAAAAGTATCAATAAGTTTGTAAAGTTGCAATGATTTTTAGTAAAGGATAAATTAGTAATATTACATTTATTATTTATGATTTTTAAGAGGGTTCAAAAGTAAAGTGAAAAAAGGTAATTAAGGGTGACAACAAAGTTTCAAGATTTTTTTAAAAAAGGAGTAACATGTCTTAATCATTAAGTAGATATGACAATTTTAAAATTAGTATTAATAACATTAATTTTAAAATCCTTATGTTTTATTATGTACAGAAATATCATATGTTGCCCTCCCTTTCCCAACCCGCCCTTTTATCTCCGCCACTTCAGTCCTTTTGATGTTGTTGTTATCATCACCAATACCTTTTCCTCCGCTCTAGCCACATCCTTCTCCTCCATCACAATCACCACCATGTAATGATCTATCTCAACGGTTATGAGTAGGTTAATGCTAAAATAGATTAGGTTAGAAAACTTTTTGAGTAGTTACTTAAAATTTTTTAGCTAGGCCAATCTCAAACGAAATTTAGGCTAGGTCACATTTAAGGCCAACAGGGGAATAGGTGGGGTGTAATGTGTAACATCTCACGACTAGAAAGAATTAGAGAGGAGTTAAAAATATCAGGAAATACTTATCTTGGAAAGTAAAAGGAAATCTGGAAATTTTTGGTAAGTTAAAAAGTGAGTTTATGGTCAACTTTAAATGGTCATAACTCCTAGATCAATATGAGTTACGTGTATTTTAAGATGTGGTTGGAAATCTCTTCGAACCATCTTTCTAACTCAGCCGAGTTTGCGCGATTCCGAGTTGGTATGAGTAAGTTATGTTCTATGGATGTTGGGTTGTTGAATTAAGGAAATGTCCAATTCCAGGACTTAAAAGGGTATTTTAATCTTTTCACTACTTTATTAATATAATCCATTTATAGGAGTTTAATATGGGTCAAATCAGAACTTAGTCTGTTTTAAAAGTTGAGAATTTTCACGCTAGGTCTAAGGAGAACAGAGAAGAGAAAAGGAGAAGAAAAGGGCAAGATTTACCAGGATTGTTCTAGGTTGATCATGTTTTCAGCAAGGACTTGCTTCGATCAGCTATGTGAGTATATCTTAACATTGGGTTCGTTCATCCACGTGTCAAGCATAGCGTGATCTTATCCAAAAAATATTGGATTTTAATATTCTTGAATGTTGTTCATGAATTTCTTTCGTTCCTGAACATGAGATGAGATTTAGGAGTTTTCTTGATGATTTAGGTGTTGTTCTTAAATTCATTGGGTTAGATCCTTGTAATTGAAAGTGAGAGAAGGAATCGAGTTAAAATGATTTGGGATCAAAAAATGAGTTGAAAAATTCGTCAGGATATCCAGAGAGGACCATGCCCGATATGCCGCATTTGCGCCAGAGAGCCTGGGTTGCGCACCTGCAGTGCGCCAGAATGTTGTCTATGAACTTGAGGCCTTTTGCGGCGCGCCCCGAACACGCCTGAATCGGTGTGTTTCACCCAATTTTGGTAATTCAGTCTATTTAAGCCTTTCTAAAGTGTCTTAAAACTTTCTAATTAATGATTCTAACTAGTGCTTTAAAAGGCGGGGACGTGAGGCGAGAAATTTATACAGTATAGGGTGAGGCGTAAGTCTCATTGATTTAAGAGGCGTAGTCTTATGTATATTCAGTTTATAGTTTTATTTATAATAAAATAATCAAAAGTAAATCTTTCAATAGTTTATGATTTTAATTTAAGATAAGTATTAATAATCAATAATTAAGAAAAAAATATTATAATTACTATTTGAGAAATATCATTACTCCAATAGGTAAAATATGATTTAAAGCAAAAAAAGTTTTGAAAAATAAATTAAAAACCCTGATGTACGTTTTTACACCCAGGACTTAAGTTTTTATTCGCGGGATTGCGCCTCAAACTTTAGGACTTACTCCTTATGGATCTATGTCTTTCATTTACGCCCCGGAGCGTTTTTAATACGCCCTATGCCAAGACACCCCCTAGGACTCGCCCCAAAAATGTTTTCTAACACACTAATTCTAACTACTATAAATGACTTCTAAACATATAGAAATCATGAAGAAACATGAATTTCAACCTTGAATCCATAACTTCAAATTCAAGGATAATTAAGAGTGGGTTTAGAAAATTCTTAGAGTCTTTTCAATAAGCCTTTTGCATATGCTTTTAACATTGTTTTAAGACTTAAAGAGCAAAGATGAGTAGAAGAAGTTCATTTCAATTTTAGTAAGTCTTTTACAAACGTTTTAACTTCGTTTTAAGACATAAGGTTGAATTCAGTTAAGAGTAAAATGAAGTATTTTCTTCAAATAATTATATGGGGACTAAGTATTCCCAAATAAGTATAAGCATGTTTTTCACATTTAAACAAGAAAGGAAACTGAGATTTCAAAAAGAGACATTGAGAGGAAATTATGAATTCCAAGAGAGATTTTTAAGCTAAGTTTGAGCAATTATCTCAAACCAAAGAATAAGTTGTTTTACAAGCATATGAGCTGAGGATATTTTGAAAGTACTATTTAGCACCAATATGGGGATGCGAGTTCATCCGCTCGAGGCCAGCAATGGTCTTCGAGTGCCAGTACCACCTAGGGTGTAGGCTCGGGGCATGGCGTAATGTTTAGACTTGATTAATATTTTCTTGTAACATAGATATTATGAAATCCATAGGCCTTTAAGAAATTGAATTTGGATAAGTAGAACCTTTGAAATTGATCTTGGAATAGACGGAATATGTCAAGATGACAAAGGAAGAGGTTGTATTCTTAAAAGTGACCTTTCATGAATTTTTGAGTTTATGAAATTTTGCATATCTCGCTATAGTGTGAGTGGAGTGTGCATATCACTATAGCGGGATAAGTTCTGTTATAGTGGGCAAAGTCGAGATTTTATGGAGAAATCTCCATATTTTTGCACTTCTATTATTATAATTGGGAGGGGTGATTTTGGGCGATTCAAACTCATTTTTCGCGAATTTTATCTATAAAAGTAAGATTTTGACTCCCAAATCAAATGGAAAATGGGTCTTAATCCCCCGAAAATGGCAGGAAAAAACCCTTCTAGATATCGCAAAAGCAGCAAAGGATTCACAAAAGTTAAGCCTCTCTTATTTTTGTGAAGCTCGCTAAAGTGAAGCTCCATTAACTTGTACAATTGTTGCTTAAGCGATGGGCCTCTGCAAAAGTTAGGCCTGCAACATCAGAAAACACAACCAACACTAAAAGAAAATGAAAGATAATCGAGATTCATTTGGAACCTCGTACACACAAACCATATATGCAAATCAATTATCATCAACATTTCAAACTCAACGAAACTGTCAAAAGACTGATTGTAAAATCTCGTAACTCGAAATAGATAGGAATAAGCTAAGAAACTAAAAATAATCACTTTTTGAAAGAAAGGGAAATATCTGGAAATTTTTCTAACTTAAGAAGTGAGTTTAACTCATTTTCAAACAGCCATATCTCCTAGCGCAGGATGGTTTAGAAGTAGTTGTTCTTATGGTTGGAAAGCCCTTGGAGAGATCTTTCCAACGCAGTCGAGTTTGCACACTTTTGATATCTTATGAGGAAGATATGCCTATCGGAAATTGGGCTATTGGATTGAGGAAGGTCCCATTCCGGGTTTAAGGAAGAGCAAATTATCTTTTCACCCATTTATTTCCTATTTCAATTTAGGGATTTATTTGGGGTCAAAAATAGGTTTTAGTTCAGATTAGAAAAGTTATTTATGCTTAGGGCTTGGAGAAGAGAAAAGAGAAGAAGGAAAAGGGAGAAAGATCAAGGTTTCGCAAGACGCCAAGGAATTGCGAGTGGAATTCGTCGGGGGTGATTCCTAGTAAGTTATGTGAGATTTTACCAACTTGTTTTATCCAGCGATTTTGAGTAGATTGAATGATGAAAAGTGAAGTTCATGAAGAATAATTGTTGAATTCTTGTCGGTTGAGTTGTTGCATGCCTAGAGTTGATTTGACTCATGCTTTCGGGTTGTTTTTTGAGTCGAATCTATTGGGTATTGAGGGTATTAGTTATCCTAAGTATTTTGGGAAAGAACCATGGAGGTTTAGAGGCTTTAGAGATGAAAAAAGAGAATAAAAGTCGAAACGCCTGTCCATAGGGCCTTGGGATGTTGCGCCTCCCGCAGCCCACCGAATAGTCTCTGTCCGTAGGGCCTTGGGGTGGTGCGCCAGGCACACGGCCAAACTTGGACTCTGATGTTTGGGGCATGGATCCCCACGCCTCTCAGAGCACCAAGGATGTCGGTTCACCCCATTCGTTCCCTATCTTTTCATTCTAGTTCCAAAGTGATGTTCCCATAAGGTACATCTAAACATTATGAAATCATCCATAAACATGAGATCATGAATTTTGAATCCATAATCCAATTAAAGGAAAGTTAAGATCAAAGTCAAACAAGTTAAGAGTTAAGTCCAAAGATTAAGAAGTAAGTGAAAGCAAAGTTTCTTAAAGTATCAAGAGTTTTTGTTAAACGTTTAAACTTTGTTTTAAGGCTCAAGTTTCAAGTTAAGTAAAGAGTAATGAGTTGAAGTTCTTCCTTCAAAGAAATATAAGGGAACTAATATTCCCTAATAGTTGATTTAAGACTCAAGTTTCAAGCTAAGTAAAGAGTAAAGAGTTGAGTTCATTTCTCAAAAGTTATAATGGAACTAAGTATTCCCTAGAAAGTTTATAAATGTTTTCACATTTAAGTTAAGAGGAAACTAAGATTTCCCAAAAAAATATTGAACAAGAAAATGAAACATTGATTCCAAGAGAACTTTTAAAGCTAAGTGTTGAGCAATTATATCAACCCAAAGAAAGGAAGTTTATTTTAAAAGCATGAACTAAAGTATATTTAGTAGTGGTTTTGAGCACCGATGGTAGGATGAGAATAAATATTAACTCAAGTCTCCATGTAAAGCATGAAGCCATCATGCGTGTTAACGGGTCATACTTTTTAGATGATCACGTAAGTTAAGATAGTGGATCTAGTAAGTTAAGTAAGGTCCTATATCGATGGCAAAGTATAGGATAGTCCTTGGCAGGGTGAGGTAAACCGTTGTATCATCACTTAGGTTAACACTGATTGTTGTCGGTTAGTTAATCTCCCACAAAAGTTATTTTACTTTAAATGAGTAAAGTTAAGTTCGTTCTTGTTTTATTTTAATGAACTAAGATTGTTTCAGTTGCTTAAAAGTTTTATATATATTTATATCCCATGTGTTTTACTGCCTTATATATATTGAATTGAGTATCCATGAGTTGAGAAGAGCCAAGGTAAGTGTTCCTCTTTACTCTTTTCAAGCTTAAGTTTTAATAAGAATTCCAACTTGCATACTTGTTAATTCAATGTACTGATGCAAGTCGGCTTGCATCGTTTCATGATGCAGAAGCAGGTAACAAGGATCTGCATCATCCAGCACCTCGTTTATCTAGTAGAATAATCGAAGTCAGTGGTGAGCCTCCTTGCATTCTGGAGGACACATTTATATGTTTTTTAGTCTGTTCATTTATAGAATGTTGTGGGGTTTGTCCCAACATTCATCTTAGTGTTATAGAGGCTTCATAGACAGATAGACACTCAGAAAATTTAGGTTTTTTTGTCTCTCTATATTTATAGATATTTTATTATGAGACTTAAGTGTCATTTTGGCCAAGCTATTTTAATTTAAGTTACTTCATGAGATTGTCTTCTTATATTGAGTTAAGTCTTACGCTAAGTTAAGTAAGTCAGGCCAAGGGTTCGTTCAAAGTCAGCAATGGTCATTAGGTGTGAGCCACGTCCAGGGTGTACGCTCGTGGCATGAGACTAATCTGAGGTCGCCTTGACCCAACATCCATAAAATCCACAAGAAACTAACTCAACGCCTAAAAGACTAAAACAAGGTCGCGACCTCTCAAAAATGAACCATGGCCTCACCTAGGCCTATATCCCTCGAATTCAACGGAACTCACACAATTTCTATCCGAGGTTCTGAACCCCGAATATTGACTCAAGTTAACTCAAAGACTAAATTTTTGAAATTTCACTACTTAGGACCTCAAATCCCCAAAAACTCCGAATCTAAAATGACAACTCTCACAGCCTAATTCCACATTTTTGGATTGATTGAATCGTTGAAATTCAATTCCGACAATCAAAACTTAAAAAGATTCTAAAAACCACTTTTAAAGCAACTTAGACTTTCAAGATGACCAACTTAAAAATTTCTCAACTTTTAATTGAAAGTTCAAACTCGATTTTCAAAACTCAGCATTAAAGACTCGGGGTCGATAGTGAAAGGGCCAAAATAATAAATTCATGAAAACCTTTAAAAATGACTGACCGAGTCATTACAGTAAGGGTTCTCCTATCTAGGTTTAGAGTACGTACCTACACAACTCGATAAATTAGAATGTGATAAAAAACTTAACCAACTAAACAACTAAAAATCTAAGCCAAGATTCATAATTAAAATCATTGACAGAAAATTTGCGGAAATAATTCCCCTAGAATTTGAAAGTCATGTATCAAAACATCTAACATAGTCTAGAATATAGGGATGCAACCCCAAAGAAAAGGAATCTAAGTCTGAACAATGGACTAAACAAAGTAGATGAATCCATGATAGTCGGAAGAAGCAGTTCACTCATAGATTCTGGAAACGTCTGTATCACAACTATGATCGCGCAACAGCCATCGGAATACACCTTGTACCCAACAAAAAAATTAAACAAGTGCAATATCACTACACAAAAACAAAAGTGTACTAGTAGGTTCAGTAGTCAAAAATATATGAATATGCACATATAATTATAACTTAGTAAAACATGTATAACCCAAGTCAGTGGATATAAACAAGACCCAGTCATCAACCTGACTTAACAACTATATAAAACATTTACAACCTCATAACAACAACAGCTATATAAGTGATTCCACACATCTTCCAAGTAACTCCAGCCACCTAAGGATCCCTAAGATATCATCTATTAAACATGCAATTCCGATCTACACAAGAACCACTCCAGCATTTGAACACAATAATTTGGTCACTCATGGACCAACATGTAATAATTACAGAACAAATTTTTTATTCAAAACAAAGTTCAAGATTCTGAAATGGGCATGACAAAGGTGTTGGTGCCAGAGTTGGCGAGGAACAGTTGTAGAGGCAACTTGAAAAACAAATAGGAATATTTATTGTAAAATTGGGCTATTCATAGAATTTGTTTCTATTGCGACCGGATACCAGCGGAGCCTACGTTTTAAAGTCCTTCCCAAAGAAACAAAATGAAAAAATAAATAAAAATCATCGGAGGTCAGATTATGTTGAATGTTTTTTTATATTGAAAGAATATTTTATTTGAAAACTAGGTAGTTCACACAAAGTATCGGTTAGTCTGAAAGCATTATTTGATGCAATTAAATCAGTAGAACCGTAGTGAGTAATTGAGATTCTTTTACAATCACCCATAGGTATGCCTTCTGAACCATTATATTCTTCAAAATTGATAGGCTCTGCTGTGACATGATACGTAGCACTGAAGCTGACAATCCATTAACTTGTTGCATATTGGTTACTTGAAGAAAATTTGTCGATACTGTGAGTTGCAAACATTTGCAGCATGACCCTATTTGTTGTATAACTGTTAACAAACAGGTTTACTGATGCAACACCCTTATGCAGGAGCATTTGTACAATTATTGGAATACCTTTGTGAGTTGTTATTGAATTGATGAACAGTGCGGTTGTTGGAATTGGTGGATCTGTGAATGACCTATGCATCAGTTATTGCAACTGTTTCTTTCCTCAATTCCTCATGTTGAGGAAGAGTTCATAATCAATTAGTTTTGCATACAACTCATCATACTGCAAGATGATGAAATCTCTTGATCGAATTGCAGCGGAAATTGTTGGGAATTAAACACACAACACACACAAATAATCTAGAGAAAAGAGAAACGGAACACAAACGGGACACACAAGAATTTAACGTGGTTCGGTTTCCCTACTCCACGACTGTAACACGAGGATTTTATTTCACTTGTGCTGCCTCAGAATTACAAATACAAGGATCATATTTATAGGAAAACCAAATGGTTAACCTAGTGTTTCAGTAATGGGTCGGGCCGGCTCACAAGCCTCCACAAAGCCCAACAATCTCCCACTTGGAGGCTTGAAGAATTTCAACTGTCATCCACTTAGAACACTTGTATGTCTAGTAATCTTTTTCAACTCTCTCCTGCTACAGCGGCCTTCTCATCAGTCAACTGAAAGGCCCGTTGAAGCTCCCCGAAGCTTCAACACATCAGTCACGGCTGAAACTGCCCTTGACTCGTCCTCGGTCCCTACCGGCTCCCACTTGAGACACGAACTGCCGGATCCTAGAACTCCTGAGAACAAACACTCTCCATACTCAGCAAGAAATTTTCTGGAGACGTATCAACAGCTGGAATACTGGTTCTCTGACCCACTGTCTTCTAGGAGCCTTGGCTGAAGCACGGCCGGTGCTCCCACTGCCACAAACGCCTCTGACTGGTCTTCCTGAACCTTTCCTTGCTCGTTCATCCTGAATCTGACCTGTGGCTCTGGGTTTCTTTCTGCAAAGACAACCTTCTTCTGCCACGAGATTCTGTGAACCGGACTTTGTTTTTCTTCTGAACTGGACGGTCACTCCTCAGACGGTAATCCGACAATATACAACGATCCTCTTTTTGTTCCACGAGCCATGACAAGATTGCCCCTCATGACCTTCCACTGCCCATTTCCGAACTTCACATGATGTCCCTGTTCATCCAACTGCCTAACAGAAATCAACTTTTCGTCAAGCTTGGAACAACTCTGACATCCTTCAAGGTCCAGAAACCGACTAGCGTCTTCAGCACCATGTCAACCATGCCCGTAACATCAAGAGCTCTATCGTCTGCAAGCCTTACCTTTCCAAAGTCTCCAATAACCAGATTCTGCAATGCTTCACTGCTGTGGGTAGCGTGAAAATAAGCACCAGAATCCATGACCCAGGAATCCACATTGCTCTCCGCGCAACAGATAAACAAATCCTCGTTGGCGCTGTCTTCTGCAATGTTGACTTGTTTGTCTTTCTGGCATTGATTCCTGAAATGCCCACCTCCTTGCAGTTCCAACATGTTACACCTGAGCCATCCCGAGCCTTCGACTGACTCCTTCTTCGGTTCCTGCTCCCACTACCTCTGTTATTTCCTCTGCCACTGACGACGTTTAGCATATCACCTGATGATTCTCCAGAACTCCTTCTTCTGACATCCTCGCCAAGAATAAGATCACGAATCTTCTCAAAGGTGAATCCATTAGGTCCCACTGAACTGGCAACTGTTGTAACCGTTCCGGACCAACTGTCAGGCAATGATGATAACTGTAGTAAAGCTTGAACTTCATCATCGAACTTAATGCCAACTGACAAAAGTCTGGCTAAGATCGAATTCAATGAGTTGATGTGCTCGGTAACTGAACTGCCTTCCTTCATCTTTGTGTTCACCAACTCTCTAATCAGAAAAATTTTGTTTGCTGCAGATGGCTTCTCGTACATGTTAGACAAGGCTTCCAAGATGCCTTTCGCTGTCTTCTCCTTAAGAATGTTGAACGCAAAATTCTTGGTCAACGAGAGTCGGATAACTGACATAGCTTTCCGATCCAAAACTGCCCACTCTGCATCAGACAATTTTCCTTGCTTGTCACCCAACACTACGTCCAAATCTTTCTGAACCAGCAAATCTTCAATCTGCATCTTCCACCAACTGAAATCTGTACCATCGAACTTCTCAATTCGGAACTTCCCATCTTCTGCCATCTCAAAGGACTTCGGCAATTCCCTTAACGGCGTCTACAGACAGCGGGCGGCGATTTGGACGATGCTCACGATCTGGACGCTCGCGGCTGGATCTGAGGCTCCTTGACGCGGCGGCCACTGGACGGCAGCGGCGTTCTCTGCTGCGCGGCTTTCTCCCTCGCTGGGCTACGATCTGCGGCAGATCTCCTTCGATCTGGGCTGCCTGGTTCGCGGCGGCTGCTGCTCGCGAATGGCGGTTCCAGATCCTCGGCGTCTTGCACGGCTGTAGCTTGCGAACGGCGGCGGCACACTCCTTCCCGACGCGGCAGCCAACGGAACGGCGCGACGGACAGCACACGGACGACGGTTGTTCGCATCCTGCGCGGTTCTCCTAGCCGGCTGTGCTTGAGTTACCCACACGGTAACGGCGGCTACTCCTCCCTGCACACAGTTCTTCACACAAGAACCTAGGTGACAATTTCTCACAGTTTGTGTTACAATGTCGTTGTAACCTCGCTGATACCAATTGTTGGAAATTAAACACACAACACACAAAAATAATCTAGAGAAAAGAGAAACGGAACACAAACGGGACACACAAGAATTTAACGTGGTTCGGTTTCCCTACTCACGACTGTAACAGGAGGATTTTATTTCACTGTGCTGCCTCAGAATTACAAATACAAGGATCATATTTATAGGAAAACCAAATGGTTAACCTAGGGTTTCAGTAATGGGTCGGGCCGGCTCACAAGCCTCCACAAAGCCCAACAGAAATCTCATGAAAATCTTATTCGAACACTTTGTATTTTCACTACTAATTCATTATTGGTAAATGAAGCACCAACAGTTGCAAGCTCATTGCAAATAGAGGGTACTTGATGGAGATAATCGGGGATTTAGCAGGAGTCTTTTGATAGTCACCGTGACCTGAGAATTCATGTTTGGGACTTGTTGACATAATCCAAGAGCACAAATACCAAGTAAGTTTAACATTGAAGGCAAAAGCAATAATTGAATTAACCGTAGGATTGACAGGAGCCATTATGGCATTTTGGATCAATTGATTCTAGCAAAACCAAGTGTTGTACCCACTTCTTTACTAATTTGTGTGATAGTTGATTAATGAGCGGGAGAAGATCCGAACATATTGTGCCCACACATAATCATGGAAATCTGGGCATTTCAGGTAGAAAAGTTTGAGCTGCCAAGAAACTTTATCAGCAACTGGATTAAATAAAACAACAATATTAGAGTTGGTGCCGTTGGACTCCGCATATCATATGTTCTCAAGCATGTTAAGAGTAAGTTTGTGGTGGTATATAGTCAGAGGATCGGATGGGATTTTTTTTGTGGGGAGAGTTAACATGTGAGCTATGAAACCATACAAGTAAATGAGCAAAATGAAGCAAATATTCGAGAAGGAAAACGTTAATAATTATTAATATTAACATTATAAATTTGGTCCAAAGAATATACCAATTACTGATTTGACCAAATCCGATGGCAAAGTCGCACAACCATGACAATGTTAAGAGATGGGAGATGTTCTTGATCTCTCTGCAATGATGAAAAATAACAATGTGTATGTAATTTATAATGCATTGACTTGAGCAATATGCTTGTGAGGTTGGTTGGCTAACTGCTGGATGCATATGAATATATTAATGAAATGAAGCTTATCATGTCAATGTTTGAGGAAATTTATTAGGTGCTTGCAGAATTTATGGCAGTCTTCAAATGAAAAGTATATATTACGCTCTATCTAAAATTAACCCGAAAGGTCGCCTTCTACGTGCATACATCTAAATATAAGGCACTCATGTACAAACAAGTTTCAGCGAGTATGATTTCAGTGATAGTTATATATGGATGAGATTAACTTCCTTCAATAACAGTATTGTCTTCGAGATGATAGCTTTCTTCGACAGTACTGTTGTTTTTATTTTTTGAAGATCACTAATTTTTCTCATTTATAAAGAGGTCAATATCTCACCTTGTTCATCAAACATACGGAAACTTGTTAATGAATTTTTCCTCTCTTATTTTCTGTCTCTCATAAGAATAAAGGAATACATCAGATATTGTTAATCATAGTTGAAGTTTTCATTACTGCATATATATATATATATATATATATATATATATAGACGTGTGGAAAAAATGGAATGTGAAGGGTATGCTCCAAATATATCAGCCAAAAAATAGAAAAAAAATTGACTTGCATTCAATGTGTTTCATGCTCTGAGGAAAAGCAAGTGAGGTTGTTCTTCAGAGAGTTTATGATTTTTCACTTCCACAACCTGGTAAAACACGGAATTTTTATTAACACAAAAATAGATTAACTTAAGTTACAAAAGAAATTTATTTTTTACCTGAAAGCCAACATTTTGATAAAGCTTTTGTGCAGGTCCATTGTTTGTATGCACATGCACAAACACCTTTTCTGCACCTATTACACAAACAACAGATTTAGTCTTTTCCTGATTGATTCTACAACTGTTGCATCCAAATTATATTGCTTACCATATTCTTTAGCCAATCTAATAGCAAAATGCAACATGTTTCTTGCAACACCTTTCCTTCGAGAAGATTTCAGAACACATAAATTTGCAATATAACCATATCTATTAATGGATGATCTCTCAATGTTGCTCAAATCAGGGGCATTCACCCTTCCCTGTTGAATTGAAGACATTTCAAATCTTGGCGGGAAAATTGTTACTTATTTATTCAGATTAATTACCCCGGGAAAAGACTCTCCACTTGACAAGTGCCCGATGATTAAATCTAGTGTCCCAACGACACTGTTAAGTACTGTATGTCTGATAATTTTATCTTCTGCCCGTACCTGTTGATGTCAACAGTACATATAGAGATATGATGAACTAAAACAAGTTTGAAGCTAATTTTCTTGCAAGACAAGAGTTGAAGAAAAATAATATTATGTGAAGGTAAATTTTTGTTTACAGATTTATTTATACCGCAACAATGCAGGTGCATCTTTGCCCAATTTGTGATTTGCATCTTCTTTTCAAGGCATTAAACTCCTGCATAGTGGAACTATGAGATATTATGCACTGCGCATACGTTTTTCATGTAACACTTGTAAATTACCTGCTCTGCATATTTCCTTTTATAGTTATTGACGAATCTGCATTATCAAAGACGAAAATAATTAAAGATTTCGTGTGGTTAACTATCCAATCCGACCCATTAGCTTTTGACTTCCCTGATTATTTGTGAAGCCAGAGGTTTTTATTAACCCATTGATTTATTTTTTAATCTATGATAAGTATGGTTGGATTGGATATTTTATCCGATCCTACCAAAGGTAGGGTGTGTTGGCTGATGGTATAATAATAATACCGTTATTGCATAAAAATTGTCATAATATGATGGATCATTTATATTAATTAAAGTAAGATATAAAGAATTCATATAGCCAATTCCGACTAGTTGATTAATGATTCATTTATATGCATACTTTTTAAGTGCATAACAGGGTAGGGTGCATACCTATCATTTTGGCGATTTTCCCAGTGAGATTCAGCTCGCAGCCATGCTGCTGTCTGTCAATTATTGAAGCTAAACATAGTGAAAACACAAGCTATTGGATCTTAAATTATGAAGAAGGATACTAACCCAATATTCTTCATCAAGCACTGCTTCATGTGCCATGAACTGATGTCGATTTTCCTGATCCAACACTTGTTCATCCAATCGATCAAAATGGAGATTCGATGTGCATGTTGATTCAGTCTCAGATTGTGGAATGGCATATCGCAATTCTCTAAATACTTGTTTCTTCCCCTTGCTTGAGGAATTGAGATTCGATGATCTTCCTGACATTATCAAGAATGCTGAAATACTCTCATGTATTGCCCTTTTACAAAAAGAATTTGTGAGGTAACCACTAGAAGTAGCCATTGTTGACATTCTCTTCTAAAATTAATAATTAGGATCTTTCTTGATTCTTGAGCACCAAACAGAGAGCACTAACTCAATAAAAGTAATTTTATTTTCCTCTTTTTGTCTCACTTTCTACCTTCAACTTCTCATATTAGAGTTGCACAAAACTATATTTAATCACAAGTGTGGATAAAGGAGGAGATATTAATCACAAGTGTGGATAAAGGAGGAGATAATAGCACACTGATTGATTTTTACTTTCTTACTTCTCATATTGAGCTCATCGCGTGTTTATATTAAATCAATACATACATGTTTTGTGTTGAAACTTATTGTTCATTTTACTTCATTAAATCACTGACATTATTTCTTTTCCTTCGCTTACTTTGGTATATTAACAATATCATAAATTCCACAATTTCTAAAAAATTATTTATTTATAAAATTATTCTCCATAAATATGATAGAAATAATATAAAAAAAAATATTACACTTAAATTGAAATATGTATCAAATAAATCATTAAAAATAAATACAATTAATAAATATAATATTATTTTTTATTATACTCTACAAAACATTCCTAATGCCTAGAGTTTTTGTCAGTGTGCTGGTAATTTTTGGTTGTCCTTTGTCCAATTTTTTTTTGGTTTCTTCAGTTGTCCTTATGCGAAAAAAATAAAATTATTTTTCACCTACTGTTAAATATTCATATTAAAATTAAATTAAATATAAATTTAAATATCAAAAAATTCCATTTAAAAGGAAAAATATTTCTTAACAATAACACTTTCATATCTAAAAGCACTCAAATTCAAAACCTCATAAATAAAAAAAAAAAAAAAAAAATTATCACTTCACTGTAACCTCCTTACGCAAATTTGAGTTGTGGAGCACAAGGGTTTGGAAAGGAAACCGTTAGTGGATACAATTATTAGGTAAAGGTATGTATATCATTGTCATCCATATGTGGATCTATAGCAGCCACCCAATTGCTTCCTTGTCCTCCTCGCGTTACATTTGAATATCTTAATACAAAATTGGGATCACAGACTTTAGGCTACCTTTGTCTTTTTTTTAAAACAATTGACTTGTTAAGTTATCTATTTATTGGCATATATTGTTGGGTATGTAGCAAGAATTGATGAGAAATAGAGGGAAGGAGGGGAACTTGAAAAGTTGGAAATAAGTATATATATATATATATATATCGAACATATACAATATTGTCAACATTTACGAACAAAAATCAACTTCACATTTCTCAATATACACAATTATGTCAAGTAGTTGGTCCTCTCATGGAACCCAAACCCAAACTGTTAGCATATCAAAACGTGATTCCAGATCCCACAATTATACTGAACGTGGCAATTCGATCCCATTTTTATGTCGAAACGTGACAAGCAATCCCAGTTAGTTATGCCAGAACGTGGAAATTTGATCCTTCAACACACCACAATCACAAACACAAGTATACTCTCAAGTCATACATCAAGAAGTGATTCATGAAATATAGTAATTTGTCTATCTCATTTATAACAAATGTGATTAATAAAACAACATTCATATACATATAAATCTCATAATGAAGCAAGAACAAACATACATCACACAATCATAGAATCACAATGATCACCTACCTCGAAACAAGTTTGAAATCCTAAGAATCTCGATCCTTCTCTTTCCGGATTCGTTAGCTTGTTTTGTGTACAAACAATTAATACAATATGAAAATCAATTATACATACACTAATTATCCGACTTATAACAATTCTATGAACCCTAGATCATATCCATGATCCCCAAGTATCCAAAATAGGGTTGCTTCCACCATAGAACTTAGTTACAAAACCCTCTACCATCATTAATTTCACATTCTATTACGTTCTACGAATAAAAAAAATCGATTCAAGGAGTGAAAAGTTTGCCTTTAACCTCAATAATGGTGAAAAATGAGTAGGAGTCGCCTGGAAATTGTTCCTTAGCTCAAAAAGTCAAAAAAAATGCATAATAATGTCGTTTAGGGATTTATTTACGATCTTAAGTCGCGTCGAGCCCGCTACATCGACCCTCACCCCGCTGTAGGGGTCCGTCAGAGCGACCAAATCTCGCCAGGGAGGCTTGCACGGAACTAGTGAGCTACTTTAATAAATTCCAAAACCCCCATTTAACAACACACCTCTAACCAACGACACTCAGAAAATCCACTGCACGCTAAGATCGATTTCGAGAGTTCTAATCACCCGAATTCAATTTCGTAAAGTCGTGTGGATTCTTTAATGAGTTATCTATCTCATCAGGCAATCAAAATTATAAATAATTCACCTAATTGGTACCAAATTTTCCTACACTTTAATAACTTTAATTTCGTCCAAATTAAAATTAGGTTGAAAAAATTTCAAGTTACTACGAAAAAAATTTTGACCCAATTTTTTTTTTCTATTAGCTATTCTATAACGACGAAATCCAATTGTTACAATGTATTACTGCATAAAAGGGAAGAGTCTATAATAAACCGATAATATATAATAAGTATTAAAAATACCTATAAAAAGTCGTATGAAGTGCACTATGCATTATTTTTCTTATTAAAATTTCTTTTTGTTTGCTCGAATCTCTCTTCTTCAAATAGCTCAACGCTATCCCAAACAACTCATTTCCCTATAGATAACTCTTGAATAAATCTAAATCATTTGTCATCCTGATGTGGTTTGAATCTACCTTTTTCGACAATCCTTTGCCAGCAACATTGTGTGCACAAACGAAACTAAAGTGCACTTCATTGTTTGCTAATTTCTCAACCAATTACCTGAGATAAGCTTATCAACATCTCAACATTGATAACAAATAATTGTATAGAATGACAATGAAAGAGTTGGTTTTGGTTCTTGTGGAATCAAACTAAATGGAACATGAATTAATATGAATATTTGGTAGGAAGATAATTAGTACAAAATACAAGTCAAAGATTGTATCTTGGTAGGTGAAAGTTAGGCAAACCATAAAATGGTTTGCTATCTTAACCTTGACAATTTTGACACATAGTGATGTCATGGATGACATCAATAGGATGAATTTATTCCTATAAATAGGTAGCTCTTAATTCATTTTCAAATCATCATTTCACTTGCCTTCTCACCTTCTAAGGCATTGTGTTCTCTCTCTTGTAGTATTTCACTTATATTCTTTGTATAGTGAAATAAATATTGGTGCAGTTGTTCTTTGGTGGACGTAGGATCATTTTGATCCGAACCACGTTAAATATTGTTGTTCTTCCTTGTTCTTTAGTTTCACGTTTCCGCTAACAATTGGTATCAGAGCTAGGTTCTGTCTGAGTATGCTCTGTGGTTGCAGCACAGTCTGAACTTCCACATCAGAAAAGGATTACTTTGATTTTCTGTAGTTCCAAATACATTGTAGTAGAAAAGGAAGAACAAGTAAAAAAAAATATGAGTTCCATGAAGTTTGAAATTGATAGATTTAGTGGGCGCAACAACTTCAATATCTGGAAAATCCAGATGATAGCGTTACTGCGGAGGGAAGGTTCAATCCATGCTATTGACGGGAAAGTACCCCGATAAGATATCGGATTCCGACAAGGAAAAGATTGAAGGAGATGCATTGAGTGCAATCCAACTGTCCCTTGCACCTAACGTACTTTGTGAAGTGAGTACAAGTACCGAAGAGACGGCCAAAGAGTTATGGGAAAAGCTGGAAGGGCTTTACCAGGACCAGTCAGTGACAACAAGGATGTTGTTACAACGGCATCTTCATACATTTAAGATGGATTCAGGTACTTTGTTGCAAGACCATCTAGATGAGTTCAATAAACTTGTGATGGACTAACAAACTGCTGGAATTAAAAAGGACGAGGAAACACTTGCATGTTCTTTACTATTTTCATTGACTTCAAAATATCGTGGTATTGAGAATTCAATGATGTATAGCAAACAACCTATTAAACTGAGCAAGTGCGGCAAGCACTAAACTCTTGTGATGTGCGGATGCATTTTGAAGGAGACAAAAGTGACGAAGCTAGTGGACTCTTTATAAGAGGTCGTACTAGCCAAAAGGGAAGGAGCAAATTGAAGTACAGATCAAAGTCTCGTGTGAACAAAAAGAATGCGGAGTGTTGGGGCTGTCACAAGAAGGGGCACTTTGAACGAGATTGCCCTATGTCGAAGTCCAAAGAAAAGGCGAGTGCATCCATTGTTGAGAAAGTACATGATAATGATGATGATTATGTACTAACAACATCATGCAATAATGGAGTCTATGACAACAAATGGATCTTAGACTCTGGTTGTACTCTACATATGACATTCCGAAAAGATTGGTTCAGCAGCTATGAAACAAGCAGAGGAACTGTATTAATGGGCAATAATGCAACTTGTAAAATAGTTGGCATTGGTTCATTTCATGTTCGCTGCCATGATGGAATCATGAGGACTATTACAGAAGTCCGTCATGTTCCAGATCTAAAGAAGAATTTGATCTCCCTGGGTACTTTAGATAAACAAGGCTATAAGTACATGAGTGAAAGAGGAACTATGAAAGTGACTAAAGGGTCTTTAGTCATGTTGAAGGCCAAGCTGGAGGATGGCCTCTACACACTTGCGGGAAGCACCATTATTGGCTCTGTAAATGCATCTACAGTGCAGTTATCTAATGATGACAAGGCAAAATTATGGCACATGAGACTAGGCCATATGAGAGCACGAGGATTGGAGATGTTGAGCAACCGCAACCTTTTGAATGGTGAGAAGATCAGCACACTTGAATTTTGTGAGCACTGCGTCTTAGGGAAGCAGAAAAAGGTCAGCTTCAGCACTGGCAAGCACAAGATGGGAGGGGTGCTAGACTACATCCATTCAGATTTATGGGGTCCCTCTAAGCTTCCATCAAAGGGAGGAAAGAGGTATCTTCTCACATTCATTGATGATTTTTCACGAAAGGTTTGGGTGCATTTCCTGAAGACAAAAGGTGATGCTTTTTAAGCATTTAAAGAGTGGAAGACTTTGGTTGAAAATCAAATTGAGAGGAAAATCAAGTATCTTCGCACGGACAATGGCTTGGAGTTTTGCAGTGAAGAGTTCAATGATTTCTGCAAGGTTCATGGGATCGCAAGGCATAAGACGATCAGGCACACACCACAACAGAATGGAGTTGCCGAGAGAATGAACAGAACTCTTCTTGAGAAGGCTCGTTGTATGCTCTTACAAGCTTAGATGTCCAAAGTATTGGGCTGAAGCAGTTCATACTGCTTCTCATATTGTCATCGGTCTCCAGCATCAGCGATTGACTTTAAGACTCCGAATGAGGTCTGGTCAGGTGAACCCTCTAACTATTCATACTTGCGAATATTTGGGTGTCCAACTTATTATCATGTTAATGAAGGTAAGCTTGAACAAAGGCTAAAAAGGCCATATTCGTAGGGTATGTTGATGGAGTAAAAGGGTACAAACTATGGTGTTTGTCTTTACTCAATTTGTGTTAGTAGAGATGTTACCTTTGATGAATCTCTATACTTGATCCTCGTAAAGTTTCTGTGGAGTTATCTAGAAACGAGAACAACGAGCAGGTGGAGCTACCGGTGGAGCTTACCAAGAAACGGGATCAAGAGACTCAAAGTGATGAGTCAAAAGATGCAGAAGAAGTTGCTTCCAATGAACCATACACAATTGCGAAGGGAAGACAAAAGGCGGATACGGAAACCGGAACGTCGTCTTATAGAGCAAGAAAATCTGATTGCACAAGCGTTCGTAGCTGCAGAAGAGGAGATTAAGGATCTCGATCCCTCTTCGTGTATTGAGCAAACAACTTCTTGCAAAGATGCTGCACAATGGCAGTTGGCCATGATGGAAGAGATGGAGTCTCTTCACAGAAATGAGACATGGGTCTTAGTTAAAAGGCCAAGGGGATAAGGACAGTTGGATGCAAATGGGTCTATAGAAGAAAGAAGGTATTCCAGAAGTGGAAGCTGCTAGGTTCAGGCGAGATTGGTTGCAAAGGGTTTCAGTCAGAAGGAGGGAATTGACTACAATGAGATCTTTTCTCCAGCGTGAAACATAGCTCAATTCGCGTGCTGCTAGCATTGTTGCACAATTTGATTTAGAGCTTCAACAGCTTGATGTCAAACTGCTTCTTTACATGGTGATCTAGAAGAGACAATCTATATGGATCAGCCTGAAGGTTTCCTAGCTGAAGGAAAAGAAGACCATGTATGCCAACTAAAGAAGTTTGTATGGTTTGAAGCAATCCCCTAGACAGTGGTACAAGAGGTTTGAGGCATTCATGACTACACATGGATTTTCGAGGAGTGCATTTGATAGTTGTGTGTATCACAAGAAGATGTCTGGTAACCTATGATTTATCTTTTGTTGTATGTTGATGATATGCTTATTGCTGCTAACAACATCACAGAGATAAATATTTTGAAGAAACTTTGAGCAAGGAATTTGACATGAAGGATCTAGGAGTTGCAAAGAAAATCCTTGGAATGGAAAATTTCCAGAGAAAATGGTGTGTACATCTTGCTCCAGAGGAGACATCCGAAAAGTTCTTGAAAGATTCAATATGGATATGAGCAAGCCTGTAAGTACACCTTTAGCTCTCATTTCAAGCTTTCAGAGTTACAAATGCCTCAATCTATGGATGAGGTGGAGCATATGTCAAGGTTCCTTATGCGAGTGCAGTTGGTAGCATGTGTATGTATGCTATGGTATGCACACATCCAGATATGCCCAATCTGTAAGTGTAGTAAGCAAGTACATGGCAATCCAAGAAAAAGGCATTGGGAAGCTGTCAAGTGGATATTGAGATTCTTAAAGGAGCTCCTGATGTTGGCCTAACCTTTCGGAAAGTGAAGGTATTCAATTCTCGGTTATGTTGATTCTGACTATGCAGGCGATCTTGATCGAAGGAGGTCCACACTGGATACATCTTTACTCGTTGGCAGTGCCTTTAGTTGAAATCGACTTTACAGTCGATTGTCGCTTTGTCTACAACAGAGGCAGAATATATGGCAGCAACGGAGGCAGTGTGAAAGAAGCTATCTGGTTGAAAGGTTTGGTGGCAGAATTGAGTTCAGATCAGCTTAAATCAATTCTAAAATGTGATAGTCAAAGTGCTATTCATTTGATTAAATCAAAGATTTCATGAGCGCACCAAACACATTGATGTCAGATTTCATTTTATTCGAGATGTCGTAGAAAAGGGAGCTATCAAGGTTGAGAAGGTTATCACAGACGATAACGCTGCAGACATGTTGACCAAAATAGTCCCGCTTGCCCAGTTTGCACACTGCAAGGACTTGGCGGAGTATGCATCAATTGATGCAACTAAGAGAACAACTGCTAGGTGGAGCTGGTATGTTCAACAAAGGTTTGATTCTTCTTGTTTCTTACAAGGGGATTGCCCAGTAGTAAGCTTAGAAGTTTTGGCCGGAGTTGTTTATACGCATGCTTGGAACACAACCAAGGTGGAGATTGAAAGAGTTGGTTTTGGTTCTTGTGGAATCAAACTAAATGGAAGATGGAATTAATATGAATATTTTGTAGGAAGATAATTAGTACAAAATACAAGTCAAAGATTGTATCTTGGTAGGTGAAAGTTAGGCAAACCTAAAATGGTTTGCTATCTTAACTGACAATTTTGACACATAGTGATGTCATGGATGACATCAATAGGATGAATTTATTCCTATAAATAGGTAGCTCTTAATTCATTTTCAAATCATCCTTTCACTTGCCTTCTCACCTTCTAAGGCATTGTGTTCTCTCTCTTGTAGTATTTCACTTATATTCTTTGTATAGTGAAATAAATATTGGTGCAGTTGTTCTTTGGTGGATGTAGGATCATTTTGATCCGAACCACGTTAAATATTGTTGTTCTTCCTTGTTCTTTAGTTTCACGTTTCCGCTAACAGACAAACTATTTCATAGCAAATTGTTTGTCAGTCGCCTCTCTCCCTCATATTCTTGCTCGCCATTCTTTTTCTCTCGCTCGCTCCCTATTGCTCGTCTTTCTCACTTTATAAAATAGAAATATATAAATTGTATTTTTGTTTGTATTAAAGCAAGAGAAAAATGTATATTCACACGCAAATACATATATATTCGTCTTATACACTTATAATTATACAATACGAATATTTTGCTGCCCAAGTCTCTTTTGCTTTTCTCTCTTTCTCGTTTTATACAAATTCAAATTTTGTAAAATTTCTCTCTTTCTCGTTTTATACAATTCGATTCAATTGTATATTTTTTGGCCAAGTCTCTTTTGCCTTCCTCTCTTTCCCGTTTTATAGAAATTCAAATTGTATATAATTTCTCCCTTTCTCCTTTTATACAATTCGATTCAATTGTATACAAATTCAAATTTTATACAGATATACAAACACATACAATTGTATTGAGAGACTAACAACGATTTATACAAATGAGAGGCTAACAACAATTTATACAAATGGTCTGTCAGCAAAATTATACAAATCTGAAGAGTAGCCAGCGAATTATACGATTGTTTCTTTTGTATATATGTATAGCGGAATAGGCATAACTTTCAGTTGTATATTTATAGTGAACTATATATATATATATATATATATATATATATATATATATATATATAATATATATATATATATATATTTTATGAAGCACAATTATACAATTTGTATAATATACAAATATAAATTTTGTGTTATTATATATGAAAATTACTTTTTTTTACTGATCACCATGAATAATATTTTTCTTCATTTTGGACGACGTTGCTCGCTTTTGATTCACGGGATATGTTAAACAATTCAATCACATAATCAAAGCAATTTTCTTTAAGTCGAAGTGATCAAGCTAACTTATCGTTTACATAGAATCTAATCTTATGAAATATTTTATTTTTCTTGACACGTAGAAGCACATAGATATAATGAACTACCAATCCATTGAATTTACAATATTTTGATAAATGTCTCACGTGTCCAAAACAGATTTGCTTAAAATCAACATAGAGTTTTTTCTCAACTAGAGTTTCTCTATATTCCCAATAAATCTTCATCCTTGATTTTACATGAATCTTTTTTGAAAAAATAATGGTTCATACATGTAGCTTAGGCCATACAACACAAGGAAGCTGTTTCTTACACAAATTGACAAGGATAGGGGATTATCATCTCCATATCCACCATCTCTTGTGTTCACATCTTCACCATCATCATTATTTTTTTCTTCATTTTTCCTGTCGCTAGATTCAACATGCTCACTCTTCCAGGCACTAATGTCATATTTCTTTCAGTGTCGGTCATGTTTTTCATTTTCAACTCCGACTTGACAATTATTTTTTTAAAATTTGAATTTTTTTTAGCTTTACGTTTCCTATTGTTACAAATAGTAGAAGCATATCCTTTTAATGATTTTTCTATCTTTATTTCATACTTCACAATTTGCAAGCAAAAATATTTTATAGTGATCAATTTATCGATTACTGGTTTATTAACAGACTCAGACAAGTGCTGTAATAAAACATGCAAAACAAACAACAGTGATTTTAGAAACGGAGAATACAAACGATAGGGAACAAAACATCATTAAAGTCGATTAAAATACAAGAAAAAACAATCAAAATTAACTGAAAATATTACTCTATATATAAGCCATTAACAATAGAACGAGCACAACAAGAGAAAGCTATACTATGTGCTAAAAGGAGTGTACGAAGTTTTCTAGGAATTACTACAACAGTGGTAGTTCAAATGACTATAAAAGGACATGTGGATATTACAATTACATGCAGCTAACCACGTCTCAAATTGTTTTTTTTCATATACATGTTATTCTCTGGTTGGATTATGATTTCAAAATTTTTGTTCACTTCCCTTTTCTTTAGCATTTCAATTTTGAAATTGGATCTCTGTTTGACGAGTTTCAAAACCTCTCTCTTTGCTTAAACTAAGGCATTCCTGGACAATATTGAGTTTTATTTTTCTTTAATTTTTCGTTGCAGGCTTCTAGTTACTAACCAAAGTGTGAATTTTTTAGTGTTATTTAAATTTTCTTTTGGCCTCTGCTTGGTCTATTCCCTAATTCTACATATGCATTAATTCTCTTATAGCTAATACTTGGTTCTTCTTCTTCTTCTTCTTTCTTTTTACAGTGTTTGAATTGACTTTTAAGTATTTTGAAGACTAAATAATGTTTAAGTATTTTTGGAGTGCTTCAGTAGATTAAAAAAGTGTGTACAAACACTTCAATTTTAAGTTAAATAATAAAAATAAGTCATATGCCTTAAGGGTTATCCTAATATTTCTTAAGGATGATCTTTGACTTATAAGTTAAAAAAAAAAAAGAACTCAAAAAATATCCACTCATTGTGCAAAGTAAAATGTAATTCAAGATGTGGAATCAAGAACACGGACTAAAAATATATCAGATTTTGACCAATTTAATCAACAACAATAGAATTTTTGCAATAATCCAAAATTCACTACACCAAAATGCAACCAAAAAACATAGTAAAATGGAGCAAAAACTGTTAGCAAAAGAAGAATAAATTTATTCGAGCATAAAAGGATGAAGATTTCGACTCGGGGAAGAAGATTAAAGAAGAAAAACATTTTTACTCCTTGAACTCTTCTACGTGGTTCATAAAGTATGTTGGGTCAAATGCGAAGTGTATATTTTGTTATATGAAATAGTTCTATGAATACATGTATTCTTTGGCCTTAAGATGATGCTTGAGTGTGGATAATGTAAGGGGCCATTGTCTATACATTGCACCAAGTATCACTAGGTTACTTGAAATGTTAAGGAATTAAGAAGGAAAAGAAGTTAATGGGAAGGGAAAGGTACTTAATGTAAAGGGAAGGGTAAAGTGGCTCCAAAAGTGTCTTAAATGCAACGTGTGGTTTTATGTGATATTGTGACTATTGTATATGCCTAAATGAAGTATGTGAATTATATGATACTTATTGTATTAAGTTTTATGAAGTTTTCACAAAAAAGGCATAATGCATGTTTTAAAGTAAAATGTCCCTTTTTAATGCATGTTTTTGTATGGGTGCCATTCTTAGTGCATTTTTGTACTAACACCAATCTTCTTTACCTTTTTACACAAAGTGTAGGTTATGGATGTTTAAAGGATGTCTCTATGATGAAGAGCTTGATATGTGATTCCCAATCTCAAGAAAAGAAATCCTTAAGTCTAAGGATTTCCTAAGTCATGTCTTACTGTATAGTCTTGTAATAGTATACTTATTATTTATGTTACAAGGGTCATGTACCTAATGTACTCTAATGATGTTGAGTCTAAGATGGAAAAGAGACTTAGAGTCTTAAACTATGTATTATGCATATATATATATATATATATATATATATATATATATATATATATATATATATATAATATATAATGGAAGCGATGTTCTAGCATATGATGTGCTATGAAAGTTTTAATTTTTTCGCTAAATTTACCTGAAAGTTCGATGAATGATAACTATGGGCTTGTATAAGACCTCCAAGAGGTCAAGTACGCTATGTTACTTCTAGTGGACGCTCCCCGATTGTTCCATATACAACACAAATGGAGATATTAAAAAATTATCAAAAAGAGAGGAACGGGAATTTGAACAAATATGGAAATGAGTTGGACATATTTTCTTTGTGTAGAATCCACAAGCTAAAAAAGAAAAGAAGAACAAATAATAAAGAAAAAATGAAAGAAATATGCAGCAAATATGAAAAATAAAAGTAGAAAAATGTAATGGCATGGTAGTTACTAAACTGGAAAACAAAGCACAAGAAAAGTTGGATGTATAACTTGGTCAAATGTTGGTACACATTTGAGCTACCTTTAAATTTTGTCAAAAGTATCAACTACCAAGTGGAAAAATTAAGAGAAAATGATGATTTCCATCTTCAGAGAATAGATAGAAGTAAAATGAGGAATTTGTTGCCAAAGCAGAAGAGAGAGGAGTAAAAACAAAACAATCCATATATTTCTTGAAGTTCTTCTTATTCTACTTTTTATAGCTATTTGATGTTGAAATTATTTTAGTTTATCGCTTTTAATTAAATTATTGAATTATTTTTCTTGAACATTTCTTATATTTGATTACTTAATGGAGAAGATAATTTTCATTAGTAGTACCATTTCTATTATGAATTAACTAGGAAAAATGTCTGCGCTTCGCGCGGATTAATTTCTTTAATTAGATTACTCATGATCATAGGTTAATATTCTTATTTTCGAGTGAGTATACTGATTTGTAAATAATATAGTATTCTTTTCCCTCCATTTATCTTTTCATATAGATGTTTAAACATTTTATTCATCATTTGTGACTTACTTCTTTTCATTCTAAGTCTGCATAATCCAAAGTGTTATGCATTTTTTTTTATTGTTTTTGTTCTTTCGTTTCTAAAGTTAATTGAAATTCTAAAACACATCTTCTTTTGCTTAACAAAAATAAATATATTTAATGTGAAATTTTCTTAATGAGAAGGAAAATGAAAAGCCAGAGGAAAGTCTCAATGACACACCACCTCAATCCCGTGTTGAAATGCTAACTTCTGAGCTTTGCCATCTTTGGACAGAGACCTTCACCAATTTGAACAATATATAATTATATTTGATGTTTCTTTTTCTATTTCATCAAAAACTATCTGAAAGTTGTTATATTATGACTCGAGAGTTGATGGTCAACAACACATATGAATTAATGATTTTTTCTATATCTCAACTATCACCATTTATACATTAGATCAACTCTATGGGATTTTTTTTTTCATCCAGTGTCTGGAGACCATATTAGAGCTCCAATTAAATCCAACGAGTGTACAAATTTACTAAGAAGAGAAGAATTAAAGGAAATTATTATAGGTAGACCATTTCTTGCAAGAGGAAGAGAAATTATTGATGTCCATCAGGGACAAATGATATTGCGAGTTGATGAGGAAAGAGTAATCTTTCACATGCAGAAACTATTGAAATTCCCCGAGGATGAATCATTAACTTCTTGTTTTCATATTGACTTGAAAGATGATCTTGCAGATGAATACATGGATGATCATGGAAAGATGTTTGGCCAAGTAAGGTACCACAAGTGATGACAACTTCACAATGAGAAAACAAGCTAAAACACTAGAAAAAGATAAAGAAAATGAGGAAGTCTCACCAGAAGAAGTTCAACCAAAATTGAACTCAAAACAATTCCATCTCATTCGAAGTATGTTTTTCTTGAATCTGAATTATTTCCAGTCATAATGGTTCGGAAAAATATTATTGATATTAGATTGGAATTATAAAGAAATAAATAACTTATCACAAACACTGTATCGTAGCAAGCCACTACCTTTAAAGTGATTTCGGCTTGACTCCGGTGCAAATCGTTCTAGTCAATCGCTCTACAAGGTTCCACGATTACTTTAAAAAACGTGCACTTTGGCTGAAAGTTTGGATTTGCACAAAAACAATTGCCCATAAATCCACATTAGGAAGAATGATTATTCAAGCCAATAAAATAAATTGTTGAGAGAGATATTAAGTGAAAGAATGAACTTGATTTTTCTTCTCTGTTTTAGCTCGGAAATGATACTCCTTAAATAGGAAAATCATTTACGTTTCATATATCAAAAGAATGTAAGAAACTAGATATAATCAATGTAATGAGACATAACTCTTACTTAAATGACAAATTTCTCATAATACAAAAGTAACTTCGAGTTTTTTTGAATATTTTCTTACAAAATTAACAAACTGACGCTTGATGTAAATGTGAACCATTAATGGGGAAGTAACTTTCATATTTCACATACATTAACGACTTAGCAATGTTCACATATATTAATTACAGAGATTTAAAAGATGTAACTTATCCTTTGCATTAAAAGAAAAGAAATATTATCCACAATCCCCCACTAATGCAAATATAAAGAATAAGAATAATTTCTGGGTAAAAGAAAGGGACATGTACTGAAGTGTCAATATATTTCAAATTGATTGACACATAGTGAAATGAGGTACCAACACATATCCACAAAGTGGAGTAATCTTGAACTAAATGGACATAAGTTGAGACCCCCATAACACATACCATATCCTTGATTTTGTATGAAAACTCCACATTTCAAAAAAGTGCTTTTATGGTCATGCACACACACCTTGGGTCTTATAAGTGCTCTATAAAGACGACCCAATTCTTTCATAAAAGGTGACCACATCTTTACGCTCATGTGGGTAATTCCATCAAGTCTATCTCGAATACACCACCTTAGAGCTATAGAATAATTAAGAGATAAATAAACTTAACCTTATAAAACACTGCCTCACGTCATAGGGATAGAAAATGTGGTGTACATTGAGGCCTAACGAGTCCTCCGCACTGCCTCAATAAATAGGCTTCATCCCAATCCCCCTCAACATTTCAAGGACTATTTTCCTTGTCAAGCCCTTGGTCATAGGATCCGCCAAATTTGTTTCAAACTTTACATATTCCAAGAAATAACACCTTGTTTCAATAATTGTTTAACCGCACTATGTATGATGAGAATGTCTCTTTTTTCCATTCTACGCACTAGTTTTGACAATTCCAATTGTTGCATGTGAGTCACAATGAAGAGATACTGGTGAAGATTTTCTTCCCCACAATGACAAATCCCCCTGTAATTTTTTTCAGCCACTCAACTTCTTGCCCTGCCAACTTGAGAGCAATAAATTTTGATTTCATGGTAGAATGTGTTATACAATTCTGTTTGGAAGACTTCAATGAAATAGCACCTTCACCCAAAGTAAACACAGATATTGATGGAGCTAACTACATTATTGTCAGTTGCCCAGTTTGCATCACAAAAACCTTCTAAAACAACAGGAAATTTGTTAAAATGCAAACACTACTTCATAGTACCTCTCAAATACCTTAGCAACCGATGAAGAGCATTCCAGTGTTCACTACTGAGATTATGAGTATATCTACTCAATCTACTAAGAGTATAAACTATATCAGGCCGAGTTACGTTCATGATAAACATTACACTCCCAATTATTTTAGCATATTCAATTTGAGAAACACTAGTTTCTTTATTTTTCTTCAAGTGTATGCCAGGATCATAAGGAGTTCTCACTAGAACTACATCAAAACAAAAAAAAAACTTTCAACATATTTTCAATGGAATGAGATTAACTCAAAGAGAAATCAGTAGGAGTTCTTTCGATTTTAACTCCACAAATCGCATTCGCTTACCAAGGTCTTTTATTTCAAATTTAGAAGACAAAAAGTTTGTGGTCTCATTAATAACATCCACATTAGGACCAAAGATTAACATGTCATCTACATATAAACATATAATGAAACAATTATGTGTTGGAAAGAAAAATGAAATCTAAGGGAGAAAATGAACAAAGAATAGAGCAAAAGAATAGAGAAGCTACTACCAACTTCTTTTGTTTCTTATTATTTTGCTATTAAATAAGCTTGCAATGAAACTAAAATACCGAAATTTAGGTACCCACTAATTACTAGTTAGCTACTAATCTGCCACTATATCTAACCTTGCTGAAATAAAGGGAACTAACTAACAACCTCCTAAAGACTTGGTCAAGTATCTTTGAATCACTTCTCAACACTATCCCTTGATTCAAACCTGCAAACTCCAAGTTGACCTATGAAGAACTCGTGCTTTGCTTGCGAAAGTGACTTCGTGAAAATGTCAGCTATTTGGTCATTTGTATCACAAGACTTCAAAGTAATTTCTCAGTAGAAACAAGACCTCGAATATAGTGATAGAGAATATCAATGTGCTTTGTTCTACTGTGGAATGCTGGCTTCTTCGTCATCGCAATTGCAGATATATTGTCACAAAAAATCTTAGTCACACCAGTTGTTTTTTTGATTAAAGTCTACAACAAGTCTCCTTAACCAAACTGCTTGACAAGCTGCAGAGGTTTCTGCAATATATTCAGCCTCTGAAGTTGATAACGCCACTACTTCCTGAATCTTTGAACTCCATGAAATTGCTCCAGATCCAAGATTAAACAAGAAACCAGATGTGCTCTTTCTGTCATGAATGTTACCTGCATAGTCACTATCAGTAAAGACAGTTAGTGTGAAATATGTCACCTTAGAAAAACAAATTCCATGCTCTGTTTTCCCAGCGATATATCTCAACACTCTTTTTGCAGCTCCAAGGTGAAGCTTGCTTGGATTGTGCATAAATCTCTATATGACTCCAACAGAGAAAGCAATGTCTGGTCTTGTATGAGACAAGTAGTTCAAACCACCAACCAGACTTCTAAAATAAGTCGCATTTTCCATTTCAGAACCATCATCACGACACAACTTCTCATTAATATTCATTGGCGTAGCAGCAACATTACAATTTACCATAGTAAACTTTTTCAAAAGATCTGTTGCATATTTTCTTTGTGAAAGAAATATGCCATCAATTCCCTGTTTCACCCCAAGACCAAGAAAATAATGCAGCAGACCTAAATTAGACATCTCAAAATTCTTCATTATGCATTCCTTAAATTGAGTGACGATAGACTCACTCGAACCCATATATATCATATCGTCAATGTAAAAACATACCACCAAAAAATCATTTTTACCTTCTTGTTTTACATAAAGAGTAGGATCATTGTTACTTCTTTCAAAACGATTCTCCTGGAAATACGAATCAATTTTGAAGTACCATGCCCGCGGCGCTTGCTTTAAGCCATACAGTGCCTTTTTTAACCTGTAAACCTTATCTTCTTTTCCATTAACTACAAAACCTTCAGGCTGTGAGACATAAACTTCCTTTTCCAAATCATCATTTAAAAAGGCAGATTTAACATCAAATTGATACACTAGCCAATTTAAATTAGCAGCCAAGGCTAAGAAAGTTCTCATAGTTTCAAAGCGTGCAACGGGAGAAAAAGTCTCGTCGAAGTCCATACCTTGTTGTTGGGAATAACCCTTTGCGACGAGCCTTTCCTTGTGTTTTTGGATGCTGCCATCTGCATGATACTTGGTTCTAAACACCCATTTGAGCCCAATAGCTTTCTTTCCTTCTGGCAAATTTACCAAGTCCCATGTTTGATTCTTTTGAATATCCAACAAATCCTCTTCCATAGCTTTGCACCATTTATCCTCTGTTTCAGCATCTTCAAAGAAAATAGGATCTAAAACAAGTAAAGCAAAAACACAAGATATATTGTCAGCATATCTGGGATTTGGTTTCCTATCCCTTGTTGATCTTATTAATGGAGTTCGCTCAGCTGAAGGTTCTTCCAATGATGGAGATGTTGCTGGTGCAATTGATGAGGTAGTCGATGGACCTGCCAAAAACTGATCTGCTCCATACTCCTGATCAACAATAACAACAATTGAATATTTGAACTTTCATTTGCTGAATTAAAGTTCCAGCTTGGATCTTCATTAAACACAACATTTCTATTGACCATAATTTTGCCACTCACTGGATTGTATAGCTTATAGGTTTTGGATTGTGAGCAATATCCAACAAAGATACATTTTTCATCAAGCTTACGTCGAGCCTGTAAATTCACCAAAAGGCCTTTTCTTAATTTTTTTCATGTGACCTTAGGAGCCTCTCTTCATGAGCTTGCAAAGAACTCATTATTTCATCAAAAGTATAATCAGATAAGTCATGAGATTCCTCAATCGCAGCAACAATATGTGCAAATTTTGGAGTAAGACTCTTTAAAACTTTTACTCTAAAAGTTTCTTCAAATATATCTTCACCATGAGACTTCATTTGATTAACAAGAGAAGAAACTCTAGACAAATACGTTTGAAAAAATTCATTACTTTTCATAGAAAGAGTTTCAAAGTCGCGACGGTAAGTCTGCAATTTTAGCGTAATCACCTTAGTTGAACCTTGAAATTCTTTCTTCAAAATCTTCCATGCCTAAGAAGATGTAGTTGCTGCTGCAATTCTTGAAAAAACTGTATCATGAACTACTTGTTGAATCAGGGACAAAGCTTTGGCGTCTTTCTTTTTGATCTGTTTCAATTTCTCTGCCTCTTCGTCAGAGCCTGCTAGATCCACAAAGCCTTCTTCCACCATCTCCCAAACTCCTTGTGATTTGAAAAGAGTTTTCATTTTGATACTCCAAAACTCACACTTTTCACCAGTAAAAATTGGCATGAGGGGCTGCGAAGATGATGAAATACCATTCACTGCCATTTTTTCTTTTGCTCTCACACTTCCTCTTTTGTATCACTCAAATACTCAGTTGATATAAGCCTCACGACTCACTCAATTTCCTGAAAGGAACCTTGCTCTGATACAAGATTTGTTGGAAAGAAAAAGGAAATCTAAGGGAGAAAGTGAACAGAGAATAGAGCAAAAGAAAAGAGAAGCTACTGCCAACTTCTTTTGTTTCTTGTTTTCTTATTATGAAACTAACGTGACCTGCCTATTAAATAGGCTTACAATGAAACTGAAATACTGAAATATAGGTACCCACTAATTACTAGTTAGCTACTAATCTTCCACTATATCTAACCTTGCTGAAATAAAGGGAACTAACTAACAACCTCCTAAAGACTTCGTCAAGTATCTTTGAACACTTCTCAACATTATGAACCTATGATCTTAGAATAAACACATGCATCAGATTAACTTACAAGAAAGTCATTATCTAGTAATGTGATATTTAATATTTCATACCATTGAGGTTATTGTTTAGTCCATACAAGGACTTTCTCAGTTTGCATACTTTATACTCTTATTATGGAACCACAAAACCCTTACGTTGAGTCATATATATCTCTCCCTCTAAATCACCATTTAGAAATGTTGTTTTAACATCCATTTGATATACCACTAGATCATGAATAGTGGCTAAAGCAATAAGAGTCATAATGGTTACTATTTTAGTCATAGAAGAATAAGTATCAAAGTATTCAACACATTTCTTTTGGTTAAACCCCCTAATAACAAGTCTAGCCTTATATTTATCAAGTGTATCATCAGGTCTCAATTTCTTCTTAAATATCCACTTGATACTGATGGGATTACAACATTAAGGCAAATCATTCAAGTCCCAAGTATGATTAGAAACTATAGAGTCTTGTTTTCTTTAAATAGACTCTTCCCAAAATGTAACATATATTGATATCATTCTTTCATCATAAGTTTTAGGGTCTTCTTCTATTAAATAGATAGACATTAAATCATTATTTAAAACATTAATATTCGGTTAAGAAAGTAGTGATAAAATTAGGACCAAAATTAGTCTCAACTCTACGTCTATTACTTCTTTTGAGTTCATTTTCTTGCTCATTAGAAATAACATGAGAATTAACTGACATAGATGTAAAAGTATTATTTTGCATATCACTTGACACGTTAATTTTTTAAAGAAAATATGCTCAAAATTTTTGCATCTCTAGATTCACAAATAGAAGGATCACTTAGAGACCTCAATCTATATGCAACACCATTTTGAGCATAACGAATAAAAATAGTATCAGAGGTCTTAGAACCAATGTTTACTCGCTCAAAATCACATAGACCAACCTTTGCGAAACACCCCCACACTTTCAAAAATTTCAAGTTAGGAGCAAACCCTTTCCACAACTCATATGAGGTCTTGTCTAACTTCTTATGAGGGACTCTCTTAAGAATATAGCACGCAGATAAGACTGTTTCTCCCTACATATTGTAAGATAGACCAGAGTTTTAAAAGGTAGAATTCATCATTTCTTGAAGGGTTCTATTTTTTCGTTTGTCTAAACCATTTTGTTGGGGAGTATAAGAGGCACTAACATCAGGTATAATACCATCCTTCTCACAAAAATCTTTTAGAGTTTTAGTACTATATTCACCGCCCCTATTAGATCTAATCTGTTGATTTTCCTGTCTAATTGGTTTTCAACTTCGGCTTTGAATTTCAAAAATATGCTTTCAACTTCATCTTTAGACTTAAGAAGATATACCGTAATGTATCTAGAAAAGTCATCAACAAAAGTAATGTAATACTTTTTTCCACCTTTGCTAAAAGCTTCTTCAAACCTACTAAATTTGAATGTATTGGTTGAAGTAATTCAATCTTTCTACTAATAACATATTTGAAAGGTTTCTTGGCATGTTTTGCTTCTACTTACACAGGACATTTTGAAAAATCATTAGTATTTATCATAGGAGTTAATTCCATATTTGTAAGTCTTTTAATAGAAGCAATGATAATATGACCTAGTTTGCCATGTCACAAATTAATAGACTCAACAATATAAGCAAAAATTTGAAATACTTGCATTATTGACAATCTCTTGAACAATGTTCAATACATATAATCTTCTACTAAGATATACCTTTTCAAAAAAGTCTCCTCCACAATAAATAATTATTTTATCAGCTTCAAAAACAGGTTTAAGGCCTACTCTGTTGAGAAGTGCTCTGGAAACTATGTTTCTACATAGATAATATCTTTCCAGAAGTTAATTTAAGTAAAAATTTTCCTTTAACCATTACTACAGCTGTAGTTGAGTTACCCATATATACACAGTCTCGATCAGTGGAATCCTCAAAGTCATGGAATAACTATTTTTTGGCAGAAATGCCTTGAGGCACCTGTGTCTAGAACCCTGTTAATTTGGTTAGACATTAGATTTGCCTCAACGACTACAACATCAATCACTTCATTACCCTCAGAAAGATCATCTTGGACATAACTTTTTCCTTCATGATTTGTGTCCTGCCCTTTTCTTTGATAGCTCCTGGAAACCATGTGACCAACTTTTCCAAAAACAAAAAAAGAACTTTTAAATTTTTGCATATGGCTCACTGGCTTGTTGAATTGTTTTTTCTTCTTCATATGTTCCTTTTTTTAAACTTTCTTCTGTTTGCCTTTGAACATGTCTACCACAAAAGCACTAGAAGATTTAACAAGATTAGCTTTAGAAGAGACTAAGAGAGTTCTTCCATCTTATTTTTGAGAGTGAATCCGCATATGACTAATAATTTATTGGAGAGTTAAATTATTTTCTTTTGTTTTAATTGATTTCTATAATCACTTCAAGATGGTGGGAATTTTTCAAGCAAAACATTAGCCCAAAATATCTCACACATCATCATGTCCTCATTGAGAACATCAACAATCAAGTTTTCATATTCATGAATTGTTCCATTATTGACTTATTATCAACCATTTGGAATTTATTCCACTGTCCGACAACATATTTTTTCTTTCTTGCATCATTAATACCACATTTCTTTTCCAAACTATTCCATATTTCTTTGGCAGATTGAAAGGTTAAAAATAAAACAAATAAAGGATAAGTCATATGATTTAGCAAATTTCCTCTAGTAATTTTGTTATCCTTTTCAAACTTCTTTTTAATAACATCATCAACAACCATATTATTGCTAGAATCAGTAGTGATGTTAGAACCATTCATAGAAGGTTCATTAAATAAGAAATAGTCAACTTCTAACTGTTCAACGAAAATTAAAAGTTTTTGTGACCATCCTCTAAAATTATTTCCAATACTTGAAATATCAAGGGGGAAAATTTTATTTTTAGTCATAGATACATGAGCTATGCTGCATACCGATTTCTTTTCTTTAATATCGCATGCTTGATCATCACAAGCAACTGAGTACCGACTAGTCATCAATTGGCCAACACTACAGGTTGTGAGCCAAAGTGGGAGCATGTAACTCCCCAAAACAAAATATGGTGAACTAGAGACTCCTGGTTGTTTCTTGAGTTGATTTTAAGTTAATTTAAGTTAGTTTAGTGTCCTTTGGCTGTGTGTGAAGTTTGGTTAAATTTGGAGTTCAATCGACCAAGAACATCCATGACGTTCAAAAAGTATGCCTTAGAATGTACTAGTGTGTCTTGTCGTGTTTAGACGAGTTTTACAGATTCATTTTACTTGAAACTTGCATTGGATATTTAATTTCACAACTGGAATCTAGACCCCAGAGAAGACCGACATCGTTGACCTCTCAGAGGTCGCATACAAGCCTACTTATGTCATTCTTTCTTTACGTAGGTTAAGTTTAGAAGAAAATTTGAAAATTTTTGTTTCATAACATACTTATAAAAACATTCTCATAAATACGTGATTGTTCACCATCAGCCATGTAACATTAAGAGATAAGCAGTTGCAAGAAATAGTTCAATTCTTATTAAGTGTATAATTTCCAAAATGGCACCAATACATAGTCTGAATAAAAATAGGAAAGAAACGCTAGTGGAACATGGTACACTAGATCAACCCTAAAACTAAGCTAGAATATAAACAACAGCATCGTCGAAAGCATGAGGACCTACCAAAGCTGGATGAATGTTACGAAACTGTACTCAGCGATGATCCTGTAGCTCTATCGTCCACCTGTGCCGGCACCTAAAATAGTAGATTTTCTATAGGGCTAGTATACACTTGTACTATGTATGGGTATATGCAATCACACACAAGGACATGCATGAGAAAGAATAGCTCTTCCCTAACGACATGATTTTTGGAAGGCAAGTCAGTGGACTTGCTAAATTGAAATAAGGAAAGTTCCCAATTTTGGATTAGGAAAGTCAGTGAGCTTTTGATATTTGGAATAGGAAAGTTATGCCATGAGAATAACATACATTATGATACTTTTCACATTTTCACACAGCACATAACATTTACACATAGCACATATCATATAACATACAACACATTTTGCATGTAGCACATAACTTATTTAATATCATTCATTCATATGCCATGAGACCTTGGAATCATGGACTTAACATCAAGACATCTTATAAATGAGGGCTCAACAGATGGGATCTCAACTAGGGAGTCTTCATTAGCAAACACAGAGTCTACTTTGTTCATTCATACGTACTACATTTCATTTCATTCATAGGCCAGTTTAAACACCAGGTATACCTAGGATGTAGTTTAAGACTTTCATTAGGTTCTTTGTGCAACGACCAAGAATGACCTAATGTCATTACTTGAATCTAACTCACCTTTTGATTATCCTATCCTAATACCTTTGGTATCATTCATTTCATTATATGCATCATTTGAGGCGGGCCTCATTCTTCCTTGGGAACGTTAACTTTAACCGACATAGATCATGTGAGCATCATGAAATTCAGTGTCTCCCCGACATTGAAAAGAGGTGGAATCACCGAAAAAGTGACCCAAAACATGCTAGAGTACATGGGAATTTAACCCCGTGAGATCCCTATACTGGCTGCATAGGATATGTAAGGAGACCCATACTCGGCGAGCTGGACAATCTCATCTCAGGAGAGTTACGTGAACCTCCGCCCTTCCCGAAAGAAGGCATCACCGCTCATAGCTATCCTATCGGTGCTCAATATAAAATTCCATTTCATTCATCTCGTACGTCATGGAAGCTTGCTCTAGTATTAGGAGATTATAGCTCATTAGATGATTTCTAATCTCATCATTAGTATTAAGGGTGTTAAACTCAATACTTTTATTAGAGTGTTCATAGAGACAGGTCTCTTCATTATCTTAAACTCTCATAGGTGAGTACAGTTTTGTAACATTTACTTAGGCTCATTTGACATTGCTCTCATCATTTATATTAGCCTCATATCATGTTGTCACCATATTCCTTGTAATTAGCACCTTTGCTTTTCATAGTTACTCACCTCTTATTACGTGAATGTTCATTTCATCATATGCCAATGAACTTGTCCTTTTAGTGTGTTTCACACCCTTACTTAACCCTTCTAGGGTTTCATCATTTCATTGTTCATTTCCTTATTTCAGTGTTCATCTCATCTTATGCCAATGCACTTTGCCATTTAGTGTATCTTACACTCATACTTAAACCTTCTAGGGTTCATCATTTCATTACATACATCTTAGGTTCACTTACTTTTCAAAGTATGCCAGACTTATGAGTCTATACACACAAGCCACGAGGATTCATTCATAGTTTGTTAAGTGATGATTCCTAAGATCATGTAGTACAAGACTTGTGTATCTTGTATATATGTCAAGATCTTAATTTCGATCTAGGTAGGTGAAATTATTCTTGGATATTTTGTTCACGTATGACTTATGTATCAATATGGAAGTTTGGGAAAGGAAACCCAAATTCGAATCACTTGGATAACATTTACATTTTTAATTGATTTTAATCTTAATTTCCATAACATTGGAATTCTAGATCGAACTCCAACATTAACATTGTACCTTAAATTTTCTACTTGGTTTCCTCTTCAATTGGCCGAAGGATTGTGGGTTAGAGCTCCCACAACCTTTTTTATTTTATTCTTTAATTTTTTCTCCAGGGCATTGGGAGGTTGTGGGTTCTAACCCCCACAACCTTCTTATTTTTGTTGTTACTTTTGCTAGAGCATTGGGAGGTTGTGTGTTCGAACCCCCACAACCTCCTTATTTAAATTTTTAATTAAAACTCGCTAGCCTGGGTGTATGACATTGAGGTTGTGGGATAGATCCCCCACAGACTGAACTCATTATTTTTTCTTATTTTAATCGCCTTTTCCTTTCCGTCCTTGTGGTTGTGGGTTCGATTCCCACACCTCACATTTTACTTTCTTTATTTTCTTTTTTTTTCACTCGCTACCTGGAGGTCGTGGGTTTGATTCCTATGCCTCCCATTTTTTAATTTTAATTCTTATTCTGTTCTTCTAACCCAAAAGACCCCATTTTGATTCCCCCCAGCCCCCTATTCTTTTTCCTGCTTGCGAATTCCAGTAGCTAAAGGGTGAGGTCACAGGTTCGAACCCTAGTGGCCTCACTCTTTTAAATGTATAAAATTTCCAGATTTCAACCCCCCTTTTGAACGAAATTTAAAGTACACTAAGTTGGAAATTTTTTCTTAATTTTTTTAGCTTCTTTTGATCAACCTTTTCATGTTAGTTTCATAGGGAATATCACCAAGCATTTAATGCATTATTTGGTGTAGTTTAGTAGTTACGTTAGTCAAGCGTTTTCACTCAAAATTTGTAACTTTACACACCTTATGAACATCACATTGTGAACAACTTTAGCACATAAAATACATGAATTTACATGACTTTTCACATCCCAAAACAGTGACTACTTCAGTGCCACATATTGCACCCACACATCACCTTTTTCACATGATTTCAAACAAGATAATCATTATTCACACAATTTCGAACATAAATACTTAAACATACACATCACAAAAACACATTTCATCCCTACTTTGTACCAGCAAACATACCCAACCTTAAGTGTAATGGGAGCTAGTGAGAGGGACATGCAAAGGGGGAACAATCCTAGTATTCGGAGTGAATATCTTGAATCATAAGGGGTATTTTGGAAAAGGAACCAAGAGTAAAGAAACCCATACCTTAATTGATGCTTAAACGATGAATTTGCTGCCCAAAACCCTCTCCAAAATCAGTCCAAGCTACCTCAACGCCCAGACCACTCAACGAACAGCTTCTCTTTGCCTTAATGTTTTTGATTCCTTTGTTTTTCTTAAAATATTATGTGAGTTCTTAAAGTGTGAAGGACTCTTGATATTACTTCTAATATTTGTTGTTTTTTGCAGAACCAACGTGAGGGAGAGAATGATGAAATGCGAGAGAGATCGTGAGAGAGTAGTAAAAAAATAGGAGTTTTAGTTTGGGAATTAGTTAAACTAGGACTTCTTATTAGTTTAAATAAAAACCTGATTTAATTAGCTTAGTGAAAGGAACATTATGCCCTTAAAAAATCAGATTATAAACATTAATTAAATCACCAACTTGATGGTTCCAATGGGGCTCGAACTCGGGTAGAGTGGCCCTCGTGAAATGGACCATTTTGGGTCAGCCTAAGCTAAATTGGTTCTTTAATTAAATTAATTAATTAATTTGTTAGCGTAATTATAATATTACCCTTGGCTTGGATAAGACCATTTTACCTCTGGGCCCTCAACACTTAAGATTTCTTGTTTTTTAGTCCGATAAAGACTCCTTCGATTAAATATTTGTTTATTAGAGCCTTACTTGGTTGGTTCCAACCTTCCCAATCTCAACTAACTCCCCATGTTAGTTGGCATGGTCGTAGTAAGGGTTCTGAGGTCTGGTTCTACGCGTATCAATCCGTGTGAACCTTGGTCTAATCTTAAACATTCTTGATACCTTAAGTATTTGTCCTATTCATTTTTAGGGTTGTTACATTATCCCCCTTAGGAACATTCGTTCCCAAATGACACTACAACTACACATCGTAATGCCAATCAGATCATGACATAATCACTATGCACAGTCAAGAAATAACAACAAAATACAGACAGATTACGAAACATAGACTTAAGGGTAGGAAATCTAACCTCAAGAGCTGAAAAGATGAGAGTAGCGGGATCTCATGTCGGCCTCAGCCTCCCACCTAGCACCATCAACAAGATGATTTCTCCACAATACCTTCACTGTGCAATATCCTTGTTCCTTAGCCGCTTGACTTGTTTGTCTAAGATTTCAACAGGTACCTCCTTATAAGACAAGTCTTTATCCAATCCCAACCTTCCAAAGGTAGAATCGATGCTGGGTCACCTAGGCACTTCTTTAACATGGATACATGAAAGACTGGATGGACAAAATCTAGCTCCGCAGGCAACACTGACTCATATGACACCTCACTCACACGCTGTAGGATCTCATATGGCCCAACATACCTCGGACTCAGTTTCCCTTTTCTACCAAATCTCATCACTTATTTCATAGGTGATATCTTCAAGTAAACGTGGTCACCAACGTCAGATTCTAAGGGTCTCTTTCTGTTGTTTGCATATGACTTCTATCAGCTGTAAGTAGTAGCCAACCTGTCTCTAATCACTCTAACCTTCCCTAAGGTCTCATGAATGATCTCTGGACTCAAAATGGATTACTCTCCGACCTCAAACCACCCAACTGGAGATCTACACCTCCTACCATACAGTTCCTCAAACGGTGCCATCCCAATGCTTGAGTGATAACTGTTATTATACAAGAACTCTATCAAAGACAGATGGTCATCCCAACTACCTCATAAGTCAATTACACTCACCCTCAACATGTCCTCCAATATTTGAATGGTGCTCTCTGCCTGCCCATCATTCTAAGGTTGAAAGACGGTACTAAGCTTTACCTGCGTGTCTAAGCTTTTCTGGAAAGATTTCCAGAGATATGAAGTAAACTGAGCGCCTCTATCTGAAATGATACACAAAAGAATCCCAAGACACCTCACATTCTCATCAATATAAAGGCTTGCATAATCCTCGGCTCTGTAGGTAGACTTCACAGGGATAAAGTGAGCAAACTTAGTCAATCTGTCAACAATAACCCATATGGAGTCATGCTACCTCCTAGTCCTCGGAAGACCAACCACGAAGTCCATATTAATGGCCACCCACTTCCAAGTTGGAACCTCAATAATCTGAGTCGTACCACCAGGCTTAAGATGATCTGCCTTTACCTGCTGACAATTAGGACACTTAGCCACATATTCTGCAATGTCCTTCCTCATGCCATCCACTAATAGAGCTGCTTAAGATCATGATACATTTTGGTGGAACCTGGATGTATGGAACATGTGGAAGTATGGGCCTCTGCCACAATCCTGGTCCATAAATCATCCACATCTTGTATACACAACCTGTCATGGTATCTAAGTATGCCATCACCTCCAAAAGCAAAAGGCTCATTCATTTTTAACAACACTGAGTCCTTTAGCTCCATCAACACAGGATCAAGATGCTGACCCTTCTTGACTTCAACTACCAAGGATGATTCAGAACTAGGATGAACTGAAACACCCCTTCTAGTAAAGTCAACCAATCGCACAGCCAGTCTGGCCAGTCTGTGTACCTCTTTTGCCAACTCCTACTTCTCGTCCTAAACGTGGGTTGTACTCCCCATGCTCATCCTGCTCAAAGCATCAGCCACAACATTACCCCTACTTGGATGGTAGTGCACATTTATGTCATAATCCTTCAAAAGCTCTAACCATCTCCACTGACGTAGATTTAACTGCCTCTATGTGAACACGTACTTGAGACTCTTATGATCTGTGAACACATCCACATGCACTCCATACAGATTATGCCTCCACAGCTTCAGTGCAAACACCACAGCTGCCAACTCCAGGTCATGAGTGGGATATATTCTTCTCATGAACCTTGAGTTGTCTGGAAGCATAGGGTTCACCTTACCAGCCTGCATAAGAACACAATCTAAACCAACCCTAGATGAATGACAATAGACACTGTAATTCTCATCACACTTAGGCATAGTAAACACCGGGGCTTAAGTGAGTCTGTCCCTGAGCTCCTGGAAACTCTTCTCACAAGTCTTCTTCCATTTAAAATTGGCTTTCTTTTTTGTCAAAGCTGTAAGTGGGGCAGCAATGGAAGAAAATCTCTCCACAAACCTGCGGTAGTAACTAGCCAATCCCAAAAAGCTACGGATATCTGTGGGAGTAAGAGTCTTTGTCCAGTTCTTAACAACTTCAGTCTTCATGGGGTCCACCTCTACACCTTTGTCGGACACAACATGACCAAGGAAGGTCACTATCACAGCCAGAATTCACACTTGCTAAATTTGGCATACAACTGATGTCGTCTAAGTACCTGCAAGGTTAGTCTTAAATGTTGTTCATGATCTTCCTTGATCTTAGAGTAGATGATAATGTCATCAATGAATACTATGAAGAAAGATCCAAGGTATTCACGGAAAACTCTGTTCATGAGATCCATAAATGCAGCAGGTGCATTCGTGAGACCAAATGACATGACTAGAAACTCATAGTGACCGTAGCTGGTACGAACGGCCGGCTTTGGGATATCTCCATCCCTAACCCTAAGCTGATGGTAACCTAAACGAAGATCAATCTTAGAGAAGAAACTAGACCCTTGGAGTTGATGGAACAAATCATCTATTCTTGGAAGTGGATACTTCGCCTTTATAGTGACTTTGTTGAGCTGCCGATAATCGATGCACATTCTTAAAGTTCTATCCTTCTTTTTCACAAACAACACTGTAGCGCCCTAAGGGATATGATCGGCTGAATGAAACCCTTATCAGTGAGATCTTTTTACTGCTACTTCAACTCTTTGAGTTCTGCTGGAGCCATTCTATAAGGAGAATTGAGATTGGTTTAATCGGGTTCTAAGTTGATACCAAAGTCAATATCTCGAAGGGGAGGGCCTCTGCGCAAATCTACAGGAAACACATCTAGGAACTCATTCACTACAGACACTGAGTCTATGGAAGGAATGTCATAATCTAAATCATTGACACTCACAAGATGACATAGTTGGACATCATTTATTGGCATTAAGATTTGAAATCAAGGGATTAGGATGACTCAAATTGTACCCCTCCCAGACTAATTCTTCTTCATTAGGGAAGCGAAATCTCACCACTCTACTACGATAGTCCAAGCAAGCATAACGACTGTGAAGCCAGTCCATGTGAAGAATAATTTCAAAATCATGCATGGGTAGTTCAACCAAGTCCGCACACATAGTCCTACCACATACAAATATTGGGCAATCCTTGTATACTCTATCAGTTCTTACACTTTCTCCTAAAGGAGTACTAACCACTATAGGATCATGCAGAACTTCAAATGGTATTTCAAAAGTAAGAGCAAGTTGAAGAGTCTCAAAGGAAAGTGTAGAACCTTGATCAAGTAGAGCATAAATAGAAGTTTAGAATACTTGCAGCATACATGTGACCACATTAGCAGACTTCTCCTGCTTCTTCCTTCCCTTCAGGGCATAGAATCTGTTCCTCTTGGGAGGTTCGGCTGCTGCTGCACTCTGTGGGTTAGGCCTAGGCTGAGCATTACCTCTAACCTAACCTCTGTTCTGTTGAAAGTCTCTGACCATGTGGCCGCTCTTACCATAACCGAGGCAGGCATTAGTTCATTGTCTCCACTCTCTACTGTGAGCTCGGCCACACTTAGCACAGTTCTTCTCAGGACGTTGCATCTCACCTCCATTGACTCTCTTGGGTTCAGGTCTGCCTCCTCTCGGTGATGTACTCCTCTGAGATTTAGAATTCCCAAAACTCTGTTTCCCTTTCTTGAACCTGGGCTGCTCACGGACGCCAAAATTGTTTCAATGGCCTCCATGGCTGGGACCTGCCTGATCATGAGGCCCAAACCTCCTAACATCGCGAAAACCTTTTTTATTGGGGCTGTCCTCTACCAGTTGTACATGCACAATCAACCTTGAAAGGTCCATATTATCATGGAGCATCGCAGACCGACACTCCTCCTCCAGGTCTTCATTGATTCATGTGAGGAACTTGCTCATCTCATCCCTGCTGTTCGAAACAAGGGAAGTAGCATACCTTGATATTTTCAACAAAGCTCAGTACTCTCCTCATTCTTGCTATTAAATACTAACGAAATTAACATACCTTAATAGATTAACAAACTTTAGGGAATACTCCTCAACCTTGGATTCCCTCATTTCTCTGGGGAAGAACCTCCCTAGAAATGCTTGAACAGCTCCCAAGTGATTGTCTCTCCACCCTAAACACGACTATATTGCCACATCTTGCACCAAGGTTGTGCAACATCCTTGAGCTGATAGGAAGCCAGCTCATCCTTCTTAGTATCTGTGTCCCCCATAGCCACCAGAATCTTATGTACTTCATCAACAAACTCCTAAGGATCCTCTGATGTCTTAGACACTGTGAAAATAGGAGGGTTTATCCTCGTGAAGTCTCGCAGCCTGTCATCCATGCTGCGAACCGGTGGGTTCTGTCTGAACATCCTACTGGTTGACTTGGGCAGTCATAGACTGAGCCTGCATCGTAATGGCCTGTACCATTTGAGCCATAGATTCCCTCACCTCAGCATCAGTCAACCCAGCTGGTCTAACTGGCATGACCACTCCTTAGTTGGATCCTGGAGTGGAGCCTGATTACCCCCAGTAGCGCTCCTCCTCTCCTCTTACCATTAGCTCTCCTAGTGTTCATTCTCTGAAAAACAACAAGGATTGATGTTAGACACACTCATAACCCCAAGGACTCAGACATTCAAAAAAACACGATAAGATCAGAAGAAGGGAAATTTCCCTATGCATCATGAAGTCTCTAATCCAGGATAGTGGAGCACTTCACTACCATTACCTAGAAACTACTCAATGTGGTTGATGTGAACTTATTATCCTCGGAATTTAACCTAGCACTCAGATACCAACTTTGTCACGACTTGAATCTAGACCTCAGACGAGACCAGTGTCGTTGACCTCTCAGAGGTCACAGACAAGCCTACTTACGTCATCCACTAGCTCAACTCTAAAAATAATCTAGCATATAAAACATCAGCATCCTCGAAAGCATGAGGACCTACCAATGCCGTATAAATGATGAACGTCTGGATAACTACAGCGATGATCCTGTAGATCTATCGTCCACATGTGCTTGCACCTAAAATAGTAGAGTTTCTATAGGGTTAGTACACACTTGTACTAAGTAGGGGTATATGGAACCACACACAAAGAACATGCATGATAAAGAATAGCTCTTCCCTAACAACATGATTTTTTGAAGTCAAGTCAGTGGACTTGCCAAATTGAGATTAGGAAAGTTTCCAATTTTTGATTAGGAAAGTCAGTGAGCTTTTCAGATTTGGAATAGGAATGTTATGACATGAGAATAACATACATCATCATACTTTTAACATTTTCACACAGCACATCACATTTACACATAGCACATATCATATAGAATACAACACATTTTGCATATAGCACATAACTTCTTTAATATCATTCATTCATATGACATGAGACCTTGGAATCATGGACTTAACATCAAGACATCCCAAAATTGAGGGCTCAACAGAGGGGATCTCAACTAGGGAGTCATTATTAGCAAACACAGAGTCTTCTTCGTTCATTCATATGTACTCCATTTCATTTCATTCATAGGTCAGTGTAAACACAAGCTATACCTAGGATGTAGTTTAAGACTTTCATTAGGTTCGTTGTGCAATGACCAAGAATGACCTAATGTCATTACTTGAATCTAACTCAACTTTTGATTATCTTATTATACACCTTTGGTATCATTTATTTCATTATGTGTATCATTTGAGGCTGACCTCATTCTTTCATTGGGAACATTACTTTAACCAACATAGATCGTGTGAGCATAATGAAATATAGTGTCTCCCCCACACCGAAAAGAGGTGGAATCACCGCAAAAGTGACCTAAAACATTCTAGCGTACATGGGTATTTAACCCCGCCAAATCCCTATATTGGCTGTATAGGTTCGAATACTAGGAGATGTAAGGATATCCATACCCTACAAGCTAGATAGTCTCATCTCATGAGAGGTACGTGAACCTCTTGCCTATCAATGCTCAGTATAAAGTTCCATTTCATTCATCTCATAGGTCATGGAAGCTGGCTTCTAGTATGAGTACATCATAGCTCATTAGATGATTTCTCATCTCATCATTAGTATTAAGGGTGTTAAGCTCAATACTTTCATTAGAGTGTTCGTAGAGACTGGTCTCTTCATTATCTTACACTCTCATAGGTGAGTACGTTTTGGTAACATTTACTTAGGCTCATTTGAGATTGCTCTCATCATTTACATCAGCCTCATATCATGTTGTCACCATAATCCTTATCATTAGCACCTTTCCTTTTCATAGTTACTCACCTCTTATTACGTGAATGTTCATTTCATCATATGCCAATGAATTTGGCCATTTAGTGTGTTTTACACTCGTACTTAACCTTTCTAGGGTTTAATCATTTCATTGTTCATTTCCTCATTTCACTGTTCATCTCATCTTATGCCAATGCACTTGGCTATTTAGTGTATCTTACACTCATACTTAACCCTTCTAGGTTCATTATTTCAGTACATACATCTTAGGTTCACTTACTTTTGAACGTATGCTATACTTATGAGTATATACTTGTGTATCTTGTATATATGCGAAGATCCTAATTTCGATCTAAGTAGGTCAAATTAGTCTTGGATATTTTGTTCACGTATGACTTAGGTATCAATACAAAATTTTGGCAAGGAAACCCAAATTCGAATCACTTGGATAACATTTACATTTTTCATTAATTTTATTTTTAATTTGCATAACATTGGAACTCTAGATCGAACTCCAACATTAAGATTGTACCTTAAATTTTCTACTTGGTTTCCTCTTAAATTGGCTGAAGGGTTGTGGGTTCGAGCCCCGACAACCTCTTCCATTTTATTCTTTAATTTTTTCGCAAGGGCATTGGGAGGTTGTGGGATGGAACCCCCACAACCCCCGTATTTTTTTTGTTAATTTCGCTAGAGCATTGGGAGGTTATAGGTTCAAACCCCCACAATCTTCTTATTTAAATTTTAATTAAAACTCACTAGGATAGGCGTTTGGCAGTGAGGTTGTGGGATCGATCCCCCCAAACTCACCTCATTTTTTTCTTATTTAAATCGCCTTCTCCTTTCCTACCTTAAGGTTATGGGTTCGATTCCCACACCTCACATTATCCTTTCTTTATTTTCTCTTCTTTCACTCGCTGCTTGGATGTCGTGTGTTCAATTCCCACGCCTCTCATTTTATTTATTTTAATTCTTGTTCTCTTCTTACTAACCCAACAGACCCCATTTTGATTCCCCCTAGCCCCCTTTTCTTTTTCCTGCTCGCAAATTTCAGTAGCTAAAGGGTGAGGTCACAAGTTCGAACCCTGGTGGCCTCACCTCTTTTTAATGTATTACATTTATAGATTTCAAACCCCTTTTTTGAATGAAATTTAAAGTACACTAAGCTGAAATTTTTTTCTTACTTTTTTTAGCTTCCTTTCATCAACCTTTTCATGTTAGTTTCTTAGGGAATTTCACCAAAAATTTAGTGCATTATTAGGTGTAGTTTAGTAGTTACATTAGTCAAGCTTTTTCACTCCAAATTTGTAACTTCACACACCATATGAACATCACATTGTGCACAAGTTTAGCACATAAAATACAAGAATTTACATGCCTTTTCATGTCCCAAAACAGTGACTACTTCACTGCCACACATTGCACACACACATCCCCTTTTTCACATGATTTCGAACAACATAATCATTATTCACACAATTTTGAACATAAATACTTAAACATAAACATAACGAAAACACATTTTATCCCTACTTTGTACCAACAAACATACCCAACCTAAAGTTCAATAGGAGCTAGTGACAGGGACATGCAAAGGGGGAACAATCCTAGTTTTCGGAGTGAATATCTTGAATCTTAAGGGGTCTCTTGGGAAAGGAACCAAGAGGAAAGAAACCCATACATTAATTGATGTTCAAAAGATTAATTTGTTTCCCGAAACCCTCTCCAAAATCAGTTCAAGCTACCTCAACCTCGACACCACTCAACGAACAACTTCTCTTTGCCTGGTTGCTTTGTTTTTCTTAAAATTCAAGTGAGTTCTTCAAGTCTGATGGAATCTTGATATTACTTCTGTTCTTTGTTGTTTCTGGCAGGACCAACGTGAGGGAGAGAATGATGAAACGTGAGAGAGATCGTGAGAGAGTAGTAAAATAATAGGAGTTTTAGTTTGGGAATTAGTCAATCTAGGACTCCTTATTAATTTAAATAAAAACCTGATTTAATTAGCTTAGTGAAAGTACCCTTTTGCCCTTAAAAAAATTAGATTGTAAACATTAATTAAATCACCAACTTGATGCTTCCAACGGGGCTCGAACTCGGGTAGAGTGTCCCTTGTGAAATGGACCATTTGGGTCAACCTAAGCCGAATTGGTTTCTTAATTAAATTAATTAATTAATTAATTAATTCCTTAGGGTAATTACGATATTACCCTTGTCTTGGAAAACCATTTTACCCCTGGGCCCTCAAAACTTAAGATTTCTTCTTTTTAAGTCCGGTAAAGACTCCTTCTATTAAATCTTCATTTTCGGGAGCTTACTTGGTTGGTTCAAACCTTTACAAGATCTACTAATTCCCCAAGTTAGTTGGCTTGGTTGTAATAAGGGTTTTGAGGTCTGGTTTTACGCGTATCAATCCCTGTGAACCTTGGTCTAATCGCAAACATTCTTGATACCTCAAGTATTTGTCCTATTCATTTTTAGGGTTGTTACATTTAATGTCCGGGAACGAACCCACATAGGACCCACAAGGGTCCCTAGATGAAGGGCCCAAGATTTAGGTAAATTCTACCAAAAAGCAGTGGCCATTGCCAAAACGAATGACAGTCAATTGGTCCCTCAAAGATCCGTCGACCTAGGGCGTCAATTGGACAAGTGATTTCAGTTGTCAATGCTCAATTTGGATCTATGTATCCACCAACGAAACCCTACCAACGGTCCGTTTGCTCAACGATGTTATGTTGGTGAAGGTTCGTCTGTGAGGCCTGCCAAGTCTGTGAAGTTGCTGCTAACTTGGGGTGTTTTATGTAAATACACACCAAGTATTTTAAGACCCTAGGTCGATAATTTTAGTGTTTTTAGTTTATATTAAAATAGTTGTAAACCCTATACCTAGAAAAGACCCATCTCTAAAAAATATTCAAACTCTCTCTCTCAAAGACAAACTCTCTCAAGACTCCATTGAAAGCTAGAGGCCAAGGAAGGACAGGAGGGCTGGTTGGACGTGTCTATTCATCAAAAAAGCTTGGATTTTTTTCCTTAAGTTAGGTATGGTATCCATTCTTGAATATCTTTTCATTCAAGAAGCCAACTTCCAAAAAGGTTTTCAAAAGGATTTTTATACTCAAACTTCTTCGAACTTTGATTTCTAGTAGGGGTCTTCTTGTATTTAAGTTCTAATGATTTAAATGTATTTAGTTTTGTTTGAATTGATGATTTTGTTGTTAAAAAATTAATGAAACTCTTGTTTATGCATACTTCAACTTATGGCTTGAAAATGGGTTATGTGAGCATGATTTGAGTAAGGTATGAACTTGGGTCTTCTTGTATTTGTCATGTTGGTGTAGCTACTGCCCTAAGGGACTTAATATGGTGAAAAATTGATTAATTTATTATGAGTAGTGATGGTTTTATTTGATGTTGAGTTGCTTTCATTATATAATTCTTATTATTAATTGATATTTAGTGGTATAGTCCATATTATAGATGGCGGTGCTAATTGAGGAGCTTGATGTTATTTAGTATGTTTTGAATATGTAATCTTGAAGGTCTAACATGTAAAATGAATAGATATTGGAAATGGGTCTTGTATTTTGTTTGGTGTAGCTTGAATTACATGTTTGACATAGATTAAGTCTAAATAAAGTATATGATTATGAAAAGCATGTAGAGTGTGTAACTTTATGAATCAAGGTTAAAGTATGTGTAGACCTTGATGAGAATGAAATGATTCTTATATGCAAGGTGTGCACATGTACACAAACACACGTACATATCATGAGTAAAAAAGGGAATCTTGAGGTTGACACATATCGTGAGCTAAGATGTTGTTTCTAGTAGCAACCTCTCCATACCTAGTGAGCTTTCTATGATAGACTACTATGTTAAGAAATCTGTGGTGAGTTATGCCTAGCAACGAGAGGATATGAAAGGGAGGTGGATTACACTTCTTTAGTTGAGATGTTGTAGTCCAAAGTACCTCTTGAGATGAGTAATCCTCGTTAGTAGAGAGTGAGTTACTTAGTAACAATCTCCTTATCCCTTAACTATGTGCCCTCATAGGTTTAGCTATTGGAAAAGCCATGAAAACGCTATGAAGCATGACCTTACACTAGGCTAGTAAGGAATCCTCATCCGTAGGGGTTAATATCAGGATTCCATGTCTAGCTCTCATGGTTTATGTCGGTTAAGATAATTCCCCACAAAGAATTGATTAAACTAAGTCTTCTTAAAGAACGTACTACTTATTGTAGGTGGTGGTATGGGATGCTATCTACTAATTGCACTAGGTAGGACCTTCTGAAAGGGAAGACTTGGTGACAAATCTTCTAAAAGAATGTACTACATAGGGTAGGTGGTGGTATGAGACACTATCTACTCATTGCACTAAGTAGGCATTCCGAAAGGGAAGACATTGATGGTTTCTTGGGTGTCTTTTAATGTCTTGCCATTGATTGAGGGTTTTGTTTCTCCCAAGTTGTGTAGGCCGAAAGGGGTAGTCTTGAGGGTTGCATTGGTGTGTATTGGAGGAGACCTATGCATACTTCCTTGATATCTTACCTTAGTGAGTCCTATGATAATTTCGAGGTAGGGAAACTCTTAAGGAAAATGAGTTCGCTGTCTCCTTTGCTTGGCCTTGGAAGTTCACTCATTTAGTGTAGGATAGTTCATCGTAATTGCTCAATTTGAATTTATTGTGAATGCTTTAAATAAATCATTGTTAATGTTCAAATGTATTTATTGTAAATGATTAAAGAGTTCACTGTGAAGGTAAAGTTGGTTTACTGTAATGTTTCTTGTTGGCTTAAAATTATAGGAATTCTTATCTATGTTGTAAATGATGGTTAGTATGATGTTTTGCCTTTGTATTCATGAATGTTTTATTTAAATTGAATGAAAAGCTATTTTACTAAAATGTCCCTTTTTACATGTTTTTGCATATGTCATAATTAGTACAATGTTTTGTACGAACCCCATACCTTTCTATACTATGTAAGTATAGATTATAAGCTTTGAAGGTTTGAAGGCTAGAAGGAAGAGCTTGGGAAAGTTTCTCTCAAGGCAATGTATGTCCTCATATATTCGAGGACATAGTTCTTTTCTTAGTTTTTATTTAAAGACTTGATATGTATTTTACATTATTGTAGAGGGCCATGTACCTAAGATATTATGTCGTATCTTTAAGTTGGCTTTTGATGAAGAGATTCTCTAAGTATTTATGAAAGATTGTCTTTTATTAATTATCGTGAAAAGTTTTAAATTTTTGCACTACTTTTCATGTCTTACATGATGAACGATAGTAAAGGGCTTGTACAAGACCCCAAAGGGTCAAGTATGCCTGGTCACGAAACGAGGGTTCTCCCTAACTTCTAGGGGGTGCTTCGGGTCGTGACAGACTTGGTATCAGAGCATAAGGTCATCGGAAATAGTTTAGGTTCTAAAAGTCTCACAAGCCAATCTAGTAGTATTTTGGTCATTGGTGTGAGTCGGGACACATCCATGGGCAAGAGGCTATTGGATGATAGAAGTTTCACTTTCTTCTCTATTCTAATGTCGTGCCTTAGAGTTGAGTAATATAAGGTGTCTTCACTTAACCTCTTCTCTTTGTGTTTATAGGACATGAATACAAGGATATCGACCTCTAGAAGGGAGGAGGGTGGTGTAGCTAATGAGAGGATCCCTCTCCATGACAAAGTTCTTATTGTTGGCCTAGAGGAGGAAGAGAATGTGGAGATTCCCCTTAAAGAACCTCAAGTGACTCCTATGTCTCAATCTCCTTTTGTTGAGGGTGATATGACTAATGCGGAGTTGCGGTCTGCCTTAATGAACTTGACCCAACTCATGAAAGATCAAGCTCATGTTGTCAACAATCACTTTGTGGGCAAGGCTATCAAAGTATATAGGCCCCAACCAAATGCTAGTACTCGCGCCTCTAGGATTCGGGATTCCGTGACGATGAACTACTTTTCATGGCAGTAAGGTGGATGAAAATCCACAAGGTTTCATAGATGAGGTTTTCAAAGTTGTAGATGCTATAGGTGTGACCCCTAGGGAGAAAGCGTAGTTAGCCGCTTACCAACTTAAGTAGGTGTATCAAGTGTTGTTTGAGCAATAGAGGAGTGACAGCCCCTAGAAAGAGGGCCAGTTGATTGGGAAGAATTCAAAGAGGCTTTTCTAGATAGGTTTTTCCCCTTGAGTGGAGGGAGAAAAAGAGGTTGAATTCATGAACCTTCTTCAAGGTGGAATGAGTGTGCAAGAGTACTCTTTCGAATTCACCCAACTCTCCAAGTATGCCCCGACCATGGTAGCCAACCCTAGGGCTAGGATGAACAAGTTTATGATGGGAGTGTCTATCTTGGTGGAAAAAGAGTGCCGCACGACAATGCTTGTTGATGATATGGATATCTCTAGGCTCATGGTTTATGCGCAACAAAATGAGCAGTCCAAAATTAGAGAGACAAGGCAAGAGGGTAGAATGCCTAGGTTGGATGATTTTAGTCACTGATATACCGTGGTTTCACGGTATAATTAATGCTTTTTCCTTAAGTTTAGTGTGTCCAAAAGCCTTTTTGTGCTAATTTTGATACAAGTTTCTCTTTGTTTTGCAGGAAATCTGTCCAAAGCTGAATGCGGAGATTTTGAGCGAAAAGTGCAGAAGAGACCACCTACGGAGCTTATGACGGTCCGTCGTGCTTACGACGGTCCGTAGGTGGCAGCGTAGAGAAGCTGCTGAAGGAAGATGGGGAAGTCTGACAAAGTGTGGGATTATGAAGCTTGTGACGGTCCGTCATGGCCATGACGGTCCGTCCTGCAGGTCCGTCGTGAAGATCAGAGAAGTGATCCCAGTACCCAGATTCCAAGAGTTGAAGTATCTTGAAACGAAGACCCTCGACGGACCGTCGTGCCTATGACGGTCCGTCACACTTGCCGTCGAGGGGAATGAAGAAAGCAGCAGAAGAATTGCACCAAGTATGGGGCGACGGAGCCCACGACGGTCCGTCATGACCACGACGGTCCGTCGCATGGTCCGTCGACCCAGCCGCGTTTTGGCAGATTTCCAGAAATTAGAATCCTTGTTTAATTAGGTTTTTATTTTTTATAAATAGTTCGAAAAACCTCGCTTTTGAGGTTAGACTCTTTGATTACCAAATTCCATATAGTTAGACTTTGTGATTACTAGACTTCGTTTTTTGAGTGTTTGATTGTTGGAGATTCTTACAAGTAACTTTTGGTGATTAATCAAGCATATTTTCGGATTTTATTCTTTCTCATTGAAGTAAGTACATGAATTCTAATTTAACATATTTGAATATTCTGTTTATGGCTATGAGTAACTAAACTCCATAACTAGGGTTGTGGGAACCATAGGCAAATAATGAGATAAACCCTAACTAAAATAACAATTCGAGAATAGTGTCTTGCATGTATTAATAATTCTTTCGCTTAGAAGTCTTTTTAACGGATGATCAACGTTAGAACTCGCCTTAATGCTACTTGCCGGACCAAGGAGGTAGATAATAGGAAAAGAATTATTAACATAGATTTAGTGTATACTATCTAATAGGCTAGTATTGATTGGTACGAGGTAATAACTTAGTCAAATATCGAATACGATGCTTAATATGAGGTAAAGATAAGGGTTAGGAAAGCAACACACGTAGCCGGACCAAGGTGCGGAGTGAGATTTTCAAGATGCTGGACCAAGGATTTAGAAATACAACTTATCACTTTGCATGCAGATACTAGGAAAGAATTGTTATAGTTAGAATTATCAAGTTACGAACCTGTGGGGAACACGTAAACCCTAGTTACTTAATTCATTGATTAAAACCCAATATTAAAAGCTGTCAACTGTCTCTTTCAATTACATTAGTTAGTTTTACTCAATAGGTGATACAAACCTCCTTTTATATTTTTACTTTCCAAGAAGTTATTGACCAAACGATAGTAATACTAGGTTAAAGTTAAGTCTAGACTATTTTCCTCGTGGGAACGATCCCAACCTCACTAGTTGGGTTATTTACTTGACACGACCGCTTTACTTCTCATTTGAGAAGTAAGTTTGAGCGTATCAAATTTTGGCGCCGTTGCCGGGGATTTTAGCTTTTAGATTAACTTGAACTTCTTACTATAGTTTAGTTGATATTTTCTTGATTTTACTTTGTTTTATTGTTTTTGATTTCTTTTCAGAACTATCCTCCTTGTATGCCAAATACTATACACGGAGAGGAAGAGAACCGTTGTTTCCCTACAATCACGAGCTAGAGCGTATACTGCGAAACATGAATCGTAATTTGGGAATCAATGATGAGGACCCAAACCAGAACATCCCAGCTCCCGCTGATGTTCATGGTCAGATGTTACCCGATGCTCCGGGTGAACATCAACAGAGGGGACAGAATCCCGCTCCACGGCCCCAAGCATACTACAGAGGCTATGATAACATAGCAGATTCGGATGGGCCACTGGTTTTGCCTCCTCTACCCACAGGCCACACTTTTGTGGTAACTAGTAGTCTGATGCAAATGCTCACTGCCAGAGGTTTGTTTTCAGGGCTACCTTCTGAGGATCCACATGCCCATATAGCTAAGGTAAGGGCAGGTGTGTAAAAGTTGTGGGGAGGCCTGATTTGGATCTAGATGTGATAGGGCTCAGAGTTTTTCCTCTCTCACTGACGGGAGAGGCTGCTATGTGGTTCACTGAGCTCCCATACAACTCCATCTTCACTTGGAATCAACTACGGGATGTCTTCTTAGCACGCTACTATCCGGTCTCCAAGAAATTAAACTACAAAGACAGGGTGAACAACTTTGTGGCACTACCAGGAGAGTTAGTTAGTAGTTCTTGGGATCGATTCACCTCATTCTTGAGAAGTGTTCCAAATCACCGCATTGATGATGAGTCACTGAAAGAATATTTCTATCGGGGACAGGATGATAACAATAAAGCAGTGTTGGACACTATAGCAGGTGGATCTTATGGAGAATGCCCTTATGCTGAGATTGCTGAGAAATTAGAGAAAATCTCCCGTAACAACAAAGCTTGGAGTACTAGGAAGTCCGATACAGGGAGAAAACACCTTCGCAGTGAAGTCCACTCACAACCCAGCCACAGATGATATTCGTGAAGAAATGGCTCAGATGAGAACTGAGCTTGGGTTGGTACTAAAACATGTCGTTGGGGGTGAAGAAAAGATTAATGCAGTCAACTACTTGGCTAAACCATCACCTCCAATCGATGAGTGTTATTATGCGGAGGATTCCTATGCAGTAAATGAACAGATGGGGGGTTTCCGACCAGGCGCCCAAGGCGCAAATAAGGATAATTGGCGCCAAGGTCAAGGGAACCAAGGTTGGAACTATGGTAATTACAACCGTGACGGTCATTATGTCCGAGATGGTAACCGCGACAACAACTTCAACAGGGGTAACTACGGTAACAGAAATGATAGGAATGGGCCCTATATCCCTCCCTAAAATCGTGAAGTTACTCCTAGGGATGGTGGAGATAGTATGGCGCGAGTTGAGGACATGTTGCACAAAATGATGAGGAGATTCGATGCTAGTGAAGAGAACATCAAAGAGTTAAGGAGTGACTTAGCTAGTATTGGGCAAAAATTTGATATACATGCAATTTCGATTAAGCAGATTGAATTGCAAATGGCCCAATTATCTGCGACAGTAAACACATGGCAACCGGGCACTCTTCCTAGCAACACTGTCCAAAATCCAAAGAATGACGCGCACTGTATGGCAAACACTACTCGGGGTGGTAAGCAAACCATTGACCCACCTATGCCATCTACTGAGGAAAATGTGAGAAAGGATAATGATATTGTGAAAAAGGGTAATGGTGAAGCAGAGGGAAAGTAATGGAAAAGATGCAGAAATACCTGTGAAGGTAATCCCCATGCCTAGGCCACCACCACCTTTCCCTCAGAGATTAGTGAAAAAGACCGAGGATGGCAAATACCGACGCTTCATAACATGTTGAAGCAGCTTTCTATCAATGTCCTTTGGTAGAAGCTTTAGAACAAATGCCCGGTTACGCCAAGTTTATGAAAGATTTGGTCACCAAGAAAAGATCGGTTACTTTTGAGGATGATGATAGATTACAGCATTGTAGTGCTATTGCTACAAGATCCCTAGTGCAAAAGAAGAAGATCCGGGTGCATTCACTATACCTTGTACAGTTGGGTCGTTACATTTTGCGAAAGCATTATGTGATCTGGGGGCAAGCATCAATCTCATGCCCCTCTCAATTTACAAGAAGTTGGGTTTGGGGGATCCAAAACCCACTGCGATGCGGCTACTGATGGCCGATCGGACTGTGAAAAAATCCCATAGGGATACTCCATGATGTGCTAGTAAAAGTGGAGTCATTCATCTTTCCAGCAGATTTTGTTATTCTTGATTGCGAAGTCGATTTTGAGGTGCCCATTATTCTTGGGAGGCCATTCCTTGCTACAGGTAGAGCCTTAGTTGATATGGAGAAGGGGACAGATGAAATTTCGGTTGAATAATGAAAAAGCCACCTTCAACATTTGTAGGACCATGAGGCAGAGTGGTGAGCTCCAATCGGTATCTGCCATATCCCACAAAGGGAAGATGAAGATGGGAATTGAACAAAAAATTGCAAAAAAAGAGTTTATGGTTGGGGATTTGTACTTGTAGACAGTTCTGGGGTGCCTTGTCTTCCGGGCAAGCTCAATCCAAATGGACTGGCCCCTACTTGGTTACCCAAGTATTCCCTCATGGGGCAGTTGAGTTAAAAGCCAAGGAGGGAGTGAGGTTTAAGAAGAGTAGAGATAGAATAAAACTCTATTTGGGCATAAAGCATCGGGGAATAAAGTGATAGAGGCATACCATCTTGATGAAGTCTGAGTAATCAAGTGGCCCCAGTCGTGCCGCGATGTTAAATCTGGCGCTTGTTGGGAGGCAACCCAATACTTATCGTCTTTTTAATAATGGTAGCATTTTTTTTCTATAAATGGGTTTTAAATTTGCAGGCACATCACCAGGAAATTCTGCAGAAAACTACTCCGCAGTAGCTACTGACGGATACAACGACGGACCGTCTCGACTGAAACGGACCGTCGTATGCACCGTCACACCAGGTACGTATTTCTGTCATTTTTAGAAATTAGGGCACACATGACGTCGGGGACCCGTCGCGCGTTTAATGAAATTAACCCGACCCGACCCAGACTGACCCTTTTCAAAATCTGACCGTTTATACTCCCGCCCTCCATATTTCCCCCATTATTTCCTCATTCCTCTCATCTCCCCTCTCTTTTCAACTCCCCCCACTGATCATTGCCCCCAAAATCCTCCTAAACCTTATACTTATCATACTAGTCGGTGCTGCTGTTTTTTGTAAGGTGTCTACCTTGCTAACTGAATCATTCCCCACTTGTGTTTTCTCCATTTCCAAGGTATGTATCTCTAAATTTATACTCATTCTCTTGTATTTTTATTATTAGTTAGTATTAGATTCGTTCTTAGTCGTATCTTGTCCCTTGATATGATTATGTCTAGACCTACGCTCTAAATGTTTGAATTTGCCATGTTAATAAACCTAGACATAGGTGATTTCACATTATTAGTTTCCTAGGTAGTTGGGATAGACACATATAGGTCCACAAGACTACAAGACCATGTGGGTTCATTGGGGTTGCTTAGGGTACCTACAGTTCTGTCTCTGATAGTCAGAACGAGACCCCGATGACGGTCCGTCGTATACACGACGGACCGTCGTAGGGTCCGTCGCATAAGCCCTAGCACCCTCCCCAACGACGCCTGTGACGGACCGTTGTCTTCACGACGGTCCGTCCTGCACCACCATCGTGGTGGTCAGAGACCCCTCTGAAAAGGGTCTCCAAAAATTTTCCAAGTGTCCAACGACGGACACTTACGACGGACCGTCACACCCACGACGGTCCGCCTGCACGACCGTCATGGTTGTCAGAGACCCCTCTGAAAAGGGTCTCCAAAAATTTTCCAAGTGTCCAACGACGGACACTTACGACGGACCGTCACACCCCGACGGTCCGTCCTGCACGACCGTCATGGTTGTCAGAGACCCCTCTGAAAAGGGTCTCCAAAAATTTTCCAAGTGTCCAACGACGGACACTTACGACGGACCGTCCCACCCACGACGGTCCGTCCTGCACGACCGTCATGGTTGTCAGAGACCCCTCTGAAAAGGGTCTCCAAAAATTTTCCAAGTGTCCTACGACGGACACTTACGACGGACTGTCACACCCACGACGGTCCGTCCTGCACGACCGTCATGATGGTCAGAGACCCCTCTTTCAGGGTTCTTTATATGTACATCAATCAAGTACAACACGAAGGACCTCATGACGGTCCGTCGTAGCCACGACGAGCCGTCATCTGTCCCGTCGTGTGATACAGTTTCACTATCACTAACACACTATTTTAAATGTTTTATGTTGTATGGGCTTGCTTGTCTTGTTTGACATTACTCGTACTAATAGTGATCCTTTTCAGGTACTATCGACCATGGCACCCAAGCAAGACCGAGCTTACGCACGCGGGCGATCCAAGTCTGTGGCCCCGTCTGCACGCTTGATCATCAGGTCTGATGATGAGCGGGACCCTGAATACATGCCCCAGGCACCTCCGCACCTTACCGTGCTGCACGTGCCCCCCGAGCCACACCCAAGAAGACGGTGGCGTCCGGCGTAGTCACTGCCTCCCAGTCTGATGAGGAGCGCACACTGACCGGCACACCTCTGGGTCGGCGACCAACGAGGAAGGAGCGTCTGGCTCCTTAGGAGTATCCTGGTCCGAGGAAGCTTCAGGATCTGCTGAGGTTCCCGCACCCGCCACTGCTGCAGCGTCGGCCTCGTCTGATGAGGCTGACAGTTCAGACTCCACATCCGGCGCACCAGCCAGGTCCCCACCCCAGCATCTGACCAGCCAAACCGGGGGTGCGTTGAAGGCCAGTTTCAAGTGTACTCCGACGCAAAATTCCTACTGATAAAGGGGTAATGACTCGGACACTCACCCTGGAGCGGGGGGTACTTACAGGGAGTCTCCCCTCGATGCCGGAATCCACAACATCTTCACCAGGCATCGCCTAGAGTGGACAAGCCCGTCCATTGGGACGCTACAGTGAGGAGATGGTCGAGAGAGTTCTACGCGTCCTACGTAGCGACTCTCCGATCACAGATCAACAGGCGGGCTGCTCCCGCGAAACAGGCCCCATTGGAGCAGGTTCTCGTCCGGGGCGTGCAGGTTGACATTTCCCTGCCCGCCATCTGCCGGTTCCTATACGGCGAGAGTGCAGATGCTACTCGGACCCCCACCACTGCCGAGTTTGACTATCGCTGGCAGATAGTCAAGGATGGACACTTCATGCGCGCGGACACTGAGAGAGACCACCAAGAGGTGGATGGCCCTGCACCTATCAGTCGACGGAGAGGGGGTGCCGACGGGTCACTGAGCCGAAGGGGGCCATCAAGAAGGCCAACCTCACGTTCGTCGCCAAGTTCTTGTGGCTGCGTGCGTCACTGCCTTTCCCCACAGCTGCGGATAACATAGTCACCTGGGATCGAGTAGTGCTGATGGCGGCGATGATCGCCGGCTTCGAGGTGGACTATGCATGGCTTCTCCAGGCAGTCATGCACGAGAGGGCATTCAAGGTCACCACCACCTACCCCTTTTCGTGCATGATCTTTGCCCTTTGCAGGTTTGCAGGTGTGCCCGTATGGCACATAGATCAGTTGAGGACTCCGCCGGGTACCGTTGACGTCGGCCTCATCAGAGACGAGGCCAATGAGTTGGCCCCACATCGAGGGCCCCGTCCAGAGCTGCCACCACTATCGGATGATCTTGCGGATACGGTGGCCCAGGCCCGCACAGCTACACAGGCATCCACGGACACTACCTCGGTCAAGTCTATCCCGGGTAGTAGCACGGCCCCTCTACCGACAACAGCCCCGCTTGCTCGAGTCCAAAAACCGGAGGCACAAATGTCCACTCTTCTGCATCATATCCAGTCGTGGATGCAGAAGTCTATTGCTGAGTCTGAAGCGCGCATGGAGAGGCAGATGCAGCGGAAGGTTGCTGAGGTTCACCAGCGCCTCGATGCCTTTGAATTGCGAGTATTAGCTCGACCAGCCCCTCCGGTAGATGTGTCGACTCTTCAGGCTGCAGCCTCCAGCCTTCGGGCAGACATCGACACAATCCTAGCGACAAGAGTACCGGAGGCTGTCGATCCTGCTGAGGATACTGTACTTGCGGCCCTGTTTCCGACTCCAGACATTCCCCCACCCTCCCCTCGAGAGAGTGCCAAGAGGCGTAGGGGTCGATCAGAGGATGAGGCGCGAGCAAGGAAGAAGGAGCGCCGCGAGATGGAGGCCGCGAGGAGAGCCTCACTTGCTGAGGCGGAGGCACACCGGATCCGAGCATCACAGATAGCGGCTGGGGCGTCTAGCTCCCATACGTAGAGACCGCAGGAGGCACTGAGGGTTGCGGTTGTTGCTGAGGACACCACTGAGGGTGTCCAGATTGTTGAGGACACCACTGAGGGTGTCCAGATTGCAGAGGTTGTGGGTTCCGGGAAACCGGACCCACCAGCTTGCTGATCGACGGCGCTATGCACCACAGGTTTGCTTCACCTACCCCTCTAATCTTTCAATTTTTTTTTATGCATTGGGGACAATTGCATGCTTTTTGTTGGGGGTGGGGTAAATGGAATGTGAGTGTTAGGGTGAAGTCTGAGTAGCCCAACTCACTATCCTCTTTTGGGGTTTTCTTGCCTGTGTTCTTTTTCCCCAAAAGACTGATTATTTTTCTGTTGAACTGGCACGTTATATCTTTTGTACATAAGTTTAACTCTGAATCATGATGGCTAAAATGATATCCCGATAAAACTGGAAAATGTTGCATGACTAGGCGTAGTAACTGATAATTGTGTGGCTCTAAACATGAAATAGAGTTACACCATTGCATTACCCTAAATCTTCAAGTCAAACTAGGTGTCTGATAATCTGGTATAGTGATGAGATGTCAAGTGAGTGTGAGGAAAGTTGAATAGTCCACTATTGATACTGAGCTAGAACTTGCCTGGTTAGTCCTGCTAAAAGTAAGCTGTAACAAACAATTAGGAAATGATCATAGGCCCTTATTCAATAAAGCCCATTTCTAGCCTAAATAAAGAAACCAAATGAAAGTTATCCTTCTTTGATCCAAATAATTTGAGCTTAAAATTAGACCTTTCTTTTTCACCCCAACTGATCTTTTCTGGGAACAATATGTTGGCCCTGGTCCCTCCTTGGACATGTGCACCTCAGCTTATGCCAAAAGCATAAGTTGAGGGTGGCTAATGTATAAACAACCTTCGTTATGGCCCTGACCCGATTTTGGGTATTGTGTACCTTGACTCATGGCAAAGCCATGAGTTGAGGGTGGCTGTTTTGAGGAATGCTCTGGAAAGTGGGGTTGAAAGAACAAAGAGAGAGAAAGAACAAAAGTAAAGTGACTCAAGAACTCGTTGATTAAAAAAAAAATAAAAAAAATTCAAGAATTACAAACAAGAAAAGAAAAGAGTCACTTACGCAAATGAAGAAAGAAGGGAAACAGTAAGGTGAAAGAATAGGAGAAACTGGGTGAGATAAAGTGATATAGGGTGGAAGGTTTAGCCGATATGTCAAGGAGGGCAAAAAGTCACTAAAGTATACCTAAATATACCCTACCTGACTCTGAGCCTACGTTACAAGCTAAAAAAGTCCTATCGTGATCCTAAGGGTTGTATAGCGAACTTAAGGCAGTGAAAATAAGGGCAAGCTTATGGCAATAGGTATGAATGAGTGTGACTTTGTTCTGAGAGCGAGTGTTGAAATGTAATCCTTATACTCAAACTGAAATCATTGTGTGAAAAATGAGGATTTTGTTCTAAAGTGAGGACACTAGTTGCAATACCGGAAGTGTTAGCACTTCGGTGAGAAATTGAAGAGGATAGGTGTTGGTGCATGGTGAGTCTGTGTCATGTTCGAATCCCACAAAATTCAAGCCTAATAGTGATAGCATGCATAGATTTGATGGGATTAATCGGGATTGATAGCCAAATGATTGCAAAGGATAAAACGTGAATACTATTGTACAAAGATTGTGTAGTGAGTCATAGTGCGTCGCTTGAGGACAAACAACGAATTTAAGTTGAGGGTGTTGATATACCGTGGTTTCACGGTATAATTAATGCTTTTTCCTTAAGTTTAGTGTGTCCAAAAGCCTTTTTGTGCTAATTTTGATACAAGTTTCTCTTTGTTTTGCAGGAAATCTGTCCAAAGCTGAATGCGGAGATTTTGAGCGAAAAGTGCAGAAGAGACCACCTACGGAGCTTATGACGGTCCGTCGTGCTTACGACGGTCCGTAGGTGGCAGCGTAGAGAAGCTGCTGAAGGAAGATGGGGAAGTCTGACCAAGTGTGGGATTACGAAGCTTGTGACGGTCCGTCATGGCCATGACGGTCCGTCCTGCAGGTCCGTCGTGAAGATCAGAGAAGTGATCCCAGTACCCCCAGATTCCAAGAGTTGAAGTATATTGAAACGAAGACCCTCGACGGACCGTCGTGCCTATGACGGTCCGTCACACTTGCCGTCGAGGGGAATGAAGAAAGCAGCAGAAGAATTGCACCAAGTATGGGGCGACGGAGCCCACGACGGTCCGTCATGACCACGACGGTCCGTCGCATGGTCCGTCGACCCAGCCGCGTTTGGCAGATTTCTAGAAATTAGAATCCTTGTTTAATTAGGTTTTTATTTTTTTATAAATAGTTCGAAAAACCTCGTTTTTGAGGTTAGACTCTTTGATTACCAAATTCCATATAGTTAGACTTTGTGATTACTAGACTTCGTGTTTTTGAGTGTTTGATTGTTGGAGATTCTTACAAGTAACTTTTGGTGATTAATCAAGCATATTTTCGGATTTTATTCTTTCTCATTGAAGTAAGTACATGAATTCTAATTTAACATATTTGAATATTGTGTTTATGGCTATGAGTAACTAAACTCCATAACTAGGGTTATGGGAACCATAGGCAAATAATGAGATAAACCCTAACTAAAATAACAATTCGAGAATAGTGTCTTGCATGTATTAATAATTCTTTCGCTTAGAAGTCTTTTTAACGGATGATCAACGTTAGAACTCACCTTAATGCTACTTGCCAGACCAAGGAGGTAGATAATAGGAAAAGAATTATTAACATAGATTTAGTGTATACTATCTAATAGGCTAGTATTGATTGGTACGAGGTAATAACTTAGTCAAATATCGAATACGATGCTTAATATGAGGTAAAGATAAGGGTTAGGAAAGCAACACACGTAGCCGGACCAAGGTGCGGAGTGAGATTTTCTAGATGCCGGACCAAGGATTTAGAAATACATAACTTATCACTTTGCATGCAAGATACTAGGAAAGAATTGTTATAGTTAGAATTATCAAGTTACGAACCTGTGGGGAACACGTAAACCCTAGTTACTTTAATTCATTGATTAAAACCCAATATTAAAAGCTGTCAACTATCTCTTTCAATTACATTAGTTATTTTTATTGACCAAACGATAGTAATACTAGGTTAAAGTTAAGTCTAGACTATTTTCCTCGTGGGAACGATCCCAACCTCACTAGTTGGGTTATTTACTCGACACGACCGCTTTAGTTCTCATTTGAGAAGTAAGTTTGAGCGTATCAGTCACCAAAGTCCTAAGAAGAGGTTTTATCTCCAAGATTCTTCCATGTGAAACAAGAATAGGGCTCCAAATCAACATTCTTAAGGTGATGGTTATTCCTATGAAAGGGCTAGGTGCCCTACTTGTGAAAAGCAACATGGGGGTAAGTGTCTTGCCAGAACGGATGGTTGTCTTGCATTTGGTAATAAGGTCCACAACATGAGGGACTGCCCAAACCTCAAATAATGGGGGAAAGATATCAATCAAGCTTCCCTAGATTCTAATGCTCCCAAGAAGAACCCTTCCTATGGGATGGGGGCTAGGAAGGATAATTAATCCAGATTTGATGTTTTGGTAAGTCTTAACTCTTTTTTTCTTGTTTCTTTTATGTTATGAAGTGATTTTATGTGGTTTTATAATTAATATGATCATGTCATCTTGATGAATTGCTTAAGGAATGAATTTTTAAAAATTTTGCTAGGCTTGGCAATGAACACAGTGAACTTCACTGTAAGAATTTTGACTTTTGAGGAAGATTATGTTTTATTGAATTGAAGTTTCAATGTGTGTGAATGTATTGTGAATGAGCATGTTTAATGTTTCGGAAGGTAGTTCCTCAATAAAAGAAGACTAAGAGTGAATTTTGACTTCTTGAAGTTTTGATAAAAAAGTTTGTGTTGCTAAGTGTTTGAAAGTGTTAAAGGATGCTAGTTTTTAGTTGATGCTTTGATTTTTGAGTGTTTTGATCATGATTGAATTGTGTTATCTGATACTAAGTGAGTCCTTGTTATTCTTAAAGTTTAAGTATCATTCGAGGACGAATGTTATTCCAAGTGGGAGAGAATGTAACGCCCCAAAACGAACTAAGGTTACCTAGAGCCTCGTGGTTGTTTATTGATTTGATTTTCAGTTAAAATAAGTTATTTTAGTGTCCTTAGGAAGTTTGTGAAGTTTGATTAAGTTTGGAGTTCAATCGACCAAGAACGTCCATGACGTTCGTGTTTAGACGAGTTTTACGTACTCGTTTTACTTGAAAATTGAATTGGATGTCCCTAAGACCTAGACAACCTTTTTTAGGGGTTTAAAATATGGAAAGACCTCACCTAGGACCCACAAGGGTCCCTATATGAGGGGCCCAAGACTTGGGCAAAATCTGCCAAAAAGAAGTGGCTATCGACGACCCTAAGAACGGTCCATTGGTCCCTCAACAGTCCTTTGACCTAGGGCGTAGATTGGACCAGTGAGTTCAGTTGTACATGATCCATTTGGATCTAAGTATACACCAACGAGACCCTACAAATGGTCCGTCATCTCAACGACGGTCCATTGGTGAAGGTTCGTCTGTGAGGCCTGTTAAGTCTGTGAAGTTGCTGCCAACTTGGGGTGTTTTACGTAAATACACCCCAATTATTTGAACACCCCAGTTGGATAATTTTAGTTTTTTAATGTTACATTAAAATAGTTTTAAACCCTAGACCTAGACAATACCCCTCTCTTCAAAATATTCAAACTCTGTCTCTCTAAAGACAAACTCTCTCAAGACTCCATTGAATGCTACAGGTCAAGAAAGGATAGGAGGGCTGGTTGGACGTATCTCTTCATAAAAAAATCTTGGATTTTTCTTCCTTAAGTGAGGTATGGTATCCATTCTTGAATATATTTTCATTCAAGAAGCCAACTTCCAAAAAGGTTTTCAAAAGGATTTCTATACTCAAACTTCTTCTAACTTTTATTTTTAGTAGGGGTCTTCTTGTATTTATGTTCTAATGGTCTAAATGTATTTATTTTGGGTTGAATTTATGATTTTGCTGTTAAAAATCAAATAAAACTATTGTTTATGCATACATCAACTTTTTTCATTAAAATGGGTTATGTGAGCATGATTTTAGTGGGTATGAACTTGGGTCTTGTTGTATTTATCATGTTGGTGTATCTACATCCCTAAGGGACTTAATATGATGAAATATGGATAAATTGATTATGAGGGATGATGGTTAATTTGATTTTGAGTTGCTTTTATTATATAGTTCTTATAATGAATTGATATTGAGTGGTATGGTCCATCTTATGGATGGCGGTGCTAATTGAGGAATTTGATGTTATTTAGTATGTTTTGAATATGTAATCTTGAAGGTCTAACATGTGAAATGAAGAGATATCGGAAATGGGTCTTGTATTGTGTTTGGTGTATCTTGAATTGCATGTTTGACCTAGATTAAGTCTAAATGAAGTATATGATTATGAAAGGCATGTAGAGTGTGTAACTTGATTAATCAAGGTTAAAGTATGTTTAGAACTTGATGAGAATAAAATGATTCTTATATGCAAGGTGTGCACATGTACAAACACACTTAAGAGAATGTATTATGCCAAGTTGAGTAAAAAGGGGAATCTTGAGGTGGACACACTTAGTGTGTTGAGATGTTGTGTCTACTAGCAACCTCTCCATTCCTAGTGAGATTTCTATGATAGACTACTATGCTAAAAAATCTGTGGGGATTTATTCCTAGCACCGAGAGGATATGAAGTGGAGGTGGATTACACTTCGTGAGTTGAGATGTTGTAGTCCAAAGTACCTCTTGAGATGAGTACTCCTCATTAGTAGAGAGTGAGTTGCTTAGTAACAATCTCATTATCCCTTAACTATGTGCCCGCATAGGTTTAGCTATTGGAAAAGCCATGAAAACGCTAAGAAGCATGCCCTTACACTAGGCAAGTAAGGATCCCTCATCCGATAGGGGTTAATATCGGGATTCCATGTCTAGATCTCACGGTTTATGTCAGTTAAGCTAATCCCCCACAAAGAATTAATTGAACTATGTCTTCTAAAAGAACAAACTACTTTTGATAGGTGGTTGTAGGGGACGCTATTTACTCATTGCACTAGGTAGGACCTTCCAAAAGGGAAGACTTGGTGCCAAACCTTCTAAAAGAATGTATTTCTTAGGGTAGGTGGTGGTATGGGACGCTATCTATCAATGCACTAAGAAGGCATTCTGTAAGGGAAGACTTTGGTGGTTTGTTGAGTGATGAACGACAGTAAAGGGCTTGTACAAGACCCAAAAGGGTCAAGTACGCCCAGTCACCAATAAAGGGTTCTCCCTAACGTCTACGGGGTGCTTTCGGGTTTTAACAGAACATATGTCAAGTCAATAGAAGTTTCACACCTTGGACAAATTTAATCTCAAAAATACCTATCCATTCAACGTGCACTTGTTTGTCATCTCATACCCGTACCTCGCTCTTCTGTGACTAATCAAGATCTCTAAATAAAGACTTGGAACTTGACATGTGATTTAAGCATCCGCTATCAATGAACCACAAAACATTCACACTTTGAGTTATTAGGGAATGAGTCATAAATAACTAACTGTATTCTTCTAGATTTTAAGTGAAATTGGCTTCCTTCTTCTCGTCTTTCTGTTTCGTCCAACAATCAACTTCTTTATGGAAAAATTTCTTGCCGTATCGGCATTGAATTGTGATCTTATATTGATGTGATTCACCAACCTGGTTTCTACCTCTGCCGCCACCACTACCTTATCCACGAATATTGCCTCTGCCATGTCCCCTACCTGCTGAGTTTTCTACTTTTCCCTTGTAAGATAACTCACTCTTTACTTGGAATGCCTTCTCTTGAACATTCTCACGGGACCTATTTAGCCTATATTCATGAGCTAGAAAGGAAGTCATTAATTCATCAAAAGAATAAGTAAATAGGTCCTTAGATTCCTCAATTGCAGTAACTACATGGTCAAATTTGGTGGCTAAGCTTCTCTGTACTTTACACACAACAATTTGACTATGAAATTTTTCACCATAGGACCTCATCCTATATATCAATAACAAATGTTCTAGACAAATTATCTTTCACAAATTCATTTTCATTCATGAACAATGTTTCAAAATCACGTTGGAGATTTTATAATTTTATGACAATTACCTTTTCATCACCGAAATGTTCTTCTTTCAGGATCTCCCATGCTTGTTTTGAGGTTTCCGCTGTTGATATGCGAGGAAAAATATCATCATGAAGAGCTTGCTGGATCATGAAAAGAGATTTTGAGTCTCTTTTCTGATGTTCTCTCAGTTGGTTTTTATCCCCTTCTGAAATTCAGTCTTAACCACAACCAGCAGTTCTTTAGGCTTGAAAAGAATCTTCATCTTAAGACTCCAAAACTGATGATTCTCCCCTCGTAAAATTGAAAACTAACAACTAAGATTATAAATAACACTTGAAAACTAACAATTAAGAGATAAAATAGGGCACTATACCATGACCTGCTAATTGACTAACTGCAACTAAATTAGGACTCGTAATGCTAACACTGAATACGTAAAAGCCTCCTAAAAACACTGACATTAGCTTAGTGACATTTGAATCGGTCAAATAACAAAATTAGGGAAACATTTTTATCTTCATTTTATGTAGTGTGTTTTGGGGACATGACATAGTTTAAGTGTGGGAGTATATGAATATGTATTTGTGAGGTAACGTCATACAGATTATGTTTTTTAAAAAAATAAAAAATGGATTTTTTCATTGTTTTTTAAAAAATATATAAACTTTCATGGATTTCTTGTTTTGTTCATTGCCATGATCGCAATATTTTGAACCGAACATTTTTTAGAACTTTTAGTTGTTTTCTATATTTTGATAAATAATATTGGATAAATTGATTTGAGACACAAGAAAGATTAATATAATCAAATGTCCTTCAGGAGTTGTATGACTATCTTTCAAAACACATATTTGTTTATTGGTAATTGAATTTATGGTGTTCACTAGTTCCAAGTGCATTGTTCGGGAAGTGTATTTACCTAGTTCTCATGCTCATAGGAAAAATCAAGAACTTTTCTTGAATGTGGTTTGAGGTGAAATTTCAGGTGGATTTTGAGTTGAGAAATGAAAGTAGGTCTTTTTTGTTTAAACATGCTCTGAATTGACCTACCTTTTATAATTCTTATCTGTAGAAAACTCTCTTGAGCCTGAATGAATTGATTTTCTTTTTATCACCAAATTTTGATCCCCAACCTTATTTTAATCACCACTTAATATTTATTCACCCTATATTTCTTTTAGGCATTTTAAAAGTATATTTGAATGCATAAAGCTAAGAGTGAATGATGAAAAGAACATGTAAAAGGAAAAATCTCTTGAGATGTCAAAAAAATAAATAAATTAAAAGACTTATGGTTCAAAAGGAAATGGCTGAAAACAATGCCTGAGCTAGAAAATAAAATGTAATAGCTAAAAGGAAATTCGAGCGTGAGTCCTACATGATCTCAATTCAAAGACTCTTACATTAGTGGAGAATCAAATATAAGTAAAGCTTATGATTATTTTCGGTAACATGAGATACTTCTTTGTTGAGAGAGAGTGACTTTTCTTTAAATATGCCCTTCTTCATTCTATATTGTGTGATATATGGCATCTCTCTTCATTTGATAAAGAAAACTTAGGATTAGAAATTATTATTATTTCAGTTTTCAATTAGCGATTATGAGTGAGGTGAAAGGTTGTTGATCTCTTTGAGACTTTTTCATTATTATATTTCAAAATATTTTACCAAGTATAATTATTTATTATAATTATCTTTGCCTAAGAACACACAAATATTTCAGTGTGGGGGAATTTTATAAGAAAAAATATCATATATATATATATATATATATATTATATATATATATATATATATATATATATACACACACACACACTAAGTTATTTAATTTTATCACTAATATTTTTAATCTTTCTTTGCAGAAAATGTTGCAATATAATAAGAAAATAAAAAATGTAGATATGTGGCAAAAGAAACACAAGTGTTGATTAACTAGAAATTATCCAACACATGGACATATTAAAGAATTATGAAAGAGAGGAACGGATAATTGAACAAATGTAGAACTGAGTTCGACATATTTTTCTTTGTGTAGAAGCCACAAGCTAAACATAAAAAGGAGAACAAATAAGAAAGAAATAAAGAAATGAAAAAAATATTCAGTAAATATGAAAAATAAAAGTTGAAAATTGTAATAGCATGGTAGCCACAAAAATGGAAAACAAAGCACAAGACAAGTTAGATGGAAAACTTTGTCAAATATTGGTATACATTTGACCTACCATTTTAATTTTGTAAAAAGTATCAACTACCAAGTGAAAAAATTAAGTGAAAATGGTGATTTTGAATATTCAGAGAATGACTGAAAATAAAATGAGGAATATGTTGGCAAAAGAGAGAGGGGTAAAAGACAAAACAATTCATATATTTCTCTAAATTCTTGTTGTACTACTCTTTTAGTTATTGAATGTTGAATATGTTTTTAGTTACTACTTTTAATTAGATAGTTAAATTATTCTTCTTGAATTTTCTTCTATTTTCTTATTTAATGGAGAAGAGAATTTTCATTAATAGTATCATTTCTATTATGAAGTAATTTTTTTTTTGTGTTGGATATTGACAGATCTTGATATTTCTATGTAATTGTAGTATTATTTTTAAATTTTATGCGTGTGATCTTACGTTATTGATTTCATTTTCATTTATTTTATAGTTAGATGTTATTTTGTTTATTGACCTATCCATTTTTTCCTACGTATTAACACATTGGTATTTTTGTAATCGAGAGAGGCGGAAGAAGTAGTTCTACTAATTGGAGTAATAATATTTTGGTGAAATATATCTATTTCAAGGTACAATTAAATGTACAATTATTCGTTATCAAGAGAGGCGAATAGTGTAATAATTAGTTATAACAAGTAAAGTAATCAAAATAAACTTAATTACATGGAATTATATGTTTTAGTTCAAGTACACATTTCTTGTTCTTCAATATTACTATCTTGAAATTTACATTGTATAACCTAGAGGAGTGTATTTAATTGTTCATTACGTAATAATATAAAATTATAATCGTTAGAGATATTTATACCTTTATGAGAAATACAAATTTAGGAATAAATAATTTATTTTATATAGAAATATTGAGTGAAGTCAAGATCTCCAATACTTTTTAATATTTTGTGAAAACTAAGGTATTTTCTCTACTTTTTGTATTTTAGTTAATTGATTGACCATTCAACCATTCTTGATTTTCTTAAATAGTAATTAAAACAAGAAACGTCGGTAGGATAGACAAACCTATCCTTGTGGGTTCGGCATCTTTCTATACTATTATTTGACACACTATGGATTAAAAATATATACATTTAGTACTCGTCACATCTCCTCAGGGTTAATCTTTAACTAGGGATAGCAAGACTTTAGATCAATCTTAGAGAAAACTTATGAACCCTGCAAGTGGTCAAAAATCATATATCTGAGGCAGTGAATACTTTTTCCAAATGGTGACCCTATTGAACTGACGCTAGTCTATACACATCCACTCTTGCTAGTGATGGTGTTACCTATTTGATCTCTGTTCGAACCATTGAGTGAAGGAGAAAATATACTAATTTGTATTATCTAGATACAATTGGATTCAAGTCATAGCATGATGGAGTAGAACGAAGTGAGTTTCTTTTAATGTCCTATTGTCTCTCGAAAAAAAGTATGGACGTCTTCGTACAGTTCCACAAGATTCTGATAGACTCCTTTTTGTATAACGAGATCAATGAACCTAGGAATCTGATTACAACTTTACCACGATCCAGATCGTCGTGATTGACACCCACACTAACCCTACAACGGGAGAACCGTTACTTCAACCCAACTTGACCAAATTAATGAAAAGTATTCATTTAAAGACACAGAAGCATGTTTAAATGACCAAAAGAAATATGGAGTTCCACAAACACCAAAGTTTTATACAAATAACTAAGCAAACTAATGCATAAGAACAACTCCTCGAATCGGAAGATCAAAAAAACTCTACTGAAGAATAGTCTAAGCACAAGGGGTACAACCCTGAAAGTAAACAATCACATTAAACAAATGTTTGAAAAGAGTGGATTTAAACAACAAAGATTCATAGCAGACTTAAAGAACTGACTCACCCTTGAATCCAATCATGTTCATTAGTCACCTAGATGAGGCCTATCCATTGCCAAAGACTCCTCTAGAGGCAGAACATTGCTGACAACTTCTTGGAATTGCTTCAAAATTCACTCAAAAGGTATTATCTCAACACTTCTTTTTTCTATATGTCTTCCAAATCAACTTTTGGCTTGCAATAATGTGATCGAGATTTAGGTGGGCACTTATTTTAGACCCTTTAACTTCAATTACCTAATATCTTCGCTCAATAACTACTTTCATAACAATTCGGCCCCTAATTCAAATATATAGCTATTGATAAAAATGCATGACCTTAAATAATTGTGATCATTCAAAATAGTTTCATGCCAAAATATTAAGGCCTTTTATCCCATATCCGATGCAATAAAAACACAAAATTATAATAGCGTAAAAGAATTCATTGTTTGTAATGTAAGCTTTGGCTCCAAATTACAACATAATGGAGAAGATGATGAACAACTTCAACAAGTTCATTCTTATGATGATGTCTACCTATGCCCAATGGACCCACTAAAAAGGATTAAAACTATCAAGCTATCTTATAAAAATACTAATTAAAGGATTCTAGATGTTAATACCTTGATTATTCCTCCTACAAAGTTCATCCAACAAGAAAAACACAACAAATATGCATTCAACTTGTATATTAGTTCTCAATTAGTATATGTATTTTAATTCTGATATGGGCTTTGCCCTTTGAACGTCTTTCCTACTTCCATCCCAAGTTTGTTATTTCACTTATTTTAAGTTGGTGCAACTGTTCAAGGTTGGTCTGTCAACCTCATATTTTGTGCTAGATTAGTTTATGCAGGAAACTCTTTTAAATTTCACCTTTAGTAAAAGAAAGTCTTCATGACTGCCTGTCGAAATGATGCCATGAACTCTAAGGAAGATCCTAAGAAGGATTCAGATGGTTTCTATAAACTTTCACTACTAAATCATTGGTTGAAGATCCATAATTTCACCCTATCATAAACTTATGTGCAGGTATTAAATCTAACATTATTGTGTTGTGCGTAATTTTAATGGTTATCGATTAAATTAGTTACCCCACAACATTGCAACACGGGATTGAGGTGGTGTGTCATTGAGACTCTCCTCTAACTTTTCATTTTCTTGCTCATTTAGAAAATACACATTCAATATATTATTATGAAAACAAAAATAAAGATGCATAACACTTTTGATTATGCAGACTTAGTATAAAAGGAAATAAGTCACAAATATGAATAAAATGTTTAAACATCTATATGAAAAGGTAAATGGAGATAAAGGAATGATATATTATTAAAAAATCAGAATACTCACTCGAAAATAAGATTATTAGCCTATGATCATGAGTAATTTAATTAAAGAAATTAATCCGCGAAGTGCAATCATTTTTGCTAGTTAATTCATAATAGGAATTGTACTACTATGAAAATTGTCTTCTCAATTAAATAATCAAATATAAGAAATATTCAAGAATATTAATTCAACTATTTAATTAAAAGCATAAACTAATATAATTTCAACATCAGATAGCTACAAAAAGTAGTACAAGAAGAACTCCAAGAAGTATATGGATTGTTTTGTTTTTACTCCTCTAACTTCTGCTTTGGCAAAAAATTCCTCATTTTTCTCATAGCCATTCTCTGAAGATGAAAATCACCATTTTCTCTTTATTTTTCCACTTGGTAGTTGATACTTTTGACAAAATTTAAAGGTAGCTCAAATGTGTACAACATTTGACCAAGTAATACATCCAACTTGTCTTGTGCTTTGTTTTCCATTTTGGTAACTACCATGCCACTAAATTTTTCTACTTTTATCTTCCATATTTTCTGCATATTTCTTTCATTTATTTCTTTATTATTTGTTCTTCTTTTCGTTTTTATCGTTTGGATTCTACACAAAGAAAATATGTCCAACTCATTTCCATATTTGTTCAAATTCCCGTTCCTATCTTTCATAATTCTTTATTATCTCTATTTGTGTTGTATATTTCATGACCCGGGAGCACCTTCTAGAAGTAATATGGCGTACTTGACCTCTTGGGGTCTTATACAAACCCATAATAATCATTTATCGAATTTTCATAGGTAAATTTTGTGAAAAATTTATAACTTTCATAGCACATCATATGCTAGAACATCACTTCCATTATATATATATATATATATATATATATAGTATATATATATATATATATATATATATATATAATATATATATATATATATATACCATAATACATAGTTTAAGACTCTAAGTCTCTTTTCCATCTTAGACTCAACATCATTAGAGTACATTATGGACACGACCCTTGTAACATAAACCATAAGTATACTATTACAAGACTTTACAGTAAGACATGTCTTAGGAAATCCTTGGACTTAAAGGATTCCTTTCCTTGAGCTTGGGAATCACATATCAAAATCCTCACCATAAAGACATCCTTTAAACATTCAAACCTACACTTTTGTAAAAAGGTAAAGAAGAATGATGTTACTACAAAAATGCACTAAGTATGACAACCATGGAAAAACATGCATTAAAAAGGGACATTTTACTTTGAAAACATGCGTTATGTTTTTTTGTGAAAAGTTGATACTTTAAGCATCATACAATTAACATACTTCATTTAGGAATATATAATAGTAACAATATTATATAAAACCATACGTTGAATTTAAGACACATTAGTAGCCACTTTACAGTAAGTACCATTCCCCTTACAGTAAAATACCTTTTCCTTCACAGTAACTTCTTTTCCTTCTTAATTCCTTAACCGTCCATGTAACCCTCTAGTGATGCCTGGTGCAATGTATAGTATAGACAATATCCCCTTACACTGTCCATACTCAAGCATCACCTTAAGGCCACAAGGAAATCATGCATACAACCTTCAACAACCCAATACATGCATTCATAGAAGTATTTCATATTACAAAATACACACTTCGCATACCAAGAAAAGGTGTTCCACTTTGCCAAAGTAGACCATTAACATCATGATAGTTTATTAGGTGATATCACTTTCTAGTTCCTATGGGGAAAGCATAGTTTATGGAACTTGGACGCATATATGGAAACATTCTTTATGATAAATGGGGCATTGTAGTTATCCACCTCGTGAGGACTATGGTGAGCAAGCTTTCCCACATTGGGAAGGGGCACCCCTAATCTAAGTTCACTCAGTGCTAAGCTAAGTTCCCTTTATTGAAAGTCTTTATTAACATTACTTTCTAAACATAGGATTTAGGAGATTGACTCCTCATATTCTTAGCTCATAGGTCATATAGTAGAGTTCATCAACCTGAGTCATGTGAGAAAACCTTTCACATGGACATTGTATATTCAAGCACCATATAGTTTAGGGTATTCTTGAGAACATCTTTCAAGAGCCTCTCTATTAACTAGATCATCATACATGTATCGGTGAGTATACATATATCTGAGCAAGACTTTCACATAAACACTCTTAGACAACACATGTTCATATTTTATTTCATTTATGCATAAGTGTACAAGTGTAACTATATGATCAATCCTTTCATATAAAAACACATTTATACACTAGGTATAATCATACTTCATCATACCATATACTCGACATCATAGCATATAAGACATGTTCATAAAATATTCATACATTCACATTCATGTACATTAATAACAAAACCTAGGAACTATCTTTTCAAGGCACACATGTTCAATGCATAGACAAGGTCCCATACCCTTGCCCATACTAGTACACCTATCAAGTCATCCTAGTTAATGTATACAAAATATGCTTCATAGGCGTATGGTTACATGCATAGTAGTAGACACAAGTGCATAATAAAATACCCTTTCATTAGAAATTATGAACCTATACTACTTTGTAAGCATGCAAACGTGTGCATGTGTGTGTGCATTGGTCAACACAATCACATAATGGCTATCAACATCATCTTGAGGAAACCGATCTCTTAAGACCGCTATTCACATTCAAGTATAAACCACACCCCACATACTAATGTAGGAGAAAAGAAAACTTTATATTACATTCAAGACTCGTAACCTTAGCTATTCAACATTCATATAGGGGTACATAGGTAGGGGTCATCAATATTCATTAATTCATCAATGGCAGCACCTATACATAACCCTAACATAGTCATTCACATGCTCATAACATTATCCATACAGACTAGATTATAAACTAGCATAGAAATTAGCTAGGCATAAGCTTCACATAGTGTGATCATCATAACCACACATTCATAAGACAATTTCCTTCAAGTCCATAATCACATCACATATGTATTGTCAATAAGGTAAACACCGTCACCATAAGTGGAGCATACCTCACAATTCCATACAAGTCCAATCATCTAACAATTCTATATCAAAGTAGAGAAATAGAGCAATCTTACAAGATCTCCATTTCATTGATTATCAATGATACGTACTCCTTTTTCCTCAACAATACAATTATAGGGCAGTAGCTAAAGATAAAATAACTTAAACAAAATCCTACTTCAATTGCCATAGAATCGAGACACCTTTTTTATACTACTTTAACAATCTATAGAAGATAGAAGAACATAGGCTAATATAATTCAAACCTTCAGACCTTGATCCCCATGGATCACTCATCAACAATTCCCCATCAATATACATAATAGGCAGTATATATAAGCCTTGTGTGTCTTAGCATGTTTCATCAAGTTTTTTGTGATAATTTTGGATGAAATTGATGTGAGAGGTCCTAAACTCGTATACAATCATATTCTAGTTAGAAACGTCCAGGAAAACATCCCCAAGGACCAACCAAGGGTCCTTAAGGAAGGAACCTCCATTTGAGGACAAAGGCTGTCAAGACCAATCCCAATCGACTGAGGCAATCGACAGCCAGTTGGCTGGCCGACGCCTCGTCTTTCGTGGTCGTTTGTCAAGACATATCATAGGGAGATTAATCTCCCACAGGATAGTCTCTAAACCAAAGAACGACCATCCAGGATAGTCCATTTGTGGACAAATGGTCCGTCAATGGGCAGGCGTCGATGGTCTGTGTCACTTAGAATTGGTAAATTCACCCCACATCTAAATAAGAGTTTGGGTGGTTTCCTAAGGGTATTTTAGGCATATTATGAGTGTTTATAAGTCCTAATTTCCTAGATGAATTCATTTTTAAAAATCAAAACCCCAATATCGTTAAACTATTCTCTAAAATTCCGTTGAAACAAAAACTCAAGGAAGATCTTGGATTGAAGATTTGATTGGTCATTTTTCATTAATTTCTTCATTTAGCTTCATTGAGGTATGATTTTTTATCCTTTAAACTCTCTTCATCAAGGATCCCAAAATTCAAAGATATTTCTGAAGTTTTGTAAAGATGAACTTGTCCAATTTTATGATCTATCCATGTCTTCTTGCATTAAATGTCTTAAATCATTGTATATTGATTGAATTATTTTTTATCAGATTATTTTAACACAATTAACCTATTAACCCATGTAATTCAAGAACCCTAGTTTTTGAATTCTTTGTTGTTCACTTGATATTATCTTAATACTTATGAATTCTAGTGTAGTTTCCTATGAGCTATTGAATAATGTAACAATTGTATTCAATTGATGTATATGATGTCTTAGATTGATAAATTTATATTTAATTGACCTAGATTCGTTGAGTATTATGGGTTTTTATTGAATTGATGATCATGGACAAGGGTAAGAGCCTTTTGTTTTGAATTAGATGATTTAGATATGTATTTTAGGGTGAGAATGGAATGGTGGTACACTTACCTAATTCTCTTTATTTATGTAATGTAGATCTTGAATTATGTCATGATTGGTATGGTCCATTTATGGTGGCGTTGCTAAGTGCTTACTTATGAATGATGTGGCCTTGTCGGCGTTACTTTATGTATTATGGTGATCATGGACTTGTCAACACTACTTGATGTATTATGATGAATTATGTAGTTGATTTATATGAGTTATGATCATATATATTTACATGTGAGTAATGTGGAAGTATATGTTTTTCTATTGATGTTGTTATGTGATCCTGTTTGACTATTACTATGTACTTATGTGTGTAGTCTTAGAGTTGATGCATGGTTTTTCCTACTTGATTATATGAGTGTATGATGGTTATATTTATGATGTTGTAGTAATATATATGGTGACTTATATATGATAATGATTATTACTATGTGCTTCTAGAATGATATACTATATATTGTAAAGTGAAGTATTTGTGTGTCTTGTATGGTACACTTGTGTCCTTTACATGATACATGTATAAATTTTAATATGAGATGTATTTAATTAGGATGCTAAAGCCTCTTAGTCTTGTATGTATGAATTACATGCGACCTTGAAAGTTCCTTTATGTGGAACCTTCAACCTAGTGGTAAGGTTATGATGATTGAAGGCGAAAGTTGTAATGGTATCCTTCTTGTATGAATGGTGGACTTAAGGTTTGTTGGATGGAACTAAATGAGATCATACTTAGGAAAGTCATTAAGCTGTCCTCTTCTCCATTGAAAGGCATCCCCAGGTGACCTCTTTGGTAAGGTGAATGTGATTGGGTTAAGAACTAAATATGGAACCTCTTCATGTGATCCTTAATGTGAATTACTCTATGAGAACAAAGTCTAGCACCTGAGTATGGTAAGGAAAGTATATCTAGTTAAGAATGAGGCTAGAGTGCAAAGAAACCCTTCACATTCCTTAACCATGTCTATACATGAGAAGTGTCCAAGTTCTACCATTGGTAATTAGAACACCCTCCATAGAAGTAGGTTACAACTCCGGATTCCATGCTTTGCTACTATGGTTTATCTGTGTTGTTGCCTATTACCATATATGGGATACCTACTAGTATTGGAGAAGTTTTATGATGTTTAGGTTGTGGTAAGGGACACTATCTAGTCACTGCACAATAGGCTTTGAAGATGTTGGTGAAAGTCCCTAGGTTTTCTCCAAGACCATTACTTGAATGTCCTTATGTGATGAATGTCTTAAATGAACTAAATCAAGTAATTACTTAAGTTAGGAAGCATGTTAAATGAATAAGTACTTATCTAGAGTAGTTAATGGTTTCTAGTTAAGGTGGTAAGGGGGCATATGAATGGTCACTTCATATCTTACCTAGATAAGTCTTAAGAATGACTCTAGATTGCTAAGTTTTTTGATTAAGTAGACATTATCCAAACTTAGGTAGTCTTAAGGATTATTAGGTAATCTTTAAGAGTTGAAGTATGGATATTCACTTCTTGCTTTAATTGTGTAAGTCTTTTGATAACCTTTGAGAGGAGAATGTCATATTATATGTACGTTATTGTATGAAGTGAGAGTGATCTTATCCTAGGTACTCTAAAGGATCTATTAAGTGTGTATGAAGGGATTCTATGGGTCATCACTTCACAACTCACTCAAGTGAACCGTAGAATCACCTTTTGTAGGAGAAATCTCATGTTTCTGTGTTTTGGTGTATTGTAAGTGTGTGTGTCTCACTATAGGTGGTCTTAAGGATAATTTAGGTTTTCCTAGAGAGGGTGTATGGGAAGTCTCTCTATGTCTTACTTAAGTGAGTCTTAGGATAGCTTTTTAGTGAGAAGATTGCATGCGAGAAAAAAGAGTCATGATGAAGTTGAGGAACTTCACTATAACAGTGACCTAGTTCACTATAAGGTCATTAAAAGGTGATAAATATTTATATGTTATCTTATGTGTTTTTAAGGTGTTATATTTTGTTCTTCTGCTTATACTATGATGTTTTGAACAAAAAGAGCATATTTCCATTAAATGTTTGTTATCATGATTTTTTCGCATTATGCCATACTTAATACATATGTTTGTACTAATTCCATGCTTTTTTCTATCTATAAGGTGATTCATAGGTGAAGGTGCTTTTCGGAGAGAAACTTGGATTATAGGATCTTTCAAGAAAGTTGAAGTATGACCTCATTTGACTCGAGGGAATAAATATCTTTGATTTCTTATTTTGAAGTATTGTAGTAGATTTAGTAGTACTGTATTGTTGATTGTACGGGCCCTGTCCCAAGTCTATTTTGAGTCTAACATTTGATGACAGGAGAACTAGTATTTCCTATGGATTTTATACAAAAGAGTTTTTGAGAGACTATTCGAATGTTGTGAAAGGTTTTAATTTCGCACTACCATTCATATATTTATATGAGATGAACGATACAAAATGGCTTGTAGAAGACCTCTCTAAAGTCAAGTACGCCATGTTGCGACCTAAGAATGGCCTAAATTCTAGGGTATAGGTGTAAGTCATGAAAAATGTGGTATGAGACAATAGATTATGGAAGTGGTTTTTGGAATCCAAAAGTCTCACAAAGTCACGTCTAGTAGAGTCTTGACCATCGGTGTGAGTCATGACACATCAATGGGTGAGAGTCTATAAAACGATAGAGTTTCCCTTCTGTTCTACTCCTATGTCGTGCCGTAGAGTAAAATTTATGAGTATTCTCTTCTTATAGTTTTTCTTGTGTTATAGGAGATAAATACGAGGAGGACACCGACTAGGAGAATTGAGGAGAATGATATGAACGAGGAAATTCCTCCTCAATTTGAGAATGTTGAGAAAGTTCCTCAAGGTTCTCAACGTTATTACGTCCCTATTGTTGTTGGATGTAATGAGGTTCCGGTGGTTCCCCCGAAAATGACTAATGGGGAGATTACAAAGGCTTTACTTATTTTAGCTCGATCTTTGACTACCCGTGTGAATAGGGGTATTGACCAAGAGTGAATGTTGTGGAGAACATTATGACATCTATATTGAGAGTTTTTGTGAGGATGAATCATCATATCTTTCTTGGATCTAAGGTGGGTGAGGATCGCCAAGAGTTTCTAGATGGTGTGTACAAGGTGTTGAGTGCCATGAGAGTGACTTCTTGGGAGAAGGCGGAGTTAGCTTCGTATCAATTGATGGAGGTTCCTCAAGTGTGGTACACTCAATGGAAGGATAATAGGCCAGTTGAGTCGGGTCCTATTAAGTGGGAAGAATTTGAAGAAGCTTTTCTTGGAAAGTACTTTTCTCGTGATAGGAGGGAGGTAAAGTTAGAGGAGGTTATCAATCTCGAGCAAGAAAACATCAGCGTTGAGGAATACTAATTGAATTTCTCTATGTTGTCTAAATATTCCCCATCCTTAGTGTCTAACCCTAGAAATGAGACGAGCAGGTTTGTGACCGGGGTCGCCAACCTAGCGAGAGAAGAATTTTGTTCGGCCATGCTCCATGTTGATATTGACCCTATCTAGAGTCACGCTTTATGCTAAATCTATTGAGGAGTCTAAAATTGGTTAGACACTTGAAAATGAGTTGTTCAAGTGATCAAAGTAAACCTAGGTTCAAGAAAAATGTTTCAAGTCTGGAAGAATCTAGGAGTGCTAAGGTGAAATTTCAGAAAGGGAGTGGTTCTCATAATGGCAAGCCTACATGTGCTATTTGTGGAAAGCGGCACTACGGGGAATACTTATAGGGTATTAGGAGTAGTTTTGGATGTGGTAAGGATGGATAAAAAGTGAGGGATTTTCCTACTCGAGATTGTAAGCAAGTTCCTCCTAATGTTCAGAAGGATGATGCTCCAAAGAAGAGGTGTTCCTATGCACTCTGGACTAGAAGAGCAAAGCCGGAAGAGGGTGATGATGATGATGGGAAGTTCATGTATTAATCTCTTTAGTTTTATGAGTTCCTTCTAAGTGGGGGAGCATGGTTAGTAGATGGGTTAGATGGTCACAGAAGCATGTTGCATGTGCATGGTGTTTAGGTTTCTTGTTGGAATTGAATTTCAATTGTTCCTTGCATTGTGCATTTCATGATAATATTATTATGTCTTAAAATTTGTTTATATGGTTTTATCTTGCATATTAGCATCTTTACATCATCAATTGCTTAAAAGTTACATTTTTGAATTTTTTTCCATAAATCACTGTAAAGTTGCCAGTTCACTGTAACATTTTTGTAAAATTGGCTAAATCATCTTTGGTTTAAAATTATTATAATGTGGTTAGAACTGATTTATATGAGAATGATAATTAATATAAAAGGAGTTTGTGTTATTTGGAGCGAAGGCTGTGTGTTTTATGGCTTGATGAGTTGTCGAATTTATGCTAGTTTCTTGTTGTGCTGTGAATCTCTTGATTATGTGAAATTGATGTTACTTCTACATGTTTGTATTTTATAAGTTTTTATGTGGTAATGCTTACGAGATGCTAGTTGAATCTCTATTCTTGGAAGTGTTCGGAGAGTGGCAAGTGTCATTCGACGACAAATGTTGTCCAAGTGGGGGAAATTGTAATACCTCTACAACTACTTAGGTGAATCTAGAAGCTAACATGGTGTTCATGACTTTTTAAGGTCCTAAAATGGTTTATAATGTTGTAATGAGGCAGTGCCTAAAGTATTAGGTGAATTGGAAGTGAAACATAAAGGGAAGACTAAGACGTTCGATGATCAGTCACCTATGTGCTTAATATGTGTTTTGTGTGTTTATGAGTGTGTTATGATATTATGAGGTCCTTATAAAAGTTATTTTAGTTTTTATAGGCAGTGTGTCAAGTTTCATAATGTTTGGAGGTCAAATGTCCATGACGTTCGAAAGGTTTGCCTTGAAATGACCTTGTGTGTCTTAGGATGTTAAATTGAATTTTACGTGTTTGTTTTTTATTAAACTGATGTGACAGGTCCTAAAATTGTAAAACATCATATTTGAGTTTAAAACGTCCGGGAAAACATCTCCAAGGACCAATCATGGGTCCTTGAGGAAGGACCCTTTATTTGAGGACAAAGGCTGTGAAGACCAACCCCAATCAACTTAGGCAATCGACGTCCAGTAGGATGGTTGACGCCCCGTCGTTGGTTGTCGTTGGTCAGGACTTTGTTTAGGGATCTTAAGCTCCCACGTTATAGTGTCTGAACCAAATGACAACCATCTGGGACGGACCGTTTGTGGATAAACGGTCCGTCGATGGGCAGGCATCGATGTTCTTTGTCACCTGTTTAGCTTTATTGTTAAATGTAAGGGTCAATTTAATAATAATAGTTTTGGAGGTTACCTAAGGGTATTCTAGGTATCTTAAGAGGGTTTATACGTCCTAATTTCCTAGATTAATTTATTCTTCTAAATCAAAACCCCAAAATCTCTAAAGAGTTCTCTAGAATTCCAATGAAACCAAAACTTAAGGAAGATATTGGATTACAGATTTGATTGGTATTCTTCATGAATTTACTGATATAGCTTTTTTGAGGTTTGGTTTTTGATCCTTGTTACTCTCTTCACCAATGAGCCCAAAATTCAAATTTCTAAAGTTTTGTAAAGATGAACTTGTCCAATTTTATGATCTATCCATCGGTTATTTCATTAAAGGTTTTAAATCATTGTATATTGATTGAATTGTTGTTAATTAGATGATTTTAACACAATTAACCTATAAACCCACTTAATTCATGAACCCTAGTTTTTTGACTACTTTGTGGTTGACTTGATATTGTCTTAATGCTTATCGATTCTAGTGTAGTTTTCTATGGGCTATTAAATGATGTTATAATTGAATTTAATTGATGTATAGGCTGTCTTTGATTGATAAATCTTCATTGAATTGACCTATATTCATTGAGTGTTATAGTTTTTGTATTAGAATGATGATCATGACCATGAGTAAGGGCCTTTTAGTATTTAATTGGATGATCTACCTATTGAAGTGGTGATCTACCTACATTACATAGTTTTTATGTAATGTAGCTCTGGAATTATATTGTGATTGGTTTGGTCCATTTATGGTGGCGGTGCTATGTGCTTTACTTATGAATGATATGGCTTTAACAACGTTACTTTATGTATTATGATGATCATTGCCTACTTGGCACTACTTGATGTATTATGATAAATTGTGTAGTAGATTTATAAGAATTATGATCATATCTATCTAAATGTGAGTAATGTGAAAGTATGTGGTTTTCTATTGATGTTGTTATGTTATAATGTTAGACTATCACTATGTCTTTATGTGTGTAGTCTTAGCGTTGATGCATTATTATCCTACTTGACTATGTGAGTATATGATGGTTATATTTATGATGTTATAGTAGTGTATAGGGTGACTTATTTATGATAATCGTTATTCCTATGTGCTTCTAGAATAATATGCTATATGCGGTAAAGTGAAGTATTTGTATATCTTGTGTGGTAGACTTGTGTCCCTTACTTGATACATATATGAATGTGAATATGAGATTTCTTCACTTAGGATGCTAAAGCCTCTTAGTCCTGTATGTATGAATAACATCAGAGTTTGTATTTTGCTATCTAGGTCCTTTATGTGGAACCTTCAACCTTGTGGTAAGGCTATGATCCTTAATTCGAAATTCGTAATGGTATCAATCTTGTATGAATGGTTGACATAAGGTTTGTTTGATGGAATGACATGAAATCATCCTTAGGTATGTCACTAATCTATCCGCTTCGCCATTGAAAGGGAGCCCTAGTTGACCTCTTAGGTAGGGTGAATGTGATTGGGTCATGAATTAGATATGGAACCTCTTCATGTGATCCTTAATGTGACTTATTCTATGAGAACAAATGCTAGAACCGAGTGAGTTTTGTAAGTGAAGTATCTCTAGTTAATAATGAGTCCAGAGTGCAAAGAAACCCTTCATATTCCCTAACCATGTTCCTACATATGATATGTCCAAAAAACAGCTTCCATCTTAATAGGTTACAACTCCACATTCCATAATTTGATACCATGTTGTATGTCGGTTATTGCTTATTCTCATCATATGGGGAACCTAATAGTATTGGAGAAGTTCGATGAAGCTTAGGTGGTGGTATTGGACGCTATATAGACATTGGACAATAGGTTGTGAAGATGTTGGTGAGAGTCCCTAGGTCTTCTTCAAGACCATTACTTGAATGTCCTTATGTGATGAATGTCTCTTAAATGAACTTACGAAAGTAGTGACTTATGTTAGGAAGCATGTTAAATGAATAAGTAATTATCTAGAGTAGTTAAGGGTTGTGTAGTTAAGGTGTGAAGGGGGCATAGGAATGATCACTTCATATCTTTCCTAGATAAGTCTTAAGAATGACTCTAGTTAGGAAAGTTGATTGATTAAGTAGACATGGTCCAAACATAGGTAGTCTTAAGGATTATTTAGGTAATCTTGAAGTGTTAAAGTATGTATATTCTCTTCTTGATTTATTGGAGTAAGTCTTTTGATAACCTTTGGGAGGAGAATGTCATATTTTATGTATGTTATTGTATGAAGTGTGAATGATCTTATCCTAGATACTCTAACGGATCTCTTAATTGTGTGTGAAGGGATTGTATGGGCGGTTGCTTCATAACTCACTCAAGTGAACCTTAGAATCACTTTTGGTAGGAGAATCTCATGTTTGTGTGTTTTGGTGTATTGTAAGTGTGCATATCTCATTATGAGTTGTCTTAAGGATCATTTAGGTGTGCCTAGAGAGGGTGTAAGGGCGGTCTCTCTTTATCTTAATTAAGTTAGTCTTATGATAGATTTTAGTGAGAACATTGCATGGTAGAAAAGGGTCATGGTGAAGTTTAGGAACTTCACTGTAGCAGTGAAATAATTCACTATAACGGTGACCGAGTTTACTGTATGGTCATTAAAAAGTGATAAGAGGTTTATGTGTTATCTTATGTGTTTATAAGGTGTTAAATTTTGTTCTTATCCTTATACTGTGATGTTTTAACAAAAAAGAGCACATTTTCATTAAATGTCCGTTATCATGATTTTTATGCAATATTTCATACTTAGTACATGTGTTTGTACTAATTCTGTGCTTTATCTATCTCTAATGTGATTCATAGGTAAAGGTGCTTTTGGGAGTGAAGCTTGGATTATAGGATCGTTAGAGCAAATTGAAGTATTACTTCATTTAAGTCGAGGGATAGATGTCTTTGATTTTTTTTGTTGTATTGTAATAGACTGAGTTGTACTATTCACACCCCGAGCTACCTCCTGAGACGCGGACACAGAACCTAGGACCACATGTGATCACAAGTTAACCGGCTGACATGATCATGAGCATACTAAGGATAATAAACTGATGCGGAAGATAAATCATAATTTAAAATGAAAATATGGGGAATGCCCATATGCTAAAACTTATGTAATATGAAGACTCATGAGTTTAATACAATGAAGTTACTAACTCAACAAAAGCTGAAACTAACTATGTCTTAAAATAGCCTTTACTGGACTAGAAATACTGGGACAAGCTTCAGCTAAATCTAACAAAAATTGAAACTAAATAACTAAACGACTGAAAAAGAAGCTCATGACTATTGTCCTCAGAGAATGAGGACTCACCACTGAATCTGCTGAAAAGGAGATCGGGAAATCGATCTATGCGTGATCTAGATGCTGAGAACCTGAACCTACATCACTAGAAGATGTAGTGCACGTATACGTTGGTACTTGAAAGGTACTGAACATGTAGGAAAGAACAAACCTGAAATAAAACATAACTGAACAAGCACAAAAACAAGTATAATAATTTGAACATGATGTACTGATTTTTGAGTTAACTGGATGCAATGACCAAGATATAACATACTGAAATTGAATAATGAATGTACTGATAAATGGTCAATGCAAGAGAGCCTAACTGAATTGTTGGAGCTACTAATAACCGATAATAAAACCAAATGAGCTAAATGTGGAATCCGATGTATACACCCCATTGAAAGGACCCAATATACCCTGCCACAGGTATTAAGGCATGCTAGCCTGATAACTAAACTGATTGCCTACAGAGGGGATTTACAACCTATTTCGCTATTAGTTCTGGGACTTTTGGGTACGCTAAACCCTAGTGCAACTCGGTATTATGATACTCCCATTGATTTATGTAGTTAACTGATTATGTATGAATTTTTATTAATATTGTATAGCTTAAAACTGACACGTAATATGAGAATGCATTATTTAATCTGATAATGATGCATTAAAAATTGAAGCATGTATAACTGCATAACTGAAATATCTGACCTAGCATGTGTAATTTAAGAACTAAAGAAATACAAATCAAGGGTTCTGAAATTCATGCGATAATCTGAGTAATAACATGATAAACTGATTTGGAACATATATTTTGATAAAATCATGAAGTTTTGCTGTAATTCTAGGAACCATAGGTTTAATCATGATAAGAGAATCAAGAACTGACTTAAAACTAGGGACCCAATGGGGGAAAGGAACCCACTAGTTAAATCCCACATGCCTGGTGATGAAATTCACGGCGAAACACTTAGATTTCGGGGGTTGAATCACTGGAAACTTGCTGCGTTCTTGAACAAGGGTTCTTGACCTTTTTCTCCTTTCTTGCTTATAATTTTCTAATTTTTTGTTAATGAGTTGACTTAGGTAAGTTTTTGTTATGTTTCTAGGCTTAAACTTACAAAAATCTGATGATTTAGGGTCAAAATGATGTACCTCAGGGTTTAGACGAAATGAGAAAAGACCAAAAGACCTCTAAGTTTATTTTTGTTGGTCTAAACGACGGCCTAGACAGATGGTCCGTCGTTTGATCGAGAGTCCGTCGTTGGGTCCGTAGGTTGGGTCAATTCGACAGGCCTTTACTAAAACGGGCATAATTTTTTACTCAGAGGTCTTATTTTAGCAAGGTCTGTGACTATGGAAAGCTAATTAAAGAATCTTTCTGTGGATTGGTTATAGCGCACCTGATTCATTTTTATCTAAGAGTTATGACTATTTGAAGTTGAACCAACTACTTTTCCCCCTTAATTGTCTGCTAGTTCCCACCTACGGTCAGACCTACAGACCGTGTGTCCACCTACGGACCATGATGGTCATCCGTGGCTCTTATCATAGAGTGGGTGAATGATCCTGTTGATAATGACTTAGCCAAATTTTTGTGGTTTGAGATTTTGGGGGTTTCTGACCCCATTGACGGATGTGCAAGATGGACCGTGGGTTAGTCTATGGTCTGTCGGTGGCCCCGTTGGTTGCAACTGCAGACTTTTCTGAAAATTTGGTTTTTGGTATATTTTGGATACAGGGTATAACATTATATCTCCCTTAACAATATTCGTCCTCGAATGAAGACTAAACTAGTTGGAATAAAGGGAGAGAGATGCAAACTCTACTACTAAACATTGAGAACTGATTTTCTGACTGAATTGAGTTTCGAGAACATAAAAATACGCTTAAAATGCTAGTACAAACTGAGGTAACATGATTCTAAGACTGAATTCACGCATGAACGACTGGAAAACTTAAGTGGAACTATTACCTCAAGATGGAGTGGATTCGGAAGGAAAGAGGTGAGGATACTTGGCTTTCATGGCTACTTCTGCTTCGCAAGTAGCTCTCTCTACGGACTGACTCCTCCACAAAACCTTGACTAAGGCAACTTATTTGTTCCTCAACCTTCTATACATAATGGTCAAGAATGTCAATTGTTAAATCCTCATAAGAAAGATTATATTTCACCGCCATACTCTCTAATGTCACTATAGAGGCTAGAGCACCCATGCATTTCTTCAAGAGTGGGATGTGGAGCACCGGATGCACTGCTGCTAATTCCGCTGGCTACTATAACTCATATGCCACCTTGCCAACCCTTTTAAGGATCTTGTAAGGGCCTACATATGTAGGGCAGAGCTTCCCTTTCTTTCCAAATTTTATCACCCCTTTCCTAGGTGAGACTTTAAGCTAAACCCAATCATCAACTTCGAACTCTAGTTCCCTTCTCCTTACTTTTGCATAAAATTTCTGACGACTTTGGGTTGTCTTACGTCTATCTATAATGAGTTGCACTTTCTCTATAGCATAAAGGAATGAATCTAATCCTATCAAAGCTGCTTCACCTACTTCAAACATACCAACATGAGATCTACATCTACGCTCATATAAAGCCTCATAAGGGGCCATCTAAATGCTAGAATGATAGCTATTATTGTAGGAAAACTCAATAAGAGGAAGGTGATCATCCAACTACCTTTGAAATAGATCACACAATCTCTCAACATATCCTCTAAGTTCTTAATTGTACGCTATGCCTGCCCATCCGTCTATGGATGAAATGTTGTACTAAGGTTAACTTGAGTACCAAGACCTTTTTGAAATGACTTCCAGAAATGAGAGGTAAACAGAGGACCTCTATCTGAGATGATAGACAAAGGAACCCCATGCAACCTCAAAATATAAGTAAGGTAAAGCTTGGCATAGTCCTCTACAGAATATGTAGTCTTTACCACCAAAAATTGAGAAGACTTAGTCATCCTATCAACTATCACCCGAATGGAGTCATACTGTCTGCGAGTACGTGGTAACCTTGTGATGAAATCCATATTGATAACTTCCAACTTCCAAGTAGGAATGTCGATCTCTTAAGTCATACCTCCTGGTTTCTTATTTTGTACCTTGACTTGTTGGAAATTGGGCACTACTCATAAAATCTTCTATGTCCCTCTTCATGCCATTTCACCAATAGACTCCCGTAGATCGCGGTACATCTTAGTGGCACCTGGGTGAATAGAATATCTGGAGTTATGGGATTCTGAAAGAATATGTTGTCTCAACTCGCCCACATCAAGAACAAACAATCTACCCTGGTGGCGAATTACACCATCTCCCCTTTGGGAGAAAACCTCCACTCTATGTTTATGGACTGCACCCTTAAGTTCAAGAAAAATTGGATCCCTGTCTTGATTTTTCTTAACCTCCACTACCAAAGAAGATTCTTCCCCATTCTGAACAGTTACACCACTGTCTAATATGATAATAAGGTGAACTCCCAAGCGAGCAAGCCTGGGAATATCCTTCACTAGTTCCTTCCTTTCTTCCACAACATGGGTTACACTACCCATAGATAATCTACTAAGAGCATCTACTACTACATTTTCCTTACCAGGATGATAATGCACACTCATATCATAATCCATAAGGAACTCAAGACATCTCCTCTGGAAAAGATTCAACTCTTTCTGGGTGAACACATACTGAGGCCTCTTATGATCAGTGAACACATATACATGAACACCATAAAAGTAGTGTCTCCAGATCTTGAGTGCAAACACCACTACTGCAAGCCAGAGGTCATGAGTTAGATAGTTCTTCTCATGCACCTTAAAATGTCTTGAATCATAAGCAATAATCTTATCTCGCTGCATCAACAAACAACAAAGGCCAACTCTGTATGCATCACAATAGATCACATAACCATTTGAACCCTCTGGTAGAGTTAAGACAGGAGCTATAGTCAATCTAGTTTTCAATTCTGCAAAGCTTTTCTCACAATCATCTGTCCATTGGAACTTGATCATCTTCTAAGTGAACCTAGTCAATGGTGAGGCTATGGATGAAAATCCTTCCAGAAACCTTCTCTAATAACCCGCTAGACCTAAGAAACTTCTGATATATATAGTAGAGGTTGCTCTGGGCTACTGTTTCATTGTTTCTATCTTCTGCGATTCCACTCAAATCCCTTCGCTAGATACAATGTGACAAAGAAAAGCAACAGATTGCAACTAGAACTCACATTTACTAAACTTAGTGAATGAATGGTGATCCTTGAGAGTCTACAGGACAACTCTCAAATGACTTGCATGTTCTTCCTCACTCCTAGAGTAAATGAGGATATTATCAATAAAGACGATAACGAACAAGTCCAAGTACTTTTTGAACACTTTTTTCATCAAATCCATGAAAACTACAAGAGCATTTGTTAGTCCAAACAACATAACTACAAAATCGTAATGACCATACTTAGTTTTGAAAAATGTTTTTGAAATGTCACTACTGCTGACTCTGATATGATGATAACCCGAACTGAGGTCTATTATTGAGAAATTTCTAGCACCCTAATGCTGGTCAAACAAGTCGTCAATCTTGGGGATGGGATACTTATTCTTGATTGTGACCTTGTTCAATTGTCAATAGTCAATGCATATTCTGAGAGAATTAACCATCTTTCTTCTTTACGAACAACACTGGTGTAGTCCATGGTGAAATAGTAGGTTTGCTGAAACCCTTATCTAATAGGTCTTTCAACTGCTCTTTTAATTCCTTAAGCTCTGGTGGAGCCATTCTATAAGGAGTAATAGAAATAGGCTAGGTATCTAGAATGAGATAAATTCCAGCGTCGATTTCCCTTTCTTGTTGAACTCTAGGAAGATCTTCTGGAAATATTTCTGGAAACTCACTGACTACAGGAACTTATTCAAGAGTTAGGGTTTATGAGTTAGAATCCTTGACCCGAACATGATGATAGATATAACCACTGGAGATCAATTTTTGGGCTTTAAGGTAAGAAATGAATCGACCCATACGCACAAAGCTAATATACTTCCATTCTAAGATTGGTTCATTTGGAAACTAAAAACGAACAATCCTACTTCTACAATCGACTAAGGCATAACCTGAATTTAACCAAAACATGATTCGAATGACATCGAAGTCTACCATTTCTAACTCTACAAGATTAACTGAGGTGACTTTCTGAGATACTGTGATAGGGTAATTTTTGTATGCCCGTCTAGCTACAATTGGGTCACCGACTAGAGTAGTTACCGGGAAAGGTGCTGAGGGAGTTTCTGGACTGACACTGAATTGCACTGCTATATAAGGAGTTACAAAAGAAAGAATAGCCCCTGGATCTAACAATGCATCATCATCAAGGTCAAATAATCGTCACGTACCAGTGACTACATTAAAAGAACCTTTCTGATCTTGGCGAGCCTGAAGAGAATGATACCTGTTCTGGCGCTGGCTGTAACCTGTACTAGATGAGTTACCCTACTGAGTCAGGCGACTTGCTGGTGCTGCTGAAGTTGTAGACTGAGCTCTACCATTACCACCTCCTTCACCCTGTCTAGAAGGTCAATCCCTGAACCTCTAATCAGGTTGACCGCACCCAAAGCATCCTTCTTTTCCTACAAGATACTCTCTTAGACGGTTCTTACCACACTTATGGCATGTGGGGTAAGTCTTGGTGCCTGAAACACTTCCCTGAGTCTTAGAGCATGGTTATCTATCCTTATGGTCATACCTCTTCTTGGAGGATGGAACACTAGCTGATTAAGAGCCTGGAGCTGAAAACTTTTGCTGACCCTGTGAGCAATTTCCACCACCCAATTTCTATTGAGAATAGTCATAGTTCCGAGTCCTAGACTTCTTATTTTTCTTAGCATGTTCCCTAAAATTATCACCGTCACCCTGCTGAGCATGAGTCATAGGCCTAAAGATGTTCATATTTCCAAGTAACATAGCATTTCTACACGCAGTTATCTCCAAATCTGATCCTTTCCCTCTCTCAACTCTATTGGGAAAAACCTGTCGAGAAAAGTCTCACTAAAACAATCCCAAGTGATAGGAGCTGCATTTGCACCCTTATTCTCCTTCCACTTAGTGTACCTGATATGAGAAACATCCTTCAACTAGCATGATGTTAACTCAACCCTATCATTCATTCTGACTTGCATTAACTCAAATATCTTCTTAATCTCATCAAAGAAATTCAGAAGATCCTCATTAGTCTGTGATCCTAGGAACTCAAGAGGATTCATCCTAACAAAGTCACAGACCCTTGGTGCTGCTGATCAACTATTTTCATTCAAAGGAGCATGAACCCGATTGTTCTGGTTAGTCATACTCTGAGCCAACATCTATATGGCATTCCTCAACTCAGCATTGGAGACTTCTTGATCTGGGACTCGAGGAGTTGCATATGCATTCCTATTGTTAGCTCTACGAGGAGGCATGATATAAAACATAGAACGTCAAGTTAGAGTGGAATTAGATCATACCGTACACATGATAAGGGTAATAACAAAGTGAAGTTTTCATAAAACACTTCATAGCCTCCCTCTCATTAGATGTCATGCACTTCAAACCAATGAAAAAGATTCTACTTAGTGCGGCTTCTCAGATATCCTAGGACACTTAAACCTAACGTTCTAATACCATATTTTGTCACGCCTTGATCTTTCCCCAAGACACGGACATGGAACCTAGGTTCACAAGTGTTCCCAAGGTAAACCTGCTGGCATGATCATGACAATACTAAGGATAATAAACTGATACGGAAGCTAAATCATAATTTATAATGAGAAGATAAGGAATACCAAAATGCTAAGACTTATATAATATGAAGGATGATAAGTTTAATATAATGAAGTTACTAACTCAACAATACGTTGAAACTAACTATGTTTGAAAATGTCATCTACTTGACTAGAGATACTGGGACAAACCCCAGCTAAATGTAGCAAAAACATAAACTAAATGACTAAAATACTGAAAAAGAAACTCATGACTATTGTCCTTGGAGAATGAGGACTCACCACTGAATCTGCTGAAATCGAGATCGGGAAATCGATCCGTGCGTGATCTGGATGTTGAGAACCTGAATGTACTTCATGAGATGACGTAGCGAACGAATACGTCAGTACTTTAAAGGTACTAAGAATTTAAGATACAATAAAGATGAAATAAAACATAACCGAACAAGCACAAAAGCAAGTGTAATATTGTGAACATGATATACTGATTTCTGAGCTAACTGGATGCAATGACCAATTTATAACTTGCTGAAACTGAATACTAAATATACTGATAAATCGTCAATGCAAGAGAGTCTAATTGAACTGTGGGACCTACTAATAACGGATAATAAAACCACATGAGCTAAATGTGGAATCCGATGTATACGCCCAATCGAGAAGACCCAATATACCCTCCCAAAGGTATAAAGACATGCGTGCGTGATCACTAAACTGATTGCCCGTAGAGAGGACTTACAACCTACTTGGCTAGTAGTTCTTGGACTATTGGGTATGCTGAACCCTAGTCCAACTCGGTATTATGCTACTCCCATGGAGTTATGTAGTTAACTGATTGTGTATGAATTTCTGTAAATACTGGATAGCTCAAAACTGAGCATGTGGCACCTAAATCATTTTTTTAAAGAGTTATGACCATTTGAAGTTGATCCAACTACATTTACCCCTTAAGTGTGTACTTGTTCCCACCTACGGTCAGACCTACGAACTGTGGGTCCACCTACGGGCCGTGCTGGTCATCCATCGCTCTTGTCAGAGAGTGGGTGAATGAGGTGTCCGTCGACAGTCACCGACTACGGACCGTAGTCTGACCTATGGAGCGTAGGTCTGTCCATCGATCATGACTTAACCAAATTTTCCTGGGCTGAGATTTTTGGGGTTTCTGGCCCCATTGACGGATGTGTAATAAGGATTGTGGGTTAGTCAATGTTCCGTCGATGGCCCATTTTGTTGCACCTGCAAATTTTTCTGAAAAGCTGGTTTTTGGTCATTTTTTGATACGGGGTGCTACAACTAAATTGTAGATTTTACGGTTCGTGTCCCAAGTCTATTTTGAGTCTAATATTTGAAGACATGAGACTTAGTATTTCCATCGGATTTTATGTGAAAGAGTTTTTGAAATACTATTGGAATGTTGTGAAAAGTTTTAATTCTGCACTACTTTTAATATATGTATATGCGATGAATGATACGAAAGGGCATGTACAAGACCTCCAAGAGGTCAGGTACGCCATATTGTGACCTAAGAACGCTTTAACTTCTAGTGTATAGGTGTGGGTCGTGACAACGATGTTACAAAATCTCACCTTGGAAAAATTTTGTCATCAAATGAGATTACTCATACTAGGCTAAGGTTTTAATACCAATAATTGAGTTTAAACACCCAACAAGCAATTCTAACACATCAAGTATATAAATTATGTAGTACTGAAAAAGAGGATTAGTACCTTGATCAAGAACATCTGTGGTATCAATGAGATGTAAATATCTCTTCTTCATATTTTTCAAACTTCCCAAGTACCTTCTTCAATAAATTGGTTCCTCCAAAGAACCTTGACTGATCCTATCTCCTTTGTCCTTGACTTGCAAAGTTGGCGATCTAAAATTTGAACTGGAATCTCTTCATAAGATAATTTATTGTTGATCGTAATATCTTCTATCAGTATGATCAATGAAGGATCTGAAGCATCTTTGACCTCCAATGCAAAAAAGTCTTACTTTTGTTGTTGTGGTAATTTATTTATGTTGAGGACGTCACACACTGATACAAACTCATGTCAATAATTCTTTAACTGTGCAATTGGTGCATGCTATTATTAATAAGTGTATTGAAAATGATTCATCTAGGAGCAGCCCATTAAAATTGAGTCTGAGATTTAAGACATCAAATTTTCAAGGCGTCATCAAATATCTAAAATTAGAAAGGCTTCGAAACATCGAAGAAACTAGGATTTGTCTATTGATTTAATTCAAAGAGACCGAAGATCAGGGGGATTACTTTAAAGGATTGTTAAAAGACCCCAAAAATGATAGGCATCATCTAAAACAAAAGGTTATATTAGCTAACAAAAACTAGAGAGTCCTAAAAATAATATTGCATGGTTTGTTGTTAGTGGTTGCTTTTAGGAAATTTGTAACAGGGATGGAGTAGTACAATCTTATATATTTTACTCATGTAGTAGTATAATTTATTAATCAAATGAATTATTATTGGAATTGGTAAGAAAATGCATTATATATTTAATTTAAGTCGTTAACGTCCAACAACTATCAAATAAAAATAACATTTACATGATTCAACTGTCTTAAATATCACTTCAAAAGCAAAGTGTATTTATCATCAACTATAAAAAAAAAACATTTCAAAAACCAATTGTCGTAAAAACCAGTATAAAACTAATTATCTTAATATTCAACCACGAAAAACTAATTATCTTAAAAACTAATTGTCTTATCATCAACACAAAAGACGAACCATTGCAAAAAACAGTTGTCTTAAACCCACTTCAAAAACCAATTGTATAAATAAACCAGCATCACAAATACTTTACTCATCACCATTGAGGTCTATGACAATACTGATCACGTCCAGAGAATTTTCATCACTGCCTTCTTTTCCCTCTTCCGCCAAGCCTTCATCCACCTTCTCTTCCAGCTTCTTCTATTCTCGTTCTTCCTATTCCTTCTCTTGAAAACAAATATCTTGCTCTTATTATTTATCTTCTTCTTACTTCTGTTTGGACTGATCCTCTTCTTTTTGTTGTTTTTATTCCTTCTCTTTGACCTTCTCCTCTTCTTTTTCTTGTTCTTTGTTCTCTTCAAGCCTCTCCTATTATTTTCTTTTTCTTTCTTCTATTCGATCTTATCCTCTTCATTTTATTCTTGTTTTTTATCTTCCAACTTCTGTTGTTTTTCTTGTTCTCTCTCTTCCAGTTTCTCCTCTTCTTTTTCTTTATATTTTTCTGCCATCTCTTCCTCCTCTTGGTCATTATCTTCTTCTGTGAAGTACTTATCAACAGCAACAAGATCTTCATTGATTTTTTCCATATGAACGGATTTCATCAATATCAACTGCAACACCAACTATATCGAATGTTGGTATTGTATAGTCTTCCTGAACTTCTACAAGATCATTCGCTTAGTATTCTTACAACTAAATTATTTTACACAAATAGTATATAAATTAGTCTATCTTTAATTTTTTTGTTCTTTTGAGCTATCCTCAATTTCTAATCTAGTATAAATGTAAAAACTTCCATCATTGATTGTTCAAGGAGTGCAACACCCTCACACAAATTATCATCTTTATTTTCCTATCCACTCTAAAAAGAATTTTGATATGGTTCGTTGGAGCTTTTCTCACCCGATATGTCATCCTCCTCATTCTCTACTGCTGAAGTAAGGACAGTAACACCTTTCAAATTGACCTTTAAGGCTTCTATGATTGTTTTCTTCACTTCTTCCATTTATGAATTTTATGCTTTCATATAATTTTTTTGTCTCACGAACAGTAAGTGTGAGGTATGAGCGCACAATCTACAAAAAAAATTATAAATAGTACAACACATTCACTAATTTTACATATATTGATAGATAATAATAAATAAATTTATACATTTGTACTTCTCCTCTTGTACTTAAATGCATCTCCTTGGATAATATTATCTCTCTTTGTTGTGTGCCATCTAAGTAAACGTGGAATGGGCAGAGGAGAATCCAAAGACTTCTTTGTGCACTTACCAAGAGACTATGAAATACTATACAAATATATAAGATTTCATTATAAATCAACTACATAAATAATAATAACTGCCAGAAATTCCCAGGGGAATCCATGCAGAAAATACAATGCATTCCCTTTTTAATTGTACACTTCACTCCACTCTTCTTCATATACTTCAACATTGGATCAAAGCATTCTTTCCCCCATAGATAAATCTTGAACAAATATAAATCATCCACGATCTTGATGTGGTTTTAATCCATAATATTAGATCAATCATGGTCAAGCAACATCGAGTGGACAAATAAAACTAAAGAGAATTTAAACTTCTGCTCCTTATTCAATCTAGTACCCTAAATCAAACTTATAAAATTTTGAGCTGTAGTATTTTAATTTTTGGTCAATTTTAATGAAATATTTCACCATTGTGAAGTGCTTTTCTCATTTTCACATCATGGGAGTATGCTAAGCAATTCAGCCCCGTAATTAATGGAAATCCTTTTAAGCCAAAAATCCAGGCTTATCATTCACACAGAACCTCATCTCATCCATTTTTTTTTTTACAATTTTTAACACTTTATTGAAGAATATAATGGACAATCTATCCATTGAAATAGTCATATTCTGGAGTATGCCGCAAATTCCCAAAACAAGTACCTCTAAAATCATTATAAATTTTTCCTTGAAATAAAAGTAGCCTAAATTAAAGATAAAGAGTCATTATTTCACACATAGAAATTTCTCTAGATATGATCCTTACTCATCCATCCATGTCGTTAGATTATAGGACTTACCACACATTTCTCTTGCTCAAATTTGCAAGAACAGGGTATCATCATCCTCCAGTTACTTGGGTACCTTTACTACTTTTCTCATCTCCTCTGTCAGTTTTCTCTTCACTAGATTAAACATCATCACTAGCCAGTCTTTGACATAAGAATGATAATGTAAAGAATATTGAACTACTAACTGTTGTATGAAGCCTCTAAAAAACCTAAGATGGATGTTGGGAAATTTCCCACAATATCTTAATGAACTATAATAGTAAGAAACTAAAATAGTCCTCTTGAATGTGAGGAGGCTACCAACTAACTCTGAATGATCAAGCTGATCAATGGGGCGATGGATGCTGATCATGGTTACCTGCGTCTGCATCATATTACTATACATACCAAGTAGCATCAGTGCATTGAATGTAAGTGTAAGCGAGTTGAAATGCTAACATGCTTAGGATTGAAAGAGATTATGAAAAACAACACTTACCTTGGCTCTTTTCAACTCGTGAAAAATGAACACAATATAAAGCAATAAAACACATGCGATATATATATATATATATATATAATATATATATATAATATATATATATATATATATATAATATATATATATATATATGCAAACAATATTATAAAAAGGTAAAACAATAACAAACTTAACTTTACTCATATAAAAGTAATATAACTTATGTGGGAGATTCTCTAACCAAAAATCATCGCGATGAACCTAAGTGAGTAAAATTTTTTACCTCATGTTGTCACAAAGTATCATGTACCTTGCGATCGGCATAGTACCTGAATTGCTAAGTTGATCCACAGATCTATGCTAAAAAGCACTAAGGATTCATTCAAAAAGTATGATCTTTTTTTTTGCTCATTATGACTATATTGTTTATGGTGGCTTGAGTTAATATGAAATCGCATTCCCATATCGATGCTCAATACAAATCCGAAAGTGTACTTAGATCATATATTTTAAAAACAACATCTTCTCTAGTTTGAGATTATTACTCAAACTTAGCTTAAAAGCTCTCTTGGAATCAATGTTCCCTTTTAACGTATAAAATCTTTTAGAAATATCAGTTTCTTCTCACCTTAAATGTGAAAACACTTACTTTTAGGAATACTTAGTTTCCATATATCAGTTTAAAGAAAATGAACTTTTATCTTACGCTTTACTTAACTTCATAACTTACGTCTTATAACAAAGTTGAAACGTTTTTAAAATACATAAGAAAACTTGCAATGAACTTCTCTTGCATGAATCTACAGTTCTCTTGACTTTGATCCTAACTCTCCTTGTATTGGATAATAGATTAAAGGTTATGATTCGTGTTTCTTGATGATTTCTGAGTGTTGAGAAACCACTTGAAGTAATTGGAATCAATGGGAAGTGTTAGAACACTTTAGAAGGAATTAAATGGGCTGAAAGATGAAAATTGGTGAAAATGACAATTTGGGTGCACCCCTAGCGCCTCGTGCCAGACTCATTTGACTAAGGCTCCTTTTGGGAGTACTGCATGTGCGCCGCCCTAGCCTACCCAGCGCCATGGGGACGCGTTGTGGCACCTTTTCCTTGAGGTGAAATCTGATAAACTTTTTGACCTCCTTTTGGATCTTAAATCAATGTAAACCATTCTTTTGGTAAAATTCATTTTAGATTTATTTACCCAATTCATATACACAATGGTCTTAACTTAGAGAACTCAAGAGATAACACTTTCACATCAGATTACTCCAAAATCTCAACTTATGTTGAAGAACGAAAATAAATTCAAGAACAATTACTAAGAACATTCAAATTCCAATCTTTTTGGAATGAATTATCACTGAACGAAACATGTGTGGAGCTGGGTGAACAAACCCAACGTTATGAAAGGCTCACATACCTTGTAAGATAATTATTTCTTGGCGAATCCGTAACCAAAATCATTCGTTCTTGGCGAATCTTGCTTTTCCTCTTCTCCTTTCTCTTGTGTTCTTTCTCCAAAATACCTAAATCTATTTTTCAAAGGCTTAATGTGAACTAACTTAGTTTTGACCCCACTTATTTTATTAAAAATAGATTTAAATAAATGGTCAAGGAAAATATCAAACTACCCCTTAAATATCCAGACTGGACTTTCCTTATTCCAAGATCCAACTTCGAAAGAGCATAACTTACTCATACAAAATCAGAATTGCACAAACTTGGCAACGTTGGCAAGATTACTCCAAGAGATTTCTAAGTATATATTGATGTACACCTAACTCATCCTGAGCTAGATGTTATGGTCGTCTGAAGTTAAACAAAATAAAATTTTGCTAACTTACACAATTTTCCAGATTTTTATTTTTCCACAAGATGACTATTTCCACTTCTAAGCTTATTTTTATTTATTTCAAATTGTGAGATGTTACATTATCTCCCCCTTGGGAACATTTGTCCTCGAATGATATTACTCTTACAAGGATAAAGGTGTAACGTTCAACAACTCAAACACCCTTATCAAGCAATGCAATTTAAACATTCAACTTACAATTCAAATACCTAGAAAGGATTAGTACATTAATTTGAAACTTCTCCAAATTCGAACATATGTGGATACCTCCTCAGCTTCCCAAATATCTGCTTCAAAGAATTTATTCCTCTAATGGACTTTAACTTATACAACCTCCTTTGTTCTCAACTTGCGAATTTAAAGATATAGAATCTTAGCCGAAATTTCCTCATTAGATAAGCAATACTTGATCTCAATATTTTCAGTTGATATGATCAATGAAGTATCACCCATGCACTTTTTCAACATGGAGATGTGAAATACCCGATTAACCACTGCTAAATCCTGTGGTAGCTCTAACTCATAATCTATTTAGCTTATCCTCTTGGATATTATATAAGGTCCAATACACCAGGGACAAATATTCCCCTTGTTAATAATACGCATAACCTACTTCGTGGATGAAACCTTTAAATATACACAATCATATAACTTCAAACTCTAATGCCATTATCCTAACATCAGTGTAGGATTTTTGATGACTCTATGTAACGGCCTGTTTAGTCGTTTTGAGCAGCAGATTTTATTTCTGGAAAACTGGCTGAGATGACAGACCCCACGATGGACCGTCATGGGCACGACGGACCGTCGCAGGGTCTCGTTTCAAAACACTTTAGAAATTCTGAAATTTGGGTACTGAAATCGACTCTCTTAACTTCGTAACGGAATGGCAGGACGGACCGTCGTGGGCACGACGGGCCGTCACAGACTCTTAAAGAAAATTGGGTCTCTGAACTCTGTGACGGAGCAGCAGGATGGACCGTCGCAGGCACGACGGGCCGTCACAGGCTGCGTAATCCCAGTCTGGGTCGGATTTCCTTAAATGTTTTAAGGGACGTTATGGACTATTCCTGCTTTAATTATAAAGTTAGTGGGTTAATGTTAATAAGTCTAATTACTTGGGGGTTAAAAGAGGTAACCTTGAGTTAATTAGTGGGTTATTATTGCCATCTTTTATACTTAATTATATGCTAATTAGGGTAAAAGAAAGAGGGTTTGAATAATAAAAATAGAAAGAACAAAGAGAAAGAGAGGGAATCGAACGAGAAGAGAGAAACAAAGCTTGGGAAATTGCTTGCTTGATCACGAATCTTCGGTGGAGGTAGGTTATGGTTTTCACACTATTCGTAGTAAACTCTTAATAGTGAATGATATGTGTTAGTAGTATTGTAAACCCTTCTATATGCTTAATTGTGTGCTTGCATGAATATGATTATGTAATTGTGAATAAATAAGCGTGATGAAGCTATTTAATCCCAAATCTTAAAAGAAACCCTAATCTATTTTGTTAATGATGATGCCTTGGTATAAAAGAAGGCTTGATGAACAAAAGTGGTGAGATTAGGGGATCGGGTGCCACGTTCCGGTACCAGGATAGAAATAGAGGATCGGGTGCCACGTTCCGGTACCAGGATAGAATGAGGATCGGAGTGTCACGTTCCGACACCAGGATAGTATATGGATCGAGTGCCACGTTCCGACACCAGGATAGAATGAGGATCGAGTTCCACGTTCCAGTACCAGGATAGAATGTGGATCGGAGTGTCACGTTCCGACACTAGGATAGTATATGGATCGGGTCCCACGTTCCGGTACCAGGATAGAATGAGGATCGGAGTGTCACGTTCCGACACCAGGATAGTATATGGATCGGGTGCCACGTTCCGGTACCAGGATAGTATATGAGGATCGGAGTGCCACGTTCCGGCACCAGGATAGTATATGGAGTGGAGTGTCACGTACCGACACGAGGGGAATAAAGATAATGAATCTTGAAATATGTTAATAAATTCAATCTAATGAACCTAATTCCCAAATGAGTATTATAGGGAGGCGTGAGTCCTCATTGATGTGCTTAGTGTTATGACCAAGAGTTATGATAATGGTAAATGTCGCATGTTGAGTATTGTAGTTGGTTTTATAATATTACTTGATATATATTGTCTTCTATTTTGAGTTGGCCGATGATATCTACTCAGTACTTGTGTTTGTACTGACCCCCCTACTTTTATGTTTTCTTCTTATTATTTGTGGAGTGCAGCAAACGTGTCGTCGTCTTCAACTCAACCGCAATTGTAGCCTGTCTTCGTCACACCGGATCTTCAGGGTGAGCTAATGCTTCTAGCTTGGACTGGATCTTCTTCCTCATGTCTTGATGCCTTGAAGTTCCGGCACGGACTAGCTTTTACTTGTGTTAGCCTTTTAGAATACTCTTAGTTTAGTAATTTTATCATAGATGTTCTTGTGGTGATGACTTCCAGATTTTGGAGAATAATAGACGTTGAATTTTAGAAGTTAATGAATTGGTTTTTATTAATGAGTTTAAGTCTTCCGCATTACTTTCTGTTGATACTATATTGAAATGTTAAGGGTTAGATTGGTTGGTTCTCTCACATAGGAGGGTAAATGTGGGTGCCAGTCGCAGCTTGGTTTTGGGTCGTGACACTCTATGTTGTTTTAAACCTTTCTTGAATTACTTTCACCTTCTCCATAGATTGGTGGACTAAACTTTGTCCTATAAACCCTGTTTTACCAATTTTAAACCATCCAATAAGAGATCTACATATTCTCCCATAAAGATCTTAACAGGGAGCCATTCGGATGTTAGAACTATACATGTTGTTGTAAGCAAACTCAAGTAAAGGTAGGTGATCATCCATTTACCTCTGAAATCAATCACTCATGCCCTCAACATATCTTTTAATATCTGAATTGGCGCTCTCCTTGACCATCTATATGAGGATGAAAGGAAATACTTAAGTTCACCTTTGAACCTAAGCCTTTCTAAAAAGAGTTTCCAGAAGTCTTTCATGATGACCAACCCGGAGTCCCTCCAGAGAGAGAATAGAGTTTGGCAGAGACATCATTATAGATACCCGTTCTATCTCTGTTCCACCATACATAATGGCACCCGTAGAGTTGAAATATTTAAAAAACAATTAAAGCAGGGACTGGCACTCGAAGACCATTGCTGGACTCAAGCGGACCCTTTTCCTTACTTACTTAGCTTAGCGGAAGACTCTAGAATTTTTACAATGATCAAATGAACTTAATCAAATAACTAAATAATATAACTTAGAATGTTAAAAGCATCAAACATTCAACTTGGCTGAAAATGGTAACCTAAGTCTTTACATAAGAAGGATAATGTATGGACTACTTAACTAATAACTCTATATAGAGCCTCTAAAACAACTGAGATGGATGTTGGGAAAAATCCCACAACATCCTAATGAACTATACTAGAAAGAAATAAACAAGTCCTCCAGAATGCGAGAAGGATCACAAATAGACTGTGAATGCTCAAACTGGATTAACGGGACGTTAGATGCTGATCCTAGCTACTTGCGTTTGCATCATAGTACGATGAAGTCCAATTGACATCAACACATTAAATGTACAAGTATGTGAGTTTGAATGCTAACATACATAGGATTGAAAGAGATTATGGAAGAACAACTTACCTTTGATCCTCTCAACTCATGAATAACTCAACTAAATATAAAACAATAAAACAAATGTGATATATAAAACATCTGAAGAAAATGTTAGTTCATTAAAGGTAAAACAATAACAACCTTAAAAGTAACATAACTTCTATGGGATATTCTCTCACAGACAACCATCACTATGAGCCTATGTGATGGTACAACTATTTAACTCACATTGTAAAGGACCGTCCTATACATTGTCATTGGTATAAAACCTGAACTACTAAGCGGATCCACTAGTTTATGATAAAAGTCACTAAGGAATCATCTAAAAAGTATGACCCTTTGTTTTCTCATGATCTCTACATGGTTTATGGGGGATTGACTTAAAATAAACTCGCATCCTTATATCGGTGCTCAATGCTACTCCCAAAATTTACTTAGCTCATATATTTTTAAACAACATCTTCTCGGGTTTGAGATAATTACTGAAACTTAACTTAATAGATTTCTTGGAATCAATGTCCCCTTTTATTGTTCAGATTTCTTTTTGAAATATTAGTTTCTTCCCATATTAAATGTGAAAACATTTACTCTTGTGAACACATACTTCCCATATATCATTTTGAAGAAAATGAAATTTGCTCTTACTCTTCACTCAACGTCAAAACGACTTATATCAACTTGAAATGAACTTCTCTTACTTGACTCTTGACTTCTCTTGAGTCTGATCGTAACTTTTCTTGAATGGGATTATGGGTTATAGTTTATGATTCGTGTTTGTGGATGATTTCTGCACAAAATGATGAAAAATTAGTGAAAGCGACGATTTTGCCTCACCTTTCCCGATTTAACTAAGGCTCCTTTTGGGCATACTACTGGTGTGCCTCCCCGGCATGCCTGGCGCTATGGGGGTATGTTGCATCACCTGTTAGTTCAGGTGAAATCTGATGGACTTTTGACCTTATTTTCTGAGAATAAATCTGTTGAACAAAATTCTTTTTCTCAAGTTCATTTTAGATTCAAGTACCCAAGTCATATACAAAATGATATAACATAGAAAGCTCAAAAGACAACCTTAACATCAAGAAACTCCTAAATTTCAACTCATGTTAAAGAATGAAAACAAATTCAAGAACAATTTCCAAGAACATTAAAATTCCAATATTTTTAGAATGAATTAACAATAAATCAAACATATTTGGCAAGTGGGAGAACAAACCCAACATTATGAAAGTCTCACATACCTTGTAGGATAAATTTCTTGGCGAATCCGCAACCAAAATCGATTGTTCTTGGTGAATCTTGCTTTTTCTCATCTTATTTCTCCAAAAGCCCTAATTTTTTTTCAAAGGCGTAAACTGAAATCACTCAATTTTGACCCCAATTATTTTATCAAATACGGATTGAATTAATTGGGTAAGAGAAAGACCAAACTACCCCTTTAAAATTTGCATTGGACTTTGCTTATTCCTACAACCGAACTTTCGAAGGGCATAACTTAGTCATATGAACTAACAATCGCACAAAGTTGGGGCCGTTGGAAAGATTATTCCAAGAGTTTTACTGCTATATCTAGAAGTACACCTAACTCATCCTGAGCTACAAGTTATAACCATTTAAATTTGACCAAAACAATTTTTTTCGCAACTTAAATTTTTTTCCAAATTTTCATTATTTCCACAATGACTATTTTCAATTCTAAGATTCTTACTAGTTTTTCAAACTACAAGAAGTTACAGATTTGTTAGACAATGATCTCTTTTATGGATTTTGATTATTTTGTAGAGCAAGTTTATGGAAGAAGACTATGAGTTTTGTGTAACATTCCGAGGTTTACTCAGAAAATGTTTATACCTAATATTATTAAATATTTTTATTATTTCCTAGTATTGTAATTTACTTTTTTACTATGGAGGCATGAATTTATTTAAGGTTAAGGTGTTGCAATGAAAAGAATATTTTATATACGTGTATTTTTATTCCAATGTTCTCATAATGATGAAAAGGATTATGAACCCAAAACAAAACCCCACTTTCTCACTTTTTCTTTCCATAACACTACAAATTAACTCAAAAAGAAATTTGGTGGCTATTGTTCAAATTAAGTGTTTTAGGTGTCCCTAATGTCAATTCTTCTGCAGTGACTTTTGTGCTAGAATAAAGTCACGTGTATAGGCAACGACTATTTATTAAAGTTGTATAAGAGTGTTAAAATGTGGGTAGGAAAAGAGGAGGTAGTTAATTATGATTCTAACAGTAATATAAGTGTTTGTTTGTATTGTAAAATTTGAGAGTGTTACATTGGTGCTTTCATCCAGATGTTTCTAATGGAAGAGTACCAAAAACTAATGTCCCTCGAAGACTCCATACACGTGGTGAAAGAATCATTCTCGCGTGACATATTTGAAATTCGATCTAAGTTGAAAGAGGTGGTGGATCATGTGATGGCCCTCAATTCTCGGAATAGTACTCAAGTACTGCCAACATCTCTACCACATCAAACTATTGAAGTTTATGGAGGACATACACTGACACATCCTACTTTGCATCACAGACCTTCTTTAGTTGAAATAGGACGATTCCATGGAGTGATTCTTTAATCATGGGTCTTCCAAGAAGATCACTACTTTCAATTTTATGGAATCATGGAGGACCATAAACTAACACTATCATCTTTCTGCTTGGATGGTGATGCATTGGAATGGTACTGATGGTTGTTTATCAATAAACAATCATTTAATTAGGAGACTTTTGCTGGAAAGTTTCTAGTCCAATTTTGAAAACGAGAACTGGAGGCACCTGAGGATCGATTTGTCAAACTTCGGCAGACCACTATGGTGGTTGAATACCTGAGTCATTTTTAAATATTTTTTAATGAGACAATGCATTTTCCACATCATGTATCAGCATATTTTTTTACTTCTGTACTGAGAAATGATATTAAAATTATTGTTTTAATTCGTGATCCCATAAAATGAATAAAGCTACATGTTTATCTCATTTATACAGGAAAATGATCCTTCTTGAACGGGGCTCCTTTCAGCTTGATTTAGTAAGGCTCCACTACTTCTTCCAATACTCTGGTCTTCCATATAGTCTCAAAGCCCTCCATTTCGAAAAATATATCTTCAGTTGCCCAAACTACATTGAATCATCCGCCAATGAAACACCTTTCCCCTGAACGGTTATAAAGTCGATGGAAATGTGGTCTTTGTGATTATTGGGATGAAAAATTTGAAGATGTCTTTCAAAAACCTCCAGTTCCTCCTCCTTTATAGAATCGGGATGATGCAATCCATCTAGTCCCAGGGGCAAGCCGGCTAATGTTAAACCATATTGATATCCTTATTTTCAGAAGCAGGTTATGGAGTGCATATTGCCTGAAATGCTAAAAGAATGGATAATCATGACAAGTACTAGACCGTTTCCTCTCATGTATTTTTTTTTAAAAAAAAAGATAGCACAATGCGGTTTTGTATTGACTATCATGCATTAAATGCAATCACAATTCGTGATAAATTTCCAATTCCTACCATTGATAAATTTTTGATGAATTAAATGGTATCTACTATTTTTCCAAGTTGGATTTATTGTGTGGATATCATCAAATTAGGGTTCATTCCAAGGATGTAACTAAGATAGCATTTCTCACTCTTGATGAACATTATGAATTTCTTGTCATTCCATTTGGCCTTACAAACTCACCCTCTACAAGCAACTATGAATGAGATATTAAGACCTTACTTGCGTTGATATTACATGTTATTAATTGTTTACATTTAGATATATAGTCCTACCTGTACTGATCACTTGGAATATTCGATCTCGGTTCTTCAATTATTATGTCAATATTAATTGGTGTCCAAGCGGTCAAATTGCATATTTGGACAGGAATAACTTTATTTCTTGGGACATATTATCTCATCTCAATGATTATCTGTCGACCCAAGAAAAGTGTAATCCATCAATCAATGGGAACCACCTCATATAGTGAAACAAGTGCAATGTTTTCTTGGAGTTGCAAGCTACTACCGACAATTTCCCCAATATTATGCTTCCATAGAAGGTTTATTCACTTATTTGCTCAGGATATAGGTTTTTTGGTTGACACCATAAACTCACATAACATTTGAAACTTTGAAGACTAAATCGGGTTCCATTCCAGTATTGGCATCATCAGATTTGAATCAGAAATTTTAGGTAGAGTCTAATACTTTGGGAAAAGGGATTGGTGACAATCTATCTCAAAAGGAGCACCGATCGCTTATTTTAGTAAGAAATTCAATGCAAGGATAAAACGAATTTGACATACCATCATGAAATATTTGCCATTACTTAAGCTACAAGTAAATGAAGTCAATATCTTCTTGGTTGAAGATTTACAATACTAACTAATCAACAGTCTTTGAAAAACCTCACTAATCAAACCATAATGACTCACTACACTAGTGGATTACGATTTTTATATCATATACAGTCTTGGGAAACAAAACTCAGTTGTTGATTCGATCTCTCGTGATTTTGATGCTTCTCTTCTATCCATTTTGATAAAACCTTGAATCTAGAACAATATATGAAATCCTTTAATCAATTAAATCCAGAACTATTGTCTATTTAACAAGATATACAAATAGATGTGGAGACTCACACTGACTTCCAATTCAAGGATGGGTTGTTAATTTTTAAAGGTAGCCTCTGATTCCATCAGATGCACCACTATGACACAAGCTAATGTTTGAATTCCATGCTACGAGTTCAGAGGACATGCTAGTGTGGCAAGAATATACCATTGATTGGCTTAAAATATGCATTGGTGACAGATGTGCGAGGATGTGAAATCATTTTTTACAACTTGTCAAATATGTAAACAAATGAAAGACACAAACTTGCATCCAGCAGGTTTATTGCATCCTCTTCCTATACCAAATCATGTTGTTGAAGATATTGCAGTGGATTTTATCACTTTCTTCCAAGTTCCAAAGGGAAAACTACTATACTTACCTTGGCGGATTGTGTGACCATATATTTTCATTTTATTTCCTTTCCTTCCCCTTTCTTTACTGAACTCGTAGCGGAAGCATTCACTGTAGGTTTAATTCTCCTTCACGGTTCTACTCGCAATAATGTCATTGATCGTTACCCACAATTCCCCCCTTTCTTTTGGCGTCAACTAAATCATTCGCGGGGTTTGACAACATTGGTTATGAGAAGTAGATATAATCCTCAAACTGATGGATAGTCTTAAGACCTAATAAGTGTCTTGAACAATATATTTGTCGTTGTGTTGCTGATGTTTCAACCAAGCAGTTCACCATGCTTCCTTGAGATGATATTTTGTACAATACCTTGTACAAAAAATCAACTGTAATGACAAAAGTTTAATCATTATAAGGGCAAGAACCCCCACCTATCGCTCGATATATATTGGGGAGCACTGCTAGTGAATTTGTGGATGCTAACTTCATACATCGTGATGCTGTTCTAGCATTGTTGAAAAATAATTTGCTCAAAGATCAAACAAGGATGAAGGTTTTTACATATAAACATCATACAGAGCTAGTATATGTAGTGGGCGATTGGATTTTCGTAAAATTGAAACAATACCAAAAGCTTTGTTTGTAGCTGCTGAAGGGTCAAAATTTTGGACATGATACTTTGGTCCTTTTAAGGTCATCAAATACATTTGAGAATTCACATAAAAATTGGAGTTATCTGTAGATTCCAAGCACGTCGACCATATTTGTATTATTCTAGGTGTTCTTAGAAAACAAAAATGGGTGTGAAATTTTCGAAGTGCAAAATTTTCGAGAGTAGAGAGAAGACTAAGATTAAACGCTATAGGGAAGTTATAGGACAATTTTATCCTTCAATATTCAAGTAATATCAAGGTATGGTAACTCTTCCCCTTTGGAATTCTTTTCTCCAAACGATTCTTCCAAAATTAGTTTCAAAAAATTGATTATCATATGGGTTTCTTTCTAATCAAAATTTGATCTTCTAGATTGTATTTTTTATGGCTTCTTTTGATTATTATGATTAGATTATGATGTATTATGATTTAATTCTGCTAGTTCTTGATGATTTTACCTAGTATGTGGAATAGATCAAGAATTGACACAAATTCTTTACCATAGGTTATGAACTATTGTTGAATTCAACTGTAGTGATGCAATTGACTTAGCTACTGTGTTAATTACTATTGAGTGATGTGAATGCATCTATGATGTTATTTTACCTATTAATGGATGAAATTGGTTGGTAAAAGATAAAACCATGGAGGATGGCATTTGAAGGAGAATTGGTAAGACTTTGTGATCTTAAACCTTTACTTCAGCTATGATGGCTTGTACTTGATGATGAAGTTCAATATAAGTATATCTTGTGATCATATTAAGTAGAAGTTGGTATGATGATTCAATTGAAATGTCTTGATTAGGATTACGAGATTATGATTAAGATGTAATAATATAGGTTTGTTATGAAGTACCTACGTGCCTTACTATGATATTATGATGATAATGTGTTAATCTCACATATGAGGGTTGCATGAAAGAGGTTCTCATGAAATTCCTTTTGAGATAATGACTATGACTATACAAGGAGTTAGTCTCCTATGACCTAAATTAAGTTATGATTGTTAAAGAAAGACATTTCAAAAGGGACTCTAGCTTAATACCGAGTGAATTAGTATTGAGGAGTGTCCCTTCCCAAGTAGTGGAGGTACGTTCTCTATTGTACTCATGTGATCGAGATTACAGTGTCAAAGGCATAAAAAGGGTCTCAAACATTTATCCTTGTGCTTTAATTATCTTTCCTCCAAAGGAATATTGGCTAATGGATCCATCCAGATACTATGTTCATGTATTGTTACTACCTTGGCAAGTAGTCCACCTTCTTTCGGTGTAGGGTTCCACGACACCAGATTCCACATTACCTCATGTGGTCTATGTAGGTTAAGGCAAGATGTTCCCGAAAGTAAAATGAAGTAAAAAAGTGAATTCCAACTAGGAGGACTTAAGGATTTGACTTAGTCTAGGTAGGGGTATGGCCTTGAGGGAAGTCGTAGGAGGATGTTCTTATGTTCTTATGCACTTATGAAATGACTGACATGTTATTTTGATTTTACATGCTAATGGTATACATTTATAATATGATGGTAAATATTTATGATGCTATGTTATGTGAAGTTAGATACTATTTATGATCCTTTGGTTGGTTTACTTGGTTGAGTGGGGTTGTGGGGATTCACTTAGCGATTGCACTATTAAACTTGGTATGGGGTTATGAGAAAGGGTTTTGCTTGTATTATAATGTTATGGACTCTTGAACATGCTTTTTTTCTATACATGATGTTAGAGATTGCTTTGGCTATGATTCTAATATGTTACAAACATTTTGACTTGACTGAACTTGATGATGTTGGTATAGTGTTAAATGTACCATTGATTATGGAATATATGATTTTTGTCTTATATCTGGTCTTGGTTGTGCATAAGGCTTTACAAAAGTAACTTGTCATAGTTTTGAACAAATGTCTTTTTTTTGCATGATTTCTATGTTGTGTGTGCATATGTTTCTATACTTAGTACAAGTGATTTACTAACTCCTATTTCTCCATTTTCCCCCAAACATTTTAGGTTTCGGTTATTGAAGGGTTCGTGGACAATTTGCACGAAGGCTTTGATCATTTCTCCAAGTGTGGGTATGTCCTTATGATATGAGGATGATGTCTTTTATTATTTTATATATGTGACTTGCTATAGTTTAATGGCATTCTTTTCATTCTTATTTTTCAAGACATTATTGTAAGCCATAAGTGGAAATTATACATTTGTGTAAGGGCTATGCCCGAATCTTTCTATATTGACATAGATGGTTTTATATGAGATATTTCTATTAGACCTTATATTATCTATATTGTATATGTGACATAAAAGTAATAGATTATATAAGCATCCTATGTGAGGAGTCTAAGTAAACTCCCTATGTATATATTAGGTGTAAGCGAGATATCTATGTAAACCTCATGATGTAGATGTAGATGAAAAATTTTAAATTTTTCACAATTTTTAACCTATGATATGTGATGACGAATGATATGAGGCTAGTCTTAGTCCTTTACGAGGACGACAATGCCATGTACGTTAGGGGGTGCTCCCCAGGTGTGACAACTTCATTAAGTGTTTAAGTGTGTTAAAACTGTTGAGAACCTAGACATATGACAAGGAAATCAACAAGACCATGGAGGTTGGAGAAATAGTAATGCGGGTGGAGGATTAGTGCAACCAGGCAAGGAGCTTGCTCGTCAAGATGACATTGCTCAATTTAATACCTTTGGGGGAAAGAACGAGGCCGAGGGTTGGATGCAAGGATCGTAACTACAATTATTGTTTGTGATCGGATGGCTAATGTGTTATTTGATATGGGTTCTACTTATTCTTATGTGTCCATGCGATTTGCCTGAAAATTCGATATGATTTGTGATATACTTGATGCCCTTATCCATGTTTCTACCCTAGGTGAAGAGTCTGTCATAGTCACCCATGTATATCATATTTTCATATTGTGTTTATGAATTTTCTTTGATTTAGTGATGTTGTATATGACCAACTTGATATAATGTGAGGTATGAATTGGTTGTACTCCTAATATATTGTGCTTAATTGTAATGATAAGTCAATAAACTCTAGAGATCCAAGGTAGAGAAAGGTTAGAGAAGGAAGGAGGTACAATCCTAAGTCTGCTATGTTCATATCTTTCATGTGGGGTAGGAAACAGTGGGGAAGGATTGTTTGGCATATTAGATCATATTCAGGATTTTGAGGTTGAGTCTCCCTCTATTGAGTCGATGTCCTGTATTGTCCGAATTTAAAGAAGTGTGTCCCACTGATTTGCCTGGTATGTTACCTGATAGAGATAGATTTCTGCATTGACTTGGAAAATGGAACTCGCCCCTTCTCCACTTCTCCTTATCACTTTCCTCTAGAAGAACTTATAGATCTTAAAGCTTAAATCCAAGAGCTTCTTGATAAGTATTTCATCCATCCTAGTGCTTCCCTATTGGGTGCTCGTGAAATGTTTTTTAAGAAGAAGGATGGCAGTATGAGGACTGGTGATAATCTTAAGCCACAAAGAAGCACATCGACACCAGAATGACAAACTTATAGATAAATAATGCCCAAATTATTATACTTTTGTGAAGAATGTTAAAGATTTTCGTAAGAAATTGCAAATAAAATGGGGTTGGTTTGTTGAATTTGATGAGTATATATGAGATGAGTTTTCATATTGATGAAAATTTTTACTTCATAGTGATAGTGAAGTATGCCTGACTGTTATGGTAATACGAGTTTGTGATGGATTGTGAAGGGATGCAAATATATAATTAATGAGATTGTTGGTTAGGCAAAATTCTTACAGTAATTACGTCTTGAGAGTATGTAGGGTTGTGGTTTTCTATTTTTTTATGAGTAGAGTGATGGTATGCAAAGTTTTATGGTGAGACACTACTCAGATATAATTTTAAAGAGGTAGAGTCATAGTGAAGAAAAATAGCGGAATGTAGTACAACCTTTAGAGACAGGCAAGAGCAATAATATTTTATTTGATTGTAGAGGCTAGAAATGTATCTTCCGAGGGGTAGATAATTGGGTTTAGAGGCGCGTGATGTCATTCATTTTGATGTGGCTATGGTAATTGTGTCATAAGTATATCAGATTGGTTAAAATGTATTTCAAAGACTTAGGAATGAAGTGTACAAACATTAGCTTGAGTGTGATGATAAGTTTTTTGTTTTTATTTTGAATTTAGTAGTATTTAATAAATACTATTTATTTTATAGCATAAATATTGTACGATCGATGGAGATGTAATCAATCATAAGTGAAGATTAAGTATTTCATGAAAAAACTTCAACTTACAAGCTAATGTTGATAGATAAATGGATTGTGTTGTACGGTTGAATTACAATTCAGATTTTTTATTGTAAGTCTACATTCATGGTGATATATTTTGTTTAGGTGTGAATTTGAAAGGTGAGAGATGATCAATTGTATTAGGTATTGACATTTGAAAGGACTTACACATGGGTTGAGTCGTAAAGCTTATTATTGTTGATTGTTAAGTACCTAAGAAATGTTTTCAGTCAAAAATTTGGTTTAGAACAAGGTCAATTTTTGTATTGTTCATGAAGGTTGTGAGTATGATTCACTAGATAAGCTCACGTATCTTTTCACTTTTGTAGGTGGATCCCATGTGGTTGATCAGGTATACTAATTTTGCAATGATCTCTCGGTTGAGTGAGATGGTTTGGGAAAAAACATGGTTATTTTAGATGACTTATGTGATGTTGTCTTGGAGTTGTTAAAGTATTTAATTGGTTTTACATGTACCATATTGTTTAGATTTTATAGAAGAGCGACCATGTGTATCTATGTTTGTCCGATAATATTAATATTCCTCTATAAGTTGAGGTCATGCATCAATTATGTGTGACTGAATGTGGGGATCATTGGGTCCAATTATACTGTTTTTTAGAGGTAATCTACAATTAGTAAATCTAGAATTTTGATAGTGTTTTTGGAGGGAGGGTTTGTATGCTTGGTAATATCCCTCTATGAGTATCTGATTTCAAAATATTAATTTTTTATAACTTAAGCTCACGTGAGTTTAGATTGTGAGATGTAGATGTCGATAAAAACTATGATTTTTTAATATTATCAGTGTGTGTTAGTTTGTTCATGTTCACCTCCAATTATGGTGAGTTTTGATTAATGATTTTATCATTGTTATGTGAGAAAGAATTTTTCATGATGTTTGTGTCGAAGTCTTTGATAACATGTTGCAGACATTTGTACGATCAACATTAGTGGTAATTGAGCATAGCTTTGTTGTTAGTTACGTGTACATACAACAATAATTATCATACCAGTATTGTGATGACATTATTGAGGCATTGTATGAGATTGTGTGTAGGTATTTAATTGTTTGGTTTTGGGATGGAGATTATATAAAAAAGTGAGAATCTGTATTGTTAAACCAAATACATTAGTATGAGGAAAACCCGATTGCAATACTTGATTGGGATATCCAGAAGCAAAGGACATGCAGGAAAAGTATCTCATGTTATTCAATGATTCAGATACAACTCTACTCTTACCTTAGCCAGTCCTTACTAGTTTATAACTTAGGGATGAGTGATGGGTAAATTGGGATCGATTGTAACAAACTAACTCAATTATTAGTGAAAATACGATGGGAAAAGAATTGGGGCCAGAAAACTCTTTGGTAGTAACTTGAGAATTCCTCGCCTAGTCCAAATTTGAGAAAAATTGGAGTCAATGAGTGATAGGAATATATGGTAGGTAATTAGAGATATAATAATGAATTTTATTTCATGAGATGATAGCTAAGACATTAAGGAACCCACACAACTTTACGGAATTGAATTCTAGTGGTAGAACACTCAAAACTTATCATAGTGTGAAAGGCTATTTTCTGAGTGACATGTGATTAAGGTGTGTTTCTAAATAGGGGCTTGGAATTCAAATTCAAACATTCTATCTCTTTGCAAACCACTGTAGAGGCATAAATGTCGTTGTAGTAGGGCCAGTGAAGCGAGGCCATTGTAGTGTGATGGGTCCCGTTGTAGCGGGACAGACGTGACTTAAGTAAGAAATAAAACCCCAAAATTGTTTTGTTCTGCACTTTTCAAAATTCAAAGCTAGGAAACGACCTCAGACGACTTCTTGACCCTTTTTCACTATTATTGAGGATAAAGGTAAGGTTTTCACTCTCCAAATCCATATTTTATATATAGAACTTAGTTTCATAGATAATTAGCGATGGGGGTTTTGATCAGGAAATTATGGTGACAAAAAGCTCTAATCTTGGTTTGTGGATCCTGGATTTGGTCTAAGGTTATTTAGTTCATTAAAATCTAGCTAATTAGACCTTTGATTGTTGATCATTGCATATATATTATTATTTGAAGACCTAGAAGAAGCTGAAAGAGTCTGGAAAGGGAAGATTCAAGTGCCTGAAGGGATTAAAGCAGGGTTTCAAAGTAGGTGATGGTTGTGATTCCATGTTTTACGTGATGTATGTTAGCAATTTATTCATTATACTACATGTATGTATGTGAATGAAGTACAATGATCACACGTAATGCAATTAAATATGAACGAAGAATTATTGTATTTGTGAGAATATTCATTGAAATGGTGATAGTAGTTTGTTGAATCGAGAGGGTGTCACATTTTGACACACTATATGGGATCGATTACAAAGTACCTACATAAATATTGAAACTAGTGTTATATTCGACATACTAAGTGGGATCGATTGTCACATGTGGGCTATCTCGCCCCGAGATTACACCCTAGATGTGGCCGACAATCAATGATCGTTGTTGGCATTGAGCGAACCTTTGACCTAGCTTACTTAATTCATCAGACGACTTAACTCAATGATAAAACAAGACATTTTCTGATAAATGACTTTAAATAATGTATTTCTCAAAATGGCACTTGTCACATCCGGTTTTACCCCCTAGACGTAATCGGCATCGTCGTCCTTTACAAGGACTAAGACTAGCCTCTTACTTTCATGTCATTAGATTCATTGATTGAAAATGCGGAAAAATTTAAAACTTTCATTATCACTACTTGGAGGTTTACATATACCTCTAAATACACATAATATATATTCATATCGAGTATACATAGACCCTTCGTATAGAAAGGTTCAATAGCCTTCTACTTTTATTGCACATACATATACGTAAAACATAGAAATAGTATCAATGATTGTCTCATCTCATACCATCTAAACTAATATCACAATATGGTTATATCCCTTAAATTAATCCAACAAGACCATGTATTGGTCATACAAAAGTACAATACTCAATTATAAAAAAAAAAACTGAGAGAGTCAATAAGCTCATAACTAAAACCGTAAGCTAGAGGATGACATTTCCCTCTAATGTGAAGACCTACCCCACTTTGATCAAAGGATGAATCCAAGCCTTCAACAATGTCGCCTTCAAAAATCTTCAATGAGAAGAAACCTAAAATATTTGGGAAAAGGGACGAAAATGGTCTTAGTACTCCACATGTACTAAGTATGGGATCTTATGCAAATACACAAGTGAAACATACTAAAAACGATTTTTTAGTCAAAACATGCCATTTTATCCCTTTAGGGACTTAATGCAATGTCAAGTAAGTCATATCAATCAACCAAACATTCTTACTACCTCAACAAGTAATACTTATACGCAACATACTTGAAACCATAATTTACTACAACCCTAACATCAAAGAATAATATCACAAGAATTAATAAGAGTCAAACATATCATAATAAGCAAGACAACTATTCATGAGTCCTTATAAAGTAAACAAGTGGAATGACCAAGCCAAGCCCCATAACCCTACTCAATCAAGTATCGTCAACAAGAACACATGACTAATGTCCAACTTTACATATCACGACATTTAGGTTTACAGTTCAACATATGATAACATTATAACCCAACGAATAGTCATAAATGAACTAATCAAAATATAGTAGCAATAATGTGCCATGGTCATCATATATACATCATATATTATAATAACATAAACATATATAAGAACCTACTCCTAGGACACCCTCAAGTCTAACTACTGCAATGTTTAGGTAGAGTCCCATATCCCTACGTACACTAAGCTAGACCCCTTTGGTTTTCCAAGTTAGAGTTAAAGTTGTTTAATTCTTTTGACCTTTTTAGGAACATCTTTCCCTAACCGACATAGACCACATGAGCTAGTGTGGAATCCGGTGTCATAAAACCCTACACTTAAAGAAGGCGGACTAGTTGTTAAGGTAGTACCAAAACATGAAACAAGGTAATTACGTGGATCCACTAGCCAGTATTCCTATGGGGGAACATAGTTCAAGAACTAGGAGATATAGTTGAGACCGTCTTTATACGCCTTGCATTATAGTCTCCAATCTCAAGAGTAATATAGTGTTCCTACCTTCCCTATGTGGGAAGGGACACTCCTATATCTAGTTCACTAGGTTCTAAGCTAGAGTCCCTTTCTGATATGTCTTTAAGCCTTCAATTATAGCTTAATTTAGGCCATAGGGTGTACCCTTTGTATAATCATCATCATAATCAATAGCTCAATAAGAATTGTATGAGTACAAGTCCTTTCATCAAAATTCATATAAGTAAGGATAACACATTAGCATTTCATAGCATTTAAGGCACACTGATAGTTTTCACCATCCTTATATCACATAAAACTTAATCAACCTCACGTCATACTCAAAACATTTCAATTCAACATCATTACTACCCTATAGTTCTAGTATAAGGCATACTCCAATTTAATATCATGACTTAACATTTAATCACAATTGGAAGTGAATATAGAAATTCTAAGACTTACAAAGGCTTTCTGATAGTCTATCATCAAGGTGTTACCATCAACCCATAACTCAACCCAAATTGGGGAGTAACATTGTCACACATTCATAACCAATAAAATAACAAGGCTTATTTCAAATTATGATTCATAACCTAAATAACATCTCAAGAATATCATGATAGGACAAAAATTCATGTCAATTTAATCATAATAGAACCATACTATCATAATCAAATCAACAAATAACTCAATTGAATGATCACAATACAATATAGATCAAGATCACTACCTAGGGTTAGGGATGGAGGATCATATTCTTCAATTTAGACCAAACCATGAACAATTACCATAAACAAGTTGAATTACCTGTTAATGTGCTTAAAATAACCCTATGAAATCATTAACAACTCAATCAATAACTTCAATTTCGTAATTGGATGAATGCCATAAGAAAACTCAACATTTGAATCTATTTTGAAGGAACCCTTTGAGGAAAAAGTCTCAAAGGTAAATAGAACTCATACCTTAACGTTTATCAACAATTTGATGATGAATTAATCCCTTTACAGCCCCCAAACCCTTGTCCTTTCTAGTCTTTAATCCGTGAGTTTATGTAGAGAGAGAAATAAGAGAGAAGGAAGAGCATTTAATTGAGAGTTTTCTTTAGATTAATGAGGGTTGGGAGTACTTATATTGGGTGTTACATCAACTTAATTAGAATCCTTTAACGACTAATTAAACCACCTAAACCCCTTACTATTTAAATGACACCGACTTAAATTAGGCTAGAAACTCGACCCTCACAAACTTCGATCGATGGGCTGTCTGTGACGGACAACCCCCCCTCAGACCTGCACTCCTTCGTCTTTGTCAAAGATTGTGCAGGCAAGGGCTTCCTCTAATTGTCTATGCGTGGGACGATGGTGGCATTGACGCCCCGTCGATCCACACACGGACCATAGCCTGCACCTCTACACTCCGTCGATGATTTTAGAGGTTGTGAGGGTGAAGGGGACTTCTCAACCAGCCTATGCGTGGGACTACGGTTGAATTGATGCTCCTCGATCCAAACACGGGTTGTCTTCTGTCCCGTCGATGCACACTGCCAGGCAGTGTTGCATAAAACTACAAGGGTCCTCCTCAAGGGCCGTTGGTTGATCCCTCGGGAGTCGTACCTGGACGTTTCAACCATGAAAAAATTCAAACACGTATTAGCAACCTTTTCGCCAATTTTCGTACATTTTCGACTCCCAAAAGTTTGTTAAATAGGTTAAGGCACACTAACATCCCTTTGAACCAACTTCCCGAACGTTGTGGAAGTTTTGGTTATTAAACCTCCCAAATGACCTATATTCATTAAGACTTGACTTATAAACAGTAATTGGACATTATGACACCTATGTTAGGCTTTCCAGTGAGTCTTTAACTGTCAAGGTGTTATATTATCGCCCCCCCCCCCCCTTTAGGAACATTCGTCCTCGAATGACACTAAATTTCTTTTGAAGGAAGGAATAGACTCAAGACTAGCAGACCAACCAATCTACAATATCAAATCAACATAAATCATTACATTTCAACAAGGCAAATATTAAAACTCATATAACCATACATAAGGCTCAAAAAACTCCATCATGAGGCATTTTCCTTCTCACAACACTTATGAGCTCAACACACATTGCATGAGTTAATAAGCACAAAGTTCAAGTTAAAAATATGCTACTTATCATTTGATAAAGAACCACCATATCAAAATGCACAACATAGATCAAAAGAAGCAAAAAGAAAAATTTCATGTTTTTTTAGAGAAATACTACAATAACATCACTGTAAGTTTTTCAAAAATGCATAATGTGCAAAACGTCACCTAAAAATCAAGAAACTTCAATTTCTAGTCATATTTATATTATTTAAAAGAATGACTAACCTTAATTCTCAAAAAATGAGGATAACGGGACTTCTTGTTGGCCTAGGCCTCCCATGTTTCACCCTCAACAAGATGGTTTTTCCATAACACCTTTACGAAAACCACCTCTTTATTCCTCAACTTCTGTACTTGCCTATGAAGAATTTGAACCGGAACTTGCTCATAAGAGAGATTATCCTTGATACCAAGACCTTTAAATGGAAAAATGGACTGGGGATCACTGATACACTTTTTCAACATAGAAACATGGAAAATCTGATGAACCGAAGTCAATTCACTAGGAAGTTTCAATTCACAGGCAACCTTACTAACCTTTTGCAATATTTCATAGGGACCCACATAAAGAGGACTCAATTTCCCCTTCTTTCCAAATCTAACCACCCTTTTTATTGGTAAAATTTTCCAATACACCTTATCACCTTCTTCACACTCCAAATACCTTTCTCCTATGATCGAGATAACACTATTGCCTACTATAGGCCGTTTTTATCGGTTCCTTATTATATGAACCTTTTCCAAAGTCTTGTAAATCAACTCGGGACCAAGAAGTGATGGCTCACCCACTTCAAACCATCCAATAGGATACCTACACCTCCTACTATACAAGACTTCATAGAGAGCCATAGAAATGGATGAATGAAAACTATTGTTGTAGGAAAACTCAACGAAAGTTAAATGTCTATCCCAACTCCCTTTAAAATCAATTATGCACGCCCTAAGCATATCTTCAAGTGTTTGTATCATACGGTCCCCTTGACCATCCGTTTAAGGATAAAAAGCGGTGCTCAACTACAACGTAATACCTAACCCTTTTTGGAATGACCTCCGAAATCTAAATGTGAATTGTGCGCCCCGATCTGATATGATGGATAACGGAATGCCATGGCAGCACACAATATCATCTAGGAAAATTCTTGCGTAATCCTCTGCCGAATATGTGTACTTGACAGGAATAAATTGTCGACTTAGTCAATCGATCCGCAACCACCCATATGGAATCATAAGACTTTTGGGTCCGAGGTAAACCTACTACCAAGTCCATATTCATGTCTTCCCACTTCCAAGTAGGAATTTGGATCTCTTGTAGTAAGCCAGGAGGCTTTAGGTGTTCGTCATTTACTTATTGGCAATTGTGACACTTAGCAACAAACTCCTCTATGTCCCTTTTTAGACCTTCCCACCAATATATCTCCCTTAGGTCATGGTACATTTTTGTCGACCCCAGATGAATTGAGTAGCGGGACCCATGTGCTTCTTCTAGGATCCTATCCCTCAACCCATCTACATCGGTAGCACATAATCTCCCTTGGTACCTTAACACACCATCCCCCTTTAAGGAGAATGATTCATTCAACTTGTCGAGAACCAATTCTTTCATCTCCATTAAGTCTATATCAAGGTGTTGTTGGACTTCACCTTAGGTGCTAAAGATGTTCGGAGTTATGATGAACTATAGTGCCCTCATTCGGAGAACTCTCTAACCTCACCCCCAACCTAGACAACCTATGTACTTCCCTTACTAGGTCCTTCTTGGATTTGTCAAGATGGGATACACTACCCGTAGTCATACAACTTAGGGCATCCGCAACTACATTAGCCTTGCCGGGATGATAAAGCACACTCATATCATAACCTTTCAACAACTCTAGCCACTTTCTTTGTCGAGATTCAACTCCTTTTGGTTAAACACATATTGGAGACTCTTATGATTGGTTAAAAGATCAACATGAACCCCATACAAGTAATGCCTCCAAATTTTCAAAGCAAACACCACTGCCGATAACTCAAGGTCATGAGTGGGATATTTTCTCTCATGTACCTTAAGTTTCCTAGAGGCATAAGCTATCACCATCCCGTGTTGCATAAGAACACACCCCAAACCCATACGGTGTGAGTCACAATACACCACAAAACCCTTTGTGCCCTCAGGTAAGGTCAACAATAGAGCACAAGTTAGCCTATCTTTCAACTATTGCAAGATTTTCTCACATGCCTCTGACCAGTCAAACTTCTTATGAGTCATAGTATTCAAAGGAGACACAATGGACGCGAAACCATCCATAAACTTCTGATAGTAACCCACTAAACCAAAGAAACTCCTAATATCACTAGGAGTCAATGAGCTAGGCCAGTTTTTCACCACTTTCGTTTTCGTTGGGTCTACCTCAACTCCCTCAGTGGACATGATGTGCCTAGGAAATGTCACCACCTCAACAAAAACTAACACTTACTATATTTGGTAAACAATTGATGTTCTTTAAGGGTTTTCAATACTACCCTGAAATGACCCATATGATTATCCTCATTCTTCGAATATATCAAGATATCATCAATAAAGACAATGACAAATGAATCTAGGTAATTTCGAAAAACATTATTCGTTGGGTCCATAAATGTTGTTGGAGAATTAGTGAAACCGAAATGAATGACCAATAACTCATGATTCCCATTCCTAGTCGAAAGAATGTCTTTGGTATATCCTCCCCTCTTACCCTAAGTTGATGATACCCCGATGTGAAGCATATCTTTGAAAAGTAACTGCCCCTTGGAGTTGGTCAAATAAGTCATCAATCCGAGGGAGAGGGTACTTATTCTTAATGGTAACCTTGTTGAGTTGGCGGTAATCAATACACATTCTCTTGGACCCATCTTTCTTCTTCACAAACAAAAAAGGAGCACCCCACGGAAAAATACTAGGCCTTATAAAACCTTATCTAGTAAATCCTTGAGTTGAGCCTTTAACTCCCTCAACTCGGACGGATCCATCTGATAAGGAGGAATTGATATGTGATTTGCATCCGGTAGAAAATTAATGCGAAGTCAATTTCCCATTTGGGAGAATACCGGGAAGGTCATTAGGGAAAACCTCCATAAATTCACTCACCACGGGCACCGACTTGATGGGAAAAACTTCAGAGTCTAGATCTTGGACTCTAACTCAATGGTAAAGACAACCTTTTGAGATCATTTTGCATGCTTTTAGACGAGAAATAAAACAACCTCTGGGAATAGAATTTCCCCCTTCCACTCAACAACGGGTTCATTTGGGAAGTTAAACATCACCACTCTTGTCCTACTATTAATGGATACAAAACATGAATGCGACCGATCCATTCCCAATATACTATCAAATTCAAGCATATCGAGTTCCACTAGATCAACATAAGAAACTCTATTGGGCAACATTATTGGACAATTTCTGTACACCCTTTTTGCAACAATTGACTCACCTACCGGAGTAGACACTATAAAAGGTTCATGCAAACTATCGGGTGAAATATTAAATTTTTTAGCTACTAGAGGTGTAACAAATGATAAAGTAGCACCGGGATCAAGTAAGGCATATAAATCAAGAGAGAAAACTTTCAACATACTGGTCACCACGTCGGGAGAAGTCTCTTGCTCACCCTTAGAGCGGAGAGCATAGAAGTGGTTCTTTTTGGAGCATCACTAGAACCACTTGCTTGAGCTTGACCATTACCTTTGTCTTGACACTTCATGTTTGGTCAATCTCTCATCTTGTGACAATTCTTGCCACAAATAAAGCAATTATACGTCTCCTTTGGAAATCACATTAATGATTTTTACCACACCTTCCACAAGTTGGCTTCTCATTTGGTGATTTAGTAGCTTTTACCTTCTTGAATTTAGGTTCATACACCCTATCACCACTAGCCTTTTGGAATTTGGAAAGGACTTGATTAGAAACCCGCTTCTTAAATATAGGCTTGTCTTGTATTTCAAGCCTATTCTTTGAAGAACCTCCATCATATGACCTTGCTCTTTTAGCCTCTCTACTTTTTCGCTTAGACCTTGACTGCTCAACCCTTCTTCAATATACCATAAGACGGGAAATGTTCATGTTGTCATGTAGCATGCCCGATTGGCGCTCCTGTTGTAAGTCCTCCGACATTACCGTCACAGAATGTCTCATTTGGTCTCTAGGATCGGAGACTAAAGAAGGAGTATATTTGGACAAATTAATGAATTCCAAAGATTACTGATGGGCATTCTTTGCTCCTTGGCAAAGATTGATGAAATCCGTCACTTTGTCCTTCCTCATCTCCCAAGAGAAGAACCGATCTAGAAAAACTGCCTTAAAGATCTCCCAAGTCATTGGACCACCCGTCAACGGCCTATTGTCCCTCCATTGCATATATAAAGTTAGAGAAATATCCTTGAGTTTGTATGTGAACAACTCGGCTTCTCACTTGGAGATGCCCCATAGCATATAGTATCGTGTAGACCTCATCGATGAATTCTTGGAGGTCTTTATCAACTTTCGACCCATAGAAAGTAGGAGGGTTCATTCGAGAGAAGTCCGTTAGACGGGAAGCCATAGTAGTGACTTGTTGATGAGGACGGGGCACAATATCCTTATTGACTTGGGATGTGATTGCTTGGGCTTAAACCGTCATGACTTTTGCTTGAGAAGTCATGACTTGGGCCATATGATCAAGAATAGTCCTCGTCGAAGCCTCCGTTATAGGTGTAGGATTAGGAGGGTCTTGCTCCACATTAGATTTTTCTTCAAGTGGAGGAACTTGCTCATCATGGGGAGGAGCTCCCGCATTAGCAACTTCCTCCTTAAGTCTTAGAGGTGCTTTCCTTCGAGTATTCATGATTCCTATAAGCACAACAATATGATTAGATGCAAAAGCTCACCATATGTATACTTTATTGGCACAATATAAGATTTCCATGAAGGAGAGTCATTCTAATCATCATATAGGTTCCTACTCATAAGTGTGACACGCTTCACAATTATAAATTCAAACCTACATAGGCATAGTAGAGAGAGAGAGAGACATAAATCAATAATATTCAAACTCGTACTCTGATACCAAGTTTGTCACATCAGGGTTTACCCCGTATACATAACCGGCATCGTCGTCCATTTCAAGGACTAAGAATTGCCTCTTAGTTACATGTCATTACATTCATAGGTTGAAAAATGCTGAAAATTTAAAACTTTCATTATCACTACTTGGAAGTTTACATAGACCTCTACATACACATAATATATATTAAAATTGACTATACATAGACCCTTCATATAGGAAGGTTACATAGCCTTCTAGTTTTGTTACACTTACATATACGTAAATATAGAAATAGTCTCAAAGATTGTCTCATCTCATAAAAAATCAGTGAGCTAGAGGATGGCAATACCCTCGAAACTTGAGGACCTACCCCACTTGGATTAAAGGAAGAATCAAAGCCTTCAACAATGTCTCCTTCAAAACTGTTCAACGACCGGAACCTAAAATAATTAGGAAAAGGGAAGAAAATGAGGTTATTACTCCACATGTACTAAAATGGGATCATATGCACATACAGAAGCAAAACATACTAAAAAGGACTTTTAAGTTAAAACATGTCATTTTACCCCTTTAGGAACTTAATCCAAAGTCAAGTAAGTCATATCAATCAACCAAACATGCTTACTGTCTCAACAAGTAATACTTATCCCAACATACTTGAAACCATGATTTACTATAACCCTAACATCAAGGAATAATATCACAAGAACGAATAAGAGTCAAACATATGATAATAAGCAAGACAACTATTCATAAGTCCTTATCAAGTAAACAAGTGCAATGACCAAGCAAAGCCCCATAACCTCAATCAAATATCTTCAACAAGAAAACATGACCAATATCATGGCATTTAGGTTTACATTTCAACATATATTAACATTATAACCCATGGCATACTCATAAATGAACTAATCAACATATAGTATCAATAATGTTCCATGGTCATATATACATCATATATTTTAAGAACATAAAAATATATAGGAACGTCTTCCTATGATTCCCCTCAAGTCTAACTACTGCAATGTTTAGGTAGAGTCACATACCCCTACCTAGACTAAGATAGACCCCTTAGGTTATCCAAGTTATAGTTCACGTCCTTTAATTCCTTTTACCTTTGTGGGAACATCTTGTCCTAACTGACATAGACCACATGAGCTAGTGTGGAATCCGGTGTCATAAAATCCTACACCTAAAGAAGGCAAACTAGTTAAAAAGGTAGTACCATAGGAACTACGTGGATCCACTAGCTAGTTTTCCTAGGGGGGGAACATAGTTCAAGAACTAGGAGATATGCCTGGGACCCTATTTATGTGCCATGTATTATAATCTCTAATATCAAGAGTAATATAGTGTTCCTTCCTTCCCTGTGTGGGAAGAGACACTCCTTAATCGAGTTAACTCGGTGCTAAGCTAGAGTCCCATTTGGAATGTCTTTAAGCCTTTAATTATCAATCATAGCTTTATTTAGGCCATAGGGTCTACCCCTTGGATAATCATAATCATCAATATCTAAATAAGAATTGTATGAGTATAAGTCCTTTCATTTCAATTCATATAAGTGAGGTTAACACATTAACATTTCATAGCATATTAAGGAACATTTATAGTTTTCACCATCCTTATATCCAATACACATTAATCAACCTCACAACATAGTCAAGACATTTAAATTCAACATCACACCACCCTATAATCCTAGTATAAGACAGAATCCAATGTAATATCATTACTTATCAAAATATAAACACAATTGGAAATAAATATAGAGATTCTAAGACTTACCACGTCTTCCTCATAGTATATCATCAAGGTCATACTGTCAACCCAATAATTCAAACCAACTTGGGGATTAACATCATCACACAATTATAAACAATAAGATAACAAGGCCAATTGCATCTCTATAACACAATTCAACTCTAGATCAAAACAAGATATATAGGCTAGTTTCACATTATAATTCATAACCCAAATCACATCTCAAGAAACAGAATGATAGGCCTATAATTAGTCTTAATTTTATCATAATAAAATCATAGGATAGCAATCAAATCAACAGACAACTCAATTGAATGATCACAATACAATATAGATAAAAGTCACTACTTAGGGTTAGGGATGGAGGATCATATTATTTAAGTTAGACCAAATCATCAACAAATACCAAAAACAAGTTGAATTGCATGTTAATATACTCAATATAACCCTAATATATCATTAACAACTCAATCCATTACTTCAATTTCGTAATTAGATAAAAGTCATAAGAAAACTCAACTTTTGAAATCTATTTTGAAGGAACCTTTTGAGGAAAGAGTCTCAAAGGTGAATAGAACCCATACCTTAAAGTTTGTCAAAAATTTGATGGTGAATTCTTCCCTTCACATCCCTCAAACCCTAGTCCTTACAAGTCTTCAATGGTGAGTTCATGTAGAGAGAGAAACAAGAGAGAAGGAAGAGAGTGTATTTGAGAGTTGACTTTAGATTAATGAGGGCTGGGGATATTTATATTGGGTCTTAAATTAACTTATTTAGACTCCCTTAAACCCTCATTATACCACCTAAACCCCTTAATAATTAAATGACACTGACCTAATTTAGGCAGGAAACTTGACCCTCAAAGATGAAACCCCGATCGTTGCGCCGTCTGTAAGTCGACGGACAGCCCCCCTCTGTCCTGCACTCCGCCGTCTTTGTCAAAGACTGTGAAGGCAAGGGATTCCTCTAATTGTCTAAATGTGGGATGATGGTTCTATCGATGCCCCATCGATCCACACAAATATCTTAGTATGCACCTCTGCACTCCGTCGGTAAGTTCAGAGGTTGTGCAGTTGAAGGGGAATTCTCCACAAGCCTAAGTGTGGGACTATGGTGTCATCTATGCCCCGTCGATCCATACACAGGCCGTCTTCTGTCCCGTTGATGCACACTGCCATGCAATGTTGCATCAAACAACAAGGGTTATCCTCAAGGGCCCTTGGTTTGTTATTGGGGAGCCTTACCCTAACGTTTCAACCATGAAACAACTCAAACACCTATTATCTATCTTTCCACCAATTTTTGTACAATTCTAACTCCCAAAAGTTATTCAAATAGGCTAAGGCACACTAACATTCCTTTGAACCAACTTCTCAGACGTCATGGACGGTTTGGTTCTTAAACCTCCTAAATGACCTATATTCATTACGATTGGTATTATAAACAGTACTTCGACCTTATGAAACCTATTTTAGGCTTTACAATGTGTCTTGGATTTTCAAGGTGTTACAACACTTAAGTCTAAAAATTTAATATGTGAAATAAAATAGACTCAACTTAACTGACTTAATATCCCTATATGAAGCCTCTAAAAATACTATGATGAATGTCGGGACAAACCCCACAACATTTTGAAAGAATCGAAAGCAATATCAAGGATCCTCCGAAATGCAAGGAGGCTCACCACTGACTCTCGGTGCTCAACTGGATCAACAAGGCCTTGGATGTTGATCCTGGTTACCTACGTATGCATCATAAGATGATGCATTCCAACTGGCATCAGTACATTTAATGTACGAGTAAGCGAGTTGGAATGCTAAAAAATAACTTTATCTTTATAAGAATAAGATGAACTTACCTTGGCTCTACTCAACTCAGGGATAAGAAACTCAATGAGTGTGTGTGTGTGTGTGTGTGTGTGTGTGTGTAAACCAATTTAAAACACATTTGATATATATAAAGCTTTGTAAAACTTTAAAACAACTTAGTTCATTAAATAAAAGGAAAGAACAAACTCAACTTTACTTATATACGAAGTAATATAGTTATATGGGAGATTCTCTAACTGATAACCAACACTATGAGCCTAAATGGTGATACAACATCTTGTTCATTCTGCCAGAACTGTCCTATATTTTGTCGTCGCATAAAACTCCTTAACTTAGTGGATCAGTAACTTAACTTACGTGAATAGTTTAAATGGGGACTTGAGTTATTATGAACTTTTATCCCCACATCGGTGATCAATACTACTACAAAAACATACTTTACCACATGCATTTAAAATAACTTCCTTTATTTAGTTTGAGATAATTTGCTCAACACTTTAGGTTAAAAAACTCTCTTTTAATCACTACCCAATTTCTTATTCAAAACTTTGTTGGTAAATCTTAGTTTCCTCTTAACTTAAATATGAGAACATTTATAAACTTTTTAGGAAATACTTAGTTCTCATATAACTTTTGAGGAATGAACTCAACTTTCTCTTATCTTAGATTGAAATGTAACTCTTAAAACAAAATTGAAATGTTTAAATAGGACTCTTGAAAACCATTAAGAGTTTTACCCTAACCAACTTCTTAGCATTAGACTTGACTTCTCAATTTCCTTGATTTATTATCTTAACTTTCCTTGAATTGAGATATGGATTCAAGCTTCATGATCTCATGTTTACTGTTGATTTCATGATGTTTAGATGTAACTTATAGGGTTGTTATCAACAAAAAAGTATGGTTACCTCACTTGGAAATAGTAGGAAAAGATGGGGAAAGAACGGGGTCTCTAGGCGTCCTTGGCGCTCTGAGAGGTTTGGAGCATCAGAGCCTAACAGACAGAGACTAAACTGAGGGGCTCTTGTAGACGCGGCATCCCAGGGTCTGTTTGACTAGACTTTCAATTTTTCTTCTGCTTTTTTCATCTCTAAACCTTAAAAACATCCATGGATATAACCCTATTAACTTACGATCACTAATAACCTCAATACCAATAGATTAGACTCAAAAAACAACCTTGAAACACGAATACAATAAACTAAAGCATATTAAAAGTCAACCAACAACAGTTTAACCATTGTTCTTCAAGAACATCAATGATCCACATTCAATCTATTAAAACTTAGCTTATCTAAGAAAATTGGTGTGTGGGTGAAGTAGTCCAACACAGAAAGATATCACATATCTTTGTAGGGATCATCCCTACGGATTCCACTCGAAGATCTTGGAGTTCTTGATGAATTCTTGAGCTTTTCTCCCTTTTTCTTATTTTCTTCTCTTTTCTTCAAAGCCCTAAGCGTGAACACTTTTCTAAAACTGACTTATGTCTTAGTTTTACCCCTACTAAACATTTAAAAAGAATTTGTAAATAGTTGGGTGAAATGACAAGTTTGCCCTTCCTAAATTTTGGATTGGGACCTTCCTTAATCCAACATCCCAACTTCCGGTAGACAATCTCCCTCTTACAATATAAAAAATACGCAAACTCATAAGTGCTGGAAAGATCTTTTAAAGGGCTTTACAATCATATAAAGAACAAACTCTAACTAATCATGCGCTAGATGTTATGGTCGTTTAAGATGACCAAAAAATTACTTTTTACACTTAAGAAATTTTCCATATTATTCCTTTTCATTCCAAAAATGATAAACTTTAGTTTTTTAGCTAATGCTTCGCTATTAAGAGTTACAAGATGTTACAATATCTCCCCCCTGAGTACATTCATCCTCGAATGAGATTTCTTTCACTATGCTAAGGATAGTAACATCAAGTTCAATACTTAACAATCCAAAAGAATTTAAAAATAAATCCAACTCATAGTTCATAAATACTTAAGAAGAGAATTTCTACCTTGATCTACATTCTCTCCGGATTCAAACAGATGTGGATATGTCTTCTTCAAATCCTCTTCAGCTTCCCTAATCACATTTTCAACAAAATAGTTCCTCCATAGATCCTTAACTAACAGAACTTTCTTTGTTCTCAACTTCCAAACTTGGTGATCTCAAATCTAAACTCGAATATGTTCATAGTAAAATCTATCCTGAATCATAACATTCTTAGTTGGTACAATCAATGAAGGATCACCCATGCACTTCTTCAACATGGAGATATGAAATACCGGATGAACTGTTGCTAACTCTTATAATAGATCCAACTCATAAGCTATATCGCCAATATGATTGTATACCCTATAAGGTGCAACATACCAGTTACTAAGCTTTCCCTTTTTACCAAACTTCATAACACCCTTCACAGGTGAAACTTTCAGATATATCAAATCAATCACTTCAAACTTCATTGGCTTTCTCCTCACATATGTATAGGACATCTAACGACTCTATATCATCTTCAATATTTCTTGAATAACCTTCACCTTCTCCATGGCTTGGTGAACTAGATCTAGTCCTACTAACCCTGCTTCACCGACTTCTGCATCTCATCGCATAAAGAGCTTCATAAGGAGACATTTGGATGCTCGGATGGTAGTCATTTTTGTAAGCGAATACACTGAGAGGTAGGTGATCATGCAAATTCCCCTTAAAATGATCATTCAAGAAATCAACATGCCTTCTAAAGTCTGGAAGGTACGCTGTGCTTGTCCATCCATCTGAGGATGAAAAGTCGTGCTTAAGTTCACCTTTGAACCTAAACCTTTTTTAAAAGACTTCCTGAACTGACCTGCAAATTGTGCACCTCTATCTGAAATAATGAAGGTAGGAACCCCATGAAGTCTTACCACTTCTTGAATGTACAACTTAGCACAATCCTCGGCCAAATGGGTAGTCTTTACTGGCAAAAAATAGGCTGATTTTGTTATTCTTCGACAATTACCCCAATAGAATCATGATTCTTAAGAGACCTTGGTAATCCTATGATGAAGTCCATATTGATCATCTCCCGCTTCCATTCTAGAAGTTTTATATTCTGAGATAAACCTTCATGTCTTTGGTTCTCTAAATTCACTGTTAGCAATTTGGCACTTGGCAAAAAACTCAGCAATGTCCTTCTTCATATTTCCCTACCAATATACCTCTCCCAATTTGCGGTACATCCTGGTAGAACCCAGATGAATGGAATATCTGGAGATATGATCCTCCTCCATGATCCTCTCTTAGAGTCCATCCACCCTAGGTACACACAACATACCTTGGTACTTCAATACACCATCTCCCCCTTGTCCAAAGTCAATACTCTTTGAATATGAACATTGGCCCTCAAATCAAATAAAACGGGGTCTTGATATTGCTTTTATTTTACCTGACACAAGTGATACTTTAGCCCCATTAATCACCACTATCTCTCTTTCTGTAAAATCCATTTGTCTGACTCCCAAGCACGCAAGTCTGTGCATAATTTTGGCTTTTTCTACCTCAACGTAGGCGGTAGTCCCCTTGGATAACCTATTTAAAGCATCAACAAACATATTGACCTTACTTGGGTGGTAAAGAATACTCATGTCTTAATCCTTGAGTAGTTCTAACCACCTCCTTTTGTTGAGATTGAGCTCCTTCTGGTGAACACATATTGTATGCTCTTGTGTCCAGTGAATATATCCATATGAACGCCGTAAAAATAATAAATCCATATCATCAAGGTGAAAACCACTGCAGCCAACTCTAAGTCATGGGTTGTGTAGTTCTTGTCATGAGCTTTCAACTATCTAGAGGCATAAGTTATGACCTTTCTTTTCTACAATAACACATAACCCAAACAAGCTCTTTATGCATCACATTACACCACAAAACCTTGAATACCCTCCTGTAAGGTAAAAACCGGAGCATAGTCAACCTCTTTTTCAATTCCTAAAAGCTTTTCTCACAAGCTTCAGACCGTTGAAACTTTAGTATCTTCTAAGACAACTTGATCAAGGGAGACGACATAGATGAAAACCCCTCAACAAACATTCCATAGTATCCAACCAAACTCAGGAAACTCCTAATATTGGTTGGAGACATGGGTCTAGGCCAACTCTGAACTACTTCAATCTTTTTGGTATCGACCCTAATCCCATCACCAGAAATTATGTGGACCAAGAACGTAACCGACTAAAGCAAAAACTCACACTTGGAGAACTTGGTATACATCTCCTTTTTTCAAACTCTGAAGTACTATTCTGAGGTGACTAGCATGATCTTCCTCATTCCTTGAATAGATTTGTATGTCATCAATAAAGACAATAATAAACATATCTATGTAAGGCTTGAAGACTCTGTTCATAAGATCCATGAACACTGTTGGTGCATTGGTCAACCCAAAATCCATAACCAAAAAGTCATAATGCCCATATCTGGTTCTAAAGGTTGTCTTTGGAGTGTCACATTCTCTAACTCTAAACTGATAGTAGTAAGATCTAAGATCAATTTTCAAGAAGAAAGAATCACCCTGAAGCTTGTCGAAATGATCATCTATCCTTGGAAAAGGATATTTATTCTTGATTGTCACCTTATTCAATTAGTGGTAGTCTATAAACATCCTCAGGGAACAATCTTTCTTTCTCACAAACAAGACCAGAGCACTTACATTTGGTCTAATAGAACATTTATCTAATAGATCTTTTAGTTTTGTTTAAAAATATTTTAATTCTGCCGGAGCCATTATATATGGCCGAATGGAGATAGGACAAGTATTTGGGGTGATATCTATGCAAAATTATTTTTTTGTCTCAGTAGGGACTCCAGGCAAATCATCAAGAAATACTTTTGGGAACTCTTTTACTATAGGAACTGACTGAAAGAAACGTACCTCAGCACTTGAGTTATTTACTTGGAATAAGTGATTGTTACACCCCTTTAAAACTAAGTTCATCGCCTTAAGGTATGAAATAAAACGACGCTTAGGTACTGTTGTACTACTACTTCACTATATGACTGGATCATTAGGAATTTGAAACTGTACAACTAGAGTTCTACAATCTATTGACGCGTAACAAGCATGGAACCAGTCCATACCATGATGACATCAAAATCTACCATGTCTAACTCTATTAGATAATCCATTGTATTCTTATGATAGATAAAAATAGGACAATCATGATAGACTCTTTCTTTTAGAATAGACTCTTCAACAAGGGTTAGAAACACATAAAGGTTCACAAAAATTCTCAGAAAGAATCTCAAACTGATTTGCAACATAAGGAGTTAGAAAAGATAAACTTATTTCTGGGTCTAACAAAGCATACACATCAAAAGTAAAAACTTTGATCATACTTGTGATTACATCTAGCGAGTTCTCCTGCTCTTGGTGGCTATTAATTGAAAAGAGGTGATTTTCCCCTTTGATAGTACAAGAAATGGCTCCTCAAGGTGTAGCCCTGTCTGCTGGAGCAAGTGATGAAGATAGAGCTCTATTGCCCGTATTTTAAACGACCTTTCTTATTCTTCGGGCTCTCTCACATCAAATGACCCTCTTGACCACACTTGAAGAAACCCGCCTCGCCTTCACGACATTAATTTTAGGTGGGTTCTACCACACATAGAACATGCAGGAGCCCAACTACCCCCCTATGCCACGCTTCCTAAAAGACTATGCGAGCATAGCTTTGTAGTTCTGCAAATTCTTGTCATTGTACTTACCTCTATTTTTTGGGGCAGTTGCACTAGAAGATGATGGTGCATGCCCCTTCTATTTCTGAAATTGTTGCTGATTTGAACCACTTTTTTTTCTGCCAAGACTCATTCACAGTCTTGGCTTTCTGGTTTTATTACTCTTCTCCCTCATCTTTTCCTCTTCAATTTGCTGCACATAAATCATCAAGCGGATATGTCCATATCACTGATCAGCATTGTTGCTCTGCCCTCTTTACTAATATGACCCAAAATAACGACAAAAAAACTCATTCTGCTACTCTTATCTTTAACCATCTCAGGAGCATAGTGAGACAAATGGTGAATTTCAGCTCATACTTATGAACACTCAAGGAGTCCTATTTCAGAGTAAGAACTCTCGTACCTTTGCCTCCTTCTGTTCTCGGGAAAAGAAAGGTCACAAGAAATCCTCTTCAAAACAAGACCAACTCGGATGTGGTGCATCCTTACTCTACCCTCCTTCCACTAGTCGAACCAAGTCCTAGCCATATTCTTCAGTTGATACGAAGCTATCTCAAACCTTTCAGTATCGACCACATGCATCACCTCAAACACCTTATTCATCTCTTCCACAAAGTTTTTGGATCCTCAAAAATTCTTGAACAAGAATATCTTGGGGAATTCATCCTCAAGAACTCCCGAATCCTCGAAGTATCTCCACTTCTTGTTGAGCTCCTCTTTGTTTCCCAAATTGTTTATTCACCACTTTGATCAGCATTGGTATAGTCTAGCGAAACACAACATTGGATTCCTCTTGAGGTTCCACTTTGGGTGCATTATGTACCTCCGACTCCTCTACGTTTCTTCTGGTTGGACAACCTTTGACTGCAGGCATGATGATGTGAAACACGCGCAAGCATGAATTAGATAAAATCTTTTTAGAGTTAAACTTTAACGCATGAAAAGAAATATGAAAGAAATGAGGAATCCTAAATGTTGTAGCCTCATAATCATATTTGTGGCACGCTTCACAACAATAACAAATATACTACGAACACAACTTCATAGAATCCCTATGATTCTTGAACTATGTGCTCTGATACAAAGTTTTTCACGCCCCGAGCCTATACCCTGGATAAAAGAGACTCAACTGAACTAAATGACTATTCATCTATGAAGCCTCTAAAATACTATGATGAATATTGTGACGAACTCCACAACATTCTATAAATTAAAAACTGGAAAGCAATAACAACGAGCCTCCGTAATGCAAGGAGGCTTACCAATGACTCTGGGTGCTCAACTAGATCAATGAGGCGTTTGATGCTGATCATCGTTTCCTTCATCTACATCATAAGACTATAAAGTCCAACTAGAATAACTACATGAATGTTTGACTATGCGAGTTTGAATGCTAAAGAACAACTTAATCTTGAAAAGAATAAGGTGAACTTACTGTGGCTCTGATAAATTTGGTGAGAATCAACTCTGTGCGTGTGTGTTTGTGTGTGTGTTGTGTGTGTGGTGTGTGTGTGTGTATATATATATATATATATATATATATATATATATATAATATATATATATATATATATATGTATATATAATAAACTAAACTATAATCATATACGAAAGTAAAATAGTTATGTGGGAGATTCTCTAACCGACAACCACCACTATGAGCCTAAGTGGTGAAACATAATTTTTACCTACGCTGCCAAAATTGTTTTATACTTTGATACTGCATAAAACTCCTTAACTTAGTGGATCCACTAGCTTAAATTATGTGATCATCTAAAAAGTATGAGCCGTTAACAACCATGATGCCTATATGATTTACATGGGAACTTGAATTCAAATGAACTGTTATCCCCACATTGGTGCTCAATACTACTCTTAAAATATACTCTAGCATATGGTTTTATAATAATATACTTAATTTGGGTTGAGATAATTTGCTTAACACTTTAGCTTTGAAAATCTCTCTTGGAATTAATGTTCTTTTTTCTTGTTCAAAACTCTTTTCGGAAATCTTAGTTTCCTCTTTAATTAAATGTCTAACATTTAGAAACTTTCTAGGGAATACTTAGTGCCCTTATAAATTTTGTGGGATGAACTCAACTTTTACTCTTTACTTAGCTTGAAAGTTTAGTCTAAAAAAAAAGTTAAAATGTTCTAATAAGACTCTTGAAAACCTTTAAGAACTTTGCTTAACTTAATTCGTAGCTTTAGTCTTGACTTTAAAATAACTTTCCGTGAATTAAATTATGGATTCAAGGTTCATGATCTCATTTTAATGGATGATTTAATGATATTTAGATGTACCTTAGAAAGTTGGAATCAACTAAGAAGTGTGGGTACATCACTAAGGAACTAGTACGAAAAGATTGGAAAGAATGGGGTCTCCAGGCGTCCTTGGCGCTCTGAGAGTTTTGGAGCTCTAGAGCCGATGAACAAAATCTTTCCTAACAGGATCCAACTGGCGCGGCACACCAGAGACTTTCGTGAGGGGCTTAGGTAGGTACGGCGCCCTAGGGTCTGTCAGACAAGACTTTCAACTTTTCATCGATGATTTTCGTCTCTAAACCTTATAAAGTTCCATGGATCTCATCCCAATCATTTAGGATCACCAATAACCTCAATACCAAATAGATTATCCTTGAAAAACAACCTTCAAACACAAATCCAATCAAGTAAAGCATACTTAAACTCAACCAACAAGAATTTAACCATTGGTCTTCAAGAACTTCAATGTTCAACATTCAATCTATTTAAACTTTGATTAATTAAATAAATTGGTGTGTGAGTGAAATAATACAACACAAAATTATCTAACATACCTTAGTAGGGATCACCCCCGAAAAATTTCATTCGATGATCTTGGTGTTCTCTTCTCTTCTCTCCCAAGCCCTAAGCGTTAATACTTTTCAAAAACTGACTTAAGGTTTAGTTTTATCCCCAACAAAACTTTAAAATAAATTAGGAAGTATTTGGATGAAATAAAAAGTTTACCCTTACTAAAATCCGGATTGGAACCTTCCTCAATCAAACAACCCAAGTTTTGATATGCATATCTCTCTCATACAATATCAAAAATGCGCACACTCGCGGCATTGGAAAAATTTTTCCAAGGTTAAGTGACTCTAACTTATCTTGATCTATTATCACAATTCACTTTTTACACTTAGGAAATTTTCTATTATTTGCAAAAATGATAAATATTGGTTTCTTAGCTTATTCATGGCTATTACGAGTTACGAGATGTTAAACTGGCATAACCATTGGAACGGGTGTCATGATCCTACACACTAACTGGGATCGGTTGTGGCATACCGGCATAAACATTGGAACGGGTGTCCTAATCTGGCACACTAATAGTTTGCGTATGGGTTCCATTAAAGAACTCTTGAAATGGGTTCCACGAGAGGAACATGGATTTGTTAATCTACTTGTTATTGAGAATGTGGAATCTTGCACTGTTCTTGAAATGATAATTTGTGTGTTTGTGTGTGTGTGTGTGTGTGTGTATATATATATATATATATATATATATATATATATATATATATATATATATATATATATCTATATATATATATATATTTATATTTGTGCATATATGTGGTTGCATTGATATTATTCTGATATATGTTTGCTTACTTGAATAGTTGTGTGATCCTACCAGTACACTATGGTTGTGCATTGATATTACACTTGCTTGATCTTTGTGAACACGTGACATATTCATACGTCTATTGATAGGCCTCAACTACGTGAGTAATGAACGTGAATGGATTCACGGGTGAGCTACTTCATTTTGGGTGCCATGTATAATTCTTATTTAACCACTCTTTTCGGGCTCAGACTATTTGTTTAAGGTGTTTGTTTAGTTTCAGGGTTGTAGCCCTTTTTCTTAGACTTATAGAGTATTACAGTTTTGGTACAATTACTCTTAGGTTCTAGGGGTTGTTCTTCCACATTTGTTTGGTTAGTTATTTTTTTAAACCTTTGGAGTTTATGGGAACTTCATATTTCTTTTGTTCATTTAAACCTTCTTCTGTATCTTTAAATGTCTAGTTTTCATTAATTTGACCAATTAGGTTGTAGTAAAGGTTCTCCCATCATAAAGTTAGTGTGGGTTAAAATTGTTACGCCATGAGCCTAAAACCTAGGCATGGTCGGCACTCGAAGACCATTAATGGCCTCGAGTGGACCCTTGGCCTTGCTTACTTAACTCTGCGGAAGGCAATACACATAGTTATATGATGATCAATAACTCAACTAAATGATCAAACTAAGAATGCTTTAAAGATTAAACATTCAACTGACCAAAAGTGGAAACCCAGGTTTTGATAAATAGAAAGATAATGAAAAAAACTAGAGATTAAAATCTTACTGTCTATCTATGAAACCTCTAAAAAACCGAGATGGATGTTGGGCCAGACCCCACAACATCTAATAAAGAATACTGAAAGAAACAAAAGGATTCCCTCTGAATTTATTGAGGATCATCAATTAAGTCTGGAGTGCTCAACTAGATAAACGGTGTGATGGATGTCGATCCTCATTTCCTACATCTACATCATGATACGATGTAGACCAACTGGCATTAGGACATTGAATGTAGGAGTATCTAGTTGTAATGCTGAAACAACTTAAGCTTGAAGAGGTTAAGAAGGAAGACTTACCTTAGTTCTACTCAACTCATGAATAACATAACTCAATATAGCTAACTCATTTCAATATAAAGCAATTTAAAAGCAAGTGCAATATAAAAAAAAGTGGATTGAAATGAAATTGTAGACTCTGAATGTATACAAAGATACAATCAACTCTAAGATGTATGTAAAAATACAAATTAACTGATGTATCTATATATATGTATCTAACCAATAATCATCACTTAAGATATATGGTAATGATGCAGCGATCTACCTCACACTGGCAGTGCATCCTATACCTGGCCCAAAGGTATAATATGTGAACTGCTTAATGGATCCAACAGTGTACTTCTAAAAGGGTTCATCTAAAAAGTATGACCTTTTTCTACCTAAGGTGGCTACATGGTTTTATGGAGATGTAAGTTATTTGAACTCATGCTCGTCCCCAATTCGTCGTTCAATACTACTCCCAAAATATATACTGGCTCTTATGTTTTTAATACATATTTCTTCTGTAATTTGAGATTAGTACTCAAAAAATTTTATCAAATGCTATCATGAAAATCTCAGTTTCCCTGCTTACTTCATTTTATAAACCTAAACTCTTTTCTGAAAACTAGCCCGAATGCTCTTTGGAAAACTCAGTTTCCTTTCTTGTTCAAATGTGAAAAGCATTTCTTTTAAACCTCTCTGGGAAGACATAGTGCCAATATATTTCTTTGAAGGAAGAACTTCAACTGTTTACTCTTTACTTATCCTAAAACTTGAGTATTAACACGAAGTTAAAGTATTGTTAAAGACACTTAAGAACTGCTATGACCTTTACCTTTACTTGTTTCTTAACTTCTATACTTTACTCTTAACTTCTTTGACTTTGATCTTAAGTTTTATTGAATAGGATTATGGATTCAAGATTCATGATCTCATGTTTATGGATGGTTTCATAATGCATAGATGTACCTTAGAGTGTTGAATCAACTATGAAACATGGGTCTATCACTTAGGAACTAGTACATAAAGTTGGAGAAACAATGGGGTGAATTGGCGTCCTTGGTGCTCTGAGAGGCGTGGGGCTCCAGGCCACAAACTTCAGAGGCCAATTTGGGGCACTCTGGCTGGCTCGGCTCCCCAAGTCCCTACGAACAAAGATTAAACCTGTGGAGCTATGGGAGGCGTGGTGCCCAAGTCCCTATGGACATGCGTTCTCGACTTTTCTCCTCTGTTTCTCATATGTAATCCCCCTTAACATCCATGGTTATTTTGACAAATACTTTGGATCATTAGAAATCTTAATTCCCAGTATATTTAACCATAAAAACAACCTAAAAACACGAATCAAATAACATTAGGCATTTAATAACTCAATCAACAAGAATTGAACAATATTCTTCAAGAACTTCACTTTTTATCATTCAACAAACTAGAAAATTAGTAGATTGAAATAAGTTTGGTGTGTGGCTGAACTATCCCAACACTAAATGATCTCACATACCTTGATAGGGATCACCCCCGACGAAATCCACATTCAAATATTGACATTCTTGACAAATTCTTGACTTTTCTCCTTTTCCTTCTTCTTTTCTCTCTTCTCCAAGCCCTAAGCGTTGTTTTGATTTCCCAAAACTGAACTAAAACTTGTTGTTACCCCAATAAACCCCTAAAATGAAATAGGCAATTAGTTGGTTAAAAGACTAGTTTGTCCTTCCTTAAATCCGGATTTTGACTTTCCTCACTTAAACAACCCAACTTTCGATTGCCATATCTCACTCATACGATATCAAAAATGTGAAAAATTGATGGAGTTGTAAAGATGTCTCCAAGGGATTCAAACCATATCAAAAATTACGTCTAACACATCATGAGCAAGAAGTTATAATTGTTTGAAAATGACCAAAATTCACTTTCTTAACTTAGACAATTTTCCGGATTTTTCCTTTTCTTTCAAAAAAAAAATATTTTTAGTTTCTTAGCCTTTTCTTAGTCATTTCAAATTGTGATATGTTACACCAATAACGATGGTCTAGTTCATGAAACACGAAAACCCAAGAGTCCCACCCAACATTTCACTTTACAGAGAACTAACTTTTTCTCACTTTCTTCAATGTTGGTCTGCTTCATTCAAAAAGAAAATAAACTGAACTCATTCCCGTGTATTTGATTCAATGATTTGAAGAGATCTAAACACAAAAAATGTGGGGAAAGAAGTTGATAAACTTGCACAATTATACCACTATTTTTAGCTACCACAAAATTTTAGGATAAGAGGCTGGACCTCTATTTCGATAAACTGCCTCCATATGTTGAGAAGCCTCAATCCAAGCTCAAAATTGCATTTATAAAGAATGTGTTACACTATGTTGTGGTTTTACCTATATATCTTATGATTTTAATATTTTATAGCACAATTCAAATAAAAGTACGATCTCATTTATATTTTTGTCTATTTTTCCTTACATGTGAACAAAATGTATTTTTTCCTACATGTGTATCTCATTATCAGGCAAGCGTAAGTAGAAATATGTGAAGAAGGAGACAAGTAAATATCACTCATTGATTCCTTTTAATTTAGTTTCCTTTTGAAAACACTCACTCTGGTATTTATTTACGTCTTGTTTTGGATCATGATTTTGTAGTATTACATGACAATCCTTTTTTTCCCAGCAAGTTGAGCAGATAATCAATTATGTTGACAAGGATGGTAGTGGTGAAGTTAATTTCCATGAATTCCCAATGGGATATCAGTTTAATATCCATTGGTATAAAAGTAACAAGTTTATAGCTAACTAATTTAATTGAAATCTCATCTCAGTTAAATGTTTTTTTTTTTATAATTTTTTCAATTGGGTATCAATTAGATATCAAATGTATACCAATCAATATAACAATCACTTAGTTTTAGGTTGATTATTTCAACTCAAATCTCAATTACACCATTTCTATGCATGCTTTATATGCCTACTTGATGTCAAAAGTAAAAAATGACGCACACACGATTCATGCCATATAGAATTATTTTTTTCTTAATAAATAGTATACAACTTTCATGTCACTATTCTGCAATTCCGTACCAATATAATCTCAAAAATAAAAGTTGAATCATACAAAATTTGTGCCATAAAACTATAAATTTCCATATATACAAATTTAATTTTACTATTATACCAATTTCATACAAAACTTATGCCAATTTTTACACCAGATTCATACCAAAAAATCAATAATTTTTCATACAAAGAATGAATAAATTAAGTTGTAGACAATTTTAATCAGTATTCATTCACAAATTAGTTGTATAAAATTTATCGATAGTCATACATGTCTAGTATTTGTAGCGTACAAGTTTTAAAAAAATATCTATTTTTAAACAGAATCATACCAAAAAATAAAAATTGTGTCAGACAAATAATGAACAACATAAATGTTCATACAAAAATATAACATTATACAATTAAAACGTCATAATTAATATCATCATACACAATAAAAAAATATGAAATCAGTATATAAAAGTCATACAGTTTTCATGCGCATTTTTCATGCTAAAATTATAACTATTTCATCATATTAGTCGTCACTTTTTCCTCAGAAGATTTATGTTAATATAATACAAAATTAATAAAAATTCTATCTATTATTTTTCATTTATTAGATAATGAGTATATGAAACTCATTCCAATATAATGCCAAAATCATAGCAAGATGGTAATCAGTATACCAATTTCAAATAAATTATATGTAATTTTTTTAATGACAAAAATAAAAAAGTAATGGAAGTTCATATCAAATATACTATTTTCAAACGAATTTTATGTTATTTCAAAAAACAAATGCTTATTCGAAAACCCCCATGATTAAACGATTATACACAAAGAATATCTGAATATCTTTTTTTACAGTATCATTCTTCATCTTATTTTTTTTTATGTTTGGTTAGTATACCAATACAAATAATAAATTGCAAAGAATAATAAACGTGAATGATTCTATCTACCATCATACTATTGATGGTAGTAGATTATTGAATAAAAACAAATAAAAGTTAGTTGAGAGTGATGATTAACTAGAGAAAAATTTGAGAAGAGAGAGAAACATTAAAAGAAAATAGATATAGAAATTTGTTTGAACGAATTTTAATTTCTTTGAGATAAATGAGGAAAACAAATATTTATTTTTAATGAATTTCCTATTTTTATGACACCTATTAATTATCATTACGGAATTCAAATTACTTACCACAAATATATCTTTTTTACCGTATTTAGTCCGCACACTAATTAACTTTTATTGTTATTTAAAATCATGGTTTATTTTACTAAAATGTTACAACATGTAATTTTTGATTGTTATAACTTTGAAAGATAAAAGAATATTGTCATAACATCTTAAAATTATTAATCTTATATATGTCATTTATAAATTTTTCACATATATATCAATACTTGTTTTATGTGTGTCATACGTGTATTATGTGCATTAGATGTGTATTTTGTGTGCTACGCGTGTATTTTGTGTGGCACATGAGCAATCCATGTGGCGCATATGCATTTCGTGGTTTGCACATGAATTTTCATGTGTGATACACGCGTACATAAATAAATCAGTAAGCTAAAATGTGTGAAGGATGTATTATTGTTCGTCTCAAACGATATATTTTTAAGTAATCCTAAACAGGTAATGAAGTATGTCACCGCTGAGTCTAAACAAAGGTACACCTTTTTAAGAAAGATGAAGCACGTATCCAGTTTGAATAACCATATACAAGAGGTATATATTATTGTTATGTCCAACGATATTAGAAAGGGAACGTATTATATGAGACTCATAAATGTTCTGATGAATGTACCCCTAGTCAATTAGATTCATCAACATCGAAATACGTCCTTATAAATACTTCAAAGTATTAGTAACGGAAATTATGTATGGAGTACAATAAACATGATTTATCCATTCGTGCTCCAAAAATGCAACAATTGAATGCTTGACCCAACTTTAAAATTCGGCCAAATGATTTTAATTTTATTCTTTGGGTGTGTAGTGTTGGAAATCTTGGTTCAAACTCTTCGCTATTGGATAAAAGATGCACCTTCTTTACATTTATTACGATTCTTTCTCCACGAATATTGTAATTTGAATAGTCTTATTACTTCAAAGAAGCCCGGTTACTCCTTTTCAAAAAAAATCAAAGATTCTTCTGTTGGGCTTTGTGGAGGCTTGTGAGCCGGCCCGACCCATTACTGAAACCCTAGGTTAACCATTTGGTTTCCTATAAATATGATCCTTGTATTTGTAATTTGTAGCAGCACAAGTGAAATAAAATCCTCCTGTTACAGTCGTGGAGTAAGGAAACCGAACCACGTTAAAATTTTGTGGTCCCGTTTGTGTTCCGTTTCTCTTTTTCTAGATTATTTGTGTGTGTTGTTGTGTTTAATTCCAAACAATTGGTATCAGAGCGAGATTTCAACAACACTGTAACACAAACTGTGAGAAATTGTCACCTAGGGTCTTGTGTGAAGAACTGTGTGCAGGGAGGAGAGCCGGCATTACCGTGTGGGTAACCTCAAGCAGCAGCCGGCTAGGAGAACCGCGCAGGGTGCGAACAGCCGTCGTCCGTGTGCTGTCCGTCGCGCCGTTCCGTTGGCCGCCGCGTCGAGGAGCCTCAGATCCAGCCGCGAGCGTCCAGATCGTGAGCATCGTCCAAATCGCCGCCCGCTGTCTGAAAACGCCGTTAAGGGAATTGCCGAAGGTGCGGTTTTTTTTTGTGGTGCAATATTTCTGACGAAATTACCAAGATCTGAAATTAGTTGTACCGAGTATCTCATTTAGTCCTTTGAGATGGCAGAAGATGGGAAGTTCCGAATTGGAAGTTCGATGGTACAGATTTCAGTTGGTGGAAGATGCAGATTGAAGATTTGCTGGTTCAGAAAGATTTGGACGTAGTGTTGGGTGACAAGCAAGGAAAATTGTCTGATGCAGAGTGGGCAGTTTTGGATCGGAAAGCTATGTCAGTTATCCGACTCTCGTTGACCAAGATGTTGCGTTCAACATTCTTAAGGAGAAGACAGCGAAAGGCATCTTGGAAGCCTTGTCTAACATGTACGAGAAGCCATCTGCAGCAAACAAAATTTTTCTGATTAGAGAGTTGGTGAACACAAAGATGAAGGAAGGCAGTTCAGTTACCGAGCACATCAACTCATTGAATTCGATCTTAGCCAGACTTTTGTCAGTTGGCATTAAGTTCGATGATGAAGTTCAAGCTTTACTACTGTTATCATCATTGCCTGACAGTTGGTCCGGAACGGTTACAGCAGTTGCCAGTTCAGTGGGACCTAATGGATTCACCTTTGAGAAGATTCGTGATCTCGTTCTTGGCGAGGATGTCAGAAGAAGGAGTTCTGGAGAATCATCAGGTGATATGCTAAACGTCGTCAAGGCAGAGGAAATAAACAGAGGTAGTGGGAGAAGGAACCGAAGAAGGAGTCAGTCGAAGGCTCGGGATGGCTCAGGTGTAAACATGTTGGAACTGCAAGGAGGGGGGGCATTTCAGGAATCAATGCCAGAAAGACAAACAAGTCAACATTGCAGAAGACAGCGCCAACGAGGATTTGTTATATGTTGCGCGGAGAGCAATGTGGATTCCTGGGTCATGGATTCTGGTGCTTCTTTTCACGCTACCCACAGCAGTTGAAGCATTGCAGAATCTGGTTATTGGAGACTTTGAAAGGTAAAGCTTGCAGACGATAGAGCTCTTGATGTTACGGGCATGGGTGACATGGTGCTGAAGACGCCAGTCGGTTTCTGGACTTGAAGGATGTCAGAGTTGTTCCAAGCTTGACGAAAAGTTTGATTTCTGTTAGGCAGTTGGATGAACAGGGACATCATGTGAAGTTCGGAAATGGGCAGTGGAAGGTCGTTAGGGGCAATCTTGTCATGGCTCGTGGAACAAAAAGAGGATCGTTGTATTATGATGGATTACCGTCTGAGGGAGTGACCGTCCCAGTTAAGAAGAAAAACAAAGTCCGATTCACAGAATCTCGTGGGCAGAAGAAGGTTGTCTTTGCAAGAAAGAAACCCAGAGCCACAGGTCAGATTCAGGATGAACGAGCAAGGAAAGGTTCAGGAAGACCAGTCAGAGGCGTTTGTGCAGTAGTGGGAGCACCGGCCGTGCTTCAGCCAAGGCTCCTAGAAGACAGTGGGTCAAGAGAACCAGTATTCCAGCTGTTGATACGTCTCCAAATTTCTTGCTGAGTATGGAGAGTGTTTGTTCTCAGGGAGTTCTAGGATCCGGCAGTTCGTGTCTCAAGTGGGAGCCGGTAGGGACCGAGGACGAGTCAAGGGCAGAGTTTCAGCCGTGACTGATGTGTTGAAGCTTCGGGGAGCTTCAACGGGCCTTTCAGTTGACTGATGAGAAGGCCGCTGTAGCAGGAGAGAGTTGAAAAGATACTAGACATACAAGTGTTCTAAGTGGATGACAGTTGAAATTCTTCAAGCCTCCAAGTGGAGATTGTTGGGCTTTGTGGAGGCTTGTGAGCCGGCCCGACCCATTACTGAAACCCTAGGTTAACCATTTGGTTTTCCTATAAATATGATCCTTGTATTTGTAATTCTGTAGCAGCACAAGTGAAATAAAATCCTCCTGTTACAGTCGTGGAGTAGGGAAACCGAACCACGTTAAATTCTTGTGTGTCCCGTTTGTGTTCCGTTTCTCTTTTCTCTAGATTATTTGTGTGTGTTGTGTGTTTAATTCCCAACATCTTCTTCTTCTTATATAATTCTTATGTATATGAATGCGAATCCACTTTCGTCTTTCTACGGAACCAATCTTCTCATTTACGATCAACATCTTTTGGAGCCGACAAAAGGTTTGGAAAATGTTTACCAAATCAACTGATTTTCCTCAAAATTAAGAAAAATTACTTCACTTCAAATGTCTTAAAAGAAAAAAATTCAAAACTCTTATCCAACTTCACATTACAATTTTTTTTGAAACATATCAATTTCTAAAAAATTATGTTTGTTTTTACAAAATGTTTCTACTTCAAATTTTAATTTTTTCACTTCTACCCTCGACCTCCCCACTCAACTCACCTCCCAAAATGAATTTTCAGTTTGTTTTCAAAAAAAAATTCTATTTCAATTTTTATTTTTTTCGCTCCTAGCCTCCACCCGTACAACCACAAACCAAGAACCCCCCCCCCCCCCTTCCACACCCAAAAAAAATATTTTTCTACTTCGTATATTTATTTTCTCACCACTCCTCCCCCATCCCCCCCTCTTCCCCCAAAAAGAAAAAACAAGTTTGTTTTCTAAAAAATATTTTCGATTTTAAATTTTATTTTTTCACCTCTACCTCGACCCCGGCCCCCACCCCCCCCCCCCCACCTCACAAAATAGATGTTAAATTTGTTCTTAAAAAATATTTTCAATTTCAATTTTTTTTCACCCCTAACCCCTTGCCAAACCCCTACCCCTCCCCCCTCCCTCCTCCTCCCCAACAAAAAAAATAATTTTATTTTAAAAATATTTTTAAACTTTAAATTTTTATTTTTTTCACCCCCTACCCCAACCGGGCCAGCTCCCTATCAGAGCCCTCCCCTCTCCCCCCCACCCCATCCAAAAAATTAATTTTTTTAAAAAAAAATACGTTATTTTCAAAATTTGTTTTTTACACTACTAAAAATAAAATATATTTCTGAAATATATTTTTCCATTCATAAATCCAACACTAAAAATCATTTCCTAATAATATTTTCTACTTACCAACAAAACATGAGTAACTAAGTCATAAATCTACTTGTTTTTCAGAAAAATATGTTCTAGGAAAACATTTTCCGCGGAAAACATTTTCATTAATACCAAACACACCCTTTAAGTTTGAATTTTAATCTATCTTTGCAAAACATAACAAATTACAACTTAATTGATTATTACATTTTAAACCCTTTAATAAAAGTATTTATGTTTTGTACATAGTCAATATATATAAATTTTACACGATCAGATAAATTAAAGGACAATAATATCAATACAGATAATGAAAAAAAATCAGAGCATTTTATACTTTAATCTAATTTATTATTTAGTAATATTGATGTAAAATAAATCTGTGTTCCTTGAAAATATTAATCAAAATTTTATATATCATAAGTCTTTTTAAATTTGTTATCATTATTAAAGGTTTCTTTGTTAGCTTTTTTATGAGATTATATGTCACAGTTATTAGTTTTTTAGTTCGTTAGAGTCAGTTACAGATAAGTTAGAAGTTATTGGAGTTGTGACATAATTAGAATCAAATTAGCTAAGTTTTGTCTTAGAATTAAAGCCCAATCTGCCTTTAGGTTCTTTAATATTCACTTGCCATCATGACAATGACTAAGCCATCAAGTACAAAACTCATTGTATTCTCCAATTAAATAATAGCCCACAATCACCTATAATACTTTACTATATATACACACCAATCAACATTTCATTTATGCATTTATTTATTCAAAAAAAACATTGACATAAAAATAGACCAAGATAATAAAATTCCATATTTATTTTTCTTACATATTTAAAATTTTAAGATGGCCCAAGTAAATAGCACTAACTCAAATTGGTAGGTATTTTGCCAATAATTGGTAGATGCTCAAAAAATATTATAAGTTACATAGTTGCTGATTTGTATTTGCTATCATAATATGGGCAAGAATATATGCCTAATCCACAACAACTGAATCAGTGTTGTGAACTAAATGGAGACATCTGCTACTATGACTCATAAGGAGGATGCGACTAGTTATATTCGCATTGACAAGCGACGTCGAATTATTAGAAGTGTAATTCTACCTAAAAAGTTGGACGATTACTTGAGAGAGTAGGCAAATAACCACCTTAAAGATGTGGCATTAAGTCATAAGTCTTTAATAATTTGTGGTATACCCACTATTAATGAGATCATCCATGTGCCCTAATTGCTCATACAAAAGACCTCACTACGTTTCCATATATCCAATTGTTCCCTTCACCCACCCCCCCACCCCCCCGTCCCCTGTTTTTAAAAACTAATGTGGATAATATATATTTTCTTTTGTTAAAAATTATATTAGAAAAAAAGAAAAAATCTACACTGGAAAGAAGAGTAGCTCGTTTTTGCTAGTGTCAAAACTGTTGATTCTAAAGAGCTTTTCGGCCAAAATATCCATTTTAAAGGTAAAATCATCATATCTCCTACTCTATTTTCATTTTTTACTCTATTTTCTTTGAAAAACAAAGCTTCAAAATTATTTTCCCACCATTTTCAAAATTTGAGAAGTCTTTCACAATCACTTGATAACTCATTAATAGATACATTTGTTTAGCTTAAAAGCAAGAAAAAACGTTTTGCCATTACAAGAGCTAAATTTTGTACCCGGATTCATCCAGTCGTGTTTTGGTACGGATTTCGTACCTCGTAGATTTTTAAAGACTGATATTGTAATCTAGTATCGATACTTGTAGTCTATAATGACAGTAGTTGAATTCGATGTTGCTGGTGGAGATTAAATAGGAGTATGGGAGGGGACTCCTAAAAGATGGAATTGGGAATCTTTTAATACGAAATTGTTCATTTGCACTGTGTCGCATGACTCATATGAAGATATGATTGCAAGTGTAATGGATGCCGATGAGTTAAACTTGCGATCCAAATGACTTGATGATTATATATCAAATGAGTAGAAAGGGAAAATACATACCATAATCATAAAAAAATGATTGACACTATCACGCAACGAGCCTACACCCCAGTCGGGATTGTCCCTCAAGAACCATTGTTGGCCTCGGGCAAACCCTTGGCCTGCATACTTACTCCGCGGAAGACTTAAACTTAAGAAATATAACTCATGCAAAAATTTAAGAGATAATAAATTAGTCAAAATTGACAAATCAAGTCTTAAATGTATACACTAAAATAAATAAGACCAGAGAACTATAACTATCTATCTATGAAGTCTCTAAAACAAATAGGGATGTCAGGACAAGACTCTCAGTCATCCTTAAAACTGAAAACTAGAAAACAATGTATAAAGGATTCCTCTGGAAAGAAAGGAGGCTCATCAACACACTCTGAGTACTGAACTAGATTAACGAGGAACTGGGTGATGATCCTGGTTACGTGTGTCATCATCATAATACGAAGCAGGCCAACTGGCATCAATACATTGAATGTACGAGTATGCGAGTAAAATGCTAAACATAACATATTCTTGAAAAATATGATTCCGAAAGAAACACTTACCTTGGATTTACTAAACTCATTAATAACTCAACTCAATATAAGGCAATAAAACAAATGCAATATGTAGAAAGATTTTAAACTAATAGAAAATAACTTAGTTCGCTAAAGAAAATGCGATAACAAACTCAAATTTACTCATATAATAAGGTAATATTGTTTATGTGGGAGATTCTCTTACTGACAATCACCACTATGAGCCTAAGTGGTGATACAAGGTCTTGCCCACACTACCAGAACTGTCCTATACTTTGTTGTCATATAGAACGGTTTAACTAAGTGAATCCATTAGTCTATGACAAAAGCACTAAGGAATCATCTAAAAAGTATGATCTTTCTCTACTATGATGCCTATATAGTTTATGGAGAATTGATTTGTTATGAACTCGTATTTCCATATCAGTGCTCAATGCTTCTTCCAAAAATATATATAGCCCATGTGTTTGTAAAAACAAAAATCTTTATTTTGTTTGAGATAATTAATCAAAACTTATATTAAAATCTCTCTAGGAAATCGGTGTCTCCTAACTTGCTCAAATGTGAAAACACTTTTAACTCTTGGGAATACTTGGTTCTCGTATAAATTTTGAAGAAATGAACTCAACTCTTCACACTTTTTCTTAACTTAAAACTCAAGTCTTAAACGTTTGTAAAACATTTGGAAAACTCTTTGAACTCAACTCGACTTGACTCTTAAATTTCATTGAATTGGATTTTATGGATTAAAGGTTATAATTCATGTTTATGGATGATTTCTAGATGTTTAGAATTCAATTAGAGCATTTAGAATAAATAGGAAGTGTTAGTACACTTCATAAGGACTTAGACGAGCTAAATAATGAAAAATGGGTTGGTGGCGCCCCTTCCTATCAGAGACTAATTTTTCATGCATAGCTCACTTATCAATCAGGACCTCCTATAGAATTGAGGGTCTATGACCCCCGCCATCCTAGTGCAACGAGGGCTCGTCGTCACAACATTTCCCCAAGCTAGCAAAGTGACAAACCTTTCCTCTTGTTTTCTGAACATTAGTCGATTTAATCCAATTCCTTTTCTCAAATTAACTTCATATTCATGTACCCAAGTCATATACAAAGGGATATAACTCAAAGTAACTCTAATAATTGATATTAAATCTCCATAACTCCTCAATATCAACCCATATTGAAGAACGAAAGCAATTAAAGAACACCCATCAAGAGCATTAAAATTTACATCTTTTTAGGACGAATTCACACTTAAAAAATATGTTTGGTAAGTGGTTGAATGAACTCGATGTTATGAAAGTCTCACATACCTAGTAGGAGTAAATCCTTGGCGAAATCCCAAACCAAATTGTACAATCTTGAAAACTTTGCAATTGAGTAGACTGATCTATTTCTTATTAGACCCCAAATAAAATATAAAAAATGAAATAAAATATTTGGTTAAAGAAACAACTAAAATACCCTCTCAAAATCCTAGTTTAGACTTTCTTTAGTTGAACAACTCAACTTCGAAACGTCATATCTCCCTCATACGAACTCTTAATCGCACAAAACTTAGAGGCATTGGAAATATTATTCCAAGATCTTTCCTGCGATATCTGGAAACACACTTAACTCATACTGATCTAGGAGTTATGGTTGTTTGAAGCTGACTAAAAACTCCAGTTCACATGCTTAACAAATTTTCCAGATTTTTATATTCTTTTCAAAAATTACCATTTCCAATTCTTATCTTCTTCCTAATTATTTCAACTTGCGAGATGATACAATATTTCCCCCTTGAGAACATTTATCCTCGAATGAGATTATTCTTACTAGGCTAAGGGTGTAAGATCAATCATTCAGTTCAAATATCTCGTTTCATATTTTGAGGAACCTCCTTCTCCACATTTACCATGCTTACTTCAACATTTCTAAGAACATCATGAGAATTTCTCATTAAATCACAATTACACAATATTCACACTAAGGCACATGCAATCAATTTTATCAAGGCAATTTCTCAATAACACATTAGGCATGTTCACAATTTCACCTCATCAAGCAAATAGACAATCTATACTGAATGCACATGAACACGAGGGAATGCAACATATGAAAACTCATTTTCTCATTTGACAAGAGTTCATTCAAAACATGCATATCTTAAGAAGAATATTTGGAAGCTCATTTTTCACAAAAGACTCCAACATGAACCAAAATACTATGAACTCTTAGTTCTAGGCTTCAATAGGCACATAAGGAAAATATAAGGATATCTCACTCCCAACAACCTTACTACTCACCATATTCCCCTACTTGGGAGAAACACATAAAGGTCAATTATGAACATAACATTGGAATCTCAATCAAGGACCATCAACGTAACCAACACCATTCTCACCCAACTCTTCAATTCACTAAACCTCTTGAAATTACATCAAACAATCCTAACTCATTAACAAAAAAGACTCTCAAAATCCTCATCATCTACTCACAATATCCCCTACTTGGAGAAACTTACACTAGCTCAGTCAAACATCACCTCCTCCCATTCTATGGTTGGATCAAAACAACATTAAACCTTCATACTCATCATTATAAGACAACTTATCAAACCTAAAGTCATCATCACAACCTACTATATCACATCCAAATTTTTCTCTCCCTTAACATTGAAACAGAAACTCACAAGGGAATCCCACTTAAAGAACCATCACATAAGGAACAAGGGAAAGACATCATAGAGCAAAGCTCTTAGGCACGATAAGAAGAATGAAGAAGTGAAACTTTCTTAGTACCCAATAGCCTCCTATTTCATCTATGACCATCCTATAACCTTATGCTATGATACCAAGTTTGTAATGACTTGGGACTACCCCCAAGCCGTAACTGGTGTATTAAATCTCTTGGAGGTCTCATACAACCCACATGGATCTTTCATTGCATATGGTACTAAAAAATAAGTACGAATTTAAAACATCATTCACACATGAAGAATAATTTGATTAATAAGCAAGCTGAAGACTTTAAAACATGTAACTTTACATTATGTCTCACGAAACCACCTAATAAATTTTGGAATACAACATAGGGACTAAGCCCATACAAAACTTAAAGAAGACTAAAAAGACATAGAGAGAACATTGGGGTCTTGTCCTCAAATCGATGAGGACTCACCATACTTCATCTTCAACCCGTAGAAACCCATCAGTCATCCATAGCCTACCAAACCTCTATTTCCTACACTTTAGTCAAAAAGGGGAAAGAAGGTGTTAGCACATGTCAACACTAAGTATGGAAGCCATGAAAAAAGGAACATTAAGTATAGAAATATGCTTTCATGACATATTGATAAAGACCTTCATCATAAGATTTTGACAGATATAATACAAATAAACATTCAGATAAAAAGCCTATTAAGCCAAGATTAACTTTTAGGATTTAATCTCATAATCATTGAATCAACTTCTCATAATTTAGACTTTGTACCTTAGTCTACTCTAAGACTCACCTAAGTAATACATGAAAGGTCCTAGACATAAAATAACTATGATCATCACATAAGGACCATACCCTAGAATATCTCTAAGTTACACTAGTGCAATGTGAAAGTAGCATCCCATCCAACTACTCCGACTTTGTGCTTCTTTAGAATTATCATATACTAGGTACATCACATTCATCAAGCCATATAATTCTTATTAACATTTATCATAAGATCAATATTTTTCCTTAACATCATATAGAAACCCATTCATTCAATAAATTTTTAAGGACACACTAAGACTCCCTCAAAATGCCTACTTCTGCAATGCAAAGATGGCCTCCGATTCAACCACCTACGATAATTAGTACACCCTTAGAAAGACTTAGTTCAGTACATTCTTTTGTGGGGGTAAGCTTTAATCGACATAGACCATGAAAGCTTAACAAGGAATCCCGGTATTAACCCCTATCGGATGAGTGATCCCCACTTGCCTAAGGTAGAGTCATTCTTTTAGCCTTAACATGGAATACCACAAGCTAGTCTTATGCGGCCACATAGTTAAGGGATAAGGAGATTGCATCTAAGTTCTACACCTCCACTCACAGAGAGTACCCATCTCAAAGGGTTTCTACTAGGTCTTACACTTTTACTCATGGAGAGTATCCACCCCATTTCATATCCGCTCGGTGGTAAGCATTAATTCCCATGGAATTATAGACTTTCATTACATTCATTAGCTATATGTTAAGGGATTACTACTAAGTACTCTACTTATACTCACCGAAAGAATACTCATCTCAACCTATCATTTATTCATTGAAAAGCTCTTAGGAATATTGAGGTTTTTACTAGACACTACACCTCACTCACGGAGTGTGTCCACCTCAAAGTCCCACATTCATTCATTAGAGTTCTATTGAGAGAACCTTCAAACAGACCCACATTCATTACATTTTGATTATTTTCATTCATTTATGTGTGTGTAATTGTGAGGAAGCCTTTCATATAACAACCATCATTCATTCCATTGTCTTCAAAACATGATCATACTGCATTCATCATAATCCACACACAACATACTTCACATTCACATTATACTTCAATAGTCATACTATCTTCAAGAATCACATGCATAACTTCATAAATACCTCTCTATACATAAGCATAATAACATTACTTTACATAAAATTCAATGCCTTCAAGGCCATAACCACAATACACATACATATTCATATTCAATAAATACACTTCCACCATAAGTGGACACTACAAATCAATAGCAGTTTGATATCAATTTTACATCAATAAGGGAATTAGGTCAACTTTCCCCATTCAAATAGCCAAAATCACCATTCCTTAATCCTCTATGAATTCACAATACAATATCATATATAACCATATAAATCAACAATACAGCATAAAGTAAATACAATTCTATTGACATTAGATCATAAGCAATAAACTCTACTCATTATCTAAATTTACGAATTTTGAGAAGATCAAGGGTTCATGGAAATTTTCATTTTATAACATCAATTTAGCATAAATAATAACATATCTAATAATTTGAAATTTTTTCATGCAAGAAATGTTGAATTAGAGTAGAAATTTGACTTTTTCATATGCTTTGAAATATTTGAAAAACCTTTGAAATTGGCTCTGGGGTGATAACTTACCTCGATAAAAAACTCTCATACCTTATTATTTGAAAAACCCATTAAAATTAAGGAAGAAATACATTGGAATCCATATCCGTAGCTCCAATTTGAACTCAAGCTTCCATGGTGTTCTTGAGAGAGTTTTAGGAGGAGAATGGGTGTGGATTTTGAAAAGTTAAGTCTAATTTTAGGTCAGAGTTTAAACCAACTTAAAAAACCCCAAAATAGGTAAATAATTGTCCCCATTATTAACAACGTGGGGTGAGTTTTCTAATTCACCCCTAACTTGGCCGAGTAAAGTTACAAATTTATAGGTTCCATTGCCGCCCACAATCAACAGACCGTCAATTGATTGACGCTCCTTTAATTGGATCTGTCAATTGGGTATACAACTCAACCATTTGCAGGCCTTGTAGACCTGATCAACGACCAACATTGACGAGCAGTCAATACATTGTCTGGCCGTCAATTGGGGTCATCAACCATGCTTCCTAGACAACTTCTTGTCTAGAAGAGAGGGTCCTCCTCAAGGACCCCTTCTGGTTCCTTGAGGAAATCGTACCTGGATGTTAAACCCTGAAACATGAACATATAGGTGCTATGTTCATCAACATTGACTTAGACCTCAAAAAACACATTTAGCTTCAACCAAAACACATAAGAACACACTAGGACACAAATGAATAGTCTCTGAACATCTGGTCGTTCCTTGATGTTTGACTCCAAAACCACTCAAGCCTGCCCTTGGCTACTATTTCTCATTAATTTAGCAAGTTATTAACTCAAGAAAATTAGGTGAATCGCTAGTTTATCCTAGTTCATCTTGAGGGTCGTTATATCATAGTTGTTGTCTTTATATTGCTTAAATCAATACTCGGGGACAAAATTGCAAGCAACACTATTTCACAAGCATATCGACACATGGAAGGATTTTTTATAGACAAATAATACTTACTACATTTCAAAAATTGTTGTTGGATCGGGTCAACCCCAACTACACTTACGGGCACATAGATAGAATTATCCATTATAGACAACACAATCATAAAGGAAAATCCCTATGTTGTTTGAACACACAAATTTATTGATGGTTTTGTATTATTCGAATTCGACAAAATATGCCAAAGGTGCCAATTTCGATACTTCTCCCCATGAATTATTAGTAGTTTTCATCAAGTACCTAATACATATCATTAATTTAAATGTCCTTTATTCGGACTTTCTTTGTGTGTTAGTTGTGGTGAATACCATCATTGTAAAAGGCAAAAACAAAATATGTGAAATGGTTGTTACAATTGAACTGTAAGTTGCTATTATTTTTTCTCGACCGTCAATATTAATTTTCAAGATTTCACTATTCTCGTCTAATTGAGGATCTAACATGGAGGATACAATTGTTAATCTATGGGGGAGATTTTGAAGAAAATGATGGCACATTTTTTGAAAAGTTGAAAGATTACCGACCCTTTTTTGGCTTATGTGACGTGAGAATCACAATCTATATAAGTATAGACAACCTCTCCAATTATCTGATTGTAAAAATTGAAATTATATTTGTTGATTCCTCGAATAAATATGTTGTTTTCAGTGTAGGGACTTTTGATATATCCACTATACATGTGAGTAGTGTGTTGATCATTCCAATTTTTGAAAAAGCACTACATCTACAAAATATCATTTCTTTTAATGTGATCGACATTATACATTAAAACTCATTGCGAGAACTATTTTGAACATAAGTTCTCGCAATGTATAACCATACAAGGCAACAAGATAATTGAAGGTCTATACAATTTAGTCTGTTCATGGTGTTGATATATTACGCGAGGTTTCTTGGCTTGCAACTTTTCTTCCTGTCCTTACTAATAATGCAAAGAGTATATTTTAATTTACTCTGGATGGTTCTGAGGTCTTATGAAAAGGGGTTGCACTTACTAACATAGTCTAAGAATAAAGGCTGCTACATATGCAAATTACTCCTACTTTCATCTACAAATGGTATATGATTCGGAACCTTCATGTCATCCCCCCTTTGAATAACAATGGTTCTTAATACATATGAAGATGTCTTTCAAAAACATCTAGGTTTGCCTCCTTCACGAAGTCAGGTTCATGCAATCAATCTAGTTCTAGGTATAGGGCTGGCTAATGTTAAGCCACATCAATATCCTTATTTTCAAAAGTAGGTTATGAAGCAGTTAGTGTCTTAAATGCTAAAAGAAGGGACAATAAGAATAAGTACTGGCACATTTTTTTCTCGTTTATTGTTTGTTAAAAAAAAATATGACACATAGCTATTTTGTGTTGACTATCATTCATTATAAGCAATTACAATTCGTGATAGATTTCAAATTCTTACCATTGATGAACTTTTTGATGAATTGAACGTAACCTGCTATTTTTCCAAGTGGAATTTATTGTCTGGATATCATCAAATTAGGGTCCTTCTGAAGGATGTACCTAAGATAGAATTTTGCACTCTTGATGGACATTAGAATTTGTTGTCATGCCATGTGGCCTTAGAAACACACCCTCTACATTCTAAGCAATTATGAATGAGATACTCAAACCTTCATTGCGTAGATCTGACCTGGTACTCTTTGATGAAATTTTGATCTATAGTCCTACTTGGACTGATCACTTGGACATTTTGTCTTCGCTCTTCAATTATTGCGTCAATATAAGTTGGTGTCCAAGCGGTCCAAATACCTATTTGGAGAAGAATTCATTGATTACTTGGAATATATTATCTCATATTAAGGATTATATGTTGACCCAAAAAAGTAGAATCAATCCATCAAAATACACCACCTCGTAAAGTGAAAAAAATGCGTAGTTTTCACGACCTTACAGGCTACCACAGATGATTTATCTACTATTATGCTTCCATAGAAAGTGTAATCATTGATTTTCTCAAGATGGAGATTTTTTGGTGGACAACAGAAGCTCAAATAGCATTTGAAACTTTGAAGACTAAATTGGGTTCCACTCAAGTATTGCATTACTAGATTTCAATTGGGAATTCAAGTAGAGACTGATGCTTCAGGGAAAGGGATTGGTGCCATTTTATCTCAACAGGGGCACCCGATCGTTTATTTTAGTAAGAAATTAAATGCAAGGATGCAACAAATTTGACAATCCAACGAATTATAAGGTTTACAATATTAACCGATAATCAATCTTTGAAAAACCTCACAAATGAAACCATCTAAACTCTTTAGCAACAAAAATGTCTCACTAAATTAGTGAATTATAACTTTCATATCATATACAGGTCTGGGGAAAAAAATCCAGCCATTGATTCCCTCTCTCGTAAGTCAGATGCTTCTCTTATATAACAAGAGTTAAATCCCTTGAATCAATAACATCCAGAACTATTTGCTATTCAACAAGCTATACAAACATATGGGGAGAGTCACTTGGATTTCTAATTCAAGGATGGATTGTTATTTTTGTAAAGACAGGCTTGTGATTCCATCAGATGCACCACTACTACACAAGCTAATTAGTGTTTCAGTTCCACACCACGTATATCGGAGGACTTGCTGGTGTGGCAAGAACATACCATGAATTGGATTCAAATTTTTATTGGTGCTAGATGCGTAAGGACGTGAATCATTTGTTACAACTTGTCAAATATCTCAACAGATGAAAGACAAAAAATTGTATCAAAAAGGTTTATTGCAACCTCTCTCTATACAAAATCAAGTCTTTGAAGATATTGCAATGGATTTTATCACTTGCCTTTGAATTTCCAAGGGGAAAACTACTATCATTACCTCTGGGGATCATCTGAACAAATATGCTCATTTTATTCCCTTACCTTCCACTTTCTCTATTCAACTGGTAGTTGAAGCATTGTAGTAGGTGTAATTTACTTTCACGGCCCTACTTACACTATTGTCGCAGACCATGACCCATGATTCGTCCATTATTTTTGGCAACAAATAAATCATTTGCAGGGTTCGACACCATTGTCTATGAGCACTAGATATCATCCTTAAACTGATGGACAGGTTGAAGCCCTAAATAAGTTTCTTGAACAATATATTGTTGTTATGTTTCTAATTCTCCAACCATGTTGGTCACCATAATGCCTTGGGCTAAATTCTGGTACAATACTTCGTACCAAACATCAGTCCGAATAAAACTTTTTCAAGCATTGTATGGGTGAGAACCCCTAACTATCGCTCGATATATATTGGGGACCACACGCTAGTGAATTAGTGAATTCTTACTTCATTCAGCATGATACATTTCTACTGAAGTTGAAAATAATTTTCTCAAAGCTAAAAAAGGATGAAGATTTTTTACATATAAACATCGTACTGAGCTAGTATATACAATGGGTGATTGGGTTTTCGTAGAATTGAAACAGTACAGACAACTTTCTATGCTGGTGCAAAAGAGTCATAATCTTGGACGACGATACATTGGTCCTTTCAAGGCCGTCAAATACATTGAAGAGGTGGCATATATATAAATTGGAGTTTCCTGTCAAATCAATTTCGCTATTTTTTCACACAACCAACTCTAATCCGATTCTCTATTTTACTCTCTAAAAAGGAATTTTTTTCCACTTAATTATTATATTATTATTTCAGTTTCATTCTTATTTTTTTGTTTCATATAAATAATTTATATATTTTCCCCAATGATTACTTTATATTATTCTCATGTGATAAAATTTTTAGTTTTTCAAATTTTTTATTTAATATAAACTATATTTTATTTTAAATATTTAAATATCATAAATTTCACAAAAATATTATATAACATATACATTAATGAACAAATTCAAATACAAGTGAAATATAATTACATAAACATTATGTAAACATTCAATTTCTGAAATTATTACTCAGCTCCCATAAATGTTCTGTTCATGCATTATGGAATTCAAAATGAGCATTTGTCCTTAATTTTATTATGCCTATCTAAAAATTGATCTAATCGGAGATTTTCATCTACCACCATTTCTGTTGATGCACTTTGAACCTCTACGACATTTTGAATTCGTGCATTAAGATCACATCCTCAATTATCACATATGTAGTACAATACATGTAATCATTATATCATGTAGCACTTCCTTTCTCCAAAACCCTGACTGTTTTACAATAATTGCAAAACTCTGAATGCACATTTCACATCTTTTCGACATGATTCTTGTTTCATCACGAATAAATTATTATTTTATGTATTGTATTTTATCTTGTATTTAAATTATTATGTTATATATTGTATTGTTAGTTGTATTTAAATTGCTTTTTCATCTTACATTTTAATTTAATGAATACGTTATTGGTGAAAATTATTTAAAATAGATTAAGATAAACTAGAGTAGTATATACTAGATAATATATTTTCTAAAATAGTATATTACATTTTAATTAAATCATGAATATTAGATATTTAATTAATGAAATTACATGTAAAATAATATGTTAATTAAAAAGTAATACAAATAATAATACAATATTGAAAAAGTGAAATAGAGAGTGTGAATATTAGTTCTCCAAATTCGGGAAACTATTATTCACTCTTTATAAATAAAGTATAGAGAGTAATATAGAGAGGGGTTGGAGAGAGCATTCTATATTTACTTTCCAAATATAGAGAATGAAGAGTAAAATAGAGGTGGATTAGAGATGATCTAATTGTATATAGTAAATTAAATTAGTGTGTGTGTGTGTTGTGTGTGTATATATATATATATATATATATATATATATATATTGTTTGTTTGTATTGTAAAAGTTGAGAGAGTTACATTGTGCTTTCATCCAGAGGTCTCTAATGGAAGAGAACCAAAGACTCCATAAAGGCGTGTGAAAGAATCATTCTCGAGTTATATCTTGGAAATTTGATCTTGTGTAAAGAGGTGGTGGGTCATGTGATGGTGCTCGACTCTAGTTTCAACGGCTCGAACCTGCATATTTGTAGAAGTATAAAGAATATGGGTTAGTACAACCACTTGTACTAAGTACGGTATGTGCAAGTAAACAATTTGAAGACATGCACAAAATGGACCATTTCTTTAGAAACATTCTATGTCATTTTTAAAGACATTATGCACACTCAAGAGCATATACAAGTCAATAAGCATTACATCACTTAAGAAAATTTCATATCCAGTAGAAGACCAACATTACCATAAATCTATATCAAGATGAATGGCATCGTCATAAGGTTATACCAACATGAATAGCTTCAACATAAAGTCATAACCATAACTCATATACTAGAGTTCATACAATCAACACCTATGACCCTTACCAATAATCCCATCCCATGACTAAATGTTTAATGCTTATGTGAAGCCCCATAACCCTACATATCAAGTAAACAAGAAAAGAGATCATGAGTAATGTCTTGCTTCATATGCATACCATCATGTGTAGTCATCATCACATTTAGCATTTAGACCAATATCACGTTCATTAATGTAACCGACATCATATAGAGTCAACACACACACACAAGTGGTTACATATATATATATATATAGTATATGTATGTATGTATTATATATATATAAAAATATATATGTATAGACATATACATATACATATATAATATATATAAGAAATATATATATATATATATATATATATATATATACATACATATACTATAGACATACATATATAATATCATACAGATATATAATTATTATTATATATATATATATACTATATGTATATGTATGTATGCATAATATATATGTCTATGTATATCATATATATATGTAGATATATATATATATATCTATTTTATATATATACTACATCCATACATACATACATCCATATCATACATATATATATATATATATATATAGATATATATATATATATATATATATATTATATATATATATATATATATTATATATATATATATATATATATTGAACATGGAATAAAGTGTTATGAAACCCTACACCGAAAGAAGGTGCTCTACTGGCCTAAGTAGAACAAAAACATGACCATAGGTTTTTAGGTGGATCAAATAACTAATGTTCCTATGGAGGAAACAGTGCTAAGGAACTCGAGATATGTCTTGAAACCTCTACATGCCCATTAGCATTGGAGTCTTCATATCATGAGGACATTGGTCAATCTCCCTTCCATCGGGGAGTCCACAGCTCTCATTACAAAGTTCACTTGGTGCTAAGTTAAAGTCCCTTTTGAAATGTCAATAAGAATTTCTTAATTATCATATATTAGTATAAGACGTAGGATACTAACCCTTTGTATATCTTGTTCATTAGATCATTGTATATTGCATAAAAATTTCCTTTCATAAAAACCCTTCATTTGTGAGATCAACATATCATAGTCATATCATAGTAAGGCACACAAGTGCTTCATATTAAACCTTGTATCATTATCCCTTAACATGATCTCACAATTTACATAGTAAAGAAATTTAACCATATTGATCACATCAACATCATCTTAATTTAATCACATATAATACTTCAACTGAATACCGTTAACGAGTATAAGCCATCTTCATTGAATCAAAGAATTCAGGATCAAAAGTCTTGCCACATACCCTTCATTAGCCTCCTTCAAGATATTAAAATCAATCAAACCATATTGATCCATCAATTTACTAAACAACATCTCACAGTAGTAATATTTCCAAGAACTAAGTCAATTCTGTCATCACTAATCAAATCAACCTCAATTCATAACCTAGGGTTTGGAAAAAAGCGTTCAATCATTGATACCTCAACACATAGATCCAATACCAATCAATAATGACCCTAGGCAGTCCATTAATGAACCATATATGACCTTAGACAGTCCATCAATGAATTACATTAGCTAAAATGAGTTTAACAATCAATACATTCATTAGATCCCATCAATTCAGAAGCAAGATCCAAGATTTGGATGAATTGGTGAATGTACATGAACCAAATGAAATTACCATTTATAAACATCAATTAATAAACAATATAAACTTAATTATCAATGCGTAGTCATAATTCTACATAATAAACCATCTATTTCAGGTTTACATGAAAACCCATTGGTAGATAAGAATCCCTGAAGTTGGGTGATTTAAATATCAATTTTGAATGGACCTGATGGGGAAAAGAATCCCAAGAGTGAATAATACATACCTTTATGAAGTCTTAATACATGAAATTGAGAAGAAAATTTGAGAACTTGGCCTTCTTCTCCAAGCTTCCAATGCTCTTCAATGGTGGTTGAGTACTGAGAGAATTTAGAGTGATTTAAGGAATTGATTTGGGCGGGTAATGATAACTTAAAACTTACCCTAAACAAATATATAATCACCTCCTAAATTACCCAAATGACCTTTCACTTAATTGGGTATTTTTGTGAAGTCAAATTGACTTAAAAACGTCGCGAACGAATCATGGAAGTTGTTGGGCTTTGCGGGGGGGGGGGGGAGTTCCGATTTTTTTTTTTGAAATCCGAATTGAGGCATAGATCCCCATGAAGTCCCCATGTCGCGAGGAAATTTTTTTCCTTCCAAGTGAAGAGGGCGCTGCGCACCATGGCCTTCAAATCTTGGCTGTCGCATGCTGCTTTGGCAGCTTGCTTGTCAATGTTTGGGTCCTCCTCAAGGACCCTTCAGGTGGTCCTTTGGGAGTCGTAACTGGACATTTGGACCCTATAAACATTATTTAACCTATTTAAAGTCTTTTTATAAGTTTTAGAATTCATATGACCCTCCCAAACCTTAACCAAACATAGGGACGAATACTTGTTCAATTCCACTAGTTTACAGACATAAAGGTCTTTCTTTGATGTTTTGACTCTAATAATTCTAAATCAACTTTATTGTTAGACTAGGTATGAAAACATCATTTTAATCAATATTTAATAATTGAGTCTCTAGTATAAGTCATGGAACTTTCAGAGTGTTACATTATCCCCACTTAGGAACATTCGTCCCCGAACGACACCTAACTCTTTTCATAGGGTGAGACAAGACTCAATGCTAGAAGCCCAACAAACAACAAGAAGAACATAATCATAATGAGTTACATCTAATAGGAATACTTAGCAACTCTACTCAACACATAAACATGAAATTACACATAGCAACTCAAATCACAAGTTAAATAAGATCTTAACATTTCATCACGCATTATGAGGAACTACCTTATCAATATCAACATGAGCTCGAAATGACACCAATGATATACCATTCTATTCTTCTCAAGACAATATAAAAACAACAAAATCTCAAGAAGACAAAAGCATATATTTAACATTAGTGCAAGTTAACACAAAAAGCCTTTTTCATGAAAACTCATTTTAACATAAACCTTTACCATAAAAATGCACATACTTATTACATAAGTCAAATTGATATTAATTTAATATTTTTATTATTAACAGGAACTACTAACCTTAATTTAGAAAAAGATGAGGATAGCGGAACTTTATGCCTGCCTCGACCTCCCATGTTGCACCCTCAACTATATGGCTTCTCCATAGAACCTTTACGGAGGCCACCTCTTTGTTCCTCAACGTCTTAACATGACGAACAAGGATTTCCACCGGAACCTCTTTATAAGAAAGGTCATCATTCCCCCCTAACCCTTAAATAGGGAGAATTGAAACTGGATCACCTTAACACTTCTTGAGCATGGAGACATGAAATACCAAATGAACTGAAGCTAGTTCACTAGGTAATTTCAACTCACAAGCAACCTTTTCAACTCGTTACAATCTTATAGGGACCCACATACTAGGGGCTTATATTCCCTTTTTTTACCAAACCTCATCACCCCTTTCTTAGGTAAATTTTCAAGTATACCTTATCACTCAGTTCAAATTCAAGGTCTCTTCTTCTATTGTCAGCCTAAGACATTCCTGACTATATGTTGTTATCAATCTGTCCCTTTTTTCATATGAACTTTTTCAAATGATTCATAGACTATTTCAGGTTCAAGGAGTGAAGACTGACAAACCTCAAATCACCAATCCGGAGACCTACATCTCCTATAATACAGTGCTTCAAAATGAGCCATGGCAATACTTGATTGGTAGCGATTCTTATAAGAGAACTGAATCAACAACAAGTGATTGTCCCAATTCCATTTAAAATCTATTACATAAGATCTTAACATATCTTCTAGGGTTCAAATGGTACGCTCTTCTTGACCGTCCGTTTGAGGATGAAAAGCGGTGCTTAGATTCACTGGTGTAACAAACCCTTTTTGAAAGGACCTTAAAAAATGAGAAGTGAATTGTGCACCTCTATCCGATATGATGAACAAAGGGATTCCATGAAGTCTCACAACCATTTTATAGTAGATTCTTGCATAATCCTATGCCAAATAAGTAGACTTGATAAGGATAAAGTGAGCGGTTTATTTCAACCTATCCACAATAACACATATTGAGTCATTTTGTCTACGTGTTCGAGGAAAATCCACTAGGAAGCCGATATTAATATCTTCCCACTTCAAAGAGGGAACTTGCATTTCTTGTGTTAGACCATCCGACTTTAACTTGTTTGCGATTTGGACACCTAGCCGTAAATTCCTCTATGTACCTTTCAAGCCTTCCCACCAATGGACCTCTTGAAGATCGCGTAACATTTTGATGGCACTCAGATGAATAGAATATTGGTAACCATGAGTTCTTCCTAAATATGTGTCCTCAAATCATCAAAATCCGACACACACAACCTACCTTGGTACCTAAGTACACCATCCCCCCTTGGGAGAGTGATTCATTAATCTTACCAAGAACCGATTCCTTCAACTCCATCAATAGTGGATCAAGTTGTTGATAAAAGTTCACCTCAACCACTAAAGAAGATTCGGAGTTATGATGGACTATAAAGACACCATTAGGAGAATCTTCTAACCGAACACCCAATTGAGCCAATCTATGAACATCCTTCACTAGGTCATTCTTGGCTTCTTTCACATAAGATACACTACCCATAGTCATACGAGTTAGAGCATCCGCAATGAGGACTCTTGTGGTTGGTAAATACATCCTCATGCACCCCATAGAGATAATGTCTTTATATTATCAAGGCAAACACCACTGCCGCTAATTCAAGTTCATGAGTTGGGTAGTTCTTCTCATTCACCTTGAGTTGCCTAGAGGAGTAAGATATCACCTTACCATGTTGCATGAGGACACAACCCAAACCTACTTGGGAAGTGTCACAATATACAACAAAGCCCTTGGTAACCTCCGATAAGGTCAACATTGGAGTGGGGGTAAGCCTATCTTTCAACGCATAAAAGCTTCTTTCATAAGCCTCTGAGTACATAGACTTCACCTTCTTTTGAGTTAATGATGTAAAAGAAGATGGAATAGACGAAAACCCATCAACAAACCTTCCATAGTAGACCCAAGAAACTTCTAATATCAGATTGAGCCAAAGGTATAGGCCAATTCTTAACCGCTTGTCTTTCTTGGATCAACCTCTATACCCTCACTAGATATGATATGACAAAGAAACGCAGCTGAACTCAACAAAAATTAACATATGTTATACTTAGCAAAGAGTTGGTGTTTCTACAGGACTCACAATACCACCCTCAATGGCCCATATGCTCATCCTCACTCTTCGAATATACTAAGATGTCATCAACAAAAACAATCAGAAAGGCATCAAGGTAATTTCAGAAAACTCTATTCATTAGGTCCATCAAAACCACCGAGGTATTCGTTAACCCAAATGACGTAACTAGGAACTTATAGTGACAATACCTAGTTTGGAAAGCCGTTTTGGGAATATATTTACCTCTCACCCTTAGTTGGTGATATTCGGACCTTAAGTTAATTTTAAAAAAATAGATTTCCCCTTGGAGTTGATAAAATAAGACATTCATCCTAGGGAGAGGGTACATTTTCTTTATAGTGACCTTATTGAGTTGACGGTAATCAATGCACATCCTAGGGGAACCATCCTTATTCTTCCCAAACAACACCAGAGCACCCCATGGAGAAATACTAGGTCGAATAAAACTTTTGTCTAGTAAGTCTTTTAGTTTACACTTCAACTCATTCAATTCGGCCGGAGCCATACGATAAGGAGGAATTGAAATGGGGTTCGTATCCAGTAATAAGTCAATACATAAATGTATTTCCAATTTGGGAGGAATTCCAGGCAAGTAATCGGGAAGACATCCGAAAATTCCTTCACTAAGGGGATCGAATCTACGGAAGGAATTTCAGAGTTTAGGTCTTCGAGCATTAAAATATGGCATAAACACACTTTTGAGATCATTTTACAAGACTTTAAACAAGAAATGATATGGCCTCTAGGAATTGAATTTCCCCCTTCTATTCTAGCACGGGTTCATTTGGAAAATTGAACTTAACCACCCTTGTTCTACAATATATGGAAGAAAAAAAATAACGCAACCAATCAATTCCAAAGATTGCATGAAAATAAAACATATCAAGTTCTACCAAGTCAACATAAGAAACTTTATTGGGAAACATTGTAGAACAATTCCTATAGGCTCTTTTGGCAACACCAGAGTCACCCTCTAAGGTAGTAACCGAAAATGGTTAAATTAAGATATCGAGAAATATATACAACTTCATGGATACTAAGGGAGTCAGAAATGATAATGCATCACCAGTATAAAGTAAAAGAACAGAAATTAATAGCAAATACTTGTAACATATCGGTGACAACATTGGGAGATTCTTCTTGGTCACTCCTAGAATGGAGAGCATAGAAACGCTTCCTCCTTGGAACATCGAAGTTAGAACAACTTGCTTGAGATTGAGAACTCCACTTCTCTTAACCCCTTACATTTGTTCAATCCCTCGCCTTGTGGCCATTGTTACCACAACCAAAGCAATTAGATGTTCCCATCAAGCATTCACCCAAATGCTTCTTTCCACTCTTTGTACAAGTAGGTTATTCACTTGGTGAGTTTTCACTTTTTCCGTTTTGGGACATAAGGTTAACACCCTAGCATCACGAGCCTTGGGAAACTTAGAAAGAACATGGTTGGAGAACCTCTTCTTGAACATAGGCTTGTATTGAATATCCAACCTACCCTTAGAAGAACCACCTTCATAAGACTTGGCCTTTCTAGCATCCTTAATCTTCCACTTAAGCATACTCTCTTCCACTTGTTAAGCATGCACCATCAAACGAGAATATCTATGTTGTCATGAAACATCACTGAATGACACTCTTCAACCAAATCATTGGACACTCGCGTCACAAAGCGACTCATCTCACCCCTTGGGTTAGACACCATGGAAGGGGCATACTTAGACAATTTAGTGAACTTCTAAAGAGTAGTCTAGCACACTCATACCTCCTTGACGAATGTTGATGAATTCATCAACTTTAGCTTTCCTTTTATCCCCTTGGAAAATCCTATCAAGAAAAGACCTTATAAACACCTCATAACTAATGGGACCTGCTCTCATAGGCCTATTATCCCTCCATTCAGTATAACAAGTTTTATCCACATTCTTGAGTTGATAAGAGGCTAGCACGACCTTCTCATTTGAACTCAACCCCACATCATACAATAGATTGTAGATATCATCAAGGAATTATTGGGATTCTTCATCATTTTTTGACCAAAAGAACATTGGAGAGTTCATCCTAGTGAAGTCCTTAAGCGAAAAGCCATGGTATTAGCATTTTTGTTCACACCAGGTCCAACTTCCTCGTTTTCTAAAGCCTTCATGGCTTAAGCTTGAGTAGAAACGACTTGTGCTTGAGTGGTCATAACTTGAGCCGAAGTCACAAAAGCCGACCTTATCTCTCTATCTGTCATACCCGGAAAAATGACCGGAGCTTGTCCACCCAAAGTTACTTTTCTTTAGGAGGAGCTTTATTTCCTGGTGGAGGAGCTTGGTTATATTGGGGAGGAGCTCTCGCATTAACAATTTCTTCTTCGACTCTTTTTTCGTCTTCCATTCTAGTTTTCATACGCTATAACTTGGATAAAAGGGTTAGAAGAAAAAGGACACATAGAGTCATCACTTTTGAAGCACGACTTTCAACAATACCAAAAAGGTGAGAATTCATCACGTAACCTCTTGTTCATATGTTTGGCGCACTTCACACCCATTAACAAGCATCTTTGTAGATGTGGTTTTGTGAGACATAAATCCTTAAAATTACTTCAACCGAGTGCTCTGATAAAAAGTTTGTCACAACCGAAGATCAACCCTCAGACGTAACCGACATCTTTGTCTTCGAAGAGGACGTAGACTAGCCCCCCTTAATATTCGTCATTACATGTCATAGGTCAAAAAGGTGGAAAATTTAAAAATTTTACATAGTGAGGTATACATAGACCTCTCACGTATATATATATGAAGTTTACATAAACTCCTCGCTTGTTGAATCTTAGATAGACTTCTTGTTTAGACAACATAACTAATACATAAGATATAGTATAATAGCATTGCCTCAAATAAAACCATCTAAAAGGTGTAAAACTTTGTACATAGCCATTAAAAATACAATACGCCAGTATAGGCTTAGATAAAATGTCTCAACTAACAAAGGAAGGAACAAATTTCTTTAGACATAGCAAATCCTACTATCACACATAGATGGCACCATCCTCGAACATTGACGACTCACCAATCAACTTGGGAACGATATCCAAGTCTTTGTGCAATTGGTCTCTTAGATTCTACAGCCCGAACCTACATATTTCTAGAATCATAAAGAATATGGTTTAGTACAACTAGTTGTACTAAGTATGGATATATGCAAGTAATCCATTTGAAGACATGCACAAAAGGGACCATTTCACTAGAAACGAGCTAAGTCATTTTTAAAGTCTTTATGCACACACAAGAGCATATACAAGTCCATAAGCATTACATCACTTAAAAAAAGTTCATATCCAACACACGACAAACATTACCATAAAGCCATATCAACCCGAATAGTATCGTTGTAAGGTTATATCAACATGAATAGATTCAACATAAAGTCGTAACCTATACTAGAGTAATAAAATCAATATACAAGACCCTTACCAACAATCCCATTCCAAGACTACAAGTGCAATGCCTATGTGAAGCCCTATAACGCCACATAATCAAGTAAACAAGAAAAGAGATCAGAAGTAATGTCTTTCTTCATAAATATACCATCATGTGTATTCATCATCACATATAGAAATTTAGACCAATATCACATTCATCAGTGTAACCAACATCATATAGGAGCAACATCATGTAGAGTTAACATATATATAGATATCATGATATCGTAAGTACCTAACAACATAAGAACAACGCCTTAGGACTTTCATCAAGGCCAACTTTTGCAATGTATAGATAGAGTCCCATACCCCTATCTACACTAAGTAGAACCGATTAAGTAACCCTAGTTGGAGTTCATCTTCATTACTTCATTGGTTTAACTTACTTTTGGGAACAATCACCTTAATTTACAATAGACCGTTTGAGCTAAACATGGAATTCGGTATCATTAAACCCTACTCCAAAAAAGGTGCTTTACTTGCCCAAGTAGAACTAATGCATGAACATAGATTTCTATGGGGATCTACTAGATAGTCTTCATATGGAGGCAACATATTTAAGGAACTAGGAGATATGTCTTGAACCCTCTACATGCCCATTAGTATTGGAGTCCTTGTCTCATGAAAATGTTGGTGAATCTCTCTTCCATCGGGGAGTTAAACCCTCTCATTGTCAGGTTCACTCGGTGCTGAGTTAAAGTCCCTTTTTGAAATGTCTATAATCCTTTCTTAATCATAATATCTTAGTATATACCATACATTACTAACCCCTTGATTATCATAATCATTAGCTCATTAGGTATTGCATGAGAATTTTCTTTTCATAACAACCCTCTATTTTTCAGATTAACATATAATAATCATATCATAGTAAGGCACACAAGTGATTCATATTAAACCTTGTATAATCATACCGTTAATATGATCTCACATTTTAAAAATAGTCAAGTCATTTCAGCACAACGATTACATCAGCATCATGTTAATCTAATAACATATAATACCTCGATTGAACACCATTAACAAGTATAAGCCATTGTAATTAAAGTAAAGAAGTCAAGATCACAAAGTCTTATCTCATAGCCTTCATAAGTTTCGTTAAAGATATTACCATAAATACAACGATATTCATCCATCAATTTACTAAACAACATCACACAATAGTAATATGTACAAGAAACAAGTCATTTCTATCATCACTAATCAAATAAACCTCAATTCATAACCTAGGGTTAGGGGAAAAGGTTCAATCATGAATTACTCTTGAAATAGATCCAATCCCAATAGTACATGAACATATCCGTTCCATGAATGAATTACAGTAGTTAAAAGAAGTCTATAATAAATACACTTCTCAATTCCCATCAATTTATGAGCAAGATCCAAGATTAGGGGAAAACAGGGAAAGGACATGAACCAAACAAAATTAAAATTAATTAACCTAAATTACTCAAAAATCTACACTTAATTATTCGTAGGTAATCACAATTCGTTATAATCAATCGACAATTTCATGTTTTGAAGAAAACCCATTTGTAGAGAAAAACCATTGGAATTGGGTGATTTAGAAATCAACTTTGAATGGACCTCTTTGGGAAAGGAATCACAAGAGTGAAGAATCCATGTTATCATAAATACTTATTCCAAGAAAATTTAGAAGAAATGTTGAAAACCTGGTCTTCTTCTCCAAGCTCTCAATACTCTTCAATGGTTGTTGAGTAGAGATAGTATTTAGAAAAAAGTGTGAGTTATTTGTGAAATTAATTTGGGTGGGTAATAATGACTTTAAACTGACACTGAATGAATATATTGTCACCGCCAAAATTACCCAAAATACCCCTCACTTAATTGGGTCTTTTGTGAAGTCAAATTGACTTAAAAGCAATGCCAATGAGTCTCTGAATTGGCTGCATGTCGTGGGTGTAATTCCAAAACTTTTTTCATAAATACGGGTTGAGTCAGAGATCCTGTTTAATGCCCCATTTTTCAAGGCAATTTTCTCCTTCCAAGTTATTAGGGCGCAATACACCATGGCCTTCAAAACTAGGCTGTCGCAGGCTGCTTTGGCAGCTTGCTTGCCATTGTTTGGGTCCTCCGCAAGGACCCTTTGAGTAGTCCTTCGGGAGTCGTTACTGTATGTTTGGACCCTATAAGCATTATTTTACCTATTTACAGTATTTTTGACAAGTTCTATACTTCGTATGACCCTCCAAAACTTTCACCAAACATAGGTACGTTTACTATTTCTATTCCATTAGTTTTCGGATGTCAAGGTCTTTCTTTGACGTTTGGATGTAGTACTTCTTAATAAACTTTATTATATTATTATAGGTATGTAAACATAATTTTAATGTTTATGTAATTTTTTAGGCTCTATTCTAAGTCATGAAACTTTCAGAGTGTTACAACATGCACGACACCTCTTACTTTGTGTCACAAACCTTCTTTAGTTGAACTAGGATGATTACATGGAGTGAATCCTGAATCATGGGTCTTCCAAGAAGAGCAATAATTTGAGTTTTATGGAATCATGTAGGATCATATATTAACACTAGCATCATTCTACTTGGGTGTTGATGCATTGGAATGGTACCGATGGCTATTTTTCAATAGACAACCAGTTAATTGGGAAATATTCTAGTTAAAATTTCAAGTGTATATTTTTGTATGAATGTTTGTTTGTATTGTAAAAACTTGAGAGCTTTACAGTCAGCATATGAGCTATCTTCTATGGGTAGTGTTTGCACACAAGTTGATTCTTTTGTTTGAATACCATTTTTATAAAAGTTGTATAAGAATATGAAAGCTAAGTATTGTTGTTAAAATATGTGGTATTCATAAATGTACAAGTATAGAAGAGAAAGGAGTTTGATGAATATAACAAACCTAAATAGAAGAGGAACTAACTATGTATATAACTCAACTGTACTAAAGTACTAAGACTCTACATCCTTATCCTAATTATGCTCCTTAACATTGGCTCAATTTTCTTGAGACCAATATTTATAACAAGGTGGAAAAAGGACCTTCTAGGAAGTATTTTATTTAATGAAATCGTTAGTTGAGCTCCAGTTTGAATGTTATGAACTAAAAATTTTTCACTTTCCACTTGGTCACGGACAAAATGAAAGTTTATTGTGATGTGTTTTGTTCGCCTATGAAATACTGGATTATAGAACATGTTAGGGACACCAATGTTATTTGGAAAACCCTTAGGAAAAAGGACCTACAATTCAGGCACCATGTTGGTTCACTAATTTAATTATTCAACAACACTTGCTACAACCATGTATTCCACTTCTCTAGAAAATATTTCAACAATGTGTTGCATGTTGGAGCACAAAACCTCATTGGATTCTTTCAAAAAAATTACTATACGATAAAGCGAAATGTTTAATTTTAAAAGTACTACTCCTATCTGTATCTGAGTAGACGATTAACTAAGAAGAGTTACGATGTTTAAAATGATATACACATATAGGTCATGGTTTCTTTTTAGATAACAAAGAAGCCTCTTTGTTTCTTGTTAAGGCTTAGTTGATGGAGAGTGTTGGAATTGAGCAAGCGTGTTTATAGCAAAGCATATATCAGGCCTTTCAAAGGTGAGGTATGGAAATGAGCCGATGAACTTCTTGTTAAGTGTAGCGTCTGCTGAAGGAGAACCGTCATCGAAGGATGAAATTTCACGTGGGGGACAGAAAAGCTCTCACGCTATTTGCATCTTGAATGTTGAACTTTTTTAGTATGTCCAGAATGAAGCTATATTTGGTATGATTCAATCCATGATCATGTTGTATAACTTCAACACCTAGAAAAAAATTTAAACGACCAAGATTCTTAATCGAAGATCTATCACCCAAAAACTTAATTGTTGCATGGACTTGTGACTATAAGAGATTTTGTGATCAATATCATCAACACAGATCATAACAACAATTCCTAAATCCTAACTAATCGGTGGTCCCCTAAAGCTTGTGATCTTAGGTATTTTTATATGCTGAATTTACTAATAAATGCCAACGTTGGGGTTGAACTAAAGAATAATCTAGAGACTATTAGATTTGTTTCATTTAACTTCCTATGATTGTACTAGTAAACATGTGATTAAATGTTGCAAGAACTTTCAAGGTAAATGTAGTCTATTTCAGGAAAGGATAAGCACGGAAGTATGTAACAAATCAAGGAGAAAAACATCATTAGGTGAAGAACTATCTGGCGCGAGGTACCTAGGCCAAAACTATTGAAGCTCTTCTCAAACGCACCGTATGGAGTGAGGAGCCAAGGCCTCAACTACTGAAGCACATTTTTGATGCACTTCTTGGTGCAACGCTCCACAACTTGAACTACTGAAGGTTCCTGCTGGTGCTGTAATCTAGCGGAGCGCTCTAGCCTGTGTTTGACTTGGCTAATGGAGGTTGAATTAATTAGGACTCTTTTTTAGTAAGGATTTAGAAAATACTTTCCCTAACTCTACAAATAGGGCCTTAGAGTTGTTATTTGGGGGCTCGACTACTTTTGGTGTGCAAGATCAAAATCAAAGTTTGGTAATAGGTTTTGATTCTTTAACTCTTCTTTATTTTGGGAATCGCATCAACAATACTCTTTTCTGATTTTTGAATTTTATGAGTGGGTAAATGCTCTTGTTTTGGAGGTGTAGCTATATATTAAGTGTTGGTCATAAAATATTTTTGAATAATTCATAGTTATTATTTTTGAGTCACTTCTACATTTTTGTTTTAGTATTTCTTGACTGACCATCATTGAGATAAATCTCTTGTCTATTCTTAAAATTGGGAGAGTCTAAGGTAGATAGACCAACCTTTATACAAAGTTTTATGTTCCATTCAATTGAGTAGATTTGTGTTTAGGAGAGACACCCGAACAAACACCTCGCTTGGTTATAAAACAAGACAAGAAATAAATGTTTTCCAATTAGGAAAACCTATCCCCGCTCAAAGATGTAGTTAGACAGCCAATTAGAGTAGACAATTAGAGGTAGGGAGACCATAATCATATTATTAACCGTATGAAATAATAAGTTGATGACAATGATTAGTTCATTGCTTGAGTTACGATACATGACATCCAATGCATGATACATCCCTGGAATTGTATTTTACTTGCTTAAAACCTGCATTTGACATTGTTCATATTAGTTATTTATTTATTACAAGAGTCGTAGTAGTAATTAAAATCATTCAATCTCTTTTAAAATTTACTTTTATCAAATTGTGGAATTAAGTTAGTGAATCTATGTTGATAATAAGTACCTTGGGAACAAAAACTCATTTCAACAGAAAATATATTACTTTTGCCACTACATACACTTGCGTGTGCAATTTGGTCAAATAAGTTTTTGGCACCGTTGATGGGAACTTACAAAATTAACTTATATTTAATTTTCTTAAGTCAACAATTAGATTGTTGAAGCGCTAATAACTTGATATTAGCTCTTGTTTATTAGGAAAGTTATTTGCAAATCTTGCTAAGTAAGGAGATCTTGTTGAACCAGACGACGAAGCTGAAAGAGCTTTACGAATATGAAGAACGCTGGTGAATCAAGGGCGGCACATGAATTGAAGTTGGGCCCCCAAAAACTATTTAGGGTGACTGAGTGGAAAACATGAATGGTCCAGAACAAGATGTACCCCCCGTTAAATTGGAAAGACTAGTTTTTGATGTGGAAACCCCACTCATAACCAATGTGACGTCTCATATAGGAAAACCACAACCGGGTGGAAGATTTTATCTGAAATAGAACACGGTATAACTTATCTATGCAATAGGAAAATTCACTTGTCTTCCTCACGAGGATCCTCAAATTCACATTTTAAATTTTGTGAGGATAAGCGAAACACACATCTCGAATAGTGTTTCATCATACTATGTGACATTGAGTCTTTATTCACACTCATTAGTTGGAGCCGCTAGGCAGTGTTTACATTCAGAGCCACCAAATTCTATCACTACATGGGATTATCTAGATAATAAGTTCTTGAGTTGATTCTGTTTCGGCAAAACTACATGGTTAAGAATTGACAAAATGATTTCTAATTAGAAAAAATAGAGAGGCCTGTTCCAAGAATAATCTTGTTTCAAATAATTGTTGAATGCCTATCCACATCACTACCATGCTAATGCGGTAATTGCTCAGACTTTCTTTGAGGGTCTGGATTATAACGTACGAGTAATTCTTAATAGTGCAACAAATGGATACGCTTTAGCAAAGAACGAGGAGGAGCTATTTGACCTACAACATAGACTCTTTGAAGGAAACCCCGTTTGGGATGGGGAAGTGCCAAGTACTACAACACAAAGGGTTGCAAGAGTTTTAAATGTGGATCAAGCTACCAGAATATATGAAAAACTAGATAATAAACCACAATATAACCATGCAGTTCAAAAAAATTTCATTGAATCAAGCAGCAGTGAATGCTATACAACAATCAACAAATTGGTGCAGTGTATGTGCTAGTGGAGCACATGACAAAAAATCATGGGAAGCAAATCCCGATTAAGCAAACAATGTAGGAAATGTGCAAAGAGGTGGAGGTCTACAAAGTTTTGGAAATAATTATAACTCTTGTTTGAGAAACCATCCTAAATTCACATGGGTGGAAACGAAAGCCAAAAACTGGAGCAAGGGTCTAAACAATATGAAGCATAAGGAATGGGGCAGAAATATTAAAATACTAGCCAAGTAGGAAATCCAATTGCAAGAAAAGGGCCGATGACTAATAAATATTAATTCCAAAAGATAATGATAGAAATAGGTATGAAGATTAATGGAAGTATATATAAGGAGGTTGAGACACTACACCATTTTAGGCCTACGGCTACACTAAATCTGAGCAATGCTTGAAAACTGTTGCCTAAAATATTTTTGGGAACACTTTTTAAATGTAGACTAATTTTTTAACTTTTCGCAACGATAATATTGGCAACACTTATAAAGTGTACCATTTAATGATATAGACTACACTTTATAAGCGTTTTCATAGTATGAAATAACTGGCAACAATTATGTATATATATATGGCCACACTTTTAAAGGGTCCTATTTTTATAATTGTAAAACAACACAATAGAAGTGTTGCAATTGATTCCCTCCAACATTTTCAAATATTTCACTAAAATATTTGATTCCCTCCAAATTTTCAACTCCCCCTCCCATTATTTTATGCCAAAGCTGAAGAGTAGAACACAACGCAGGTCCTTTCCTATATGAAAAAGCACACAATTTTTCTTCTCCAAAACTTTAAATCGAAGAGTAGAAGATGGAGATTGAAGAGAGGACGTTGAAGACTGAAGAGAAGAGCTGAAAATGAAAAGAGATGAGTTAATATTTTCTTCTCCATAATCGGAATAGCTGAGTTGAGTTGAGCTAATGCTGATGAACTAGGGATCGATCGAGGAGCTGAAGATTGAAGAACTGAAGCTTAAAACAAACTTCATCAAGCGTAAGTACCAATTTTATACGGCTTAAATTCCTTTTCACTCTCTTCTAATCATATAGTACTAAAAATAACCAATTAATTGAATTTTTGTTTTGTGTTTAGAAGTAATTGATTAGTTTGGGATTGTTATTGCTGAAGAATCGAAGAGCACTGCGATTTCTCTGAACATGAACTGAAGAAGATGATTTTCCTCTCAGCTTCGTTGTTCAAGATTCGAGAGCTACAGAAGACAATTTTCTTCAAAGATTTCTGGGTAAACTGCTATTCCATCAGATTTCCTTTTGAAAATTGAAAGAAAATGCTTGACAAATCAACTTGCCTCATGTCTTAAAGCTTTAGGTTGTTGGAATAGAGTTTATCAGGTTAGAGATTTTACCTTCAAAAGTCTAAATTATATGTTTAAGATTTTGATATTCTTGTGTGTCAGTCAAAAATTTGTTTATAGGAAACCTGTCAAAACACGGCTGGGTCGACGGACCTCGCGACGGGATGTCATGGTTACGACGAGCCATCGTGGACCTCACGACGGGCCGCCGTGGACCTCGCGACGGGCCGTCGTAGTCATGAGAGGCCGTCGTGGTCATGACACATCGTGGTCATGACGGGTCGTCGTGGTCATGACGGGCCGTCGTGGACTCCGTCGTCCCACACTTGCAAATTTCTTCTACTACTTCTCTGATCTTCATGACGAACATGAAGGATGGACAGTCATGGCTAGGACGGTCCGTCACGCTTTCCCTTACAGCTGAATTTCAAATTGATTAATTGTTAAATTTCTTAATTTTGTGTTCTTTCTTGATGGAACAGATTTTTTTACTAGATGAATTGATATTCAAGCAGTTAACGTTTGGAATTCTAGACACCTAAGGGAAGATCATCTACTTTTAACATCAAAACACAAGTAGGAATATATTTTGAACATCAAAAGATGCAATCTAATTTTCTGTAATTGCTGGATTTCTTGCCTCTTTATATTGTTGCAAGCTGAACTTCTTACCTCTTCTATATAACTGCCAATATCTTATTTGTGTAGGGAAATGGAGGTGATAAAATTTGAAGTGGATGATGAAGAGTTTTTGAACTATTGTAAAATTTTAAATACATATTTGATTTATTGTGTACACATTTAGAATATTGATGTATAAGTATGGGTATGGACACAACACATACTATCTTTTGGTTGTACATGAAATATTTCTCGATGTTTATTTGAAATATATAGCTTCAATTTAATGATTAATTAGTTCATTTTGTGTTTTAGGTCACTTGTATGTATGTAAATATATTATATATATTTGTGCTACATGTAGGCTTATAAATGTTGAAGTTACACTTTGTAAGTGTTGCTCTAGGTAGATAAAAAGTTACACTTTGAAAGTGTTGCAATAGATGACCAATAAAAGGCAACACTTTTTAAGTGTGACCAATAAATCTGAAAAGGCAACGCTTTTAAGTGTAGTCTAACAAAAAATAGGTGTTGCTAATGCACGTCTTCAAAGCGTTCCCTTATACCTATTTGGATACCCTTTATATGTGTAGCCAAAGATGGCAACATTTAAAAAGTGTTACCTAATGTCAAAGGTTACGCTTCTTTTGGGAAGCCCCTTAAAGGTGTTGCTGAATGTCCAACAGTGTAGCCTTTTTTCAAAGGCCGCACTTTTTGCTAGTTTAGGCTACACTTACGTGGTGTTGTTGTAGGCCGAAAATGGTGTAGTGAGAACATAAGAAACATCCAAATGTCCCAAATGAGTCTAGAAAAACAAGTTGCGCAAGTGGCTAATTCACTAAACTTGCATCCACAAGGAGGTTCTCCTAGTGACACTAAACCCAATCCTAAGAAATTGAATCTTGTGAGAACCAGAAGTGGGATAAAACTAGAGGAACTAGCTCCAAAAAAGAGAATAATGAAGTAGTTATTAAAGAAATAAATATGAAGAGGCAGCAAAGAACTCCAATGATGAGAAGAATGTTCCTCAAATGAAACTACCCCTTCTATTTCCACAAAATTTCAAAATGTAGAATGAAGATGAATGCTTCGTTAAGTTTCTCTATCTCATTAAATGGGTTTATATCAACCTATCTTTGGTTGATATTCTGCAGGAAATTTCAAAGTATGCCAAGTATGTGAAGGAGATAGAGGCAAACAAGAGGAGACTCACGGAGTATGAAATAGTAGAACTTACTGAGGAAGGAATCTCTCGAATTCAGAATAGAAGTGTCCATGCACGTGGTTTATGTGATTTGTATGCAAACATTAATCTTACACCAGCATCATTTTATAAGTTCTCTTGTTGGGGAGTCTAAGACCAACCATTGTTGTTCTCCGACTTGTAGATAGGTCCATAGCTAGGCCAGGATGGGTAGTAAAGGATGTGTTGGTGCAACTAGAATTAGTGATGTTTCTAATGGACTTTGTGGTCTTGAACGTTGATCCTGATCTAGATGTCTGGAGGTCCCATTAATTTTACGGTGTCCTTTCTTAACCGTGGGGCGAGCATTAATTGATGTAGAATTTGGGCAGTTGACTATAAAAGAACACGATAAGGTTAAAGTATTTGATATCTATCACTCTTTGGAATTAAATTTTCTCTATGAAGAGATGTTCATCATTACTATTATACATCTCGTAGTAGAATTATAGTATATTGCTTCCGAGGATCCCTTAAAAGGATTTTTAGTAGGATATGACATAGAGGAAGATACAAAATCTCAAGAGATAGCGCTAGTCTAAATTTTGAAATATCGAGAACACGAAGAAGTGGATTGATGTTGGAATCGTGTCCCCAATTTCTGATAGCAATAGGTAAGTTCTATGAAGTGTATCCAAAGAATGTAGGCATGACAGTGGTTTATGACGATAAAACTAAGTTAATTCCTATTAGAGAAGTAACAGAATGGACAATTTCCATGGATTACCAGAAGCTAAATGAGGCCACATAAAACGATCTCTATCTTGTCCCTTTCACTGATTATATGCTTAACCGGCTAGCAGGAGGGAATACTATATAATCAGATTTTGATAGGGCATGAAGATCAAGAGAACAACACATTCACTTGTCCTTATGGTAAATATGCTTTCAAACGCATGACATTTTGACTTTGCAATGCACTGATGACTTTTCAAAGGTGCATGATGCCAATTTTCATGATAAGGTAGATTACGTTTTAGAGGTATTCATGAATTATATCTCGTTCTTTGGTAAGTCTTTTGAGATATCCTCCGGAATTTTGATAAAGTACTTGTTATTGTGAAGACACAAATTTAGTGCTCAACTATGAGATGTGTAACTTCTTGGTTCGAGAAGGCACAATATTAAGTCATGAGGTGTTGATGTCTTGACTAGAAGTAGATAATTGCAAGGTGGAAGTTTTTGAAAAAGTTCCCCATCCTATATCTATACAAGGGGTGCGAAGTTTCCTTGAGCATGCAGGTTTTTACCAGAGATTCATCAACAATTTTTACAACATTGCAAGACTTATGTGAAGTATCTTGGGGAAATAGATGAAATTTGAGTATGATAAGATATGTTTAAAGGATTTTGAGTTGTTAAAGAGGAACTTAATTGAAGCTCCAATCTTGATTACTCCTAATAGGGAGTTACCATTAGAACTCATGTGGGATGCAAGCAACTAGCAGTGGGTGCAATATTTTATTATGCTTAAGCTAACTACATAATGGTTGTGAAGTAGATGCTGGCTCTAGTGTTCGCTTTCAATAAATTTAGATCATATTTGGTAAGTAACAAGGTATTTATGGACCATGCAGTTATTAGCAACCTATTTAATAAGAAGGATTCTAAGGGAAGGCTGATTTTGTGTTCCTTCTTAAAGAATTTGACTTTGAGATCAAAGGCCAAAAGGGTACTAAGAATCAAATAATCGATCATTTGTCCAGGTTAGAAGATTTTTACCATGAACTTGATTTGGAGAGAGTATCCGGATGAATAGTTGATAGCACTAGATATCCACTTTGTATGTTGATATAGTGAAGCTGATAGTAAGTAGAGAGTACCCTCCAGATGCAACCACCCAATAAAAGAAAAAGCTAACTGATGATGCTAAGTTCTACAACTGGGATGGACCATTCTTGTTCAAGGAAAGAGTGGATTGAGTAGTAAGAAGATGAATTCCGTAGTATGAGGTAAAGAAATTACTCGAAAGTTTTCATGTCAGCCCATATGGAGGACACCATGGAGGAAAGCACACGGCACATAAGGTACTATAATTTGTTTTTTTAACACTTTGTATTTACTGATTCTATTGCTTATGTGAAGGGATATGATGAATGCCAAAGGTTGGTACTACATTAAGAAGACATGAGATACCACTGAGTAACACTCTTGAGGTAAAAAAGTTTTATGTGTGGAATATCACTTCATGGGTATCGTCCCACCATCTAGGGGAAATGTATATATTCTAGTTATTGTTGATTAAGTGTCCAAATGACTTGAGGTTGTAGCACTTACCACAAACGACTCAAGAGTGGTAATCAAATTCATTAAGAAGCATATTTTCACTAATTTTGGCACACCGAGGGAAATCATAATTGATTGAGGTAAGCACTTCATTAATCATTAAGTAAAAAATCTTCTTGAGAAGTATGGTATTCGACATGAAGTTTCTGCATCTTACAATCCCCAAACAAATAGTCAAGAGGATGTATTGAATAGAGAGGTGAATAAAATATTAAAGAAGACAATGAATGCACAAAAAAGGACATGTTTCAGAAGCTGGAAGATGCGTTATGGGTCTAGAACAGCATATAGCATCCATAAAGACTTTTCCCTATTACATGGTGTTCGGCAATGCATGCCATATTCTGGAAGAATTAGAACACCAAGCATATTGGGCAATTAATAAAGTTAAATCTAGTCCCCGATCTCACAGGTAAGAAGCGAGTGGATCAATACATAAACTTGAGGAGTTTAGGCTCCATGTGTATGCGAAGGCCAAGCTCTACAAAGAAAAGATGAAAAAGTGGCATGAATAACACATAGTTCCTCACACATTTACTCTAGAATAAGAGGTACTACTCTATTACTCAAGGCTTAAGTTATTTCTCGAAAAACTAAGGTCGAAATGGAGTGGTCACTTACAACTGGTGAGGATGACACAAGATGGTGTCGTTAAACTTGAAGGTAAAAATGTGTCGTCATTCTTGGTGAATGGGCAAAGGGTCAAGCGCTATTTTGGTGAATATGTGTATGGTGATCAGGAAGATATTGAGCATAATGATGATGATCCAAGTTGTTTCTTACCGCGATGTTCAACCAGGCGCTTTATGGGAGGCAACCCGTAAAGCTATCAAATATATAGTTAGCTTGTGTAATTTTGATTCTTTTATCACTTAGTTTCAAGTCCTAGTATTTAGTGAGATTTTGTTATTTTTGGCATCATATAGTTAGGATTTTAATTACTTGTTACCTATTTTGTAATACATAGGCGAAAAAGATTTCAGGTGGTTAGACTTACATGTGCGGCGCGTGATAGACAAAACCACAGAGCAGGTATCCTGGCACACTGAGTAGGGTGCCATGCCAGGACCAAAACCTCAAAGTCTTTATTTTTGTGCACTACCTGGCGATACGCACCATCATTGCTACCTAAGGTATATTGATAAACCTCGGTTTGACCCGACCAACCAAATCCCATTCATTAATTTGCCCAAGAAACATTCATCCCCTATTCTCCCTAAAACCCAACCAACCTAACCTTAAAATTATCTCAACTCTTATACTTCTTGTTCACTTATTCTCCTAACTTCCTCCATAAAACCCCCAAATTCTCCCATTATTCCTTTCGACAAAACTTTTTCACTTTTTCCTTCTCCATCTTCTTCTTCCTTCTTCCTATGAGATCCCCTCTTGTTCTTTTTCCCGCAAGTTTTTCTTTTCTCTCTCTTTTATTTCTCTTGTTAGTTCTAAGGGCTACTAAGGGTAAGAATGTGGAAGGGGGAGAAGGTTCTAACTATTCTAGCAAGGGTAATGCTCTCAGGTTTTCTAGTAGCCGCACTCGATTTCAAAAGTTTGGCAACCAAGTGGTGGAGAAATACGGAAATAATGGTTTGAATTCCCAAAAAGACAAATATCTCGGTGATGAGTTTTTCAATGAAGTACACATACAATCTGAATTTTTGTTGATTCATGATACTATGTGTAAGTTGTGGCAGCACTTTATTTTTCAAAATTAAGGGGATTGTAATTTAAGTTTTGTCAGAGAGTTCTACTCCAATTGGATTATTGATACTTGGTATAACAAATTTTTCCAATTTGGGTTAAGACTGTATGCTTTACTTCTAAAGTGTTAAACGTGTTTTAGTACTCCGTATTATGATGCAGCTGATTATAATAGACTGAAATAAACCCCTTATTTATACATATATTAAACATTATTTGTATGGGGTGGATTCCACAGGTAGGTGGGACCATAGTAAGGATATCAGTAGACATGCCACTCTCCAGTTTTCAAGTTTGAACCAAGTGGCTAGAGTTCGTACCAAAATCGTGTGTAGTGTCTTCTTACAAGGTAATCGCACCTAGGACATTACTAAGAATGGGTAGTTTTTGTTTATATGTTGATGAAAGGTATGCAAATTAATGGTTGGACCGTGTTGCGGATAATGAAGTTTCACAATACTAAGAGATTGAGTTTTTGCTTTGGTTGTTTGATAACCTGATTTCTATAGGATTAGGGTATTGAAAAAGAAGCTCTTGATGTGATTGTACCTAGGGCCCTCTACCTTATCATGTCACATGGACCTGTCCTATGCACAAGAGATACAAGCGTAAGATTGAAGTTGGATGGCCCTTGTGTTTGGCATAGACGTGTTGCAGCTTAGGATCGGGGTCCACCCTGTTATTAATGATGATATGGAGAACTTAGCGGAGAAAAACCCGGTGATGGACAATGCGACGTATATGTACATAATGGGTTTTGCATTTCAGAAACCTTCAGATGATGATGAGGATACTACTGACAAAGCAATGGATGAGAAGGACGATGATGTTGTTGTTGTTGTCATTTTATGGAGACACTGATGTGGTGGATGGTCGTGATGATGACGATGAGGCCTAGAGTCTTAAGGGAGTATCTCTTACTATATACTTTGTGTTATTTGTGTGCATTTAGAATGGTTCTATATTTAGGTGTAGTGTGGGATCTAAACTATCGCTGCATATATTTTTACTACTTTATCAAGTCTAGTTTTCTTATTTGGGTTGCGCAACATTGTTTTTTGGTACGTTTCCTTAAGATAGTCCCATTGAACTTACTAGGTCTATTTTTTTTATTTCTGTTGAGTCTTAGAGTTTTCATAGGAGTGAGATCCCAATGATGGATTGATGATGATCCTCTTAAGCGGAGTTTATTCACAAAGAGGAGTAAAATCGAGAATCCAACCTATTGGAATTTTTAAATCATGTGCTAAAAAGTTATCCACATGTCGTAGGTAGTGATAAATGTATATATAACGTTGAAATGGTAATGTTGAAACAAAAATGTGTTCGTTGTTTTGACTCTCAATGAATCTAAGTGGTCTTAATTGAGTAGAAACAATGTAATGCAATTTATATGATCTTTCCAGAAATGATGTTTTCCTTATTTATGTTTTCATGCCATGTGTGGTGATTGATTGCTTGTTTCTTGCTTAGATTTATATTTAGAACTTTCCATGTGTGTTAAATGAATAGCTTGTATGATTAGGGAATGTGATTGAGGCATTTCTTTAAAAACAATTCTTGACTCTATAATATGCCTACCCAGGTCTAGGAAAGCATAATTATTTTTGGTAGACGAATAGCCCATGAATAAACAAGGATTAGACTTAGGATCAACTTCAATTGACGTGTAGGGATATCACCATGGATAAACAAGACAACCAAATACCATTAGTTTAATAGGCTTTTGGGTAGTGTAATAGGGCCAGTCAAAATAGTGATTTAAGACAAAAAAAAGTGGGGTTAGCAGCCTGTTAGTGAGGTAGACTGCAGACTGGAACACGAGGGGCAAATATTTGAAAGGGATCGAAGCATGGTGAAAAAGATTTAAAGTGGTGTCAGGAACTTGGCGATGTTTTCTCTCAGCAGTTTTATCTTTTTTGGGACTGTATGTAGGACTTATGAGATGTTGGATCCCAAAGTTCAAGAGAGTGAATGTAAGGCCGATATATTCAATTTCCCCATTAGTGTATAAGATTTTAATTCTCAATTGAAATTTTTTTGGAACAGCTAGAACATAATTGGTGAAAAACTCTTTCATGCCTGATTTGGATTTGACAGGAAACAACCAAATATATTTCATGAAATTATCAACGAAAAATCATAGATATGAAATTATCAAAAGCGATAGGTTGAGAGATACCCTATTATATGAGTAAACAACATCAAAAGACGTAGAACTTGTAATTTAATTGTTACTAAATCGTATACAATGACCCTTATTGCATAAAAATTAATTACAGAATGTAAAAGACTCGACATGGTTCACTGGTAGGTTGAATGAAGAGACACAAGCTTTGGTAATATGAGGTTGACGATGCCCAAGACGAGCATGCCATATATGCAATGATGTAGATGTTGATGCAACAAAATATGCTTGACCACGAGTTGCGAATGATTTTTTCATGTCCGTGTCCCACTCAAAGAGATAACCCTTTCTTGAAGAAGACATGTCATGCTCAAATCCTTCATAACAAAAGAATAAAAAAAATCAACCGAAGTTAATTTTTCCCAACAAAATTGAGCAAAAAATCATTTTTTACAGAGAGAGAATAAATAATATATTGAAAAAGAAAGTTCGTTGTAAGATTAGCAGAAGATAGAGTAGTGTGACCAGTATGAGTGATAGGAATTATTTTACCATCATAAATAATTATCGCATCCATTCCACAGAATTCAGTTGGAGTCTAGAGTGAGAGTTGTTTGTAATATTATGAGAGGCTCTGGAATTCACTACCCAAGGGATTGGGTAATTGGAAGAATAAGTGTGATGATTCAAAAAATTTGCAAATGCAGCATCTCTATGTGATTTTGACCTACAGACCTTAGCAATATTACCAAATATCACAAAGTTTATATTGGACCCATGGATTGTTCCCTTTGGTGGTAATTGATGGGTGAGTGAATTGTATTCTAGGGAGAAGATTGATAGTGAAAGTTAGAGGAAGTGATGGAGTAGTGTTCCTATGGTTGGAAGAGTTAGGCTATTTATTTTTGGGACCATTATTTGTGGAATGTTGATGATGTTGAGAAGTTACAATGGGTGTGTCGAATTTAGATTCTCAATGTTTGATTAATATCTATTATGCAAGGAGTTTATCAAAGAGTTTTCGAAAGTTATAGGATTATCACCAGCTCGTATTGCTGCTGATAACTCCTTGTACTTGGGACCAAGACCACTCCAGAACTTAATGAAAAGCTCCTGGCTATTAGTGGGTGAAGCGTTGTAGGTAAAATCATCTTCAATGGAGTTGATTTGTCTCATATAATCACTGACCGGATGTGCGTCTTTTTTGAAATTCGCAAGAGTATCGCTCAAACTGAGAATTCTTGAGTGTGATTTGCTCGCATATGTTTTTTAGATAATATCCCAAGGTTTTTTGGCAGTGAAAGTGTCACATTCGAGGTTACCCCTTAAACGTAACGGGTGTTGTCGTCCTCTTTGATGACCAAGACTAGCCTCTTAGTTTACATAATTACATTGATAGGTCAAATTTAGCAAAAAATTTAAAACTTTTCATTAATTCTACTTGGAGGCTTACATAGACCTCTACATACACATAACATATATATATCGAGCATACATAGACCCTTCGTATAGAAAGGTTACATAGCCTTCTACACTTATTGCACATAAGTATATATATATAAGATAGAACATAGTCTTCAAAGATTGTCTCATCTCAAAAAAATCTAAAACGATTAGCAATTTTGGTATAGCTCACACATTAATTTAAAGATATCCATATATAGGCTTTATAGTGTCTGTACTTAAATGAAAGGAGATAGAATATAAGAGTTTTACAACTAAAACAACAACATAGCTCGATATTGGCATTGCCTTCGGAAAATGAGGACCTACACTACTTGGATGATCAACGGATCCAAGCCTTCGTCAAGTCTCCTTCCAAAACACTTCAACGACCAGAACCTAAAATGTTGGGGAAGGAAGAAATGGGGTTAGTACGCCAGTTGTACTAAGTATGACACCATATGCACATATAAGATCAAATCGTGGTAAAAGGGACATTTTATTAAAACATGCTACTTTATTCTTTGAAAATCCTTATGCGTCATCAAGGAAAACATACAAGTCAAGAAGGCATATTCATCAAGTCAAAGCAAATAAAATACTTGTCATAATACTTTAACCCATAATCCAATATAAACCTACCATCAAGTAATTAAACCACAAGCATGGATAAGAGTTCATCATATCATAATAAAGCAAGACTACTACCCATGAATCCTCATAAAGCCAACAAGTGCATTACCAAAGAAAAGCTCCATAACCTTACTCAATCAAGTGACCCAACAAGAATCATGTCTAATATTCAACTTCACATGACATAACCTTTTAAGTATATACAACATCATACTTTTAACAACATATAATATATACATGTTCATAAGAGTATCAATCGCCATATACTATCATTTACATGTAATGTCATCATATTATCATATTTTGCATTCATTAACATATAATTGGATAACATCAAACTTCTAAAGCTTTCATCAAGGAAAACTACTGCAAGGCATAGGTAGAGACCCATACCCCTACCTAGGCTAAGTCAAACCTCACAAGTCACGTTAGTTTGTTTATCTTAATTTGTTCATTTTAATTTAGGGAACACTTTCTTAACCGAGATACACCACAAGATCTAAGAGTGGAATGCGATGTTGTAAAACCTTAGAACGATGGAAGGTTGTATACCGACCAATGTAAAATCAAACATAAACATAGATTTCTAGGTGGATCCACTAGCTAGTCTTCCTATGGGGGGAACATAGTTCAAGAACAAAGAGATAGGTATTCTCCCTATATATATCACTTGGTAATATGGGACTCCTCTCATGGGAGTACATTGGATGAGTATCCCTCTTTGGAGGGTCAACACCACATTTAGAACAATAGGGTGAATCTTCCTCTATGGGAAGTCATCACCTCCCATTGTCAAGTTCACTCGGTGCTAAACTAAGTCCCTTTATTTAAATGTCTTTAATGTCTTTATTAATCATCATAACTTATTGTACATCATAGTCTCTAACCCTTGTATAATCATCATAATTATATCTCAATAAGAATTGTATGAGTATAGTGTTTTCATCACAATTCACATCAGATAGGTAGGCACATTTTCATTTTTATTCATAATAAGACACATTGGTAATCATCACCACCCTTATAACATTTACATCTTAATCAACCTCACAATCATAATCAAGACATTTCAATTAAACATCATACCACCCTATCAATTCTAATATAAGGCATACTCCAACAAAACATCATGTCTAAATCATAATTAACCACACATTGAAGTGACGGATAGAGATCATAAGACTCACCAAGTATCCTGCATAGTTCATCATCAAGGACTTACCATAAACCCTCAATACAACCCCATTTTGGGTATACATCATCATAAACCATTAATTAACATGATAACAAGGCTAGAAGAATCACTACATCACAATTTAATACTAGATCATAGCTTAAGATGAGATACTTAGGTTAATTCACTTCGTAACCTAGATCATCTTATCAAAATCTATCATGAAAGACTACAAATCATACTAATTTGTCCGTGATTAATGTAACAATATTATCTTGTAGTAATTCAAACAATAACCAAATCAATTGAATCAAATACAACCTAATTCATGTCATGATCAAATCCAGGGTTAAGGGTTAAAGGTCATCTTCAACAGCTAGACCAAACCATCAACATATATCATAGTTAGGTTAGGATACATGTTAATAAATTCATATTATCCAATATAAAACATAAACAAATCAATTCATAACATAATTTTCGAGATTGAGAAAGACCCTAATGAAAACCCAACTTTTGAAAATACTTTAAAGGAACCCTTTGAGGAAAGAGGTCTCAAAGTTGAATTAGATCTCATACTTCAACATTTGGTGAAAATTTGATGGTAAAATTGTCCCCTTTCATATAAAAATTCACAAAATAACTAAAACAAGCCAAAGAGCAAAATTTCAAGTTCAAATGCACAACTTCACTATCAGTCACTTTAAAGCTACTGAAAATGCACATTTTGCAAGACTTCACCAAAATCAAAGCAACTTCAATTTTTTTTAGTCATTATTTTCATTATAAGTAAGAAATAATTATCTTAGTGATCAAATATATGAGGGTAAAGGGAATTCATGTCGACCCCGACCTCCAATGTAGCACCTCAACTAGGTAATTTTTTCCATAATACCTTTACGGAAGCCACCTCTTTATTTCTCAACTTCTTGACTTGCCAATCAAGAATTTGAATAGGAACTTCCTCATAAGAGAGGTTATATTTCACAAGACCCTCAATAGGAAGAATAGACGAAGGATCACCGATACATTTTTAATGTATGGAAACATGGAAAACCGAATGAACCGAATCCAATTCACTATGAAGTTTCAGTTCATAGGCAACCTTACCAACCCTTTGCAAGATTTCATAAGGACCCACATAACAAGGACACAACTTCCTTTTCTTGCCAAATCTTACCACCCCTTTCATTAGTGAAATTTCCAAATACACCTTATCACCTTCTTCAAACTTCAAATCCCTTCTCCTATGATCGGCATAAGACTTTATCCGACTATAGGACGTTTACAACCGGTTCATTATGATATGAACTTTCTCCAAAGTCTTATCAATCAAATCGGTACCAACACGCAAAGGCTCTCTCACTTAAAACCATTCAATAGGAGAGCAACACCTCCTACCATACAAGGCTTTATAGGGAGCCATGGAGATGAATAAATGAAAACTACTATCATAAGAAAACTCCACAAAAGCCAAATGTTTATCCCAATTTTTTTGAAATAAAAAATACAAGCCCTAAGCATATCCTCAAAGGTTTGAATAGAACATTCCGCTTGACCATCCGTTTGGGGATGAAAAGCGGTACTCAACTTCACCGTAGTACCCAACCCTTTTTGGAATGACCTCCAACACTTAGATGTGAATTGTGCACCCCAATCAAATATGATGGATAAAGGAATACCATGGCGACACACATGTCATCTACGAAGATCCTAGCATAATCTTCTTCCGAATACTCAGACTTGACGGAAATAAAGTGAGCGCCTTTGAGTCTGAGGTAAACCCACTACAAAATCCATTTTGATGTCATCCAACTTCTAAGTAGAAACTTTGATTTCTTATAGTAAGCAATCCGGCTTTTGATGTTCGTCTTTTACATGTTGGCAATTTGGAAAATTAGCGACAAAGTTATGTCCTTCTTCAAACCTTCCCATCAATGTACTTCCCTAAGTCCATGGAACATTTTTGTCGAACCCGTATGAATGGAGTAGCGGGACCCATGTGCTTCTGCAAGGATCTAATTCCTCAACTCATCTACAATCGGTATACATAATCTTCCTTGGTACTTTAAAATACCATCCCCCACAAGGGAGAATGCCTCATTAAGATTGCCAGGGACCGATTCCTTCATCTCCATCAATGATTTATCAAGGTATTGTTTAAACTTCACCACACTACCAGTGATGACTCAGAGTTAATATAAACCATGAAACCACCATTCAACAATTTTTCAAACCTCACACCCAACCTAGCCAATATATGAACATCTTTCACTAGGTCTTTTTTGCCTTCTTCTATGTGTGACATACTACCCATAGTCATATGGATTAGATCATCCGCAATCATGTTGGCCTTTCCGAGGTTATGGAGGACACTCATTACGTAATCTTTCAACATTGTTACCACCTTCTTTGTCAGAGATTCAAAACCTTTTGGGTAAACACATAGTGGACACTTTTATGGGTATACACATCAACATGGACACCATACAACTAATGCCTCCATATTTTCAAGGGAATTACTACAGCCGCTAACTCAAGATTATGAGTTGTATAGTTTTGCTCATGCACCTTAAGTTTCCTAGAAGCACAGACTATCACTTTCCTATGTTGCATAAGAACATACCCAAAACTCACTCGAAATGCATCATAATACACAACAAAACCATTTGTACCCTCTGGTAAAGTCAACACCAGAGCGGAACTAAGCCTATCTTTTAACATTTGGAAGCTTATCTCACATGCCTCCGACCACTTAAATTTCTTACAATTTTGGGTCAAAGTAGTCAAGGGAGATGCAATGGACGCAAAACCATCCACTAACCTCTAATAATACCCGCTAAATACAAGAAACTCCTAACATTGGTTGGATTCAATGGTCTAGGACACATTTTCATGCCTCCGTTTTCCTTGGATCAACCTCAACTACTTCAATAGAGATGATATGACCAAGAAATGTAACCGACCTCAACCAAAACTCACATTTTGTATACTTGGCAAACAATTGATGTTCTTTAAATACATGCAACACCACCTTCAAATGGTTCATGTGATCACCCTCATTTTTCGAATATACCAAGATGTCAACAATGAAGACAATGACAAATGAATCTAGATAACTTCAAAAAACCCTATTCAATAGGTCCATAAACGCCGTCAGAGCATTAGTTAGACCAAAAGACATTACTAAGAACTCATATTGACCATATCTAGTCAAAAATGTCATCTTTGTTATGTCATCACCTCTCACCCTAAGTTGGTTATGCCCCCATCTCAAGTCAATCTTAGAATAGTACCTTGCCCCTTCGAGTTGATCAAACAAGTCGTCAATCCGAGGGAGAGGATACTTTTTCTTGATTATGAATTTATTGAGTTTGCGATAATCAATACACATTCTTAAAGACCCAACTTTTTTCTTCACAAACAATACTGGAGCACCCCATGGAGAAATATTAGGTCTTATGAAGCCTTTGTTTAGTAAATCTTCAAATTGTGCCTTCAACTCTTTCAATTCATCCGGATCCATCCGATAAGGAAAAATTGAAATGGGTTTTGTATCCGGTAGCAAATCGTACCAAAATCAATTTCCCGTTCTGGAGGAATATTGGGAAGATCACTACGGGGACCAAATCAATGGGAGGAATTTCATAGTCTAGATTTTGGAATCTTACAATATTTATAGAAGACCTCTAGAGATCATTTCTCATGCATTTAGAAATGAGATGATACGACCTCTACGAATAGAATTTTCCCCTTTCCACTATACACCAGGTTCATTTTGAAAGTTAGTACTTCACCACCCTTGTCCTACAATCAATAGAGGCAAAGCAAGCATGCAACCAGACCATACCCAAAATAATATCAAACTCAACCATATAAAGTTCTACTAGTTAAACATAAGAAACACTATTGGGAAACATTATAGGACAATTTTTATACACCGTTTTTACAATAACCGACTCACCCACCGGAGTACACACTATAAATGGTTCATGTAAAATATCGGGTAAATTGTCAAACTTTTTAGGTTTAAGAGGGGTAACAAATGATAAAGTGGCACCAGGGTCAATTAAGGCATATACATCAATAGAGAAGACATTCAACATACTGGTCACCACGTTGGGAGAAGTCTCTTCCTCACCCCTAGAGCAGAGAGCATAGAAGCGGTCTTCTTTGGAGCCTCATTTAAACCACTTTCTTGACTTTCACCACCCTTTTATTGACCCTTTATATTAGGGAAATCCATAATATTTTGGCCACTCTTTCCACAACCAAAAAAATTGCCCCTTCCGACAAAGCATTCACAAAAATGACGCTTTCCTCACTAGGCAGATGTAGGCTTCTCATGTGGTAAGTTTCCACTCCTTACCTTTTGGGCTTTCGGTTTACTTACATTATAATCACGAGATTTAGGGAACTTGTAGGGAACTTTATTAGAAACCTGCTTTTTAAGTCTAGGCTTGTATAATATGTCAACCCTATTCTTTAAACGACCTACATCAAAAGATCTTTCCCTCTTAGCATCTCTACTCTTCCTCTTAGCCCTTGCTTCCTCCACATGTCTGGCATGCACCATAAGGTAAGAAATGTTTATGTTGTCATGTAGCGTAGCCGAATTACACTTCTATTGCAAATGATCTGACACCCCCGTTATAAGGTGGCTAATTTCATCTCTAGGATCGGAAACCAAAGAAGGATAACATTTTTACAATTTAGTGAATTTCAAGGAGTATTCATGAACACTTATACCTCCTTGGAGAAGGTTGATAAACTCAACCACTTTAGCTTCGCTCATCTCCCTAGGAAAGAATTGATCAAGAAAAGCCTTCTTAAAAGTCTCCCAGGTCACTGGACCCCCCCTTAATGGTCTATTATCCCTCCATTGGACATACCATACTTGAGGGACATCCATGCGTTGATAAGTGGATAACTCGGCCTACTCACTACTAGACAACCCTATGGCCAAGAGTATCTTGTAGACTTTATCAATGAACTCTTGGATGTCTTCTTCAACCTTAGACTCGTAGAAACTAGGAGGATTCATCCGAGTGAAATCCCTTAGATGGGAGTCCACAATAGCAACTTGTTCATTATGACGTGGTACAACCTCTCGGTAAGCTTGGGCCTTCATAGATTGGGCTTGAGCAGTGTCATCCTGAGCCAACTGGATAAGGGAAAACCTTATATCATCATACATTAAAGGTGGAGGATTGACCGGAGCTTGTTCATCATTCCTATATTTCTGAAAATGAGGAACTTGATCGCCACGTGTAGGAGCTCCCACGGTGGCAATCTTCTCTTTAAGCTTTCGTGCCACATTCCTTGAAGTATTCATTTGCCTATAATCACAAAAATAAGATTAAATGAAACATCACACATAAGTATACTTTAATGGAACGATATTAGAGTTCCAATAAAGTGAGAGTTTCCGAGGCATCATTTAGGTTCATATTCATAAGTGTAACGCGCTTCACAATTATGATAACGAACATTCATTGACGTGGTTGAGAGATACATTGACTCTAATATAATTCAACCTCATGCTAGAATACCAAGTTTGTCACATCCGGGTTTACCCCTAGACATAACTGGCGTCGTCGTCCTCTTTAAGGACTAAGGCTAGCATCTTAGTTTACATCATTACATTCATAGGTCAAATTTAGCGGAAAAATGAAAACTTTTCATTACGTCTACTTGGAGGTTTAATGAGACTTCTACATACACATAACATGTATATTTCGAGTATACATTGACCCTTCATATACGAAGGTTACATAGGCTTCTACTATTATTGTATATAAGTATATCTATAAGATAGCACGTTGTCTTCAAATATTGTCTCATCTTATAACCATCTAACGGGATTAGAAATTCGGACATAGCCCATACATCAATGTAAAGAGAGACACATATAGGCTTTATATGATCCATACTCAAATGAAAGGAGATAGAATAGAAGAGTTTTTGAACTAAAACAACAACATAGCTTGATATTGGCATCGCCTTCGGAAAATGAGGACCTACACTACTTGGATGATCAAAGGATCCAAGCCTTCTTCAAGTCTCCTTCCAAAACACTTCAACGAACGGAACCTAAAATGTTGGGGAAGAAGAAAGAAATAGGGTTAGTACACCACTTGTACTAAGTATGAGACCATATGCACATATAAGATCAAATCATGCTAAAATGGACATTTTATTAAAACATGCTACTTTATTCTTTGAAAAGCCTTATGCGTCATCAAGGAAAACATACAAGTGAAGAAGGCTTATTCATCAAGTCAAAGCAAATAAAATACTTGTCAACATACTTTAACCCATAATCCAATATAACCCTACCATCAAGTGATTGAACCACAAGCATGGATAAGAGTTCATCATATCATAATAAAGAAAGACTACTACCCATGAATCCTCATAAAGCCAACAAGTGCAATAACAAAGTAAAGCTCCATAACCTTACTCAATCAAGTGACCCAACAATAATCATGTATAATATTCAACTTTACATGACATAACCTTTTAAGTATATACAACATCATACTTTTAACAACATATAATATATAAATGTTCATAAGAGTATCAATCACCATATAGCATCATTTGCATGTAATATCATCATATTTTGCATTCATTTACATATACTTGCATAACATCAACCTTCTTAAGCTTCCATCAAGGCAAACTAGTGCAAGTCATAGGTAGAGACCAATACCCCTACCTAGGCTAAGTCAAGCCTCTCATGTCACCTTTGTTAGTTTATCTTCATTTGTTCATTTTAATTTAGGGAACACTTTCCTTAACCGAGATACACCACAAGAGCTAAGAGTGGAACCCGATGTGGTAAAACCTTAGACCGATGAAAGGTGGTCTACCGACCAAAGTAAAATCAAACATAAACATATCTTTCTAGGTGGATCCACTAGCTAGTCTTCCTATGGGGGCAACATAGTTCAAGAACACAGAGATAGGTATTCTCCCTATATATATCACTTGGTAATATGGGATCCGCTCCTGGGAATACATTGGAAGAGTATCCCTCTTTGGAGAGTCAACAACACATTTAGAACTATAGGGTGAATCTTCCTCTATGGGAAGTCATCACCTCTTATTGTCAAGTTCACTCTGTGCTAAACTAAGTCCCTTTATTGAAATGTCTTTAATGTCTTTATTAATCATCATATATCATTGTAAGTCATAGGGTGTAACCCTTGTATAATCACCATCATTATATGTCAATAACAATTGTATGAGTATAGTGTTTTCATCACAATTCCCATCAGATAGGTAGCACATTTTCATTTTTCTTCATAATAAGGCACATAGGTAGTCATCACCACCCTTATAATATTTACATCTTAATCAACCTCAAAATCATTATCAAGACATTTAAATTAAACAACATACCACCTATAAATTCTAATGCAAGGCATATTCCAACACAACATCATGACTTAATCATAATTAACCACAATTTGAAATAAAGGATAGAGATCATAAGCTTCACAAGATTCCTTCATAGTTCGTCATCACGGAGTTACCATAAACACTCAATACAACCCCATTTTGGGTATACATCATCATAAACCAGTATTCAACATGATAACAAGGATAGAATAATCACTACATCACAATTTAATACTAGATCATACCTTAAGACAAAATACTTAGGTAAATTCACTTTCTAACCTAAAACATCTTATCAAAAACTAGCATGAAAGACTACAAATCTTAACAATATGTTCATGACTAATGTTTCAAAATTATCAAAAATTAATTCAACCAATAACAAAATTAATTTAATCAAATCCAACCTAATTCATGTCAAGATCAAATCAAGGGTTAAGGGTTAAGGATCATCTTCTACAAACTAGACCAGACCATCAAGATATATCATAATTATGTTAGAATACATGTTATTAAATTCATATTATCCAGTATAAAGCATAAACAAATCAATTCATAACATAATTTTTGAGATTGAGAAAGACCCACATGAAAACCCAACTTTTGAAAATACTTTGAAGGAAACCTTTGAGGAAAGAGGTATCAACGTTGAATTAGATCCCATACTTAAAAATTTGATAAATATTTGATGTTGAATCATAACCTTTGAGACTCCAAATCCCTATCCTATCTTGTCTTCAATGGTGTCTTCCAATAGAGAGAGAAAGAAGAAGAGAGGAGGAAGAGAGTTTTGTTTTGAGAGTTGTAATTAGACTAATGGAGTTGGGGTATTTATATGGGGGTTATTAAATTTATTAGGCTTCCATAATCCCCTAAATAACAACCTAACCCCTTAATTAACTAATTGAAACTTAATTTAAAATGTGTAGGAAATTGCAATACTACCAATGACACCACGATCGACGGATTGTGGGTCAGTCGACAGACCAGGCCTCATCCGTGCGGCACATCCGTGGTTTTTGTCATATACTTGAGTAGGCGAGGGATCCGACAATTTTTCTAAGTGTTGGACAACGGTTGGCAATGACGTCGCGTTGATTAACACACGAATCATCGATGGCCTCTCGGCGTTGCACACTTCCAAGGCAGTGTTGACTCCAACGTGCAAGGGTCCTCATCAAGGGCTCTTGGTTGTTCCTTGTGGAGTCGTACCCGGATGTTTTAACCACAAAATAAACTTAAACACGTGTTAGACCCCTTCCACCAGTTTTCACCATTTTTCAACACCTAAGAGCTAGTCAAATAGGCTTAGGCACGCTAGTACCTCCTAAAACTAGTTTCCGGACGTCATGAACGTTCTTGGACGTTTTGGTTTCTAGACTTCCTAAATGACATATAAACATTAAAATAATCCTCAAAACGGTGTCTAGACCTTATGAAATTTATGTTAGGCTTTGAGACACGTCTTGGATTTTCGACGTGTTACAGAAGCATTGGAAATGAGGGGATCGATCGTAGTGTCAATTGATTCCATTATGGCATTGCGAACAAGAGTTTCTTATTACTGCCACAATCTGAAGGTGGGGTTAAGAAAACAGTAATTGTCTTTTTCTAGAATGTGCCCAATTGGAACGGGAAGTGAACCAGCAACAATGATAAGAAGATCGTAGCCAAACAATAGTGTAGTATCTTGAGATTTTCAAGTTTGATAATTTGCACTTCGGACGAAGGGTAAAAAGAGATCAATTGAGAGGGCTGAATGACAGCCCCTTGAGTAAGAGTGACTGCTGGAGAGCTTAGGAGCGGAGGAAGAAGAAGTTGCAAACATTCTAGGGTTAAAAAAAGGAAAAGAGTTGGAATTCTGGAAAAAAGAAAGAGGATTGGATATACTCGTTGGAGTACTTAGTAGCCTCTTGATATCATATAAGAGTTGTATAAAATTATGAAAATGTAAGTATTATTGATAAAATATGTAGTATTTATACATGTACAAGTATAGTAGAGAAAGGAGTTTGTTGAACATAAGAGACCTATAGAAAAGAGGAACTAACTACGTATATAACTCAAACATACTAATTTACTATGACTATAGTACTTTGGACCATTATACTTATTAACCTTTTCCACGACCAAGATTATATTCTCATATAATGGATAATAGTAAAGATATTCTAATATCATAAATAAGAGAATTTTCGTTTATCCAAAAAGATTTTTTTTTAATATTTGGAAGGTGTTATGATGTGTTAAGATTTAATTACTATTGAAAGATAACTAAGTAAACTACTTCAATTGTGTAATATTTTTTTAAATATTGTCTAATCATATTTTCTTACCCTTGTATCTTGGTTATCTTGTGTTCAGGTACCAAAAAGAAGCTTGAGTTTATACGAGTTCGTATTTTTAGGTACAATAATTAGGGGTGTTAAATATTCGTCGAATTTATATATTTGATGGGAAAATAATAATCTTATTTTATTAATTGACTTATCTTGACTTCCTTAGTTCAAACTATTTTAAATTGGAAAAATTACATAAATTTCACTAGTAAGGGCCTAATTATAGAGATTCTCGGTAGTTTAAAATATTACTTCATCGACCATATATATTTATTTCTTAGGATGCATGAGTCAAAATCCGCGAGATATATATATTTACCAAACTTTTAAATCGAGATACATAAAATTTTTATTTAAATAAATTTTTGAAAATTTAAATTAATAACATCTCTTAATATAAGGTATAACTCAAGGAGTATATATATGTTTATTTTATTAAATTATGATTTTTTTTGAATAATAAACTCATTATTATTAATAAAAGACAAAAATATGTATGTCTAGGTCAAATAATTTTATTTGTTTCTTTTTATTAAACTTAAAATAATAGAATCATTAATTTGATGTATCTATTATCAAAAAATAATGTATCCATCAAATTAAGCACTTACATACATGAGTATAATACAAGTACTATCATGTGTATCGTAGAAGTATCTGGTGATCATTTCACGTATCGATTTATATGATATAATATTATTTCATATATCTTTTATATGTATCAAGTATATCATTTTCATACGTTATATCCAAAAAATATGTCTTAAATAAATACAAAATTAGTTAGATGTGTTGTTATAACATAATGTCTGCGTGTGCGTGTTGGTGTGTGTGTGTGACCCTGTGTGCGCGTGTGCGTGCGTGCATGTGGTATGCAAGTGGTCCGCATGCGGGTGGATGGGAAAACGAACAAGCGAGAGAACGGGCATGCACGTGTGTGGGTGGGTGTGTGGGGTGCGTGCTAAGGTGCCGGCAGGTGTGCGGGAGGGGTGCAAGTGGGGGTGCATGTGGGGGTGCATGTGGGGGTGCCTTTGGGTGTGTGTGCATGGGTGCGTACGTGGGTGGGTGTGCGCGTGTGTGCGTGATGGAGTGTGCGTGCATGTATGGGGCGTGTGTGCTGAATTTGACAAATCTATTGGGCTTGAAATCTCGGTTTACAACGATATCCATTGTCTTTCGTGCGAGAGGTGTCTTTCCTTGCAAAAAAAAATAGTGGATTCCTGGGGTATTGGTTTGAGAGTGAGGAAATCAAAGGCTAAAAATTTGATGTGTGAGTTGATAAGCTGTAGAACAACCATTTTAGTGGAGGGTTCTTCTTAGTAAATTTCGACTGATCAAGGGAAGAGCAAGAATTAGAGTTCGAGTTTTACTCTAACTCATTCTCTCCTAGAGAATGATATTTGTTTTTAATTGAAAAAGTAATCTTCGAGTTTGAATGTAAACATAAGAGAAAACATCCAAATGCCCCCTCAAACTCTGAGTGAATTTCAAACTACACATATTTTTACGGAGGTCCTATTAGCTCCTTGAAATTCTTTAAAACGGATCAAGTAACCCCTTAATTATTGGCATGGCATAGAGAGTGCATTTCACTCTCTTTTAGATAGTGAGAAGCGAAAAAAAAAATAAAAAGAATATTTTCAATATATTCTTGTTATAATTAAATTGTTTATTTTTCTTTTTATTCTTTTTATTTATTTATTTTTATAAGAAAAAGTACCCCAAGGCAATTACTTTTCCTTCAACTTTTATGGGAGAAGAAGAATGGTGGTCCCAACATTTCTATCTTACATAGATAATAAATCCTAATATTTTTCAGAAAAACTCATAGAAAGGGCCGGTCATGAAGAAGAAATAATTACGGCAAAGATGAACACACCAACAAATTTTACAATTAGTTTTCGATCTTCAAAGATTTTTAACAATGGTTATCCATGAATTTGCATTTCCTCCTTACTTGTTAATTTTTTTTCTCAAATCAATTGATCTAGATGTTTTAAAGCTCAAGAACTCAACAGTGAGATTCCCATAAAGGATTCAATTTAGTCTTTACAAATTCGTAATTGACAATGAAAGTTTTCAGATTTGGATTCAAACCCAACAACCCACAATTTTTTTTATTTTGACAATTTTGTAGGTTAATGGAGTTCCCTAGTTTTGCTATTAGATCATCACACCTAATTAAAAATGAATTAACAAATAATATGTAGATTCAATACGCCAAACCAAGTCACATTCATAAACATTCCAGATTCGCACAAATTCAATGAACACAATGAAGAACATAGTTTTTTTTTCCTTTCAATGTTTAAGAAATTAATAAGGTCAAGGAAACCATTGAATAATTTAAGGTAATTATTATTGAAATTTGTATTTTGAAGGACCAATTTGTGTATGTATATCGCTTAAAACTTTTAAAAGAAAAAGAAAAGAGGTAAATAAAATAAAGATGAAAAAAGGATCTAAACAAAAAAAATTAAAAAAATTATTATATTTACTTGATATTTTGCAGTGTGTGTGAACCACTTCAGGCTATGAGTGTGGGTGTTTACTTTTAGTGTGATATTTTTCTGCATTGAAGTAGTTCAAGCAGGTAATAGGTGTGACACCTCTAAAATGACTTAGGTAAAACTAGAGCCTAACATGTTTTCATGAGGGTCTAAGTTCCTAAAATGGTATATAATAAGGTAATGAGGTAGTGTCTAAAGATTTAGGTGCATTGGAAGTCAAACGTCAAAGGACGATCAAGAAATTCGACGACTATTACCTATGTGCTTCAGGTGTATTTTATGTTTTTATGAGTATGTTATGATCTCATGAGGTCCTTCTATGAGTTATAATATTGTTTATAGACAGTGTGTAAAGTTTCATTATGTTTGGAGGTCAAACATCAAAGAACATTCATGACGTTCGAAAGGTTTGCTCTGCAATGACCTTGTGTGTCTTAGCATGTGTCGTCAATTTTTATGTGTTCGTTTTGGATGAAATGTATGTGGGAGGTCCTAAACTCATATTTCGATCATATTCCGGTTGGAAAAATTTGGGGAAAAAATTCCAAGGTCAAACCAAGTGTATTTGAGGAAGGACCCTTCACAAGAACAAAAGCTATCGAAACCTGCCCAACCTACGGTTGGCAATCGATGGCCAGCAGGTCAGTCGAAGACTCGTAGGTGGAGGGATTTGGTTGACACTTAGTCTTGTGGACTTGATCTTCCAAAGACAAGCCTCTGACTGATACCACGGACCAGCAGGACGGTCTGTTAGTTGGGAGACAGCCCGTCGATGGCCAGGCGTAGGTGAAGTTTGCAATTTCGCAGTAGTTTGGGAGATTTAAGAAGGGTATTCTACGTATTTTAAGTGGGATTATAAGTCCTAATTACCTAGATGAATTCACTATATTAAAATCAAAACCCCAAATTCTTTAAGAAATTCTCTAGAACTCCAATGAAGCCAACACTCAAGGAAGGGTTTGGATTGAAGATTTAATTGGTGATTGTTCATCAATTTCGTGATTTAGCTTTATCAAGTTACGTTCTTTCATCCTTGATACTCTATTCATCAAGGATCCCAAAATTCAAAGTGATTTCTAAAGGCTTCCAAAGATGAACTTGTCCAATTTTATGATCTAGCCATGGGTTATTGCATAAAGCGTTTGAGTCATTGATTATTGATTGAATTGATGTTAGTTTGATGATAACCTAAAATCTTCATAAACTCATTCAAAACATAATCTCTTCAAATTGGCTATATTATAGATGTGATGATCTTGTCTCAAAGCTTATGAATTCTAGTATAGTTTTCTATGGGCTATTGAATGATGTAAGAATTGTATTAATAATTGTATAGGCTGTATTTGATTGATAAACCTATATTAAATTTCCCTATATTCATTGATTATTATGATTTTGTATTAAATTGATTATCATGGCCATGCTTTTGGTAAGGAATTGGACGATTTAGCTATGAATTGAAGTGGTCAGAATGGATTGGTTGTACGCTTCCCTAATTCTCTTTATTTTATGTAATGTAGGTCTTGAATTATATTATGATTGGTATGGTCCACTTATGGTGGCGGTGATATGTGCTTTACTTGTGAATGTGTGTCCTCGTCGGTGTTACTTTATGTATTATGATGATCATGGCCTTATCGGCAACTACTTCATACATAATGATGCTTGCATAGTTGATTTATTTGAAGTGTGATAATTTCTATCTACTTGTGATTAATGTGAAAGTATGTTTTCTTCTATTGATGTCGTTAGATGATCATGTTAAACTATGACTATGTCCTTATGTGTATCATCTTAGAGTTGATGCATGGTTCTTCCTACTTGACTATATGAGTGTATGATTGTTATATTGATAATATTGTAGTAGTGTATAGGGTGACCTATGGATGATGTTGGTTATGCCTATGTGTTTCTCATTTGATATGCTATATGTGATAAAGTGAAGTCTGTGTGTGTCTTGTTTGGTAGACTTGTGTCCCTTACTTGATACCTATGTAAAACATCTTAGTATTGTATTTATAAATTATATGTGGCCATGAACATAGTGCGAAGGTCCAGTTATGTGGATCCCTCAACCTAGTTGAGAGTTTATGATATCCTTGAATTCAAAAGTCAAAATGGTATCATTCTTTTATGATTGGTGGACTTAAGGTTAGTTGGATGCAACAACATGAAATTATCCTTAGGAAAGTCATTAAGATATCCTCTTCTCTATTCAAAGGCAGCCCCAGGAGATTTCTTTTGTAGGGTGAATATGATTTGGTTATGAACTAGATATGGAACCTTTTCATGTGATCCTTTATGTGAGTTACTCTATGAGAATAAAGGATAGAGTAACAAAGGCTAGCACCGAGAATGTATAGTAAGAAAAATAGATCTAGTTAAGAATGAGGGTAGAGTGAAAATAAACCCTTCATATTACTTATCCATGTGCCTACATGGGATATGTCGAAATTCTACCATTGGCAAGTATAACACTCTCCATTGGAGAAGGTTACAACTCCGGATTCCATGCTTTGCTACCATGGTCTATGTTAGTTATTTCATATTCTCATCATATTGTATGGAGAAGTTTTATGAAGATTAGGTGCTGGTATGCGACGCTATCTGGATATTGCACAATACGCTTTAAAGATGTTAGTGAGTGAGTCCCTATGTCTTATCCATTACTATTACTTGGATATACTTTTATGTGATGAATGTCTCTTAAATGAACCGATAAAGGTAATGAATTAAGTTTGAAAGCATATAAATGAATAAGCACTTACCTAGAGTAGTTAAAGGTTGACTATTTAAGGTGTGAAGGGGCCATAGGAATGGTCACTTCATGCCTTACCTAGGTAAGTCTTAAGAATGACTCTAGATAGGAAAGTTGGTTTATTAAGTAGAGATAATTTAAACTTTTGAAGTGTTAAGGATAATTTAGGTAATCTTGGAGAGGGTGTATGTGCATTCTCTTCTTGAATTACTTAAGTAAATCTTTCGATAACCTTTGTCAGGAGAATGTCATATTATATATAAGTTATTGTATGAAGTGAGAATGATCTTACTATAGATAGTCTAAAGAATTCATGTGGGGTGTTTGGTGTATTGTAAGTGTATTTATCTCATTATAGGTAGCCTTAAGGATCATTTAGGTGTGCTTAGAGACGGTGTATGGGCGATTTCTCTTTGTTTTACTTAAGTGAGTCACAGGATAACCTTTAGTGAGAAGATTGCATGCTAGAAAGGGGTCACTGTGAAGTTGAAGAACTTCACTATAACGGTGACATAGTTTATTGTAATGTCCTTAAAATGTAATAAAATGTTTAAGTGCTATCGTTGAGTTTCTAAGGTGTAAATGTTGTTCTTACGCTTATACTATGATATTTTAATCAAATAGCAAATATTTTCATTAAATGTCCGTTATCATGATTTTTATGCATTATTCCATACTTAGTACATCTGTTTGTACTAAAACCATGTTTTATCTATCTCTTAAGTGATTCATAGGTGAAGGTGTTTTGAGATTGAAGATTGGATTAGAGGATCTTACAAGTAACTTTTAAGTATGTCATCATTTGACTCGAGGGCATCGATGTCTCTTATAGTATGTTTTATTGAAGCATTGTAATAGAATTAGTAGTAGTACTATATTGCTATTATATGGGCCGTGTCCCAAGAAACTCTTGTGTCTATGATTTGATGATATGAGATTTAGTATTTCCTATGGTTTTTGTATGAAAGATATTTTGAAAGACTATTCGAATGTTGTGAAAAGTGTTAATTCCACACTATTTTTTATATATGTATATACAATGAATGACACAAAACGGCTTGTACATTACCTCTGAGAGGTTAAGCACGCCGTGTTACACTTAATAATGCTCTAAATTCTAGGGTATAGGTGCGGTCGTGACAATAGGACACCTATAAATTGTAACTGTATAGTTGGAAATAGGACTATAGGTTGGGGGTCATTTGACTATTTTATGTAAAGAAAATCAATCAATTCTAGTTTAAAGGGATATAGGTATTGATTGTATATTCAATGTCACACCCCATAATAGGTAGAGTAACCGGCACTCGATACCCTATAATATTGAGTTACCCACTAAAATATACTAGATAAACATATTGTGAGACAAAAGATTAGACAACACAACCTCTAAAAAGTAAAGCCTTTGACCTAGAAGGTCATGATTTGAATGAGAAAAAACCATACAAACAATGGTAGACAAACAAAAAAAATAAAGATGCACTATCTAGTCGACGAGGACAAAACCGAAGACGTATCAACTTTCACACATATATATACATGCCAAGACTATGGGTTGTAGATTAAAACATACATAAGAAAACCCAGAATATTGTGTCCACAATATCCTTTATGTGTGATATAAGCACTTAGGGGACAAGGCCCTGACTATGCCCAAACTCTATAACAAAAGTAAACATCCTCTAATAACCCTAAGATAAAATGGAGCTTACTAACTCACAGCTGAACCTGAATCCTAGCGGGTGGGTAGATTACCTGCGCAAACAAAACAAAGGCAGCAACCCGTTTACGAATAAAAACGTATCAGTATGTAAAGCATAAAGTAGAATCATAATACCAGCTGAAACTAAAACTAAAATAATATCCATGTCTGACATTTAGCCCCCTACTATTTAAATATGCATGCTATGCTCGTATAATTTGGCGTTGTGCATACATATATATAGATGTAGATACATGATATAACCAACAAAATTCTATCAATGGTGCTTCTTTTCGGTAACTAACCGACATCACATACGCCAACATGTGGCCATCGGTGTCTCATACATATAAATATAGGCAATATTCATTATACCTCCTGATTATAGATCGAGAGTAGAATGCATAGCATGTCATGTCATGGATTTATAACACCTATATTTTATTGTTTTCATGTTTCCAATCTTGGCCTATTTGTAGTCCAATTCACATAATCCCATAATCACCTTCATATAAAATGTAACCATCTCATAGAACCTCATATGTTCTTCCAATAAGCTTTAAAAGTTAACTCAAATATCAGAAATATAACCTAACCTTAAAGATATTCATAACAAGTTTAAGGTGATTCACTTAGTTCCAAACTTGGTTCCTATATATTTTATAAAATAGGTATTTCAAAAATCAAGTTCTCTAATAATTTAAACATGTAAGTTATATTAGAGAGTTTTGATGATAGTGAGTTACTTCAAAGTTTTTTCATAATAACTTTAGTGAGGAAAGAGGGCTGGTTACAAGTAAGAAGGGTCTCCCGTCATATTTTAAGTTACATCACCCAAAGAAGAATAAGAATTCATATATGCAGACATATAATCAAGGAAACCGACAAAATGACATGTAGATGTCTAATACTCTATTTATTTGAACGAGGGGAATACCAAAATAATATAATCATGAAAATAATGCAGTTGGGATCCCCGTGCCTTTTATTGAAGGTTTTTATATCAATAGAATATCACAATATCACATTCTGCGTTTTAGGAAATTCCCAGGAGTGGTGCTCAAATGAGGGACGACGCTTAGCCTTTACATATTTTTCCAATGAACACCCGAGTGGCCATAACTTCTTCATGAAAGTTGTTCCTTACGTCCTAAGCTTCATAAACACCATATTTACACAGCTGGTATGCACCTATGAGAAGTTTATCATTCATCTTAAATCGGCATATTTTCCATATGGCCCCAACTTGACGTAACGTCTGTAGAACTTAATAAAAACAAACATAAAAGAGTCCCGAGATGATTAATTTACTTAACCAAGTATAAACCTTGAAGAAACAAAAATAACTACAAAATTATTTCTTCAAACACTAATTCAACGTATATAACAGAAGGGAAAACCGATCGCTGCATGTAGAAATCACGTGTCTAGGCACGACGGCAACCTTTAATGGCAGAAATCATAAAAAACTAAACTTCATCATGCTAGAAAGAAACTAGGACTATATATTAAGATTTCTTTCTGTTTAGGGAGTGAAAATGATTTTTTTGTGGCCTAAAGCGTTGAGTAAGCCGACATACCATATTTATTGACCCGACCCAGATCGTGACCCATATTTTTGCCAAGCAGTCTCCAGTAAAACCCTCATAACTTTTTACACGATTGTTAGTTGGATACTAGATTGTGCATTGTAAACAAGGCTTGTAGGACTTCTATTTGATAGGTCATAGGCCTTCCAAATCTTTATATATTGGGAGAAAACATCAAAGAATTAGACGCAAATTTAAGAAATATTGTTACAAAACTTCTATAATTTTGTTGACCTTAGTTTCGCTAATGTTCTTGAATTCCAAACCAAACATTCGACCTTTATTATATTATAATACGTCATTACACATTATTCTTATGATGTTTTATGCTTACAGTCTTATCCACAAGGTATGGTACAATTTAATCCTTTTAAACCGGTGAAATTCTACCCGAGCCATTTCTTTAATCATGAAATTTGTCTGAGGGGTCCCATTGACCTAAAACTTTAGTTTAGTTCCTTGTTATTGCCACCTATTTCCAATCATAATCTCAAATGTATGATACAAAGAAATATACACCTCATCTAACCTTTTCATACTATGCCTTATTAATTATGCAAGAATAGAGAAAAATAAGGGATATTACATTCTCCCTACTCCCTACGAACATTCTCCCACAAATGGATCTAGACAATTCCTTGGTTGTGTTTTCTGTTTTTCTCATAGAACTTAATTTATGAGTCAATATTTTTTAGAATCGCAACTTTGAAGTCAAATTCTTAAAATTTTAACTATTAAGCATTGCATAGCTATCTCGTAAGAAGACATATAAATTGCACTTTCAAGCTACTTCAAATCTATTTAAGTCGTTGTGAAGAAAAAAATTCGAATTATCCATATGTGTCTCACCTTATGTCGTAAAAAGTTGGGGGTACTCCATTTTTATTTCCTCTTAAAATTCCCAAGTCATTTCCTCGACGTTGTTATTTCTCCATAACACTTTCACAAAAGATACATCTTTAGATCGAAGCTTACTTACTTGCTGATCTAAAATTTCTATTGGTACGTGTGTATAAGATAAATATTAAGCGAGACAAATATTTTCAATGGGCATAATACTTCAAGGATCTCCATTTCACTTCTGCATCATAGAAACACTACATACGTGATGGATTGCTTTCAATTTTGAAGGCAATTCAGGCTCGTATGCCACCATACTAATCTTCTGAATAATATTTTACGGTACAACATACCTAGGTCTGAGATTCCCATTGTTTGTGAATTTCATAATTCCATTCATAGGCAATACTTTATGGAAAAGCCAATATTCTACATCAAACTCTAAGTTCTCTCGGTGAACACTTGCAAAACATTTTTGCCGACACTGTGTTATATGAAGAATATATAGAATATGCTTAACTTTTTCAATCGCTTGTTTGAATAGAATAGGAACTAGAAAATATGTTCGTAAAGCTCAAACCAACCGACCTGGAACTTACACTTCCGCCCGTACAGTACTTCGTAAAGGGCAATCTGGTACTAGCTTGAAAATTGTTATTATAAGTGAACTCGATAAGAGATAGATGTTTATCCCAACATCCTTTAAAATAGAGCAGACAAACATGTAACATATCCTTAACCATATGAATTGTATGTTCAGACTGTCCATTAGTTTGTGGATCAAAAGCAATGCTAACGTTTACCTAAGTGCCTCGACACTTCTGAAATAATCTCAAACAATGTGATGTATATTGTGCTCCTCGATATAATATAATAGATAATGGAACTACATGAAGCCAAACAATCTCCTGAATGTAAATTCTGGCATAATCTCAGCCATATATGGAATGCTAACATGCAAGAAAAGAGTAGACTTTGTCAGCCTATCGATAATTATCCAAATAGAATCAAACATTTGTGGAGTGCAAGAAAAACCAGTGAATGAAGTCCATATTTATCATCTAACATTTCCATAATTAAAGCTTAATAGTCCTTGTTAGGCCTCCAGTCCTGTCATGCTCTAATTTAACTTGTTGTCATTCAGGACATTCAATTACCATCTCTGCTAAAAAAATTTCATGCCCTTTTACCAATAGATATTTTAAAGGTCCCAATACATCTTCATTTCTCTGGAGTGAGATTCATATCTAGAACAATGGTCCTGTGAAAAAATCTTTCTATGGAGCTCTCCAACCACAGATACACATAAGCGACCCTAGTATCTAAGGACTCTATATATAATTAGCTCAAACAAATGTTGTTGTTGCTGGAGAATATTTTCCCTCAATTTCCTAAGCTCGGGATCTTCATGTTGCCACCTTTTTACTTTAGTCACAAAGGAAGATTCTGCCATATTATTAACGACAACACATATCCTTTCTACATATACCGAACATACTTGTAAATTAAATAGCTACATAGGTATATTGTAATTCCAGCCTTATCAGCTTCAACATGACTTAGAATACCCATGAACTTTCAGCTGAGCGCATTAGTAACAGCATTAGCTTTGTCGGGATTATATGAAAATCACCACTATAGTCCTTCAATATGTCCAGCCATCTCATTTATTGTAGGTTAAACTCCATCTACTTTGGTAAGAACTGAAGGCTCGGGTGATCGGTGAAAATATCTATATGAATCCCGTATATATAATGTCGCCAAATTGTTAGGGCACATAAAACTCTATCCAATTCATGGTCATGTGTAGTATGAATATGTTCATGCTTCTGTAACTGACTAGAGGTGTATTCAATAACTTACCATGTTGCATAACAAAACAACCTACGCCAATTCTTGAAGCATCACAACAAACAACATAGACCTCATTACCATTCGGAAAATTTATGATAGATGTAGTTGTAAGCCTTATTTTAGTTCCAAAAAGCACTATTTGCATTCCTCAATCCAATAAAACCTAGTTGCCTTATGTGACAACTTTTTTAGTGGTGAGGAGATAGAAAATAATCCTCCACAAACCTTCGGTAATACCTGTCAAGCCGAAAAAAACTGCAAACCTCTTTTGGATTCAAGGGTCTTAGACAAGGCATCACTACTTCAATCTTTTGTCCAAAAACCTTAATACCCTGACTTATAATAACATGACTAAAACCTACTGAATTAAGACAAAAATCACATTTAGAGAATTTAGCATAAAACCTGCAATCTCGAAGAGTCTGTAATATAGCTCACAAGTGGTCTACATGCTCAGCTTCCGACCGTAAATATATAAGAATGTCATCAATAAAGACAAACAAAAATACATCCAATAATGGTTTGAAGACCCGATTCATAAGATTTATAAAGGGTGTTGTGGCATTTGTAAACCGAAAAGACATAACAATGAATTCAAAATATCCATATCTTATCTAAATGATTTTTTGGGATATCAACTGCCCTGACTCGCAGTTGATGGTAACTAGATTGCAAATCAATCTTTGAAAAGCATTTGACACCTTGTAACTGGTGAAATAAGTCACCAATCCATGAAAGAGGATATTAATTTTTTATAGTGACTCTATTTAGTTGTCTACAGTCAATGCACATTCGTAAGGATCCATCTTTCTTTCGAACAAAAAGCACTAGGGCACCCTATGGCAAAGTACTTTCCTGATAAAGCCTTTATCGACCAAGTCCTTCAGTTGTGCCTTGAATTCTTTTAGCTCCGCAGGTGCCATTTTTTTCTATATCATTACCACAGGAATTTCATTTACAGTATGGATTGATTGAAGAATCATGGTCTCCTTATTCGTATCCTATACATGAAACATATGGTATATACAACCTTTAGCAATCACATTTTGAGCCCTAAGGTTTGAAATACGATTACCCTTAGGTGTGGCTTCATTACCCTTCCACTCAAACAGTTGCTCACCTCAAAAGTAAAGTCTTACAATATTTGCATGGAAATTATTATTAGCATAGAAAGCTACAAACCAATATAAACCCATGATAACATCAAAATCTAGAATAATCAACTCAACTAAATCATTGGGGGTTGGACAATCTTTAATTAACAACATGAAATCTTGATAGACATTACTAGAAAAGTAGAGTCGCTAATCGGTATAGACACCTCAACTAGTTTGTAACACCTCATATTCGAAACAACATAATATTCTGATTTAAAGAAGTTGCAGGTGTAACCCATGGTTGCCACCCATGTACCGTAGGTCAGACAATGACCCATGAAGGTAGTATGTGGTTCACCATTGCATCCCCTTCCCTATACCAACTCAGAAAATTGGATAAGTCTCAAAACACGAACAGACATACAATCTTTTGTCCTGCCACGGTACATGGATAGTGTCCATGGATCGAGGCATCTTTACCCAGCCTCTGGTGAAAATAACAGCCGACCAGCACGGCCCATCGTTTAATTCATGATCCGTAGTTGATGAAAGCCATTAGCAATTTAGGGTAGAATTTCTTATTGGGTCTACTTCAAATGGTAATTAGTCTCAGCACAAAATGAATTATGTGTCCCATGACCTATGATACGAAATATAATTTATTCCTCATTCCAATACCACAAACATTACTAAGATTTCACCTTTGGGTAAGACGTTATGCTCGTTTTAGTAAAGACTTGTTGGGAAATTAGAACTACGACCCCAATCTATGGACAATAGGTTGACCTACATCCGTAGATCCCCTCCGCTGGTCACTCTGACAACAGTTGAGCCAGGGGTATTTTGGTTTTTTCCTATTTCATTATACATCTAAGATACGTTGTTTAGACCCTAAATTATGACGTTTTAGTCAATTTAAGGCAAAAAACATAAATATAACTTACCTAAGTCAAATCACTAATCAAAACATAGAAAATTAAAAGCAAGAGAGAAGTTAAAGTCGAACAGCCCTAACTATAAGAACGCAACAATTGTTCTTCAATTCTATCCCAAAAATAAAAGAATTTATCTATTAAATTCATCACCAGGTATATGGTATTTCACTAGTGGGTTCCTTTCACTCAATAACTCCCACAGTTCAGTTAGACTCCATTCAGTTGACCACATTTAGTACTAAGTCTCAGCATGTTATAACTTGGTCAATGCATTCAGATTAGTCATGTTCTGTATTTTAGCATCTATATCATGTTCATATTGTTTGATTGCCTTATTGATTTGTTCAGTTATATGTTATTTATGTTTTACTCTATCCTGAATGCTCAGTACCTTTCAAGTATTGATGCATACATGCATTACAGTTTCTTGTAATGTAGGTTCACGTTCTCAGCATCCATATCACGCCTTGATCAGTTCCCGATATTCAGTTCACCAGAATTAGGGGTGAGTCATCATTCTCCAAGTACAATAGTCGTGAGTTTATTTTCAGTATTTTTTGTCCTTTAGTTTTAGTTTTTCTAGATCTAGTTTGGGCATGTCCCAACATTTCTACTCAGTTTAAAGGCTTATTTCAAACATAGTTAAATTCATCTTATTATTGAGTTAATATCTTATTTATACTAAAATCATTAGTATTTCATTTATCTCAATTATAGTATATGGGTATTCCACATCATTTAATTTCTATTTATGATTTAACTTCTACATTAGTGTATTATATTAAGTATGCTCATGATCATGCCAACAAGGTTAGCTTGGGATATATGGTCTTAGGTCCCATGTCCGCGTCTAGTGGGAAGACTATGGCCATGACAAACGTGGTATCAGAGCATGAGGTTTAAGAGTCCTAAAATGTCTAAAAATTTGCATTAAGTAGAGTCCCTTTCGTGGGTCTCAAGTGCACTACATCTAATGACAGGGATGCTACAAAGTGATTTACGAAAAATGTTTATTTTCTTGTTACTCTTATCTACCTAATATATGATTTAATTTCATATTATAACTTGACGTTCTACGTTTTAGTGATCATTCCTCTTTGTACAGGTAACATTAGGAATGCTAACGCAGCTCCTCCAGTCCTTGTTCAGGAAGTCTCCCATGATGAATTTTTGAATGTCATTCAAATGTTGGCTCAGAGAGTCGACAACCAGACAAAATCAGTGGGTTCAAGCTCCTATGAATGCTAATAATGAATCAGCAGCAACAAGGGTACATAATTGGTTAGGGTGAATCCACCTCAGTTCTTAGGATTGCACACTGGTAAGGATCCCCACAATTTCATGGATGAGATCAAGAAGATCCTTGAGGTGATATCGAAACCATATGAATAAGTTCTTGTGTTGAGTGTAAGATTTGTTAAACACAGAGTGTAGAAATGATTTATTATTGGTAGAGATGAACATCGCTACGCAGATAACTCATACTCAACAGGTTAAGGGTGATAAGCTTATGGAACATGCCAAGGAGAAAAAGAAGGCTAGGACTGGGAATTATGAGTGTTGTCAGTAGTACTAGGGTTGTGGAAATCGCTCACAGAGTCAGCAGAAGTTTCAGCCCCTGTCCCTTCATCAACATATGTTAAATACTCTTAGAACGTGTATGATCATTAGGGTAGGTAACTAGGCTCTAAGTCTCAGGGAAGTGTTTTAGGCTCAAACACCTAACCCACTTGAACTAAGTTTGGTAAGAACCACCTGGGTGATTGTCTTGAAGGAAAGAAATGATTCTTTGAATGCAGCCTATCTCGTCACAGGTTGAGAGATTGTCTTTATTGACAAGTATAAGGAGGTAGTATTGGTAGAGATCATTCTAAAACATCAGCGGCACCAGAAGGTCACCTGAATCAGCAGGGTAACTTATCTCGTACAAGTGGTGTCACTGCCAAAACATGTTTTATGCTCTTTAGTCTCGCCTGGATCAGGAAGGTTCTCCTGATGTAGTGACTAGAACGTTACGAGTCTTTGATCATGTTGTTTATGCTTGGTTATATCCAGGGGTTACCCTTTCCTTTTGTAACTCCTCATATAGCACTAAAGTTTATAGTTAGTCTAGAAACTCTCTCAGAAGTCTTCTTAATCCCTACTCTAGTCGTTGACCCATTTATATCTAGATGCATATAGAGAAATTACCTTGTAACAATCTCCTAGAAAGTCACCTCAAAAGATCTTGTAGAGTTAGAAATAGGTTGACTTCAATAACATTTTATTCATGGATTGTTTATATTGTTGCTATGCCTGAGTTGATTGTAGTCTTAGGAATAATCTTTTTTAGTTTCCAGAAGAAGCAATCATACAATTGAAAGGTAGTAGCAAATAGCCTATTGAAAGATTCATTTCTTACCTTAAGTCTAGAAAGATGATCTCTAAGGGTTATCTCTATCACCTAATTTCGGGTAAGGATACAAGGTTTGAAACCCCAACTCTTGAGTCAGTACCTGTAGTCAATGTGTTTCCAGAAGTGTGTCCATAAGTCTTTCACAGAGTTCCTCCCAAAAAAAAAATTGACTTTGGAATTGATCTTCTTCCAGATGACCAACCTATTCGATTCCTCCTAACATAATGGCTCCAGTGGAGCTTAAGGAATTGAAAATTTTGTTTAAAGAACTTCTAGATAAGGTTTTCATTAGACCTAATATTTCAACATGGAGTGCACCATTGTTGTTCATGAAGAAAAAATATAGTTCTCTCAAAATGTACATTGATTATAGGAAGTTAAACTAGGCCACAATAAAGAATAACTATCCATATCCATGATTGATGACTTGTTTTACCAACTTTAATGTTCTAGCCATTTTTTAAAGATAGACCTCAGATATTGTTATTATCAACTCCGAGTCAGAGATAGTGGCATTCAAAAATAGTCTTCAAAACTCAATATGGTCATTATGAATTTGTAGTTATAGCATCTAGACTAACCCGTGCTCCCTCAACTTTTATGGAATTGATGAACATAGTGTTCCAACTGTACTTAAACTTGTTTGTTATCATCTTTATAAATGATATCCTCATTTACTCTAGGAATGAGAAAGAACATGCGAGTCATTTGAGGGTTGTCGTGCAAACTCTCAATGGTTTCGAGTTATTTCCTAAGTTTATAAAATGTGAGTTTTGGTTACAATATGTTACTTCAATTGGGAATATAGTATCCATTGAACGGATCCAATGGATTCCCAGAAAATAAAAGCAGTGAAACAATGGCCAATACCTACCTCTCTTACAGATATCAGAAGTTTCTTGGGTCTGGCAGGTTATTATAGAAGGTTTGTGGAAATATTCGTCTATAGCCTCTTGATTGACTAAGTTGACTGTGAAAAAAATAATGTTTCAGTGGTCATATGATTGTGAGAAAATCTTCACAGTACTGAAAAACAGGTTGTATACAGATCCTGTCTTAACGCTACTAGAGGGTTCTGAAAGTTATGTTATATACTTTGATGTATTCAAAGTTTGCCTAGGTTATGTGTTCATACAGTGACATAAGGTTATAACTTATGATACTAGACAATTTAAGGTGCATGAGAATAATTATCCAACTCATCACCATAAGAATTCAGCAGTGTTGTTTGCACTCAAGATCTAGAGATACTACTTGTATGGTGTACACGTAAATATGTTCACTGATCGTAACAACCTTCAATAGGTATTCACCCAGAAAGAGTTGAATATTTTTCAGAGGATATTGCTTGATTTCTTTAAAGATTATGATATGAGTGTACATTACCATCTTACTAGGGCGAATGTAGTAGAAGATAATCTTAGAAGTTTATTTATTGGTAGTGTAGCCCATGTTGAGGAACAAAAGAAGGAACCAACAGAGGATATTTGCAGGCTTGCTTGCTTGGGATTTCACCTTATGAGTATATCATATAATAGTGTCACATTTAAAAAATGAGTTAAAAATTTTATTTGTTAGTAGAGGTTAAGAAAAAAGCAAGACAGTTATCCAATCTTTATTGAACTTAAGGGTGCAGTCCACAATTAGAGAGTGGAGGTTTTCTCCCAAGGGGGAGATGGTTTACTTCTCTATCAAGGCAGATTGTGTGTTCCTGGCGTGGGTTAATTGAGACAACATTTCTTCACAGAAGCCCAGAAAATAGATATTCTATTCATCTAGGTGACACTGAGATTTACCATAATATGCGGGAAGTCTATTTGTGGAATGACATGAAGAGAGATATAGAAGACTTTGTGAGTAAATTTCCCTATTGCCAATAAGTGAAGGTAATACATCAGAAACTAGGGGCTATGACTCAAGAGATTAACATTCCTACTTGGAATGGGAAGTAATCAACATGGATTTTATTACAATGTTACCTGGTAATCCCAAATAGAATGACTTTATCTGGGTGATAGTTGACAAAATAACTAAGTCTTCTCGCTTTTTTGCGGTCAAGACTATAGATTCGATGGTGGACTATGTCAAGCATTACATTAATGAGGTAGTCAGGTTTCATGGGTTTCCTCTTTCTATCATTCAGAGAGAGGTTATAAATTAACCTTACATTTCTAGAATTCATTTAACAAGGGTCTTGGTAGTCAGGTAATCTTAACACAACATTTCAACTACAGACAGATGGCTAGTCAAAGCATACAATTCAGACCTTAGAGCACATGTTGTGATCTTGTGGATCGATTTCAAGTGGAGTTAACATGAGCACCTTCCGCTCAATTATTTCACCTACAATAATACTTATCATTCAAGAATTCAAGTGTCCCTTTATGAGGCATTGAATGGGTGTAGATATCCATCTCCAGTTGTTTGGTTTAAAGTAAGTGAAGCAACCTTGATAGGGGTAGATTCAGTCCACGATGCTATGGAGAAAGTACAACTCATTAAAGATTGACTTAAGACTTCCCAGAGTCACAAGAAATCTTATGCAAATGTGACAAGAAGGGAATTAGAATTCAAAGTTAATAAGTGGGTTTTGTTGAAAGTGTAACCTATGCAAGGGGTGATGAGATTTGGCAAGAAAGGGAATCCCATTCCTATATATTAAGGCCCTTATAAGATTTATAAGAGGATTGGTAAAGTGGCTTATGAGTTATCGTTTCCAGCTGAATAAGCAATAATGTATCCAATTTTTCACATTTCATTTTTGTATAAGTGTGTGGGGATCCAACATCCATAGTACCATGAAAGAGTGTACCAATTGAGATTCTCGATCCTTAGATTAGAAGGTTGAGAAATAAAGAAGTCGCTTCAGTCAAGGTTTTGTCGAGGATCCAGTACGTAGTTGGGTCTACTTGGGAAGCGGAAACATCTATGAAGTCCAAGTATCCTCACCTCCTTTCTTCCTATTCCATTCAATCTAGGTAATAGTTCCTCTTCAGTTTTTCAGTTATTTATGTGCTAATTCAGTCTTAGAACTTTGTTCCTTCAATCAACCTTTAATTTTGAACGAATTTGCATGTTTTTTTAACTCAGTTCAGTTAGAAATCAGTTTCTAGTACTTAGTGGTATGCATCTTCTTCCCTCCACACTCAGATAGTTTAGTCTTCATTCGATGACAAATGGTCCCACGGGAAAAATAATGTAACACCTTGTGTTCGAAATAGATAAAAAATGCAGATTTTGAGAAGTAGTAGGTGCAACCCATGGTTGCCACCCACGAACCATAGGTCACACCACGACCTATGTTGGTGTTTTGTGGATCACCAGTTCAAACTCCTCCCCTAACCTATCTCAGAAAATTTGTTAAGTCAAGAACCATGGACATACCTACAGTCCGTAGGCTAGACCAGAGTCCATGTTCAATGTCCAAGGATCAAGGCCCCCTTTACCCAGCCTCTGACACGAATGATGACCCACTAGCATGGATCGTCGTCCGATCCACGGTCCGTAGGTCTGATTCTTTTATGAAGGCTAGCATAAATTTAGGTGCATATTTCTTATTGGTCAGCTTCAAATGGTCATCACTTCTAGAAGAAAAGGAATTATGTGCCTCATGACCTATGATATGATATATAATTGAATGATCTTTCCAATGCCACCGATTTTTTGCGAAAATTCAACCTTTGAGTACAACATTATGCTTGTTTTAGTGAAGCCATGTCGGGAAGACTTGACCTACGACCCCAATCTATAGACAATAGGTCTTGTTCGTCGGTCACTCCGGTAGTAGTTACGTCAAGTTTTTTTTCCTATTTTTTGGACCCCTAAGCTATGTTAGACCCTAAATTATGACGTTTTAGTGAATTTAAGTCTACAAACATAACTATCACTTACCTAATTCACATTATTAATCAAAACATAAAAATTAGAAGCAAGAGATGAGTAATAGTCGACCAACCCTAAGTCCAAGCACACAACAAGTCTTCTCTAGTTCTAGCCTAGATATCAAATATTTTCTCTGTGAAATTGGTCACCATGTAGTGGGATTCCACTAGTGGGTTCCATTCACCCATTAGTCCCTATTTTTCAGTCTGTTTTTTTATTCCCATATTATGACTAGACCTAAAGTTTGTGATGTTCGAATTATTGTGTGTTGAGCTGTTATAATGATCCAAATTAGATTAGTACATTGATATTTAGTTTATTGTATGAATTTTACATACCTAGTTATGTGTTTCTTTAGTTTTTGAGTTAAACATGTTAGGCCAGATATTTCAATTATTCAGTTATACATGACTCAGTTATTAATGCATCAATATCAGTTTAAACTTTGTATCCTCAATTTGCATGTTTAGTTTAAGATATCTAGTAACTTACAAAAATTTTGTCATAATGTGTAAATTACTCAATCCATTGGGAGTAGCATAATACCGAGTTGGACTAGGGTTCACCAACCCAAATAGTCCTAGAACTATTAGCTCAGTTTGTTATAAGTCCCCTCCGTGGGTATCATTTTAGTGATCATACCAACATGTCTCTATACCTCTTGTAGGGTAAATTGGGTCCTCTCGATGGGTCATTTACATAGGAATCCACATTAAGCTTATGTGGTTTTTATTATTGATTATTAGTATCTCCCACAGTTTAGTTAGACTCCATTGCATTGACCAAATTTCAATATTCAGTCTCAGCATGTTCTAACTTGGTCATTTCATTGAGATTAGTCATATTCAATATTTCAATATCTATATCATATTCTGATTATTTCCTTTCTTTATTGCTTTATTCAATTATATGTTAATTCAGCTTAACTCTATCATGCATGCTCAATACCTTTCCAATACTAATCCATATGTGTGTTACATCTTCTCATGATGTAGGTTCATATCCTTACCATCAAGATCACACTTAGATCGGTTCACGATCTTCAGTTCAACAAAATCGGTGTTGAGTCCTCAGTCTCCAAGTACAATAGTCACGAGTTTCTTTTAAGTATTTTAAGTAATTTAGTTTCAGTTTTGCTAGATCTAGTTTGGGCATGTTCCGACATTTCTAGTCAGTTAAGAGGCTTATTTTGAACATAGTTAGATTCAAGATAGTACTAAGTTAATATCTTATTTGTAATAAACTCGTCAGTATTTCATTCATCTAATTTTTAATATATGGATATTCCCCAACCTTTAGTTTTATTCATGATTTTGCTTACACATTAGTTTACTATCTTTAGTATGCTAATGATCATTAGAAAATTGTTAGCTTGGGATCAATTGTCATCCTATGTTCCTTTTCCGGATCAAGGGTTAGCCTCGGGGTGTGATAGTTATGGCAACAACTCATATTTCTTTTCAATCTTAGTATATATAAATGGAGTACTATATTAAAATGTAGAGTGAGTGTCTATCAATGCATGAACATCTGAGAAGTTATCGTCAACATACATGAAACAACATTAAAGGATGCATCTGAATCCTATCGTCCTATGAGTGCACAAAAGTGCTTCTAACCACCGCTCAAACATGTATCTCCTCCAACTCTAAATATACCACGACTGTGAGTAGACTATGGTCGTGGTAATAAGTAACAGACGAAGGATGAAGATGCTGTTGTAGAATCTGAAAGCTGCGCTACATCACTTCTCCACTATGGGAACAGACTAACAAAATGTTTTTTCTTCCCATAATTATAACATGCAGTTGAACCATGTCTACACTGCCTAGTGTTTTGTGATACGCTCAAACTTACTTATCAAATAATAAGTAAAGCGGTCGTATCAAGTAAAGAACCCAACTAATGAGGTTGTGATCGTTCCCACGAGGAAAATAGTTCAGACTTAACATCAATCTCTTATTACTACTATTTAGTCAATTGTTTCCTTGGAAAGCAAAGACAATAAATAGGGTTTTTTACTTATAAATGAATGAAAATGACTAGCTAAATTAAAGGAGACACTAACAGCTTCAAATGTTGGAGGTTAATCAATCAATAAAAGTAACTAGGTCTACGTGTTCCCACAGGTTCATAACATGATAATACTAAATATAATAATTCTTTCCTAGTATCTTCCATGCAAAGTGATAAGTTATGTATTTTTAAATCCTTGGTTCGGCATCTAGAAAATTTCACTCCACACCTTGGCCCGGCTACGTGTGTTGCTATACTAACTCTTACCTTTACCTCATATTAAGCATCGTATTCGATATTTGACTAAGTAATTACCTCGTACCAATCAATACTGGCCTATTAGATAGTATACACTAAATGTATGTTGATAATTCTTTTCTTATTATCTACCTCCTTGGTCCGGCAAATAAGATTAAGGCGAGTTCTAACGTCAGCCATCCGTTAAAAAGACTTCTAAGCGAAAGAATTATCAATTCATGCAAGACACTATTGTAGAATGGTTATTTTAGTTAGGTTTTACCTCGTTATATGCCTATGGTTCCACAACCCTAGTTATGGAGTTTAGCTACCCATAATCATAATCACAACATTCAAATATGTAATATAAGAATTCATGCACTTACTTCAATGAGAAAGAATAAAATCCATAAGTTCACTTGATTAATCAACAAAAATCACCAACAATCAATTACAGAAATTAATTGAAGACTAAAGATTCTTCAAAAATGTAATAATAATCACCAAGTCTAATCAACAAAACAATCTCAAATAACCAAGAGTCTAAAAAAGAGTCTACAAATAATCAAGAGTCTAACCCCAAAAACGAGGTTTTTCAAACTATTTATAAAAAACAAAAACCTAATTAAATAAAGACTCTATTTAGTGTAAATCTGTCAAGACACGGCTGGGTTGACGAACCTCGCGATGGATCATCGTGGTCACAACGGGCCGTCATGGACTCCGTCATCCCATACTATTGCAATTACTTCTGCTGCTCTCTTCATTACCCTCGACGGCAGGTATGACGGATCGTCACGGGCACAACGGTCCATCGGGGGTCTCCGTTCCATAACACTTGAAGTCTTGAAAATAGGGTACTGGTATTACTTCTCTTATCTTCATGACGAACCAGCAGGACTGACCGTCACGGCTACGACGGTCTGTCACGCACTTCGTAACCCCACACTTGGTCTGAATTTCCCATCTTCCTTCAGCAGCCACAATACGATGCCCTACGGACCGTCACAGGCACGAAAGAACGTCACAAGCTCCGTAGGTGGTACTTTTCTGTATTTCTTGTTCAAAAACATACGCATTCATCTTTTCGACAGACTTCCTACAAATAAAGAGAAACTTACATAAAAATTAGTACAAAAAGTCTTTTGGACACACTAAACTTAAGGAAAAAGTATTAAAAATAGCGTGAAACCACGGTATATCAACACCCTCAACTTAAATTCTCTGTTTATCCTCAAGCGACGCAGTATGACTCAATACAAAATCTTTGTACAATAGTATCCATGTTTTATCATTTGCAATCATTTTGCTATCAATCCCGATCAGTCTCATCCTATTTATGCATGCTATCACTATTAGGCTTAAATTATGTGGAATCAGACCATGACACTGACTCACCATGCACTAACACCTATCTTCTTCGATTTCTCACCGAGGTGCTAATATTTCCGGTTTTGCAACTAATGTCCTCACTTCAAAAAAATATCCTCATTTTTCACATAATGATTTTAGTTTCAGTATAAGGATTACTTTTTAACACTCACTCTCAGAACAAATTCACACTCATTCATACATATTACCATAAGCTTGCCCTTATTTTCACTACTTTAAGTTCGCTATACAGTTCTTAGGATCACGATAGGACATTCTTAGCTTGTAACATAGGCTCAGGGTCAGGTAGGGTATATTCAGGTATACTTTAGTAACTTTTTACCCTCCTTGACATATCGGCTAAACATACCACTTTTTATCATTTTATTTCGCCAGTTTCTCATATTCATTCACCTTGCTATTTTTCCTTCTTTCTTCATTTGTGTAAGTGACTCTCCTCTTTTCTTGCTTGTATTTATTGTATTTTTTTTATTTCACTTTTATTTGAAATGATTCTTGAGTCACTTTACTTTTGTTCTTTCTCTCCCTTTGTTCTTTCAACCCCACTTTCCAGCACTCCTCAGAATAGCCACCCTACATGCATGTCTTTGCCATGAGTCAAAGTACACAATACCAAAAGTTGGTTCAGGGCCATAAAAAGGGTTGTTTACTGCATTAGCCACCCTCAGCATATGCTTTTGGCATAATCTGAGGTGCACATGTCCAAGGAGGGACCAGGGCCAACATATTATTCTCAAAAAAGATCAGTTGGGGTGAAAAAGAAAGGTCTAGTTTAAGCTCAACTCATTTGGATCAAAGAAGGATTAATTTCATTTGGTTTTCTTTTATTTTGGCTAAAAATGGGCTATATTGAACAAGGTCCTATGATCCTTTCCTAATTGTCTATTACAGCTTACTTTTAACAAGACTAACCAGGCAAGTTCTAGCTCAGTACAAATACTGGACTATTCAAATGTTCCTCACACTCACTTGACATCTCATTACTCTACTATATTATTAGACACCTAGTTCGAATTTTAGACTTAGGGTAATGAAGTGGTGTACCTCTATGTCATGCATAGAGCCACACATTTATCAATAACAATGCCTAGTCATGCATCATTTTCATTTCATCACGATATAATTTTATCCATCATGCTTCAGAATTAAACTATGTACACAACATATATACATGCCGGTTGAACAGTAAAAATAATCAATCTCTTAGGGAAAAAGAACAGAGGCAAGAAAACCCCAAAAGAGGATAGTTAATTGGGCTACTTAGACTTCACCCTAGCACTCACTTTACATTTACCCCACCCCACCAAAAAGACATGCAATTGTCCCCAATGCATAAAAAAATTGAAATACAAGAGTGGTAGGTGAAGCAAACCTGGGGCGCAAAGCGCCGACGATCAGCAAGCTGGTGGGTCCGGTTCCCCGGAACCCACTACCTCTGTAATCTGGAAACCCTCGGTAGTGTCCTCAGCATCAACAACACTATCAGTAGTGCCTCCCGCTATCTCCACATTTCTGGACCTAGATGCTCCAGCATCTGACTCTACGACCCTCATCTGATGCGCCTCCTCATAAGCAAGTGAGGCTCTTCTCGCAGCCTCTATCTCACGTCGCTCCTTCTTCTGCGCTCGAGCCCCATTCTCCTCTCGACCCCTATGCCACTTGGCACGCTCTCGAGGGGAAGCTAGTGGAATCTCAGAAGTGGCAAATAAGGCCGCCATCACTGTGTCGTCAGCAAGCTCTGCAAAAGAGGCCTTAGACTCAAGCACCCTCACCTCTAAGATCATATCGATGTATGCGTGAAGATTGTCGACCGCATCCTGAAGGGTCGACACATCCACCTGAGGGGCTGGCCAGGCTAACAATCGCAACTCAAAAGCGTCGAAGCGCTGATGAACCTCAGCGATCTTCTGCTCTGTGTGCCGGACCATTCTCTGCTTCAAGCGCTCTTCTGCCTCAGTACTAGACCTCTACATCGAAGGCTGGATGTGATGTAGAAGTGTAGCCATATGTGCTACTACTAAGGATAGACTCGACCGGGGTAGTGTCAGTGGAAGCCGCCTGTGTATCCATATAGGCCTGTGCTACTCAATCAGCCAGATTGTCACCAAGTGGAGGCAACTGTGGAAGGGGCCCTCTGCGTGGAGCCAACTCATTGGCCTCATCCCTGATGAGGCCAATATCAACAGTGCCCAGCGGGGTCTTGAGCTTATCAACGTTCCATATAGGCACACCTGCGGATCTGCATAGAGAAAATATCATGCACGGGAAAGGGTAACTAGTTGTGACCTTAAAATCCCTCTCGTGCATGAACGCCTGTAGAAGCCAAGCAAATTCCACTTCAAACCCGGCTATTATCGCCGCCATCAGTACTGCACGATCCCATGTGACTATATTATTAGAGGCTGTGGTGGAAATGCAGTGGCGGAAAATCAACCATAAAAACATCGCCGTGAAGGTAAGGTTAGCCTTCTTAATGTCTCCCTTCGGCTCAGTTACCCTGTCAGCACCCTCTGAATAAACAGAGAAGTGAAAGTCCATCCACCTCTTGTTGGTCTATCTCAGTGATGGCTCACGCAGGAATTGGCCATCTTTGACAATTTGCCACCGCTAGTCAAATTCAGCGGTGAGAGGGGTCTGGTTGGCATCACCATCCTTGCTGTATAAATACTGACGGATGGCATGAAGGGAGATATCAACCTGAATGCCACGTACTCGGACATGATCCAGTGGGGCGTGTTTGGCGAGGGCAGCCCGCCTATCACTCTGTGATCTGAGAGTAGCCATGTAAGAGGCGTAGAACTCTCGGACCAACTCTTAACTATAACGTCCCAATGAACGCGCTGTCCACTCCAGTCGATGTCTGGTGAAGAGATTGTGGATCTCTAGCATAGTCGGGAGACTTCCCTTAATGACCGGCCGCTCCATTGTGAGTGTATGTGTCATGACTCCTTTGTCATTCAGAAACATTGCGTCTGAATAGACTTGACACTGCCCGTCGACACACCACCGGTTAGGCTGGTCGGCAACCGGGGTGAGAGCACGAGTCGGTGAGACGGGTGTGGATTCTGAATTGTCAGCCTCATCAGACGAGGTAGACTATGCAGCGGTGGCGGGTGCAGGGAACTCTGTAGATCATGAGGCTTCCTCCAACAACGAAACATCTAAGGAGCTAGACGCTCCTTCTTCTTGTGTAGATGACCTAAAAGGTGTGTCGGTCAGTCTGTGCTCATCATCAGACTGGGAGGCAGTGACTACGCCGGACGCCACTTTTTTGGGCATAACTCTGGCAGCACGTGTAGCTCAGGATGGGGTGGCGGTGCCTGGGGGCACGTATTCGGGGTCATGCTCATCATCAGATCCAATGACTAGGTGGGCAGACGGGGCGACAGACTTCGATCTCCCACGTGCATAGACTTGATCTTGTTTTGGTGCAATAATAGATAGTACCTTTAAAGAATCACTACTAGTACTACAAGGAGAAAACAAGACAAGCAAAACGACACAATAATAAATAGATGTAATAACATTTCTATAGTAACATTGAAACAAGATGGACCAGGTGACGGCTCGTCGTGAGTACGACGGATCGTCATGTGGTCCGTCATGTCTTTCTTGAACTATGTTTATGTGGAGACCCCTAAAGGAAAGTCTCTGTCAAGTATGACGGATAATCAGGACAGAACGTTGTGATGATGATGATTCGTGGTCGATGTCCGTCGTGGGTCACTTGGAAAAAAAATGGGGACCCCTACGAGAGGGGTCTTTGACCGTCATGCCTGAATGTGCATGACGGACCATCGAAGGTGTGACGGTCCGTCGTAGGTGTCCGTTAGAAGACACTTGGAAAAAGTATGGAGACCCTTAGGAGAAGGGTCTGTGACCGTCATAACGGTAATGCAGGATGGACCGACGGGGGTATGACGGTCTGTCGTAGATGTCCGTTGGAGGACACTTAGAAAAAGTGAGACCCTTAGGAATAGGGTCTCTAACAACCAAAACGGTTGTGCATGATGGACCGTTGTGGAAATGAGGGTCCGTTGCATGTGTCCGTTGATGGACACTTGGATAAAATTGGACAGTGGGGTGTTAGGGTTGTTGGGACGGACCCAATGACGGTCCGTCCTAGGTATGATGGTCCGTCATCGGGGTCTCGTTCTGTCATTCAGTGACCAAAGAGGGGATACCCCATTCATCCCTTATGAACCAAATGGAATTGTCAATGTTTTAACCAACATTTGTCTAACCCAAATACCTAGTAAACTAGCAATGCTAAAGCACCTATTTCTAGAGTTTTAACAAGGCAATTTTGAGGATTCTCTACCAAGGTCAGATAAAATATTTATTAAAGAGTGAACCCATCAATAAGAAATAGGCTAATACTAATTGATTAAACAAAAATGCAATGTAAATGGGTAGAAATCAGAGACACATACTTAAGAATTTGAGAAAAACAAGTGAGGAAGGCACTTGGTGATCAAGTAGAGAACCACTACAGCAGACTCCGACTAGTAGAGAGTGGATTTTAGAAATTGGGGAATTTGGAAAATAATCGGTTGAAAGAAACAGAGGTAGAAAATTAGAAGTTGAAAAGGTAGGGAAATGGGAGGAAGAGGGAAGTAAATGGGTGAACTGAAGGGGGTGGAGGTTTTAAATGTTAAGAATTTTTTAAGAACCCCAAGCCGGGTCGGGTATGCTTCATTAATGACGCGACGAGTCCCCAATGATGGTCTGTCACAGCTGTGACAGTCTGTCATTGGTTTCGTCGCGTGTGCCCTAGTTTTGAAATTAAAAGAAAGACGTAGCTAGCACGACGGATTCATGCGATAGTTCGTCGCAGTCGTGATGGACCGTCGATGGGTCCGTCAGTGACTGCTGCAGAGTGATATTCTGCAGAATTTCCTTGTAATGTGCCTCCAAATTTAAAACCCATTAGTAGAAAATGCTACCATTACTAAAAAGAGAAAAAAGAAAGAAAAAAAACTATAAGTATTGGGTTTCCTACCAACAAGCGCCGGATTTAATGTCGCGGCACGACTGAGAACAATTGATTACTCAGCCTTCATCAAGATGGTATGCCTCTATCACTTCATTCGCCGGTTCAGCATGCCCAAAATAGGGTTTTATTCATTGTCCATTTACCTTAAACTGCACACCCTCCTTGGTTTCTAACTCAACTGCTCCATGAGGGAGTAGTTGGGTAATCCACCAAGGGTCGGTCCATTTGGACTTGAGCTTGCCCGAAAGCCGACGCAACCTTGAACTGTCTAAAAGCACCAAATCCCCAACCATAAACTCTCGTTTTTCACTTTTTAGGTCATTATCCTTCTTCATATTTTCTTTGTAGGATATAGAAGATACAGATTGGAGCTCACCACTGTGCCTCGTGGACCTACAAATGTTGAAGGTCGCTTCTTCATTGTTCAACCGAAATTTCATCTGCCTCTTTTCCATATCAACTAAGGCTCTACCCGTAGCAAGGAATGGCCTCCCAAGAATAATAGGCACTTCAAAATCGACTTCACAATCAAGAATAACAAAACCTACCGGAAATATGAATGACTCCTCTTTTACTAGCACATCGTGGTGTATCCCTATAGGCCTTTTCACTTTTCGATCAGCCATAAGTAGCCGTACCGCAGTGGGCTTTGGGTCACCCAAACCCAACTTCTTCTAAATCAAGAGGGGCATGAGATTTATGCTTTCCTCCAGATCACATAATGCTTTTGCAAAATGTAATATCCCGATTGTACATGGAATAGTGAACGCACCCGGATCTTCTTTCTTTTGTACCAGAGATCTTGTAGCTATAGCACTACAATGCTGCATTCTATCATCATCCTCAAAAGTGACCGATCTTTTCTTTGTAACCAGATCTTTCATAAACTTGGCATAACCGGGCATTTGTTCTAAATCATCTACCAAAGGGACATTGATATAAAGTTGCTTTAACATGGTTATAAAACACCGATATTTACCATCCTCGATCTTTTTCTCTAATCTTTGAGGAATGGGGGTGTTTGGCCTAGTCATGGGATTTACCTTTTTAGGCACTTCAGCATCTTTTCTAGTGTTATCTTCTACTTCGCCATTAACCTCTACCACTTCAGTATCTTTTGACACCTTTTTCTCATAAGACGGCATAGGGGGGTCAATGGTTCACTTACCACCGCGATTAGTAATTGCCATACAATGTCCATCATATTTCAAATTTTGGACAGTGTTGCTAGGAAGAGTTCCCGGTTGCCGTGTGTTCACACTCGCAGATAACTGGGCCAATTGTAACTCAAGCTTCTTAATCGATATTTCATGTGTATCGACATTCTACCCAATACCCGCTAAATCATTCCTCAACTCTTTAGTGTGCTAATCACTAGCATCGAACCTCCTCATCATTTTATGCAACATATCCTAAACTAGAGCCATACTACCTCCACCATCCCTAGGAGTAAATTCACGATTTTTAGGAGGAACATAGGGTCCATTTCTTTCTTTTTTATTACCATAGTTACCCCTGTTGAAATTGTTGTCGCGGTTGTAATTTTCTTCTGGAATATAATGACCCTCACGATTATAGTTACCATAGATCTGACCTTGGTTCCCTTGACCTCTGCGCCAATTCTCCTTATTAGAGCCTTGGCCACTCAGTCGGAAACCCCTGTCTGCTCATTTACCGCATAGGAATCCTCTTCATAATAGAACTCATCATTTGGTGGCGGTGGTTTGGACAAGTAGTTGATTGCACTTATCTTTTCTGCACCCCAGTGACATGTTTTAATACCAACACAAGCTCAGTTCTAATCTGAGCCATCTCTTCACGAATCTCATCTGTGGACGGGTTGTGAGTGGATTACACTGCGAAGGTATTTCTCCCAGTATCTAACTTCCTAGTACTCCAAGTTTTATTATTCCGGGAGATTTTCTCTAACTTTTCAGCAATCTCAGCATAAGGACACTCCCCATAAGAACCACCCACTATAGTATCCAACACCGCTTTATTATTATCATCCTGTCCCCGATAGAAGTATTCCTTCAATGACTCATCATCTATGCGGTGATAGGCGACACTTCTCAAAAACGAGGTGAATCTATCCCAAGAACTACTAACTGACTCTCCTAGTAGTGCAACAAATTGTTTACTCTGTCTTTGTGGTTTAGTTTCTTTGAGACCGGGTAGTAGCGTGCTAAGAAAACATCCCTTTGTTTGTACTAAGTGAAAATTGAGTTGTAAGGGAGCTCATTGAACCAAAGAGCAGCCTCTCCCGTCAGTGAGATAGAAAACACTCTTAGCCCTATTACATCCAAGCCCAAGTCAGGACTCCCTACACAGCTTTTACACACTGCCCTTACCTTAGCTATATGGGCATGTGGATCCTCAAAAGGTAGCCCAGAAAACAAACCTCTGGAAGTGAGCATTTGCATCAGGCTGCTAGTTACCACAAAGGTGTGTCCTAGTGGTAGAGGGGGCAAGACAAGTGGCCCATCAGAGTCTACTATATTGTCATAGCCTTTGTAGTATTCTTGGGGCAGTGGAGCGGGATTTTGTCCCCTCAGTTAGTTTTTACCCGGAGCATCGAGTAACAACCGACCATGAACATCTACCGTATCTGAATATTCTGGTTTGGATCATCATTATTAATTCCCAAGTCTCGATTCATGTTGCGTAATGTACGCTCTAATTCGTGATCGTAGTAAACAAGGATTCTCTTCCTCTCCGTGTATTTTGCATACAAGGAAGATGGTTCTGCAAAAATCAAAAACAATAAACAAAGAAAAATTAAGAAAATATCGACTAAACTATAGAAATAAAATTAAGTTAATCTAAAAGCTACTTTCCCCGAAGCGGCGCCAAAATTTGATACGCTCAAACTTACTTCTCAAATAAGAAGTAAAGTGGTCGTATCAAGTAAAGAACCCAACTAATGAGGCTGTGATCATTCCCATGAGGAAAATAGTTCTGACTTAACATCAATCTCTTATTACTACTATTTAGTCAATTGTTTCCTTGGAAAGCACAGACAATAAAAAGGGTTTTTTTTTAAATTCTAAATGAATTAAAATAACTAGCTAAATTAAAGGAGACACTAACAGCTTCAAATGTTGGAGGTTAATCATTTAATAAAAGTAACTAGGGTTTAAGTGCTCCCCACAGGTTCATAACTTGATAATTCTAACTATAACAATTCTTTCCTAGTATCTTCCATGCAAAGTGATAAGTTATGTATTTTTAAATCCTTGGTTCGGCATCTAGAAAATTTCACTCCGTACCTTGGTCCGGCTACGTGTGGTGCTATACTAACCCTCACTTTTACCTCATATTAAGCATCATATTTGAAATTTGACTAAGTTATTACCTCGTACCAATCAATACTAGCCTATTAGATAGAATACAGTAAATCTATGTTGATAATTCTTTTCCTATTATCTACCTCCTTGGTCCGGCAAGTAGCATTAAGGCGAGTTCTAACGTTGTCCATCCGTTAAAAACACTTCTAAGCGAAAGAATTATCAATACATGCAAGACACTATTCTAGAATTGTTATTTTAGTTAGGTTTTACCTCGTTATTCGCCTATGGTTCCCAAAATACTACTTATGGAGTTTAGTTACCCATATTCATAATCACAATATTCAAATATGTAATATAAGAATTCATGCACTTACTCCAATGAGAAAGAATAAAATCCATAAGTTCACTTGATTAATCAACAAAAATCACCAACAATCAATTACTGAAATTAATTGAAGACTAAAGATTCTCCAAAAATGTAATAATAATCACTAAGTCTAATCCACAAAAGAAGCTCAAATAACCAAGAGTCTAACAAAGAGTCTAAATATAATCAAGATTCTAACCCCCAAAACGAGGTTTTTCAAACTATTTATAAAAAAAAATAAAAGCCTATATAAATAAGGACTCTATTTGTTGGAAATCTGTCAAAACATGGCCAAATCGACGGACCTCGCGACGGATCGTCGTGGTCAGGACATGCCATCATAGACTCTGTCGTTCCATACTTGTGCAATTTCTTCTGCTGCTCTCTTCATTACCCCCGACGGCAGGTATGACGGATCGTCATTGGCACAACGCTCTGTTGGGGTTTTCCGTTCCATAACACTTGAACTCTTGAAAATTGGATACTGGACTACTTCTGTGATCTTCATGACGAACCAGCAGGATGGACCGTCACGAATACGATGGTCCGTCACTCACTCCGTCACCCCACACATGGTCAAACTTCCCTATCTTCCTTCAGCAGCTGCACTACGATCCCACCTACGGACCGTCACAGGCACGAAGGACTGTCACAAGCTTCGTAGGTGGTACTTTTCTGCATTTCTTGCTCAAAAACCTCCGCATTCATCTTTTAGATAGATTTCTTGCAAATAATGATAAACTTACATAAAAATTAGTACAAAAAGGCTTTTGGACACACTAAACTTAAGGAAAAAGTACTAAAAATACCGTGAAACCAAGGTATATCAACTTGCTTATCGCATTGTGTAAATAGTGGATTGGGATGTCTTATATGTATGAAATGGTCATGTCGACAACCCTCAAACTACTGTTCCTGCACCTCTGGTTACACACTACCTGCTCGCCGAAGTGGATATTGATGGAATGGGGGCCTAAAATAACATATGTCTTCCTATAATACCCTATAGTACGGTCCCTCATACTGTGCTCTATATTATTTTGGGTATCACGAATCCGTTTAGAAAGGTCCTCTGTAGTCTAAGCGAAAGCCTGTATGCAAGAAGTATCTACATCATCAGATAGGATGCTACGCTGCAATCTCTGATCATATGATGTCCCAAACCATCAACATAACGATGAACTCTATCTCTCGTTGTACGTATAATACCTAGTTCTTTTCTGGAAAATATTTAAACATGTGGCTATAATCTCTCACACTCATGGTTACTTGATTCAGATTGATAAATTGTCAAGATGGGTCTCTAAAACCTCCCGTGGAAAATAGTTATGAAAGAAAGGCCATACAGGAGTCCTCCTAGTCTTCTAATGAAGCATTAGGTCCTCTAGATCACTCCGATGACTCATACCAAAGGATGGTTACATCATGTAGCCGAAAAGAAGCCAACTTGACAGCCTCTGTGATGGAGGCATGCATCACCCTCGATTATCTATATATATGGTGTATAAAGTCATGGGGATCCTTGGTTGGAATATATATTGTAAATAACATATTTTCCAAATTAAATAAGTCTTTTACCTTTGAAATTTTTTATCAATCTTTCCGAGTATCTACTCCTGACTCCAGTAGAAACTCTTGAATAGAAACCATCTCCCTCATGACCTTCTCCCCAGTATTTGGTGGAGAAACAATAGGTACTGGATTTCCTATGTCCCTAGCTTCCTCAAGTAAAAATGGAACTAACAAGGGTGAGGGGACTACATCTCCTCGGGCTTTAACATGTGTCATGGAGTAGAAATAGGGTTACTTGAGATTCATTTTTTTCTTCTGAGAGAAATCCATCCCTTTGACCTAGTGGGGAACGGTAGTAAATTCCCTTGAATTCATACGTATTTCTCGATCTATTCATCGGTGAAGGATGTCCACCCTATCTAATCCACGTTCAAGTTGAAGAAGACTTGCGTTAAAAAGTATTTGCATCTAAGTCTCATCTATTTAGAGGTGAAGGGTAACAACCTTATCTATTCTTCGTTCAAGTCAGAGAAAATTTATATTGAAAGTATTTGCATTTAAGTCACATCTATTCTAAGGTAAAGGATATAAACATTATAAATTTGGCCTTCAAGTCATAGGAGACTTTTGTTGAAATATATTTTCATTTAAGTCACATTTTATTCAGGGTGAAGGATGTGCATCTTATATAATGCGTGATTAAGTTGGAGAAGACTTATGCTGAAAGAAAGATATTTCCAGCTAAGTCGTTTCTATTCATCGTTTAAGTATGTGCACCTTATCTTGTCACACCCGGTGAGAACACCCCGGATGCGACCGGCGTCTTCGTCCTCTCGAAGGACTCAGACAAGCCCTTAACATTCGTCATAACATGTAATCAGTAAGAATTCCGGAAAATTAAAAACTTTTAACATACTATTGAAGTATACTTAAGACTTTATACTATCATTCACTGACAATGCGATATTCTAAGAAATCGTTTCACATATATATAACCATCTAAAGAGTGCAAATCTAGACTTTTCCAAGAACAGTTATTAGGCTGTATAAGCCTTTACAAAAAACTCCAAAGCATATAAATTGGAATCTAATACTCTTAAATTCTACTAATGTCTTCATTAAGTTGGAAAATGGAATTTAGAATCCTCGAACATGAGGACCTACCAATACTTGGAGAAAGAGTTCCAAGCTTCTTCAAATCGGCCTCCTTAAACTTCAACAGTCGAAACCTACAGTTGTAGTAATATAAAGTAATGGGGTTAGTACGTCACATGTATTAAGTATGGGTGGTTGAACATAAAACATAAGGACATTCATGAAAAAGGATCATTTATCGTTTCATTAGAAAACATTCTAAGTCATACAAAAGTCTTTAATGCACACACCATATAACGTATATAGGTTAAGTATTCCATCAAAATACATATTTTCATAGAGTAATGTTAACATTTCATATTCAATAGATCATATGAACATAATATACAAAACACTTACCAATTATCGCATCCCCATCCTACAAATGCAATTACCATGGGAAGCCCCATAACCCACACAACCAAGTAGATAAAATACGAGACCATAACTAAAGCTTTGCTTCATGTAACTTGTACCATAAGTAGTCAACACTTCATATAACAATATAACATATTAATATATTCGTCATCATAACCAGCATCATATAAGAGTAACATCATGTATCGTAATCATCATACCTTTCATATTATCTTATTCCATAAGAACAATATCCTAGGACTTCCCTTAGAGTCAACTTGTGCAATGTCTAGGTAGAGTCCCATACCCCTACCTACACTAAGTAGACTCCTCAAGTCACCCTAGTTGATGTTCACGTACTTGTCTTTCATTTTTTTCATGAGATAAAATTCTCCTTAACCGACATAGACCATGTGAGCTAAACATGGAATCCCGTGTCTTCCCCTTACAGAAAATAGGTGATCTACCAGCCAAAGTAGAACCTACATGACATAGCTTTCTAGGTGGATCCACTAGCTAGTATCCTATGGTGGCAACACAGTTCAAGAACTAGGAGATGTATTAGAAACCTATAGTTCCACATTACATGGAAACCTCAATCTCATGAGAATCATTGAGAACCTACCTTCCACTAGGGAAGGCACACTTCTCCTATCTAGTGTATCGTTGTTTAGATTAAGTCCCTTTTCTTCAAATAACATTTATGTTTTTTTTCATCATAAACTTATCATAGCTAATAGGAGGTTAACTCCCTGTATAAACATGATCATGAGCCCTTTAAGGATTAAATGAGAAATTCCTTTCATCGCAACCCTTTATATGTGAGATTGACATAACATAGTCATCTTGTGTAAAGCATACAAGAGAATATCATAGCTTATGTTTTCGTAGTCTTATCATGATCTCACATTTAACATGGTCATACCCCAGCATATACACATAAAAACATCATACATACTTTCATAACCTAACAACATTAGAAGACTTACCTCTCGCTTCCAAGAACCTTATTCATCTTACAATATTCATAATCATACTTAGTGAAATACTCAATAACAAAATCAAGAACAACTCATAATATTATGTACAATATCAATGCATAACGTAGGATAAGGGGGGTTGTTAAAGGGTTCATTGAAGTCTTTATCCCAATCCTTACATTTACACGTTATCAAATACCATAAACAGCCCATTCAAAACTACCAATTAGATAAATATAATGTATGACACATCATTGAAACATTATCCATCAAATACTCAATAATTCGTGTGAAGTTAGATATGGAAAACATTTTTTTTTCGTTGGAAAGCATAAATCTAGGGTTAGGAAGAAAATCCGTTTTGTAGAGTAAAAACCCTAGTATTGATGTTCTTGAAAAGTTATCTTGAAATGACCTCTTGGTCAATGGAATACCAAGAGTTAAAAACCAATACCTTATAGATGAACAATCCACGAAAATCTATTGGAAACTTCGAAACCTTCGTCTTCTTCCTTAAGCTTTTCTTGTTCTTCAATAGAGTTTGAAAAAGAAAGCGTTCTTGAGAGATTGAGAGAACTTTCGTTTTGATGTAATTTTGGACGTGTAAAAGTGGTTTTAAACTGACCTATTATATGTATATAGTCGTCCCATGAATTACCCAAAAGACCCTCAACTTAAATTACCAAAATGCCCCTCCTAAATTGACTAAAATTAGGAGAGCATTTGAATTAGCCAAATCTGAAAATTTGTTAAGGATTTAGGCTTTGAGTAGGAATTCTAACTAATTTATTAAGTTTCTAATTTAATTAATTAAGTGACCTAGGGTAATTACTAAAGTACCCCTAAGTCACTATGGCCATAATCAACTCCTTTGGACCATCCTAGGTTAGGTACCAGGATGTTTCATTAGTTAGTTACCCGGCTAGGGTCACCCGGTTAGGTTTTTGGATTTTGAGTAAACTAGTTAGTTTATTTCGTTTAGTCCTAGGTTATATAGATATTTAGGTAAGTTAGTTAGAGCATAGGATTTGTTAGGAAGTTATTCCCAATGTGGCTTTACCCGCACGCGCGCCTGCTGCCTAGCCGCCCTAACCAAATTCGGCTGGGGCTTGGTCACTTGGTCTCTTGCACATGTGCTTGCACATGTGTTTCACATATGATTGCACTTGTGTTGCTGCATTTCTTGTCCATGGACCCTTACTATGTCCTTGGGCACTGCTTAATCTACATGATCATTTTAAATGATCACGTGGTATGGTACCTAGGCTTGTTTCACATATGATTGCACTTGTGTTGCTGCATTTCTTGTCCATGGACCCTTACTATGTCCTTGGGCACTGCTTAATCTACATGATCATTTTAAATGATCACGTGGTATGGTACCTAGGCTTGAGACTGGGATACCTCGTAATGTGTAGAACTAAGAAATTAATATTTTAGCTTAGAGTCTCCATTGCATATCTTGAATTGGATCATTTGAACATCAACGTATACCATAATACTTAGAAATTGGCTAAACAACAAAGTGTATTTTATGTTAGTTGTTAATACATAGAAATTGGCTAACACCCTTAAGCCAATATTCTCTAACATGCCGAATATTACTCAATATTGGGCATTGGGATGTCTAAGTACCCCATTACATATTCTTAAAACCTAATATACTCTTAACTAGACAATTACATTTTCTAGAATGTTACATATCTATTCCTCATAAAAGTCGGAGGAGACTTGCATTGAGAGATATTAGCATTTAAGTCGCATCTATTCGGAGGTGAAGGATGTTCACCATATCTATTCAAATTTCTAGTTGGAGGAGACTTGCGTTGAAAGATATTTGCATTTAAGTCGCATCTATTTAGAGGTGAAGGATGTGCACCCTCTCAATTCTACGTTCAAGTCAGAGAACAACTGCATTTAAAGATATTTGCATTTTAGTCGCATTTATTGGGAGGTGAAGGATGTACACCCTATCTATTCCGCATTCAAGTTGGAGTTGACTTGTGTTAAAAGATATTTTTATTTAAGTCAGATTTATTCAATAGTAAAACATATGCACCCTATGTTTTCTATGTTCACATCATGGGACGCTTGCGTTGAAAGTTTTTTGCATTTAAGTCGCATCTATTCAAACTTTAAGGAAGTCCACCCTATCTATTCTCCATAAAAGTCGGAGGAAACTTGCGTTCAAAGATGTTTTCATTTAAGTCGCATATATTTGTAGGTGAAGGATGTGCACCCTGTCTATTGTACATTCAAGTTAGAGGAGACTTGAGTTGAAATATTTTTGCATTAAAGTCACATACATTTGGAGGTTTAGGATTTGCACCCTATCTATTACACGTTCATGTCAGAGGATACTTACTTTGAAAGATATTTTCATTTATGTCACATCTATTCGAAGGTGAAGGATAAGCACCCTATCTTGTCCACGTTGAAGTCAAAGAAGGATTACGTGGAAAGATAAACATTCAGATCCTACCGATGGACATATATTCAGATCCTCCTGATGGATCATCTTCATCATCCTACAGATGGACACTCATTTAGATCCTATCATTTGATCATCCTCATTCAACTAACCGATGGACATGCATGTATATCCTCTCATAGGATCCTCATTATTTGTCCTACAGATGGTCATGTATTTATATCCTACTGATGGATCATCTTCATTCGTCGCATCGTAAGAGATGCTACCTTTTCATTCATTTTGTCGCTACTAATGAGTTCTATATTTGTTTTTTTCGAGAAAATCCAAGAGGAAGCATTCCTAATTGAGCCACAAGTGTGTACCACTTTAACAAGAATGCCACATAAAATAAAACCTTTTGGAGGTAAGTCCAGGCAATTTTGGGGGGGTGGAAGCGGATTTGTAAGAGGGCAAAGTGCCTGTTATATACACATACATAATGACCTTTCATCTTTGCTAAAAGACGATTGGCCTTTACTATTTACACAGTAACTTGACCTCTACTATTTATACAGTAACTTGACTCTTACTATTCATGATTAGGACTTTTTTGTCCTTTAGTATTCATGAATAGGACACTGACACTTTTACTTTTACGACTTTTTACAAAGAACAAATAAACTTTTGGCCAAATGGCCGACATACTACTTTCTACTTTATTTAATGGCCTTTATATTTTTATATATGGCCGACAATGATTATGACTAATTTGTACATATATCTTTATGTCTATTTTTCCTTATCTTCTTCTTCTTAGTTTATTCCAGTTATACTCCCGGGACATAGTTATCTTCGCCATTGCATTTTGAACATAGATGGTCTGGATATTTTTGACCTATCAACTTGCAGTATCTTGTCATCAAATTAGGAGAAATAAAATTTTTCCTTATAGCTCTTGTTGTTGGTGTAGCTTCTGGCCTTAATAGACTTAATATCCATTGTCGTACTTCTTCAATATCTGCTGCTCTTATATCTCTTCAATTGGAGTATATCATTGTTTGATCTCTGTTGTAATAGCTCCAGATTGCATTTTCATTTAAGTAGTTGTTTGATAACTCATTTAATATAGTAGCTATTCCGATAGTTCTTTTATTTGCATAGAATTCCGGAATATCTACTCTTTGTATTTCTTCCTGGGTGTCTATCTTTTCAGGGATTATCATTTCCCTAGTCAGCCCAATTTTTATAACTTGTATTGTAGGTTTGACTTCGTCATACAATATCTCTGTCGTAGCTGCGTAGAACTTTATATAAAAATGAGTACCTTTGGTTATTCTTTTATACTGTAACTGGTATCTTGGATATCTCGTCTCCTGTTGTCGTATATACGGTATTTAATAGTCCATAATTGTAGAAAGTTGCTACTAGGTTTGGATTAGTTCCTGGTTGTGCATTTAATTTATTATATCCTTGTAAATGCTGGTTTATGTAGTCTTCGTCAGGGTTTCTCGTATTTTTAGCTTTAGGGTTCTGGTTGAGAAAAGTCTGTACTTTGTATATATTTTCTATATACATTCTGGTAATGTGGTTATATGTTTGTTTTTCTGAATCTAGGCTGGCTTTGTAGGTATTTATTTGTGGTGGTATGAATATATCTTTCTGGGTACTTTAAGGAGTATATGGTTTTGAGAATAACTTATTCAAGTTTATATTTGTGTATTTTACTTTAGTCTCCTCCTTTTTCGTAGGTTGTCCTGCTGTAGATGTGCTGGCTGTAGCTGCATTTAAACAAACATTGTTATGAGTTTTTTGGAGTTTCCCAGCGTCTCCTTCTAGTTCTGAAATTATTGCGTCTTCCGATTGACGTAGCTCCGCATGTTTATAGTCATGCTGCTGACTTATATTTTTCATCTTTTGTAGCTCTTTATCCATACTGCCCACTTTCGCAGAAAGTGTAGTAATGGCTTTGAGTATTTCTTCCATCTTATCTTGTTCAGTTTGGGTTCCTTTTTCTTGATAAATAGTCTGCAACAAGATTCTTGTCAGTCTTAATTACTTCAATTGTAAATGTAAAATTTAATATATTCAATACTAATCTCCTTATTTCTTTTGTTGTAACTGAATCTTCTAATTTTTTTGTTATCCACCATTTTACCTGTGTATTATCTGTTCTTACAATAAATTTATTGTAAACAATATATGGTTCAAATGCTAATTAACATTTATATAATGCGAATAATTCTTTTCTATTTATTTCTCATTTTATTTATGCTTTTGTATAAGATCCTGAATTATATCTGCAATGGTGTTCTATTTTTTCTTTTTCATATTTGTATTTTAAGACTCCTCCATAACTATGATCACTTGAATCTGTTTCAACAATATAAGTAAATGTTTTATTTTCATCAGGAAAATATAGTTTTGGTAATTTTTTACATAAATTCTTAATATTTCTTATATGTTCTTTATCTTTATTGTCAAAATAATATTCTACATCTTTTTTAAGTTTTTTATGTAATGGTTTTAGATGTTCTGCTAATTTTGGTATATATTCTCTTACCTGATTTACTAATCCTAGAAAGAATTGTAATTTCTTTTTTGTATCTATATTTTCATCAATAGTAATTATTTTTTGTATTATATGAGTTTGCATTTTTATTCCATTTTTATCTATTTGTATTCCCAGAAATTCTATCTGTGATTTCATAATTTCTGTTTTCCTTCTACTTAAACTTATACCTGAGTGTTTAATTATGTGTATGAATTTTTCTAATAATTTTATTTGTTCATCTTGTGTCTTAGAATATAGTAATATATCATCTATATATACAATACAATTTTCTAATTGGTTAAAACAGTTATCCATAAAATGTTGGTATCTACCTGGTGCATTTTTATATCCAAAAGGTAAAACATTTCATTCATAGAATCCTTGCGGTACTGCGAATGCTGTTAATTATTTAGATTCTTCTTCTAGTTTTAGATGGTAAAATCCTGATTTACAGTCAAATTTACTAAAATAATTATATCCTTGTATTTGTCTTATTTTTAGTATTTTGTTTGGTATTGGATAATTGTATGTTTTAGTTTTAGCATTTAGATTACGATAATCTATGACCATTCTACTTTTACCTCTTTTTTGTTCACTATGTTTTATGACTATAAATGCTGGACTTGTATGTTTACTATTGCTTTTTGTATGTAATTATTTTCTAATAATTCATCTATATGTATTTTAAATTCTTTTAAATCATCAAAGTTATATTTTAATGGTTTCTGTGTTATTATACTATTTTCATCTATTAATTCAATTTTTACTTTTGTCTTATGTTTTTCCCATCCTTGTAATGGATCTTCACTATATAATTGTTCTAGTTGTTCATTAAGTATTTTAATTTTGTCTATTGCAAATATAATAATTTCTAATTGTGTTATTTGTTTATTATTTATATTTTTCATTTCTTGGTTTATCTTTTCACTTCCTTTTATCCATTCCATAGGTTTTCGTTGTTTATTATTTACTCTTTTTGCTCCTATTTTGTTTCCGCATGGTGTGGTAAACCACCAATGTGTCTTTGTTATTATATGTGGATAAAATCTATCTAAAAATGGCATTCCTAATAACATATCTTTTGTGGTAAATTCAAAATGATACATTTCTTCTATTGTTAGTATCTTATCCCGTATTTGTATTTTTATATTTTTTGCTTTATATTTAATCATACTTCCTTCATTATTAAATCCTGTTACTACCATAGGTGTTTTTAGTTTTTCCCATTTATCTTCTGGTAAACAATTATATTTACATATATTCGCTTCTGCTCCTGTATCTATCATAGGGGTATAATATCTGTTGTGATATCCTTCTACAATAATTTTTGCAAGTATAAATATTTTCATTAATCATTTTGTTCTTTTTATAATTATTTTCTTATTTTGACAAGTTATTGTTAATTGTTCATTTTCTATGTTGTATGGTTTAACTTTTTCTAACCATTTTATTCCTAATGTAATATTATGGTTTCCTTGGTATATTTTGAATGGTATTACTAAGGGTATTCCTCCTATAATTATTTCCTTTTCCGTTGTTTCTTCATTTGTGCCTACTATCTCACTAGGTAATCCAGGGCATGTATGTCCTGTTCTTATAATTTCTTCTTCTAATATTAATTCTCTTGTTATGTAATTTTCTTCTTGTCCTGTATTTATTAAGATTTTATATTTTCTTTGGTCTACTATTCCTGTTATGAAGTAATGATATGGTGTTAATAGTAGACCAAAGAAAATATAAAATCTTAATAAATACAGGACAAGAAGAAAATTACATAACAAGAGAATTACTATTAGAAGAAGAAATTATAAGAACACGACATACATGCCCTGGATTACCTAGTGAGATAGTAGGCACAAATGAAGAAACAACGGAAAAGGAAATAATTATAGGAGGAATACCCTTAGTAATACCATTCAAAATATACCAAGGAAACCATAACATTACATTAGGAATAAAATGGTTAGAAAAAGTTAAACCATACAACATAGAAAATGAACAATTAACAATAACTTGTCAAAATAAGAAAATAATTATAAAAAGAACAAAATGATTAATGAAAATATTTATACTTGCAAAAATTATTGTAGAAGGATATCACAACAGATATTATACCCCTGTGATAGATACAGGAGCAGAAGCGAATATATGTAAATATAATTGTTTACGAGAAGATAAATGGGAAAAACTAAAAACACCTATGGTAGTAACAGGATTTAATAATGAAGGAAGATGATTAAATATAAAGCAAAAAATATAAAAATACAAATATGGGATAAGATACTAACAATAGAAGAAATGTATAATTTTGAATTTACCACAAAAGATATGTTATTAGGAATGCCATTTTTAGATAGATTTTATCCACATATAAAAACAAAGACACATTGGTGGTTTACCACACCATGCGGAAACAAAATAGGAGCAAAAAGAGTAAATAATAAACAACGAAAACCTATGGAATGGATAAAAGGAAGTGAAAAGATAAACCAAGAAATGAAAAATATAAATAATAAACAAATAACACAATTAGAAATTATTATATTTGCTATAGACAAAATTAAAATAATTAATGAACAACTAGAACAATTATATAGTGAAGATCCATTACAAGGATGGGAAAAACATAAGACAAAAGTAAAAATTGAATTAATAGATGAAAATAGTATAATAACACAGAAACCATTAAAATATAACTTTGATGATTTAAAAGAATTTAAAATACATATAGATGAATTATTAGAAAATAATTACATACAAAAAAGCAATAGTAAACATACAAGTCCAGCATTCATAGTTATAAAACATAGTGAACCAAAAAGAGGTAAAAGTAGAATGGTCATAGATTATCGTAATCTAAATGCTAAAACTAAAACATACAATTATCCAATACCAAACAAAATACTAAAAATAAGACAAATACAAGGATATAATTATTTTAGTAAATTTGACTGTAAATCAGGATTTTACCATCTAAAACTAGAAGAAGAATCTAAACAATTAACAGCATTCACATTACCGCAAGGATTCTATGAATGGAATGTTTTACATTTTGTAAAAAGTCGTAAAAGTAAAAGTGTCAGTGTCCTATTCATGAATAGTAAAGGACAAAAAAGTCCTAATCATGAATAGTAAGAGTCAAGTTACTGTGTAAATAGTAGAGGTCAAGTTACTGTATAAATAGTAAAGGCCAATCGTCTTTTAGCAAAGATGAAAGGTCATTATGTATGTGTATATAAGAGGCACTTTGCCCTCATAAATAAAACAAGCCTCTTCAAAAATTCCTCTCTCTACTACTTCTTACAAATCCGCTTCCACCCCCCAAAATTGTAAAATTTATTAAATTTTATTTTTATTTATTTGATAGTTCAAAATATATTTTATATAATTTTAATTAAGTTTATCTATAATTATCCTTATTGGTAAAAATTTAGAATTATTTATCAATAAAGTTTAATAACATTATTTTTTTCACAGACGGTTGAATAGTTCAAATATTTATTCATTTTTATCAAATCATTAGTTATTAAATTGCATATTTTACATGTCATTAGTTACCTTCATTGAATTTTTTAATATTCATTTTATTTGTTACATTATTTAATATTCATTTTTATATTTCGCACAGTCTAGAAATTTATCCAGATAAGAATACGATGTTCATACACAAATATTTTATTAACTAGTGGTTTTGGTCCACGGTTTTAAGATAGTGATATTGTACTATAGGTGGTTTTTTATTTTTTATTTAAGCTATTTCTTGGTGATTAAGTTATGGGTGGTGGAAAAAAATTTTGGGGTGTAATTTAGAGATTTTGATATTCTTTTAGTATTCATTATTTTTTCAGGTAAAAGCTCACTAGAGATCCAACCTTCAACCCCCTAACCACCACCCAAAAGGCCCCAACCGATATCTTCTCCTATCATTGTTTATTCATGCTTTTGTCCGGCGAATTATCTCCACCGATAATTGATATATTATGACTTTACGGGATTTCTAACACATTTAATCCAAGAGTTATGTGTGTCTTGGGAAATTTTGCATTAGAACTAATGCTTATTGTGTCATATTTGCAAAAAATAGCCTCGGACGAGGGCAAGAGAGAGGATAGATGAAATTTTGTAGAATGAACAATACACAGAGGTGACCTATGGACCATAGGTCCCCTCAAAGTCCTTCATTGTTCGAGTGAAAAGATCATCATAAAAGTCTGACAGTGTGCGGAACTATAGATTCAAGAGACGTGGCGTAGGTCGACCCACGGGCCATCCTGCATATCCATCGATGGATCAGAGAGTTTGGAATTCGAGTACGTGATGAAAAGTTCAAGTGTGGAGCCACGAAAGAGGACCCACGGACCATACTGCAGACCCGTTGTTTGTATAAGAGAGCTGAAGATTCTGTCCTTTGTGTAAAAGTTCCAAGTATAAACCTACGAAAGGGACGTACAGACAGGAAGGTCGATCCAGAGTTTGTAGGTCAGTATTATTAATCAAAGTCACGTCTAGAAGTTTTATTTCGTTTTTTTAGGACATGTTTTTCTATAAATAGGGTATGTATAGCTCATTTTTGGGGGTTAGACATTATTGTTTACTTTTATTCCTTGGTATTTTCTTGCGTATTAACATTCAAACTTTAGAAATTTTGATTTATGACGATTTTGGTATTGAATTTAAATTGGAGATTCCGAGTTTCTTCTACGTTAATCGTAATTTCATGAATTCTTTTTATCAAGATATGAATAGTGTTCTTCCAAGCATGAGTAACTAAATCAGCAACTAGGGTTGTGGGAACCATGAATGATTAACAACGTAAGAATAATAACTAAGTAATTCTTGAATAGTGTTGATGCATGCATTGGCAATTTTGTCGCTTAAAAGTCTTTTTAATGAATGCACGCATTAGAACTCGCCTTGTCACTACTTTTCGGACCAAGGATGTATCTAATAGTATAATGTCAATTGGTGCAAGGATAAAAACTAAGTCATACATACATGTGATGTCTAATTTGTGGGAAAGGTAAGCGTTAGTAAATTATACACATGTAGCCGAACCAAGGTGCAGAGTGAAATTTCCTATTTGGAGGACCACTCACTTGGGGATAAATAGCTTACCAACTTCTCTTGTGATACACTAGGAAAGGATTACCATTATAAGGATTACCGCGTTAAGAGTTTGTGGGGAACACATATGCCTTAGTTTCTCTCTCTCTCTCTCATTGATAACAACAAAGTTCGAATCTTGCCTACTTGTTACCTATCAACCATAAGTTATTTAATTCACAAAATAAAAAGAACCTTTTACTTACTTGTCTCGTAAATAAGTTGGCTAAATAAATATAATAGTGAGTTAAGTTTAAGTCTCAACGATATTCCTCGTAGGATCAACCCCAACCTACAAATTGGGTACTTTATTTGACAACGATTGCTTATACTTATTTAGGGACGTGTAATTTGAGTGTATTACTAACAAAAAAACCAAAATCCCATCACTATAAATTATATATTACCTCCTCTATCTTCTTCATTTCCACCAGAAATCCACCACTACCTTTGCCACAAAACCACAGCTAAAACTATCTATTGAAACAACCACCTCCATAGCTGGAAAATCACCAAACAACCCCCAAATCGCCCATTTAACCTTACTTTCCAGAAACCATTTCCATCTGAAACAAACTGAAACACCACCTTAAACCATCCCCTCTTCCATCAAAAACCATCACCAAAACAAAACAAAACCCCGGCCAGATTCCCCCAAGCTTCCTTCTCCTCTCCTTTGTTTGTTGTTTGCTGCCAGCGCTAATAACGACATCCAAGCTACCCTTACAATCAGAAAACAACTCCACAAGAAACGACCATTAACACCCATAATTTCCGACGAGAAATCACTAGATCTGCAGCAAGACGCAATGGAAAAACAACCAACTCAAAACAACAACTATCGAACCAGCCATTGAAATCCGCAAATCGGCGACCAAGTCCCCTTCCCCTTTCCCGTTAACATTACTCTTTATTTTATCGTTCATTAACAACACCATGAGCTCTTGACCATGTTTGAACGACGAAGTAAAGAAATAACAACTCTTGTGAGCTCGAAACAACAAGACAACCTACCAAGCTCCGCCAAAGGGCAACCAATGAAAACCGTTTTCAAATCTGGCTGGAAATCTTACCTCTGGTAACCCTCTTTTATTTTCCATATTTAATAATATTTCTTTTTGTTATTGTCTATTAAATGATTTTATATACGGTGGATTTTGGTGATTATCATTATTGTTTTCGTGTTGTTGATTCTTGTTATTATTATAATTTGGTATTGGTATAAAGTATTTGATAACAGATGGACCTTTGAACATTCTATAATAGATATTTGTTCAACTTAATGTCATTTATTTAATTTAATTTGATTATGCTCGAATGTTTCTTTATGTTAAATCTCCATAACTAAAGTTATTCTAGAAGCTTCTATGAAGGAAAGCTAATAGAGGAAGAGAGAAAATCACGTACAATTTTATTTCATATTTTCATTTTTACATTAAGAGAGTGAACTTCTTCTATTATAGACATTATCAACTAGTTAGGCATATTCATATTAACATATTAGATGACTAATTTTCCCTCAAATAACTTCTAACCGATTTAATGATAGTTAAACTGACTGTTAATACATCAGCTTGCATCTCTTGGTTCAACTCTCCCCCTCAAGTTGATGGCTTGATTATGTCTCTTAGTCCCAGCTTTCTTATTGACTATTCATGTTGAACTCTTCCTAACCCCTTTGTGAGTATATCTGCTTGTTTTTCTATAGTAGAGACATGATTTTTTCTAATCATTCCTTGACTTATTCTTTCTCTTACAAAATGTCAGTAAATATTTATGTGCTTAGTTCTATCATGCAATATAGTATTAGAAGCAATTTGAATTGGAGCTATGACTGACCTCCTAGTTTTTAAATAAGCACCCCAATCTGAGTCACAGTAGGCAGATAGTTGATTACTGTTCTTAGCAGGAATTAATAAACCCAAACCAGGTTTATCCTTTATATATCTTACTACACTTAGTTCGGCATCCTTATGAGACTTCATAGGACAATGCATATATGGCTGAGAACTTGCACTACAAATGTTATATCACTTCTAGTTATACTTAGGTATAGTAACATTCCTACTAGCCTCTAATACATAACCGGATCTTTTAGTGCATCATCATCACTTGATGCTTCATGTTGTATAGTTCTTTCATACACTACAGTTTTCAAGTTTCACATTGGTTTCAAGTGGAGTACTAGCTGGCTTTGCTCCACATTAACTTTTTTCTGATATTAATCCTTGATCATATTTTCTTTGACACATCACTATTCCCTCGTGTGACCTTGAAACTTCTATTCCCAGAAAGAATTTAAGTTCTCCAAGATCCTACATTTTGATCATTTCTTGAATATCTTTTCTATCTTGATTTATCAATTTTTTATAGGTCCCAACAACTAATAGATCATCCACATATACAAGAGGGAACACAAACTTTCCTTCTGTCATTTTTGTGAATAATAAAAAATAATCATGGCTCTGAGTGAATCTCATCTAGACAAGAGCATCAATCAATTTTCTATTCCATTATATTGGAGCTTGTTTTAGTCTTTATAGTGATTTGTAAAGTTCGAAAACCTTTTTACACTCCCGTTCTCTAGAAAACCCTTCAGGAACCTGAATATATATTTCCTCAATAATATCACCATTGAGTAATGCATTGTGAACATCTATCTAATAAGTGCACCACTTATTGAAAGTTGCAAGGGCAACTAGGGACGTGACAGTGGTCATATGTGAGAAGGTTTTCGAATAATCCATCCCAGCCTGCTGATTGAACCCCTTTTCCACTAATCGAGCCTTATATCTTTCAACTTCCACTGAGGCTTTATACTTTTATTATAAATCCATTTACAACCAATAGGAGTTTTTCACATGGCATATCTATAATGGACCAGGTATGATTATGCTCTAGAGAAGCCATCTCAAGTTTTATAGCATGAATTTAAGAGGGATATTTGACATCTTGAGTAAAAGATGTAGATTCTTGGGTTAAAGCAAAAACAGATAGAGCATGTTGAAAATATTTAGAGAATTGAGTGTTAACACATAAAGAGAGGGGATAGGAACAAGAATAAGATGAGATGAAGTTATTCATCATGGTAGGAGGATGTTTGAGTCTTACGGATTTTCTGAGTTCAACACCACAAAGGTGGACAGGTTTTGTATGTGATGAACATGCAGGTTTAGGATGAGATTCTTGTGTATGAGATGATTGAGTGACTCTAGACTAGGAGAGTGATGAGGTTGTGATTGAATGCTGGCCTACAAAATAGGAATATCCAGTATAGGAAAGAGTGGAGTGCCAAATGACTTAACATTAGTGAAAGGAAAAACTTACTCTTGAAACACTACATTTTGACTAGTGAAAAAGGTTTTGGAGTGGATATCATACCACTGATATCCCTTCTTAGTTACGGCGTATCCCATAAACACAACAAGAATAGATTTGGAAGCAAATTTATCAAAGGATTTGGTTGTAGAGGCATAGCTTAGGCACCAAAAACTCTGATATGAGATAATAGGGGAGGTTGATCATATGATAGTTCATAAGGAGACTTAAAATGAAGAAGTTTGGAGGGGATTCTATTTAGTAGATAGACTGCAGTGGTTACACATTATCCCCAAAATTGTAAAGGAAGGGAAGCTTGAAATTTGAGTGACTTCTCTATACCTAAAATGGTTTGGTGTTCCCTAACTTTATTATGTTGTAGAGTATAAACACATGAACTTTGATGGATTATGACCAGTTGAGTAAAAATGATTTAAAGTTATTCTTGAAGAATTTACACCCTTTGTCTATACTTAGCACTTCAAAAAATGTAGAAACCACATTGTTTATTTCTTGTAACGACCCATAAAACTACTAAGTGAAAGTAGAGTTAACGAGTTTTATTTTAAATTTGATATGAGGTTTTGAGTTGTAAATTGAGCCCAGAACTTAGGTTGAGGAATTCAGGGTTTAAGAGTCAAAGTATGACACTCCAAGGACCAACCAACAGGTCCTTCATGAGGGCCCTAAATCCTAAACCCCAAGACCACACGAAACTAAAAAAGGGTCAAATATATAGTGACTTGAGAATGGGTCCTACGCTCCGTAGGTCTATCCATGCCCCATCGATGGACTTCGTGGGTCATGTTACAAAATGGAAATCCACAAAATCAAACCACGAGTAGGCAAGATGGCTCGTGGACCGACTCACGATCTATGGGTAGGGGGTTCTTGGGTTTGACCTAGTTTGTTATCAAAGTCGCAGCAAAGATGGGGATGGTGTGTTAAAGTCATTTTAAGTTTAGTTAAGTTGTGGGCGATTATGATTGGTCAATTAAAGTATTTAATGGGTCTTAAAGCATTAAATCATTCTTTTCAATTCTTTATTTTTAAACAATCAAATTAGAAATATCCTCTCCTAAAAATTCTCTCTAGAACCCTCAATTGTAGAAGAAGGATAAAAGATTCAAAGCTCAAGATAACATTTTTTTCAAGTAATTTTCGTGGCGTTATTCCCTGAGAGGTATGGTAGTCTTCATCCTTAATTAAAATTCATTCAAAAAGCCCTATTACAAGTGATTTCAAGTTTCCAAATCCCATAAAACCTGGGGGTTTTCAATATAACCATGGGTCTAATTCCAAATTTTTTAAAGGTTTTAGTGTAATGAATTAGTAATTAATTGTCGATCTAATGATGAATTTTTGTGAATTGTGAAGGATTCCCCATGTACCCATGATTTCCCCCAATTTCAAAAGTGAATAAATGTGATTTAGGATTGCTTGATCATTAAGTATGCTGAATTGTTTAAGCTTATATTTATTTAGTTCATTGAATAATGTCACTACTCATGACTAACTGCAGTATTCTAGGGTTTGTTGGTGAATCGTGATTCATGGCCTTGAGAGGAAAAGTATGAAGGACTTGTGTATGATTATGATAAGAAGTATACAAATGTGAGTTAAAGGAAAGTTTATTGATCATGTTTATAATGTAATAGTGTTACGATTGAAGGCTTATTCTCATTCAAAACTCATCTAGATGATGATAGAATGTGAAGGGTTTATTTAATGTATTGTAAACTTTGAATTGGTAGGCTTATACATCATGTTGTTGAAAGAAATAATGTATTGATGATTAAAGTATCTTAAATTGGTAGGCTTCTGCATCCTATTCTTCTATTGCTGATGTATTTGGCTTAATGAACATGAATCCATAGTCCTATGGCGTTCCTTTCATAAATGACCTAATTTAAAGACGACTCTTGAATCGATAGGACTAAGGCATTCCTTTCATAATGAGTCAATGACTAATGTACCATGAATCAATAGGCCAAAGGCATTCCTTTCATGGTCATGATGATGTGATAATGTAATATAAATCGATAGAATTATGTCATTCATTTCATGTGTACGTAATGATGAACCATAAACCGATAGGCTTATGGAATTTCTTTCATGTGTAATGATGTGCCTTGTGGTCGATAGGCAAATGACATTCCTCTCAAGTAACACAATGTTACGTGAATGAAATATTCTATGGGAATGGATGCTAAGCACTGAGTGGATACGGTAAGATGAAAACTCGCACAATGTTAGGTTAGGGTTCCAACGAACCTCTTAATATCCCATAACTATGTGCCCATATAGTTATAGCTAGAACATTTATCTAAGATAAAATGAAACCAGCCCTACCTTAGTCAAGAAAACCACCTCATTATGGTTGGGTTATGACACTAGATTCCATGAATTAGCTGTCATGGTCTCTATTGGTTAAATGTTCATTCCATCATGTGATATGTGCACCGTGGTTTCTTGAGAAGTTCTTTAAGTGTAGGTGTTAGTATGGGATGACATCCATTCATTGCATGAGTAGTATTTGAGAGGGATATTGTGAGTTTTATATGAGGTACTAATTACTAATGAATGAATTACTGAAGCTAATGAAGAATGTTGATTTATGGCTTAATGAGATGACATATGTTTTACTTGGATTGTATTTATGACTTACTTTCCTTGTCATGACTTATGAAATATTTATGTTCCTTACGTATGAGTATGGTTCAAAGATGAAAATGAAGAATGGTAAGTTCACTTTTGGTGGCCTTAATGTGGTACTTGGTGTGGATTGTGGAATGGGACGCTATTCATACATTTCACATAGTATAGCTTGAGGTCACTTGAGGTGAAGGCTTAATGTAATGAAATGACTTGTATGTTAATTATGTTGTATCTTATGCCTCTTATACTTATATTCACGAAGTTTTCTAAAACTGGCATATATCATGATTTTCAAAGACAAAGTCCGTTTTAAACATAGTTTTTGCATGGATATCGTACTTACTACATTCAAATGTTATAACCCATATTTCTTCTATTTTCTATAAACTAAAGGGTTTGGCACTAAATTTGATTCCCCTCATGGCTAAAGTCTTGGATTGAATTCTTCCAAGATTAGTGGTATGTCTTCATGGATTCGAGGACAGGTATTTTAATGTTTCATGTCTTTTATTCTAATAGAATCTTTTTAAAAATTTTGTCAAGACTTTTGATTGCAAAAGGTCGTGACCCTAATTTTGTTTCAAAGACTTGTTTAGATGGCCATGTGAGATTGTAGACTTCTTGGTTTGTTTTTAAATAAAGTTTTTCGATTTATGGATTTTAATAAAGGTTTTAATTCCTCCCTATTTTGATTATCTTATGTAATGAATGTTACATGGCTTGTATGAGGCTCTTTAGAGTCTTGTACGTCATCTAACTGTAGACTTAGAGAGTTACAAACATAGTATTCGGGCCCAGATTTTGGAATGGTTTTCATAATCCATGTGTCACAAGCCACGTCGAGTAGTGTCTTATTCATGAGTTTGAATCGCGACACATTTTCTGAATGATAGGCTTTAAGACTTTAGGAAATTTCCCTTTCTTCATTAATCTTGAATCGTGACATAGAGTTCATCTCTGTAACTGTCCTTTTTCCTAAATATTATATTATTTTTATAGGTATTTTTATAATAAGGTCTTCCGTAAGAAGGACAAAACATGAGATTGTGATTAATTGAGTTCTCCTTAAGAACCCTAAAGTACTCAAGGTGACCTAGCACCCCAAGTCAATCAAGTTCCGGTTGATCCTTCGCTTATAACCAATGAAGAAGTTAGGTAGTGTCTTATTATATGCATCAAGATGTAACTAATCAAGCCAAAGTTATGATAGATCAAGACACTTGGGGTATTGAGTCTCATGTGAACCCCAATGTGAGCACTATGTCTTCTAGTTTGAGGGATTTTTTGAGGATGAGTTCTCTGGTGTTTCGAGGTTCTTAATTTGACGACGATCCCTAAGATTTCATGGATGAGGTGTATAAGTTAGTGAATTGTGGTAACCTCGGTATAAAAAGAGGAGCTTGTCGCTTATCAATTGAAAATGTTGCCCAAGTTTGGTTTGTTCAACGAAAGGGTAATAGGCCGATAAGAGTGGGTCCTATAGACTAGGAAGAGTTTAATAAGGCTTTTCTTGATAGGATTTCCCCCATGAGAATATGGAGGTTTCGATGGAAGAGCTTATCAACCTTAATCAAGGTACAATGTGTGTGAAAGAGTACCTTGAACTTTACCTTATTCTCTAAGTATGCTCCATCCTTGGTATTTCACACCAGGGATGAGATGAGTAAATCTATGACGGGTGCGTCTGACCTAGTCGAGGAACAATTTTATATGGCGATGCTCCATGATGACATGAACATCTCTAGAGTTATGGTATATTATCAATCTATTTAGGAGTTCAAACTCAAGAGAAAGAATAGGGAGATGAGGATATCTTGGTCTGATGAAAAAGGTCAACCAAGGTTCAAAGAGGGATTTTAACCAAGATTCTTTAAGAACTGCTAGGTTAACCAAGATAAAGGTAATGGGTCTCCATTTGCAAAACCTATTTCCACCACTTGTGGGAATAAGCATTATGGGAAGTGCCAAGCAAGTACTAGTGGTTGTTATGGTTGTGGAAAAAGTGATGTTCAAGTGAGAAATTGTCCTACTCTTATGACCAAGGGAATAGAGGCCAAAAAAGCTTATCCTAATGACCTGAATCCTAATTCTCCAAAGAGAAGTTATTTCTATGCACTTCAATCAAGGAAGGACAATAAAGTTCTTCCAGATGAAGGCACTTGTATGTGATAGTTCCTTATAGTGGTGAATGTCTTGTTAAGGTTCCTATGTTGTTTTCATGGTAACCTTAGTATACATTTGTTCCCAAGGGGGATATAATATGTTGAATATTAAGGTTTTTGAGTGTTTTGATAGCCTTATCTCTTATCTTCGATTCCTATTCAAGCTTGAGACTAAGAGTTCCTTGTAGCTTGTTTCATGTTTTGGACTCATGTGTGAATATGTGTTTCCATGGTCTCCTTATGATATGAATATTCTTGATTATGTGTTTCCATGGTATCCTTATGATATTCATTATTTTTTTCATGGTATCCTTATGATATACATGTTCTTGATGAATTCATGTTTAAATGAGAAAATGATTTTTTATGATTTATGTTTCTCATGTTGATGTAAATTTAGTATGAGTCACCTTGCATATTTAGCTTAATGATGTTATGATGATCCTTATTTGAGTTGTAAAAGATATTTCTTCCAATGAAATGAGAAATGGTTAAGTTTTCTTGCATAATAAGTTTGTAAGAATAGTTTCTTGTGTTGCATTGAGTATGTTTGAGATGGAGTTGATGCTTCATCCTAGTTTTGTGCATTTTTATGATGTTGCATGCATGATGGGATTCTGGTATTGAGTCTTTATTTCCCTTAAGTGTCTAAAGTGTCATTCGAGGATGCATTTTCTTAAGGGGGAGCTAATGCAACAACCCGTAGAAATAGTACGTTGTAAATTGACGGCCCGGTCTTCGGTTGAGGAGTTTAGGGGTTAAAATTCAAGCTGTGATTCTCCAAGGACCAACCAAGGGGTCCTTGAAGAGGAGTCAAGGACCCTAAATCCTAACCCACAAGACCCCAAAAAACCAAAAAGCTTCCAATATATAGTGACTCACGGATAGGACCTACCCCCCATAGGTCCATGCACACTGCGTGGATGGACTCTGTTGGTCAAGATATCTAATGGAAAGCCACATAACAAAAAATTGAGCAGCTAAGATAGTCAGGGACACATGCACGATCCATGGGTGGGGGGTCATAGGTTTCACCTGGTTTGTTGTCAAAGGCTCGGCCAAGGTGGGGTGCTTTAGTAAATTCAATTTACATTCAATTATGTTGGGGGACGGTTATTATTTGTTAATTAAAATTACTTTAAGGATTTTAAATATATAACACCATTTTCAATTTATTTTTTCAAAACACTCAAATTAGAAACCTCTTCTCCTAAAATATTCTCTATAGAATCCTCCATAGGAGAAATAGGATTCAAGCTTCAAAGTTCAAGATATCATCTTTTTCAAGAATTTTTTATGGAGTTCTTCCCTAAGAGTTATGGTATTTGTAATCCTTTATGATGTTTCAGTCAAAAAGACCTATAAAAGTGGTTTCATGTTTTCAAATCCCCCAAAAAACCTAGGGTTTTTCAATCCATGCACGGATCCAATTCCAAAAAAATTTAAACATTTTGAGGTAATGAATATGAATGAATAGTTGATTTAATAATGAATTATGGTAAATTTTTAAGGATTACCCCATCGACCCATGTTTTCCCCGAAATTTCAAAATGAATGAATGTGATTTGGGTTTGATTAGTTATGAAGTATGTTGAATTATTTAAGTGTATATTGATTTAGTTTATTAAATAATGTCAATACATTGCCTAATTTTTGTATTCTAGGATTTATTGGTGAATTGTGATCCATGTTCTTGAGAGTCAAAGTTTGAAGGACTTACGTATGATTATATCGCGAAGTATATGCATGTGAGTTAAACAAAAGTGTAATTATCATGTTCGGAATGAGATAGTGTTATGATTGAAGACTTATCCTCAATTAACACTCACGTATGATGATTATGATGATAGAATGTGAAAGAGTTTCTTCAATGTATTGAACACTTTGAATTGGTAAGCTTATGCGTCCTACTCTTGTGTAAATTAATGTAATGGTAATTATGTATCTGGAATTGGTAGTCTTAGGCCTACTCTTCTTTAATGAATTAATTTATTAATAAATGAGTAATTGGGAGGCTTAGGCATCCCCTTCTTGTTTTTGTAATGTATTTGACTTAATGAATATAAATCGATAGGCCTATAGCATTCCTTTCATAAATGACCTAATGTAATGACGAATCTTGAATCGATAGGCCTAAGGAATTCCTTTGATAAAGAGTCAATGAATAATGTACCATGAATCGATTGGCCAAAGCATTCATTTCATGTGTATAGTGATGTGATAATTTACCATGAATCGATAGGCTTATGGAATTCCATTCATCTGTACGTATCTAATAATGAAACATGAATCGATAGGCCCATGCATTTCTTGCATAAGGATTCAAGAGCTATCCTAATAATAAACCATGAATTGATATGCTTAAGAAATTTTTTTCATGTGTAATGATGTACCTTGGGTCAATAGGACAATGTAATTCCTCTCAAGTACAATAATGTAATGTGAATGAAATACTCTATGGTAATGGAGGCCAAGCTCCAAATTGATATGGTAAAATGGAAACTCTCCCAATTTTAGGTTAGGGTTCCAATGAACATATTCCTATCGCATAACTATGCTCCCGCATAGGTATAGCTAGTGTATCAACTTAAGGCAAAAAATTATTCTAGTCCTACCTTAGGCAAGTAGACCACCTCTTAACGGTGTGGGGTCATGAAACCAGATTCCATGAATTAGCTCTCATTGTCTATGTTAGTTAAATGTATATTCCCATCATTTGAGATGTGCACTATGTTTTCTTGAGAAGATCTATGAAGTGTGGGTTGTAGTATTGGGATGCATCCATGCATTGCACGAGATGATGTATGTTTTACATGGATTTTATTTTATGACTTATTTTCCTTGTCATGACTTATGAAATATTTATGTTTCTTGTGTATGAGTACGGTTCAATGATTAAAAGGAAGAATGGTCAGTTCACTTTTGGTGGCCTTAATGTGGTAATTCGTTTGGATGGCGGTGCGGGACACTATTCATACATTGCACAAAGTATAGCTTGAGGTTACTTGAGGTGAAGGATTAATGTGATGAAATGACTTGTATGTTGATTATGTTGTATCTTTTACCTCTTATACTTTTATTCATGAAGTTTTCTCAAATTCTCATGTATCATTATTTTCAAATAAAATGTCCATTTCACGCATGGTTTTGTATGGCTATAATACTAAGTACATTCAATGTGCTAACCATATTTCTTCTATTTTCTACAGAGTGTAGAGTTTGACACAATTTGATTCCCCTCGTGGCTAAAGGCTTGTATTGAATTCTTGCAATATTAGTGGTATGTCCTCAAGGATTCAAGGACAAGTACTTTGATGTTTCATATCTTTTATTGTAATAGATTCATTTTAGACTTTTGTCAAGACTTTCGATTGCAAAGGACCATGACACTACTTTTGTTTCAAAGAGTTAGCTATGGCAGATTGTAACCTTTCATTGTGTTTTTACATGATGTTTTCCGATTGTGTATATTTACATAAAAGTTTTAATTCAGCCTTATTTCTATTATCTTATGTTATGAATGCTATGAGACTTTTTGGAATTACATTTCTGCAAGAAAGTATCTTAGTACTACAATGATTCCAGCTTTACAATGTACTAGAAACAGCCAAGTAAACCTAGTAAAATTATCTGTGATTGTGAAAAAAAATATTACTATCATGAACTCTATAGGGACCCAAATGTCACAATGTAACGATTCAAAAGCTGACTTATACCTAGAACATCTTAAACAAAAAGGAAGTTTTTGTGTGTTTTTCCAAAGGTCATACAAGACATATATGACTTAAAGGTTTGAGTTTTGTGAGACTTACATGTTTCTTCATGGCTTCTAGAAGAGCATGACTCATTCTTTTATGCTAGAAAATACTATACTCAAATGATTGTTGGGAAGTGTTTACACTTTTATTTGGTGAATGTTGAGGAGCTTGAGGTATAGCATTGTTACGGAGAATGTATATTCCATGATATTACCTACCAATCCCCTTCATCATGCTAGTGGAGATATCTTGGAAGATACATAAATTAGGAAAAAAATGCTACTGAGCGATGTAATTTCTTTGTTAGTTTGGAAATTGAGAGTACATAAATTTTAAAATCATGTAGTACAAGAACATTGGATATAGGATGATTGTTGATATTACTTGAATTGACTTGATGAGTTACAGACACCATATTTCTTGTATGCACATGAACTTTTTTCTTTTCAGTTCTTAAAACAGCATCATAGTTATGTAACAACCCAAGGTCTGAGGCCATATAACTATATTCACCTGAGTCTACAATCCAGCTAGCATCTATAGCAGTAAGAGGTGAAGTATTTACAATACCTGCACTTGCAGTTGGGACTCACATTTGTGGATTTCGAAGGATATCTAACATTTTTCCTTTGGAATAACTTGAACCCTTACCTAGATTTTATTGGTTTCATAGGCATTCTTTCAAATTAATTATTTGGATTCCTAATTTTTCAAAAAATTAGATTACAACTCTTAATTTGTTTATTCTTTTAAAAAGTAATTATTTGATTAATTTTCGAGGCACCACAATGTTTCTTCTTATTTAAATAAAGTTGGCATGCAAACAACACTTATAAATATAGGCAATAGGACTCTTGACTCCCGAATATAGCTTGCTAATAAAATGCATAGCATGTTATGTCATGGATTTATAACACTTATATGTTAGTGTTGTCATGTTTCAAATCTTGGCCCGTTTGTCGTCTTGCTCATAACCCATAATCACTGTCATATACCACATAACCATCTAATGGAACCTCATATGTTCTTTCAAATAATCATGAAAAGTTGAATCGAATATTAGAAAGATAACCCAGCCTTGCAGATATTCATAACAAGTTTAAGCTCATATACTTAGTTCCTAACTTCATTCCTAGATAATATAGTAAAGAAATATTCCAAAAACCAAGTGTACTAATGGTTTAAACATTAAAGTTATATAATAGAGTTCAGAAGATCGTGAGTTACTTTAAAATTTTTCATACTAAATTTCGTGGGAAAGAGGGTTGGATACAAATAATAAGGGTCTGCTTTTGTTACGACTTGAAAGTACCCCCATAGAAGTTAGGGAATTCTCGAACCGCAACACGGCGTACTTGACCTCTTGGAGGTCTTGTAAAAGCCCTTAGACATCATTCATTGCATACATATATGAAAAGTAGTGCGAAATTAAAACTTTTCACACAAAATAGTAACACGTAAAAATATCTCTTTTGTAGAAAAACATAATGAAAGGCTAAGTCTCAAAGTCGCCATCTTAGACATACGAATATATTGGGACACGCCCCATACTTCATCATATAGGAAAATAGTTTAGTCTATTACAATGCTTTCAATAAGGAAATCTAAACATCAAGATGTCCTCGAATCTAGTGAGGACATACCAACTCTTGTTTGAATTAATACTAATCCAAGCTTCCACTTCGAGACTCCTCTCAAATTCCACCTAAACCTAGAGATAGACAAAAAGTATGGAATTAGTACAAACACATGTACTAAGTATGGCATAATGCATAAAATCATGACAAACCGAAATTTGTATGAAACAAGCTCTTTTTGAAGAAAACCCTTTAAGACAAGTGTAATAGTGAATTACAAGGCAACATATATGCATATGGGTCACATTCCACAATATATCATCAACAACACTTCAACCCATATAAACATATACAACTCAAACCAAAGGTTATCCTAAAACTTACTTAAGTAAGACAAGAAGAGACCGCTCATACACCTCCTCAAGCCTACCTAAACAATCCTTAAGACTACCTAAGATAAGATTTAAACCTTTTCCTTTCATTTACTCCTCACCTAAGGTAACTCCAAGATTCACTTAAGTAGGACAAGAAGAGACCGCCCATACACCCTCTTCAAGCTTACTTAAGCAACCCTTAAAGCAACCCTAGATAGAGCATATTCTAGTTAACATACATTAGATAAAGTCATAATCATTCTTTACGTCAATTGGAAGACATTTCACTCATTAAGGACTTCTTATAATGGTCTTAGAAAGACGTAGGGAACCTACACTCTAGCACCATCAAAGCCTACTCGTGCCATGTATATATAGCATCCCAGTCTACTACCTAAACGTCGTAAAACTTATCAAATACTAGAATGTATACCACATGCTAATAATAGGCATAAACCGACATTGACCATTCTAGCTAGGCATTTAAATCCGGATCATAAACCTACTTCGATGGAGGATGTTCTACTTTCCAAGGGTAGAACTAGGACATATCCCATGTAGGCTCATGGTTAAGGAATATCAAGGTCTTTTATGCACTCTAGTCTCCTTCTCAAGTAGAGATACATTGTACTCTAGTATCCTTCTAAAGTAGAGGTACAAACCATATCATACTTACTCGGTGATAGCCTTTGTTCTCATAAAGTAAGTTCAATAAAAAGGGTAATATGAAAAGGTACCATCTCTTAGTCATTACCTTGTCATAATGCACCTACCAAAGATTGGTCCACTACAGCTTCCACTCAATGGTCCATAAGTACATCTCATTAGTAACCTTCTTTCTATATAGAAGGTTGCACATATTATTCATGCTTCAAAGGGAACCATCTTAGGTTTACCGATCTTAGAATTTTATTCAACATTCATTCATACACATACAATAAAAAGGTGCATGAGCCTACTAAGTCCAGATGTTCAAATTCATAATGTACATGTATCAAGTAAGGGACAAAAGTCTACCAAGAAAAGACACACACATCTCCGTATATAGCATATCATTCTATAAGCACATAGGCATAACCAACATCATCTGTAGGTCACCCTATTATATATTATAATATTATCAATATAAATATCATAAGACTCACATAAACAAGTAGGGAGAATCATGCATCAACTGTAGGACTACACACGTAAGGACATAGTCATAGTCTAACATGATCGCCTAATAACATCAATAGAAAAACACATACATTCACCTTAATCACAACTAGAAGTATATGATCATACTTCATATAAATTAACTACACAAACCATCATAATATATATTGTAGTGCCGGCAAGGACATGATCATTATAATACATAAAGTAACAACGACGAGGCCACGTAATTCATAAGTAAAGCACATGGCAGCCCCACCATAAGTGGACTATAACAATTACAACATAATTCAAGACCTACATAACAATAATAAAGATAATTAGGCCAGCGTACCACCAATCCATAGGTAACTCATCCAATAAAATACTCAAAGGCCCTTACCCAAGGTCATGATCATCAATTAAACACAAAAATCATAATACTCAATGAATATAAATAAATTAATTATATATTTATCAATCTAAGATAGCCTATGCATCATTTTTATATCATTCTATAGCCCAAAGAAAACTACACTAGAATTCATAAGCATTGAGACATGATCACTTAACCCATAAGATAGACAAAACTAGGATTGCATGGTTTGCATGGTTTCATAGAGTTATTAGGTTAAAATCATCATATTAAGATCAATTCAATCATAATTCGATGATCCAAAAAACGTTTTATGCAAGAACCCATGGTTAGATCACAAAATTAGAGAATTCCTATTTTTTATCATCTTTGCAAAAATCATTTGAATTGACTCCTTGAAGAAAATAGATTCAATGATGAAAATATCATGATCAAAATCCCACAAGATTAATGGATAAAAACATGAGAAAAAATAGTCTTCTTCCTCGGAGCTTCAAATTTTCAACAATGAAGTTTTGGAGAGAAGAATGAAGAGGTTTTGTTTTGAGTTGAGGGTTTTGCTTTGATTGGTGAGTTTAGGGTTATAAAAAGACTCAATAACCGTCAATAATCCATCTCAAAATCACCAAAAAAAAACCATACACTTATTCGACAATTTAATCAATTAAAATTTACTTAAAAATGATGAGACCAAATCTGGAATTTTACTGCGCATCACGGAGGCATTTTCAAATCTTATTTTTGGAACATTTCGATACATAATGGTTTGAGACAGACCCGTGTCGCAGGGAAAGATTTTTTACCACACCGTGTCAGCTGCCCGACTTGTAGCCACTGCCAGATTTTGGCTGGCGCGGCAGCTTGCTTGGCCAACGTTGGGTCTTCCTTGGGGACCCTTTTGGCTATTCCTTGGGCATCGTTTATGGAAGTTTCAACCCTTTAAATGTCAGGATACACGTAGGAACCATCCGTACTCAATTTTGTCCCTCAAACCCATCCCGCAACACATCACTACCAGACATTACGACGCACTAGTTCAACTTCGACTAGCTTCCGAATGTCTTGGACGTTCTTGGACGTTTGAACTCCAAACACTTCCAAACTTTTAATACTGCCTAAGAACACCATTATTAACAATTTATTAATTTAAAAAATCATGACACAAGTGTTATGTTGTAGTTCGACCTAACTCATTTTTAGGGTGTAACAATACTCCCCAGCTTGGAAGCATTTGTCCTCGAATGACACTTACTATTCATTAGGCACTTTCTAGAGATAAGAAAATCAAGACTTGCAAAATATAACCATACCTTAAAATATACAATACACACATATAGGAGAAACATCAATTTCACAATATTAAGAGACTCAAAACATAACAGGAAGATAGAAACTACTTCTATAACTCATCATGCGATAAGGTTCACATTCTTCATTTAAAATAGGTGGAACTTCTTCTCCATCCATTAACATTCTCATATACAACAGTTCTATACATAATATAACCATTTTTCATGAAAGAACAATTTTGTCAAATTTCAAGATCATTACAGTGAACACCAAATTCTTTAAAGTGAATCATGTTCAATTATTCCTTCATGCAACTCTTAGGAAATTTATGATGAAATAGTGACATTATAAGAGAATAATCCATATAAAATCAATTTAAAACATAATCATAACTTCGTAATATGCACAATGCAATGAATGAATGAAATTAAATTTCAACTAGACTCCTAAACACAATGCGACATGCATGCTAGTATGAAATTCTATCTCTCAAGCTTGAATTGAATAGAAGAGATGATACAACAAATCACCATTCTACTACTCACCATACTCCCTCACTTAGAAGGAACTTGTATAATAAAAGAGAGATAACTATAACATACCGGCATCATCATCATCTGGTTTTGTTCCTTTGGCTCTGAGAGCATAGAAGTGACTCCTCATTGGAGCACCACCATACGAAACATTAGGAGGAACTTGATTGACCTTCCTTCCTCTAGCCGCAATAGTAGGACAATCTCTTACCTTGTGATCATCCTTACCACAACCAAAGCACCCACTAGTACTTGGTAGACATTTCCCAAAGTGCTTCTCCCACAAGTAGCACAAATAGGCTTAACCACTTGGGAACCACCACCTCTCTCATAGTAAGCCTTAGGAGAACCACAACCATCTTGATTTGGATCCCTCTTCTTAAACTTAGGTTGAACTTGCTCATTGGTTATTCCCCTCTTAGTATCCCTACTCATCCTTCCAAGTTTAAACTCTTCAATGGATTGAGCATACACCATAAGCCTAGATAGAGTCATGTCACCATGGAGCATGGTTGTACGACACTTTTCCTTCATAATATCTGAAACACCGGTCAAGAACCTACGCATCTCATCCCTAGGTGTAGACACCAAGTATGGAGCATACTTAGACAATATGATAAACTTTAATGAATACTTCTCAACACTCATGTTACCTTGCCTAAGTTTATAAATTCCTGAATCTTAACCTCCCTCTTCTCACGGGGAAAGTACATTTCTAAGAATTTTTCCTTAAAATCTTCCCATTCTAGGGACCCGATTCAACCGGCCTACCATCCTTCTATTGAGTAAACCATACTTTAGCAATATATTTCAATGGATATGAAGATAAGTCCGCTTTCACCCTAGAAGTCACTCCCATGGCATGCACTATATTATATATCTCATCCGATAAAGCTTTGGGATCTTCTCCCACCTCAAAACCAAATAACGTAGGAGGATTTATCCTCACAAAGTACCTCAACCTAGAGGTCATAGTACTCTCCGTAACATAAACCCTAGGACCAATGTCTCTATTCACTTCTGTTGTCATAGCTTGGGCTAGGGTAAGCAGAGCCTCTCTAATCTCCCCATTATCCATAACCAAGAGAACCACAGAAACCTCATTACCTATACTCATAATAAGGACTTGATCACCTTGGGAAGGAACTTGAGCGCCTTGATGAACTTGTTCAATTTGCTCAAATTGGGGAGAAACTTCCCCAATCACCACCTCCTCATCAGCCATCCTATCTGGTATCCTTCTCGTATTTATATCCTATAAAAATAAGGGAAAACATTAATAAAGGACACGTCTAACTTTTAACTCTATGGCACAACACAATAGTAAAGAAGAAGGGAAATTTAATCGTCCGATAGCCTCTCGCTCATGGATGTGTCGCGACTCACACCAATGAACAATACTCTACTAGACGTGGCTTTTTTAGACATTCCAATTCCTAAGTACTATTTCATAAACTTATGCTCTCATACCACGTTTGTTATGACCCGACAATACCCCTAAAAGTTAGGGCATTCTCGAATTGCAATATGGCGTATTTGATCTCTTGAAGGTCTTCTACAAGACCTTAGACATCATTCATTGCATACATGTATGATAAGTAGTGTAAGATTAAAACTTTTCACACAAAATAGTAACACAAAAAAATATCACTTTAATAGAAAACCATAATAAAAGGCTAAGTCTCAAAGTCGTCATCTTAGACATACGAATATATTGCGAAACATCCTATACTTCATCATATAGGAAAATATCTAAGTCTATTACAATACTTTTAATAAGGAAATCTAACAATCCAAATGTCTTGAATCTAGTAAGGACATACCATTTCTTGCTTGAATAAACACTAATCCAACCTTCCACTTCAAGACTCCTCTGAAATGCCACTTGCACCTTTAGATATAAAAATGTATGGAATTAGTACAAACACTTGTACTAAGTATGGCATAATGCATAAAATCATGATAAACCGACTTTTGTATGAAACATGCTCTTTTTGAAGAAAGCCCTTTAAGACAAGTATAATATCACTTACAGGTAAACATATATGAATATGAGTCACATTCCAATATATAGCATCAAAATCAGTTCAAACCATATAACATATACACCTCCCACCAAAGGTTATCCTAAGACTTACTTAAGTAAGACAACAAGAGACCGCGCATACACCCTCTTAAATCCTACCTAATAAATCCTTAAGACTACCTAAGATAAGATTGCTCCCTTTTCCTTTCATTTATTCCCCACCTATGGTTACTCCATGATTCAAGTAAGTAGGACAATAAGAGACCACCCATACACCCTTTTCAAGCATACCTAAGCAACCCTCAAAGCTACCCTAGATAGAGCACATTCTAGTCAACATACATTAGCTAAAGTCATAATCATTCATTAAGTCATTTAGAACACATTTGATTCATTAAGGACTCCACATAATGGTCTTAGAAAGACCTAAAGAACCTACACTCTAGCACCATCAAAGCTTACTCGTACCATGTCTAGATTGTGTCCCATTCCACTACCTAAACGTTGTAGAACTTATAAAATACTTGAATGTCCCCCACATGATGGGAATACACAATTACTTATTTAGACCATACTATGTAGGCATGGAATATGGAGTCATAAACCTACTCTAATGGAGTGTGTTCTACTTGACAAAGGTAGAACTAGGACAAATACCATGTAGGCACATGGATAAGGAATATCTAGGTCTCTTATGCACTCTAGTCTCCTTCTCAAGTAGAGATACATTGTACTCTAGTCTCTTTCTAAAGTAAAGCTACAATTCATAACATATTCACTCGGTGCTAGCATTTATTCTCACAGATTAAGTTCAATAAAAAGGGGCATATGAAAATGTACCATATCCTAATCATTACCTAGTTGTAATACACCTACAAAAGATGGGTCCACTAAGGCTGCCACTCAATGGTCCTTAAGGATATCTCATTCTTAACCTTCTTTCTATATAGAAGGTTCCACATATTAGTCATGCTTCGAAGGGCACCATCTTAAGTCTACCGATCTTAGACTTTCATTCTACATTCATCCGTACACATACAAGACAAAGGTGCATGATCCTACTAAGTCAAGATGTTCATGTTCATAATGTACATGTATCAAGTAAGGGACACAAGTCTACCAGACAAGACACACATCTTCGCATACAACATATCATTCCATGTGCACATAGGCATAACCAACATCATCTATAGGTCAACCTATTCTCGACTATAATGTCATAAATATAACAATCATAAGAATCATGCATCAACTTTAAGACTACACAACTAAGGAAAGAGACATAATCTAACATGATAGCCTAACAACATCAATAGAAGAAAACATATATTCACCTTAATCACAAGTATATGGATATGATCATACTTCATATAAATAAACTACAAAAACTATCATAATATATCAAGTAGTGCCGGCAAGGCCATAATCATCATAATCCATAAAGTAACGCCGACAAGCCATATAATTCAAAAGCAAAGCACATAGCAACAGCACCATAAGTGGACCATGCCAATCAAAATATATTTCGAGACCCACATTACATAACTAAAGAGAATTAGCACAGAGTACCACTAATACATGCTCACCATACAATCCATAGCTAACTCATCCAAAACAATACTCAAAGGCCCCTACCCAAATCCATGATCATCAAATTCAACACAAAAATTATAATACTAAGTGAATATAAATCAATGAAATATATATTTATCAATTAAAGATATCCTATGCATCAATCCAATGCAATTCTTACATCATTCTGTAGCTCAAAGAAAACTACACTAGAATTCATAAGCATAGAGACATGATCACACAACTCATAAGATAGTCAAAACTAGGATTGCATGGTTTGTATGGTTTCATAGATTTTTACGTTAAAATCATCAAATTAACATCAATTCAATCATAATACAATGATCAAAGTGTTTTATGCAAGAACCCATGGCTAGATCACAAAATTGAATTCAGGTTTTTGATTATCTTTGAAACTCATTGGAATTGATTCCTTGAAGAAAAGAGATTCAAGGATAAAAAAACCATACGTTAATCACGATCAATATACCACAAGATTCATGGTGAAAAACTTGACAAAAAATAATCTTCTTCACTGGAGCTTCAAAGCTTCAATAATGGAGTGTTGGAGACAAGAATGGAGAGGTTTTGTTTTGAGTTGAGAGTTTGACTTTGATTGGAGATTTTATGGGTATAAAAAGACTCAATAACCATCATAATTCATCCCCAAAGTACCCCTGCACTAATTAGACAATTTAACCAATTCAAATTTGACTTATCAACGATGTGACCAAATCAAGCATTTTACTGCGAGTCACGTAGGCATTTTCGAATCTTGTTTCTGGAAAATTTTGAGACAGAACGGTTTGTGATAGCCACGCGTCACAGGGCAATATTTTTGGCCACTCTATGTCAGCTGCACGACACGTAGCCATTGCCAGATTCTGGCTGGTGCAGCAACTTGCTTGGCCAACTTTGGGTCATCCTTGGGACCCTTTGGCTGGTCCCAGCGGCGGCGTTCCTGGATGTTTTGACCCCTTACATGTCAGGCTACGCGTAGGAACCATTCGTACTTAATTTAACCCTCAAACCATCCCCTAAAACATCACTACAAAACACGACCATACAGTATTTCAACTTCGACTAGTTATCGAACGTCGTGGACGTTCTTGGAAGTTTGACCTCCAAAAACATCAAAACATTATATACTACCCAAGAACACCATTATTAACTATTTTATGACTTTAAAACATCATGAAACAATCTTTAGGCTCTAGTTCAACCTAGATTATTATTAGGGTATAACACCCGTGACATTATAAGTTACATCACATAAAGAAGAATAAGAATTCATACACATAGACATAGGATAAACAAAATCAATAAAATGATATGTAGATTTTGAATAATCTATTTATTCGAATGAGTGGAATATCAAAATAATAAAATCATAAAAACAATTATGTTGAGATCCCAATGCCTTTCTGTGAAGGTATTTCTAGCAAGAGAATAGAAAAATATCACATCCGGCGTTTCAGAAATATGGCAGGAGTGGTGCTCAAATCAAAGATGGAGCTTAGCCTTTACATACCTATCCAATGAATTCTCGCATGGTCGTAGATTGTTAAAGAAAGTTGTTCCTTAATTTCTACGCTTCACAAACACTATATATACAAAGCTGGTACGCACCTATAAATTGTTTATATTTGATCTTAAATCAGTAGATTTTCCATATGGACCCAACTTGACAAAACGTCTGTAGAACATCATAAATACAATCATAAAAGAGTTCTGAGATGATTACCTTATTTAACCAAGTGTAATACTTGAAGAAACACCAATAACTACAAATTTATATATTCAAAAACTAGTTCCAAACACAGCTAATAGAAGGGAGAAACAATTGCAACGTGTAGAGATCATGTTTCTAGGAATGGGGGCAACCTTTAATGGTAGAAATCGTGAAAAACTAACCTTCGTCATACAATAATTCCATTAGAACCATCTCTTAAGCTTTCTTTCTGGGTAGCGAGTGAAAAGAAATGTGTGTTTTTGTTACATCGTTATGTAAGCCTACATACCACATTTCTTGACCCGACCCGGATCGTGACCTAATTTTCCCCAAGAAGTCCACAGTAAAACCGTCAAAACTCTTTACTCACGTTTGTTGGATATGGGTTTTTGTGAATTTAAAACTAGACTCCTAGGAATTTGATTTGATGGGTCATCATCCTTCTAACTATTTTATATATTAGGAGAAAACATCCAAGACATTTTACCCAAAGTTAAGAAAATATTATTAGAGAAACTTCGATAACTTTTGTTGGCCTTATTTTCGCTAATTTTCTTGACTTTAAAACTTAACATACGACCCTTGTGCTATTATAATATCTCATATCACATTATTAATTCCATGTTGTACACTCTGTAACGACCCGAATCGTCATTAATGAGGAAAAGTAAAATTTTGAGAAATCTTGGTCGCTATCCCGCCAAGGCGAGGTAAGTTGGCACCAGAGGGGATCAGTAAGACAGAATGTAAGTAACATAAAATCTTATTTCCTTCTTCTTCCTAAAGTACCTTATTTAGACGCAAACCACCCAAGAAACCCCAAAAATCAGCTCCAATCTTGGGATAGATTTAGAGAGAGAATTTGTAACGACCTGTTTAGTCGTTTTGAGCAGCAGATTTTATTTCTGGAAAACTGGCTGAAACGACGGACCCCACGACAGACCGTCATGGGCACGACGGACCGTCGCAGGGTCTCGTTTTAAAACACTTAGAAATTCTGAAATTGGGTACTGAAAATCGATTCTCTGAACTTCGTGACGGAATGGCAGGACGGATCGTCACAGGCGTGACGGACCGTCACAGATTCTTCAGTGGAAATCCAGTCTCTGAACCTTGCGACGACCTGCAGGACGACTGTCGCAGGCACGACGGGCCGTCACAAGTTGCGTAATCCCAGTCTGGGTCGGATTTCTTTACACGTTTTAAGGGACGTTTTGGACTATTCCTACTTTAATTATAAAGTTGGAGGGTTAAGGTTAATAAGTCTAATTACTTGGGGGTTAAAAGAGGTAACCTTAAGTTAATTAGTGGGTAATTATTACCATCTTTTATCCTTAATTACATGCTAATTAGGGTAAAAGAAGGAGGGTTTGAATAAGAAAAATAGAAAGAACAAGAGAGAGAGGGAGAATCGAACGAGAAGAGAGGAACAAAGCTTGGGAATTTGCTTGCTTGATCACTAATCTTCGGTGGAGGTAGGTTATGGTTTTTATGCTCTTCGTAGTAAACTCTTAATAGCGAATGATATGTGTTGGGTTGTATTATAAAGTCTTCTATATGCTTAATTGTATGCTTGCATGAATGTGATTATATGATTGTGATAAAATAAGCACGATGAAGCTATTGAATCCCAAATCTTGAAAAGAAAACCCTAATCTACTTTGTTAATGATGATGCCTTGGTATAAAAGAAGGCTTGATGAATGAAAGTGGTGAGATTAGGGGATCGGGTGCCACGTTCCGGTACCAGGATAGAAATAGAGGATCGGGTGCCACGTTCCGGTACCAGGATAGAATGAGGATCGGAGTGTCACGTTCCGACACCAGGATAGTATATGGATCGGGTGCCACGTTCCGGTACCAAGATAGAATGAGGATCGGAGTGTCACGTTCCGACACTAGGATAGTATATGGATCGGGTGCCACGTTCCGGTACCAGGATAGAATGAGGATCGGAGTGTCACGTTGTGACACCAGGATAGTATATGGATCGGGTGCCACGTTGCGGTACCAGGATAGAATGAGGATCGGAGTGTCACGTTGCGACACCAGGATAGTATATCGATCGGGTGCCACGTTGCGGTACCAGGATAGAATGAGGATCGGAGTGTCACGTTCCGACACCAGGATAGTATATGGATCGGGTGCCACGTTCCAGTACCAGGATAGAATGAGGATCGGAGTGCCACGTTCCGACACCAGGATACTATATGGAGCGGAGTGTCACGTACCGACACGAGGGGAATAAATATAATGAATCTTGAAAGATGTTAATATACTCAATCTAATGAATCTAATTCCCAAATGAGTATGGTATTGAGGCTTGAGTCCTCATGTGTGAACTTGACGGTAATTGTTAATGATATAGTACTTGTTGTTGCTACATGTTGAGTATCATAGTTGGCTTTATAATATTACTTGATATATATTGTCTTCTATTTTGAGTTGTCCAATGATATCTACTCAGTACTTGTGTTTGTACTGACCCCCTACTTTTATGTTTTCTTCTTTGTATTTGTGGAGTGCAGCAAACGTGCCGTCGTCTTCAACTCAACCGCAATTCTAGTCAGTCTTCGTCACACCGGATCTTCAGGGTGAGCTAACGCTTCTAGCTTGGACTGGATCTTCTTCTTCATGTCTTGATGCCTTGAAGTTCCGGCATGGACTAGCTTTTACTTGTTTTAGCTTTTAGAATACTCTTAGTTTAGTCATTTGATCATAGATGTTCTTGTGGTGATGACTTCCAGATTTTGGGGAATAATAGATGTTGAATTTTAATAGTTATTGAATTGGTTTTTATTAATGAGTGTAAGTCTTCCGCATTACTTTCTGTTGATATTATATTGAAATGATAAGGGTTAGATTGGTTGGTTCGCTCACATAAGAGGGTAAATGTGGGTGTCAGTCGCGGCTCGGTTTTGGGTCGTGACAGAATTCTGGAATAAAGATGTCGATAGGTTTCCGATTTTCGGTCAAAGATCACCCTCATGAGTTCCGAAAATAATAAATACAGACGAAAACTCTGTACTACTTCATGGCATCGAGGTAGTCTAGGTTTTATGAATTGAGTAGTTATGAATTTGCGCTCACTACATAATATGTCAAAATCTAAATATGATTTATGCATCGTCCTTCGTGAATTGAATGAAATATGATTAAATATTAGGAAGAAGCCTTAGATGATGAACTAGGGCTAAATATTGTCAAATTAATGCTTACATGATATACATCGATGAACAGTTCATCGAGTTGTTATGATTCTATGATTATGTGATGTATGTTTATTCTTGCTTCATTACAATACAAGCGTGAACATAAATGAAGCTTGTTGACCACACCTAATGTAAATAAGTATAAAGGAAGAACTATATGCTATGAATCATTTTTTTTGTATGACTTTGATAATATACATTGTGATTGTGATCATGGATCGGGTGTTGCATTCTGACACACAAACTTGGATTGGTTTCCCCGTTCTAGTATAATTATGGTATCGGTTGCCACATTCTGGCATAATTATTGGATCAAATACCAGGTTTCGATATTCTAACTATTTGAATTTGTGGTCGGGTTCCATGAGAGAACCAATAACTTGACATAATTTGATATAATTGTGTGTCTTGAGAAATGTGAAGTTCCAAGTTCTTAGAAGATGAGATTTGATGTTGTTTCCCTGGAGTGGTATATGATATGAAGATGGATTTATGTTTGTTCGTTATGCTTATTTACCCGTTATACATATTGTTGGTGAATGAATTGGGAGGGCCAAGGGTTCCAGAATACTAGTGTTGAGGAGCAACGGTTGTATGTATGTTGCAACACTAGGATGTAGAGGTAGTCTATGTGGTGTGATTACTTACGTAAGTTTTAAAAGAGTTTGTGGGGAATATTTGGAATGCATTTAGGTTCATTGGTGTACTCTTCTAGGCATTAGAATGGTTTTGATCAACATCCAAGGGAGTGGGTTGAATGAAGAGCTGGTTATTAGTAAGACGTAGTGTGTATTTTCCAAGGTATTCACGTGAGGTAAGGCGGAGAATCAAGTGGTTTATGCCATATTCTTACTAGTTGATTCTTGATTTATGCGGTGAGAAAGTTGATCGAGTAATGCCTAGTAGTTGTGCGATTTGTACTGATAATACTCTTGTTATGCACTTTAAGCATCGTATGGATGCAGGGTCGGTGATGTTTCATTAGGTGAAGAAGAAGAAATCTTTACTAGCATCAAGTTTTCCTTCTGCATTATGGGAGTTGTGTCATTATTATTACGTCTAACTTATACTATTAGTAGCTCGTGTACCTATTTTTACTTGATTGTTGGAGGTTTTAATTACTTACAAGCCTTAACTAAAATGTATTAAAGGTTTTTATTGTATTTTATTTCATTTTTCGTAAATTTTTTGCATGTTTGAACTATTAGGTTATCAGGGTTCTCCTACTTAGGTGTTAGAGTGGGTGACCACACGTCCATGTGGGTTTGGTCGTGACAAATTGGTATCACAACCCTGGTTACTAGTTTCCCAGTATAAGAGCAATATTTGTACAAGAATCCTGCGGATTGGTATGTTGACGTCCACACCTAATTTTTAGGAGTCTGGGAATTATTCTATGAAATTGTTCAATTTTTTCTCTTTTTTCATTGAGTTTCCCTTGTGGTACGAGTAGAGTATATTAGTATCTCCCGATTCCAATTGATATCCCCTTATTCTAGTTGGTATCTCCACAAAGTGAACCGGGCATCGTGGTCATGACTGATGGAACACAGCAACATAAATTAGAACATGCGAGGTTTTGATTGGTATCAGGCCCTAAGGGTTGCTTACTTGCATAGATGACCACAAAGGGTCATCGATGGAGCAAACTAACTAATAATTTGGACTTATTTGTGAGTGAAACTGGAAATGGTGAATGTGTGCTTCTTCTTGTCTAAACTAACTGCGAATGTGAAGCCGTAATTTCTTGAATGTCATAATATGATTTTGTGGACTCTAAGTGTGTGTCTGAACCTGGTTACTTGCAATTTGTTGGCATCGTTATTGAACTTATACAAGATGTAAACGTATCACAAACCCATTGCGAGAAGAAGGTCCTGACTAGATTCGATGAAAAGGTTTAGATAAAACTATGCGGTAGTTTGTGAAACTCTAGGACTATGCTGGGGGAACCAGGGTGGTGGGAGTGATAGGTCAGCCCATCCTCCTCCGCATAGATGCTAAGTCCTTCTCTACTTGTGCCGTTGAAAGTGGAGGCTAAGAGCCGGTTGGCTGAGGTCATCTCCTTCCTTCTCGTCTGACTCTCCAGCCTCCTGACAGTTGCTAGCTCTATTCGTCCTTGTCCTCTTACTCTGAGAAGTGGAAACTTGCCTGACCAAAAGAGGGTGAACAGAGTGATCCATGGTAAGTACCTCATTAGTATTGACGAGCGGCACTTCTACCCACTTGCACAGCGTAGTGATAAGTCCACACATGAAGATACCCTTCTTATTACCCCGATAAAAAATCTTCCACTTCGAGATAATATGTTCCCTTACGTCTAGCTCAATACCATGTATGGTACATGCCACCACCGAATCCCGGGGAAGGTTACGTTAATATAGTTGTACGACGGGTGGATCCTCCTAGTAACAAAGTGTAGCCACCTCTTAGCATTAAATGACCAATACATGCTAGTGATTCCCTATGCAGTAACCGAGTAGCCTGGTCCCATCGCGTAGGCTCAATCAGGGTGTCCTCAGCTAGCCTAGGTCCATGTCCCTCAACTTAGCCTCTTACTCCGCATTTGAGACCTCAGGCACCTCTAGCTCAAGGCAACCAATCCATTCTAGTGATGCCCTATGCAGTAACCCAGTAGACCTAGTCCCGGCACGCAAGCTCGATTAGGGTGTTCCTCATCTAGCCTAGGAACATCTCCCTCAACTTGGCCTCGTACTCTTCATTTTAGACCTCTAGTTCCTCATTAATGGTTGTGGAATTTAGGGTGGGATGTCAATTCCCCAGCTACGGATGAAGGGATGAGGTTCCTCTTGCCGAACAGTAGGCAGGATGGCATTGAACTCCCTCACCTAGGTAGAGAGAGTAGAAGGGTAAACTCTGTCAACAGAGCACAGCCAAACTCCATAAGTTGGGTGTGAAATGCATGTACTTTCTCCTCCAAATTCAGCAATTTAAAACCTCACTCATACTAGAATTTTGTATTTTAATGGTCATGATACCTTTTCCAACTAATAGCATTGACAAACTGAACAAAAGGTATATTATCCTCGTTGATGTCAGTTATTAGATAAAGTCTTCAAGTTATCAAATATTTACTTAAAATGCGATAGAACTAGACAGTTTAAGGTTTTAAAAAGAGAAGAGGGAAAAGAATTGGGGACTTTGGATATTTGTTCCTTGAATCCCTCCACGGTGGCCTAAATCCTGCAACAATGGGATTAGGGAGGTCTCCATAGTGGGATAAAGGCCGCCAAAGTAGCCTTCATCTGGGACGTACACTCGGCATGATCATGGTGCCTTTTGTCCAAAAACCCTCATTTTCGACAGAATGTTAGTAGATAAAAGTATATTAACTACCTTAGAACCTAAACATGTGATTTTAGTAGCAAATGAACCCCTGAATAGTGCCCAAATCTGAGTTTCCTAATAAGAGTCCCTTCAAATTCTGCCACCCATTTTGGTACCAATTCAAGCATATTTATACAAAATACTTATGACCAGGATGATGTGGAGACGTTGGGGACGTAAGGGAACTTTCCATGCTACTTTTTTCTATCAGTTAGCATTCTAATTTCATTTTCAAAAACTACCCACCACCCTAAACCATTTCTAATCGATTAAATAACAACATGCAATCACAGTTAAGTAAATAAAAAAGTAAGGAGTGCAAAGAGCAAGAATTTACCTTGTTTTTTATGTTTGCAATGAGTAAATCGACAGAATTTGGAGATAGAGTTTGAGTAAGAAAATGGGGAAATGAGGAAAAAAATTTCCCCTTTCCCCCTTAACTGCCTTTCGATCTCCCCTTTCAGCAAGATACACTCACTACAGCGGCCCCGCCTTAGCGGTAGGGTTGTCGCCCTGAGAGGTTCAAGATATGATATTGGACGTGTTATTTCGTTGTATCTTGCCTCAAAATATTCTAGTCCTTTGGGTATTAAAACTTTTGTATGCCGATTATCTGAAAAGTCATCATTCGTGGTGACCCCGTACTAGGCCAATTCTTTGTTTAATAGTACTCCGACGTAGAGAAGATGACGATCTATGCATTATCATTCAATAATGAAAGAGAGGTAAGTTGGTGTCTATTGGAACGACCCAAACCATTGTTAATGAGGAAAAGTGAAACTTCGAGAAATATTGGGCCATTGTTCTGCCAGGGCGGGCTAGGGTGCTAGGGCGGCGACCCCACGATAGTTAAGTTGACGCCATAGTAGGATAGGCGTGACAGAATGTAAATAATGTGAAATCCTATTTCCTTCTTCTTCTTTAAATACCTAATTTTGACGTAAACTGCCCTAGAAACCCCCAAAAATCTTCTCCAAGCTTGAGAAAGATGGAGAGAGAGAATTCTAGTGTAAGGATATTGATGGAGTGTGGTTCCGATCAAATATCATTATAACGAGTTTCGGGAAACAAGAAATTAAATACAAAAACTCTATGTTGTTGCGTGGAGCCCAAGTAGGCTTGGTTTTATGAATTGAGTAGTTATAAATATGTGTTCACTACATAGTATATGTAAATCAATGGTAGGATTTATGTGTAGGACTTCCTACACCAAATGAAATATGATTAAATCCTAGGAAACAGCCTTAGATGATGAATTAGGGCTAAGCATGGTCGAATTAATGCTTACATGATATATGTCGATGAACAATTCATCGGGATGGTTGTGATTCTACGATTGTGTGATGTATGTTTGTTCTTGCTTCATTATAATTTGAGCACGTATGCGAACGAAGCTTCTTGGTCACACCTAAACAAAATAAGTATGAACGTAGAACTATATGGTATGAATCACTCTTGTTGTATGATTGTGATAATATACATTGTGTGTGATTGTGGATCAGATGTTGCATTCCGCAAACACACTTGGATATGTTTTCATGCTTCGATATGATTATGGGATTGGTTTCCATGTTCTATCATAACCATCAGATCGGGTACAACATTTTTGTACACTAACGTTTTGGGTTCGAGTTCCATGAGAGAACCAATAACTTGACCTAATTTGATATAGTTGTGTATCTTGAGAAAATTGATGTTTCACGTTCTTCGTAGATGATATTTGATGACGTTTCCCCGTAATGGTATATGATATTAATATCGATTTATGTTTGTTCTACTATGTTGATTTAACCTGGTATGTATATTGGGGTTGAATGAAATTTGGAGGGCCAAGGATTCTGAGTATAAGTGTTGAGGAACAAGGGTTGTTTGTATGTTGAGAAGTAAAGGTAGGGTGCATGTTGTAATTACTCAGGTAAGCTTTAAGGGGATTTATGGGAAATAGTTGGAATATTTGTAGTTGTATTTCATGTACTCTTCTAGGCTTTAGAATGGACTAGTTGAATTTAGAGGTGGTTGTTAGTAAGGGCTACTTATGTAATTCATAAAGTATTCAAGTGAGTTTAAGGTGGAGAAGCGAGTGGTTTATGGCATATTCTTACTAGGTTATTTCTTATGCTATGCGGTGGGGTCGGGTTGACCAATGATTCCTACCAGTACCTGTTGTTTGTAATGATGTTATGCCTTTAGGCATAGTCCTGATGTAGGCTGGTGATATATCATTAGGTGAAGACAAAGAAATCTCCAACAGCTTCTATTTTTTCTTCCGCATGGTGAGAGTTGTGTCGTTTATTATTACGTCCAGTTGTACTCTTTGTAACTCTTTTACCTATTTAGACTAGATATTTTGGTGTGTTATTTACTTTACAATCTTAACTAAAATTTTGTTTAAGGTTCTTATTATATTTTATTTCCATTTTTCATAAATTTTCAGCATGTTTTAACTATTGAGTTATGAGGCTTCTCCTACTTAGGTGTTAGAGTGGGTGCCCGCATGGCCCGGTGGGTTCGGTTGTGACTTCCTCATACGCTTATCCACAAGGTATGGACAATTTAAACCTTTAACATAGGGGAAGTTCTACGCGAGTCATTTTGTTAATCATGAACTTTGTTTGAGGGGTCCCTTTGACCTAATACTTTAGTTTAATTCATTGATTTCACCACCTATTTGCAATCTTAAACTCCAATGTATGATACAAAGTCATATACACCTCATATAAGCATGTCATACTACACCGCATATATTATGCAAGAATAGAGAAAAAGTACGAAATCTTACATTTAATAATATATGGTATAAAATATTAAAAGTAGTAATATATGTAATTATTTTAAAATAGAGATAAAATTAGTACATATGTTAGTTATGTATGTCTAATAAAGTAGTTTATACTTTTTGTATGGATATATAGCCAAATTGATCCATAGAAAACTTTGCATAAAAAATTTTAGAAAAATAATTTTTATTTGATTTATTTTTATAGTCATAATATTAAAAGTAGTTTATACTTTTTGTATGGATATATAGCCAAATTGATCCATAGAAAACTTTGCATAAAATTTTTTAGAAAAACAATTTTTATTTGATTTATTTTTATAGTCATAATATAATAAGGGAATGTATCAGGTACTCAAGAAAATTATAATCAAGCAAACTTTGACTTTAAAACTTGATAAGATATGGTGGACTAGATTATGAGCCCAATCCGCTTTTTAGCCGAAATAATGTATAAGCACAGTCAATGACAAACCGATTATTAGTTGGATTAATTACTTGGGTGTGAAATTTAGGTGATTTCTCTTTATTAGTTCAACTCATTAAATACGTAAAAAGACACATTTGTGTTATCCGTTAAAAGTTGGTTCATCTTAACCACTGTCGTTTAAGAAAAAACCCATTCATGTCTTCTTTTTTTTTTACTCCAATTTCACAAAACCATTCTATACACCTAAAATAATTTTTAACACTTTTCAATTGAGGATTTTGGATAAAATGTACTCATTTTTCTATACTTCGTTAAGAACACCAAAAACACATAAAGAACATTAACAACTCTCAAACTTTTAAACTTTTGCAATTATTCACGAAATCACTTCAAATTTCAAGAGTAGCTTCCCTCCAAGTTAAATACCAAAACTCAATATATATGTTTAGCTTGAATTCGACCTAACTCAACAAGACCCACTTGAAATTTTTTCAAAATTTCAAAACTTCAAAATTTTCCAATATTACAATTTTTCCACAACTTCAAATTATTTGAAATTTTGAACATACACTCATAAACGCACTAGGGAACAAAAATCCAAGGTTGATAGAATTAGTTAGAATCGGTTACTAGAAGTTAGATAGGAATCTATTAAACACTTTTAAGTAAAAAGTTACAATTAGTTGGTTAGTTGGTTATTCCCATATTTTATTCATGTATATATGCACAACTTTGTATTCATATTTTAATTCATTGAGAAAGGAATAATGCATATCCTCTCTTCATTCTAGAATGCTCTATTGTATCATCTGTTATTTCTTTTTCTCACTAAGTTTAATCTCTATTAATGGAGGAAGCTCACTGATTTGATGTATCAATTTTGAATTATGTCATGGTAAGAGAGCTCAGATATTCATTTCGATTGATATGTGAGTACTGGTTTCAGTTAACAACTGGGAATTTGTGAGATTGTGTTCGTTTATGTCTCTCGATCTATTTGAAGTGTTGGAATCAATGGTGTTTGGTGTTATTTTGTTTGATTTCTATCATTATTGTGTGATAAATCATTGTTGCATATCATCTCTTTGTGTTTTTTTGTTTGCTATTTTACACAAATTGGAGTTTTTTATTTCAAAAGTATATCGATCAATATGGTTGATTTTAAATTTGATACTTCAAACATTGCAATGTTTTCTACTATGAGAATGGACGCTGCTAGTCCATTTTATTTGCATCCTTTCGAAAATGCAGGATCGACATTGTTGCCAAATGTTTTTGGTGGAACTGGTTATAGATCATAGAGACGAGTTACACTTAGGGCACTATCAGTGAAAAAAAACAAGCTTTATTAATGGGAAAATTATGAAGCCTTATTTAGAGGATCCAAGCTTTGCACACTAGGAAATGTTTGATTACATGGTAACTTCATGGATTCTAAATTCCTTCTCATTAGAATTGAGAGATGGCCTACAGTATGTGAACAATGTTAGAAAACTTTGGGAGGAATTGGAGGATCGTTATGACCAAACAAATAGATGTAAGTTGTATCAATTACAAAAGGAGATAAATGATTTTGTGCAGGGAACTTTAGATTTTACTGGATACTACACAAAAATGAAGAAGTTCTAGAAATAGATGAACACTATTGACATCAATTCTCAATGCACGTGTGTGTACATTTGTGGTGGAAAGACCAAAATGCACAAGACTGAACAAGATAGGAGACTTATAAGTTTTCTGATACGTTTGAATGAAGTGTAGGAAGTATCCTTTTGATTAATGATTTACCAAGAATGGTACAGGCTTTTTCAATACTTCCCCAAGAGGAAAGAAAAAGGGAAGTCTAGACTCATAATCACACTGCTTTGGACTCCACATCTCTAACTTCATCTTCATCTACTTCCAATGGAAAAGGTTTCAATACGAATTAGAGTTCATTTAAGGGAGGTGCTAGAATCTCTGGAAGTACCAACAACAATCAACCAAGTTCTAGCATAGGTAGATCTGGTCTATTTTATGACTAATGTAAAAGGTATGGATGCACGAAAGATATATCTTATAAGTTATATGGTTATCCAACAAATTCCAGATTTCCTAAAGGTAAAAAGGTGCAGGTTGTGTAGCAAATGCATACACACAAGAAGAAAGGAAGAATCAAATTGAGGGAGGTCCAGAAGTAAGGAGACAAATGTCATTCAACTTGTCCAAATATTAGTATGAGAAGATGTTCAACCTCTTAAGAACCCTGCAGACTAGAAATAATGGGGCAGACAATTCAGACAACAAATTGGGTGGAGCTGTTAACCTGGCAGGTATACTTGCTTGCTACCCTTCAATGACTAAGATAGATGATCTATCATGTAAATGTTCTAAACTAGTTGCTAGCTCCTGAATTATAGACTCACGAGCATCACAGCATATGACCTACAATAAAACCATCCTTAAGAACATTAGAACTCTACCTTATCCTATCCTTATTAGCCTAGCAAATGGATATAAAGTTAAGGTAACACGAATTGAAGATGATTGTTTGAATCCAGCTTTGACTCGATGTAAGGTGTTTTTGTACCTAACTTCAAGTATAACTTGGTATATGTCCATTGCTTGTCTCTACAACTTAAAGGCACAATTAGTTTTAACAAATATTCTTATTTATTGTAGGGACCTTCTCTGAAGAGCCCTCTAGAGTTTGGTAGAGACAAAAATGGTCTATAGTTTCTATGCATCAAATGTCACAATTTTTGTGCTCTGTCTGGTTGTATTCATCCATACATACACCACTCTTCAAGTATATTCCATCTTTGCTCAGTAGTGGAAAATCTTTCGTTGAAAATATATGTAAAGTTTCACCACCTATTCTAAAACTTTCACAAATTGCAAACAAAGGAACTTGATCTACTGGTGTTCCTACTTTCTATGATGCAAATTCTTTTACTCATGCTTCTTCCTCTACATCTAATAATCATATTGTTCCTTCTTCTTCCTCTGCATCTCGTGATCATACTGCTGAAATTTAATGTTACGGTAGATTTAGAAATGTACCCTTTGTAATGATGAGGAATATTTCAACCATACCTATAGAATTTTCCACCAAACAACCATTTACTTGTGTCATATGCCCTATGGCAAGACAAATCAGAAAACCTTTTCCAGAAAGTACAATCACAACCAGCAAGATTTTTGAAGTACTAAATCGTGATCTATGGGGACCATACCACATAGAAACTCATGATGGTTATAACTATTTCTTTACCATAGTTGATGATCATAGTAGATTTGTCATGACCCGAATTCTGGAATCTGGATCGCAACCGGCGTCGATGATCCTCCAGAGATCGTAGACAAGCCTCATTTTGCATTTATCACATTCATATGGTTATTTTTAGTGGAAAATTTAAAAAATTTAAACGTATGAAGTATACATAGACTTCATATAGTTATTTCATTAATTCGTCATATACTAAGCTCAACATAAATATAATAACCATCTATCGAATCAATTTGAAATAGAATAAGAATATATCATAAATATGTTTTTAAAACACAGCCTTATTACAAAAGCAATGAAATAAAAGTACAAAAGAAACGCTAGGGACAACATCCAGTAGATTTTTCTAAAACTAAGGCTAGACTAAAACTGTAGCATCCTCAAAATCAAGAGGACCTACCAAATGGACTGGAGAAACGTTGATGTCCAAACAGTTGCAAGACTCGTCAATTTGTCCCTTAACCTGCATCTATAAAATTGTAAATAGTAGGGGTTAGTACACCACTTGTACTAAGTATGAGTGTATGCAGACATACACATAAGGCTATGCATGATCAAATAAAGTTCTTCGTAAACAACATGTTATTCATGGAAAGCCTAGTCACTAGACTTTCAACAATCATTAGTTGTTAATTGTGGTACGAATATTATGTATTTTAATGCATTAAAAGGATACAACACGTTTTCTATATGATTAGAAGACATTAGTATCATCAAAATAATTTTAGAACAACTTGGACGAAGATTTTAGATTTTTGATCCTCTTAGGCTGAGAGCTCCTCTTTGTACACATATATTATTTTTCAGTCTTTTTCTTCTTGTTGTTGTGTAGTTAAATAATTCTTTTGATCCTATGTTTTACTTAAAATTCCAATGATTCATTGTAGTCCCATACCCATAATGAATCGATGTAAGCAATCCAAGGACTAAGGAATGATTTTCATACCTTATAGTGAGTCATTCTTTACAATATATATTCATTACTTTTCATAAGCAATTCTCTATTGATAATGCCATTGATTTTATTACTTTCATATTGTATATATTATACACTTCATATATACGAGACTTTGGAATCGTTGATGTAGCATAACACATATCAAGTGAGGGCCCAACATATGGGACCTCAACCCGAGGGCCTTCTTTAGCAAACAAAGAGTCTGCTTGATTCGTTCATTCGGACTTCACATTATTCATTTCATTTATTCGTAGACTGATGTTAACACCAGCTATACCTAGGATGAAGTTTAAGACTCTCATCGGGATCATGAAGTGCAATGACCAAGAATGACATAATGTCATTACTTGAATCTGATTTCACCTCCTGATTGTCTTGAACAAACACCTTCCGTATCTTTCATTTCATTATCTTTCATACTTTGAGGCTGGCCTCATTCTTTCATTTGAAACATTAACCTTAACCGACATAGATCATGTGAGAATCATGAAATCCAGTGTCTTCCCCACACCGAAAAGAGGTGGAATTACCGGCCAAAGTGACCCGAACATGCTAGCGTATACAGGTCGAACCCTGCTAGATCCCTATATTGGTAGTATAGGTTCAAAGACTAAGAGATATAAGGAGATCATACCCAGCATGTCGGAAAGTCTTATCTCATGAGATTTATGTGAACCTCCGCCCTTCCCGAAGGAAGGCATCACCGCTCATAGCTAGCCAACCGGTGCTCAATATAAAGTTCCATTACATTCAACTCTCACATCATGAAAGTTGGATTCTAGCATGAGGGCATCAGTGCTCATTAGATGATTTCTCATCTCATCATTAGTATTAAGTGTGAATTGTCCTTACACTTACATATAGAGTATAATTGAGACTTGTCTCTTGATATTCAACACACTCTTAGGTGAGTACTTTTAGTGACCTTTACTTAGGCTTGGTTGAGACTTGTCTCACAATTCATCTTAGCCTCTTATCATGTTGTCACCATTTTCATTAGCATCATAGATTAACATAATTACTCACCTGATTACGTGAATATCCATTTCTTCTTTATCTTCTTCTGTTGACTAAAGCATTATGGAGGCTTTCTTTTAGATTGACATTTACTTACTCTATTGATGATTGGTCATCCTTACTTTTCATCGATGAAATGTGAATTTTCCTTACATATCATCCTTTGGTGTTAATGAGACTGGCTCACATATTCTAACACCTTCATACGTGACTATTCTTTTAACATAGTAGCTTAGGTGTAAGTGAAACTTGCCTCACTTTCTTTAACACTCCATTCTGGTAACTTGCTTACTTTATACCCCTTTAATTATGTTATAACTCAGGTTACTTACTTACTTAAGTGTAGTAAATTCATATCATCATTTATGGACGATGAGCACTTCATTCAATGAGTTTCATCAGTTCATATGTCATTCTTTTAGAGCATGTTGGGAGTTGTCCCAAGAAGTGGCATGCTCTTTGCTATGGATTCATTGAATTACTTTATAAGTGCTTATAATATATTTGATACTCTTACTACACAAGATTGACATATGATTAGTATTGGAATAAACATTTGGGTATAGATTACATAACCATCTTTGTTGGCATAGGCCGATTTTACATTCTTTCATGCTTGGTTGGATATGTATATTGTTCATTAGCAAATCTTTAATTATTTAACATAATATTATATCCATTTGCATGCATCCCTTTTGGACAATGTATTGTCATCCATTTTATTGGCATAAGCCAAACAAGCACTTAAATTATTATTTCATGGAGATCTTTTTAGCCAACCATAAAACATAACTTTAGGCATAGCGTTTTTAAACATATTGAACAGAATAATATTATCATTTAAAAAACACAACATTATCAACAAGTCACATTTACAGTAGGTATACACAACAAACTGTAATCATCTTCACACATAACAGTTTCGGACACATCTTAACATTGTATCATTCTCTTATCCAGTCTTGGTCCATGACTAAGACATATTGGATAGCATCATATTAATATTTGATTAATTTAAAATCTTCATAACGCCACAATAACAACAACGCAACATTTGGACAAACACATCAATACTTTAAACAATTACGAGTGTAACTAACAAATAGTTGATTCATGATTCACGTTTTAAGTTCTTAACTTTATACGATCACAACTTCATAGGTTAATACACAATAACAATTCAAGAACATTAAAGATAAGATCATCCAGCACCACATACCAACAACATGATATCTAACCTATTCGACATGGAATTTAAAAGGATACAAGGGACAAAGGAGTTCGACGAGAACAACCCTAGTTTTCACGATCTTAGAATCGTTGGAAAGAAAGTTCCCTTGGATAAAGAAGTCCAGGATAGAAACCCATAACTTATGTAGAACTTAATATACGAAAAGCACCTTGAACGAAACCTTGAAGAAACCTTGAAATCTCCATAGAGAAATCAACAAATTTTCTTCTTTTTTCTTGCATTCGTTGCTAATTATTTTTTCATCCTTTTTGTCATTGATTTTAAACATGATTTTTTGGTTTTAGAACTGATGTTGACTCATTCAAATTAGGGTTTAATTATTTAATTAAATAAATTAATTAATTAATTACTAAAAATCCCCTCCTAGATTGACTAGAACTAGGAATACACAATACTTGGTCAAATCTGAAAATTTTCCTAAAAATTTCTTTTTGACCCTTTAAATTAATTAATTAAATAGTTAACTTAATTAATTAAGGTACCTAGTGTAACTATTAAAGTTCCCCTAAATCATTGGAACAAAAATAAACCCTTTGGACCATCCTAGGTTAAGTACTAGGATGTTTCTTGAGTTGTACTAGGTTTGTGTAAGAATTTTTGTTTGACCCCTTTAATTTACTTAATTAAATGTATAACTTAATTAATTAATTAACCTAGTTTAATTAATAAATTACCCTTAAGTTGTTATAACCATAACTAATTCGTTGAACCATCCTAGGTTAGGTACTAGGTTGTCTTTTTCTTGTTTTAACCGAAATCTGGATATTGCTTTGTGATTTCGGTTTTGCCCCTTTAAATTAATTAATTAAGTTGCTAAATTAATTAATTAAGTATCCTAGGGTAATTACTAAAGTACCCTTAAGTCTTTAGGATCTTAACTAACTCTTTGGACCTTCCTAGGTTAGGTACTAGGTTGTCCATTTTCTTGTCTTAACCGAAATCTAAACATTTCTTTTTCATTTTCGGTTATAGCCCTTCTAAATTAATTGATTAATTTTATAAATTAATTAATTAGGAAACCTAGGGGAATTACTAAAGTACCCCTAAGTTGTTAGTAACATAACTAACCTTTTGGACCATCCTAGGTTAGGTACTAGGTTGTCTCTTTAACTAGTACTAGTTAATGTCAACCCGGTTTTGATCCTAGGTTGTCGGGTGCACTAATGGGTCCAATTAGGTTAGTCCTAGGTTATTTAGTTATTTAGGGCAGCAGGTTAGACTATAGAATTTGTAGGGAGGTTTGGCCCCACATGGTGTGGTCCCTTATGCATGTTTCCCCCCCTAACTACCCTAACCGAATTCGGTTACGGTTTCCCCTCCTTTTTGGAAGCTTCTTCATGATCTTGCACAGTGCTTCCACAATGGGTTGGTTGCACTTTCTAACTAACTTTATTTATGTTCATCTGGGAATATTAACTTATTGTCCGAAGGCCCCTCAAACGTCCTTGGCAATGCTTATTTCAATCATTTTAAATGATCATGTGCTATGTTTACTAAGCTTGACACTTGGATGCCTAGTACTTTTTGTGCAAATACTAGAAAATATATGTTTTTAGCTTTGGGTATTTATTGCAGGTACATTTCTTAAACAAGCTCATCAATGTAAGAAAATTGGCTAATACCCTTTAAGCCAATATTTTCTAATATGCCCAATATTTTTCTTATTTGGGTATCATATAGAAATTGGCTAATTCCCCTTAGACAATTTTCTATAATATGCCCAACATTTCTCAATATTGGACATTGGGATGCCTGTGTACCCCCAATACCCATTCTTAAAGACCTATTGGGCTCTTCATTAGACATGTAATTTTTCCGGAATGTTACATTATCCACCCCCCCCTCCCCCTTTAAGAACATTCGTCCCAAATGACACTACGTAGCATTTTAAAAATAAAGAGGGTCATCTTCAAAAAACTTGCATACTTGAAACTTTACTCGATGTGAATATCTGATTCACATTACTATGGATGATGATATTACGCAAAGCTTATCTAAAGCTCATATTTGAAAGATTGAGGCTTCCTTCTCAATCACACTTAACTTAATGCACATCACAACCTCATGCAACACAAAAATCATGTTTATGCCTACAAAAACAGAAACATAATACAAGCATGAACTCATTTTAACTCAATAGTGCAAGTGTAAGACACACAATCATGGACTTAAAAAAACACCAAACAACTGCCAATGCACTAAGATTTAGAGTTCCATCAACGAAATCGGACTAACGAAGAGTATATCTACCCTAAATAAATAAACGTTGAGGTAAGGATCTCATATCTCCTGGCGTCCCATGTTTTTCTCCCTCAACAAGGTGGTTCCCCCATAATACTCTTACGGAGGCAACCTCCTTGTTCCTGCCGATCTAAATTTCAACGAAGAACTTTCGCAAGAAAGGTTCTCATGACTCCTAACTCTTATAACATCTTGTTGGCCTTAGGGTTTGAAATTTTGGCTTGTTGGATTTAACCACGCCCTATTCATCTCAACTCTAACTCATTTGGAAAACTGAAATTGATTTCATTACATTCAACTCATACATCATGGAATTTTGCTTCTAGCATGAGGGCAACATTGCTCATTAGATGATTTCTCATCTTATCATTAATATTAAGTGTGAGTTGTCCTTATACTTACATATAGAGTATGAGTGAGACTTGTCTCTTGATATTCAACACTCTCTTAGGTGAGTACTTTTAGTGACCTTTACATAGGCTTGGTTGATACATGTCTCACCATTCATCTTATCCTCTTATCATACTGTCACCATTTTCATTAGCATCATCGATTAACATTATTACTCACCTCATTACGTGAATGTTCATTTCTTCTTTTATCTTCTAATGTTGACTCAAGCTATATGTAGGCTTTCTTTTAGATTGAGATTTACTTACTCTATTGATGACTGGTTATCCTTACTTTACATAGATGAAATGTGAATTTTCCTTACATATCATCCTTTGGTGTTAACGAGACTGGATCACACATTCTAACGCCTGCATACATGAGTATTCTTTTAACATAGTAGCTTAGGTGTAAGTGAGACTTGTCTCACTTTCCTTAAGCCCCATTTTGGTAAGTTACTTACTTTATACCCCTTTGATTATGTTATAACTCATGTTACTTACTTATTTTAGTGTAGTAGATTCCAATCATCGTTTATGGACGATGAGCATTTTATTCAATGAGTTTCATGAGTTCATATGTCATTCTTTAGGAGCATGTTGGGAAATTTTTCCCAATGAGGCATGACCTTTCTTATGGATTCATTGAAATACTTTGAAGTGCTTATAATTATTTGATACTCTTAACTACACAAGATGATTATTATTAGTATTGGCATAAACATTTGGGTATAGAGTAAATAACCATCTTGTTTGTTTAAAGGCCAATTTTTACATTCTTTCATGCTTGTTTGGATTGTTTTATTATTAGCCAATCTTTTAATCATTTAACATTATATTATAGACATTTGCATGCACCCCTCTTCGACATTTATTGTTAGCCATTTTATTGGCATAATAAGCCATACTGTCACTCAATTATGATTTCATGGAGACTTTTTATAAAGCCTTATAACATAACTTTAGGCATAAAATTTTTAAACCATTGAAGAGCATAATTGATCATGTAACGAACACAACATTCAATAAGTCCATATTACAGTTGGTATAAAATAAACGCATAAATATAATAATCTTCATACATACCAGTTTCGGACACAGATCTTAACATTATTCATCCCCTAACCAATCTTGTTCATGCTTTTAGGGTAACATCTTTAAGACATATTCGACAGCATCATATGAAGATTTTCATGAATTTAACACCTTCATATGTCACAATAACCGCAATGCAACATTCGGACAAAACACAAACCTCAACACTTAAAACAATTGCGGGTGTAACTAACACATTATCGATTCATGATTCATGTTTTAATCACTAAACTTTATACGATCACAACTTCATAGGTAATCGACAATCATAATTCAGAACTTACACAAAATATCAGCCAGCACATATACCAACAACATGATATTTAACCTATTCAACATGGGAATCGAAAGGATCTAGGATAAAGGAGTTCGACGAGAACACGGGAAAACCCTAGTTTTCAAATCTTTGAATCATTGAAAGAAACTTATCTTGGAGATATATGTACAGGACTTAATATACAAATACCACCTTGAAATAAACCTTGAAAAAACTTGAAATCGCCTTAGAGAAATCGATAAATTTTCTGCCTTTTTCTTGTGTTCGTTGCCTACTGTTTCTGCGTCCTTTTTGTCTATGAGTTTGAACATGATTTTTATATTTATGAAATGATCTTGAATAATTCAAATTAGGGTTTAATAAGTTACTTAAATAAATTAATTAACTAATTACTAAAAATCCCCTCCTAGATTGACTAGAACTAGGAAAACACAATACATGGTCAAATCTGTAATTTTTCCTAAGAATTTTATTTTTCCCCTTTTAATTAATTAAATGTATAATTTAATCAATTAGGGTACCTAGGGTAACTATTAAAGTTCCCTTAAATCATTGGAACAAAAAGTAACCCCTTTGGACCATCCTAGGTTAAGTATTAGGATGTTTCTTGAGTTGTACTAGATTAGTGTAAGAATTTCGGTTTGACCCATTTAATTTAATTAATTAAATGGATAATTTAATTAATTAAGTGACCTAGGGTAATTACTAAAGCACGCTTAACTATTTATAACCATAACTAATCCTTTGAACCATCCTCGGTTAGGTAATAGGTTTTCTTTTTCTTGTTTTAACCAAAATCTAGATATTGCTTTGTGATTTCGGTTTTTCACCTTTAAAATAATAAATTTTTTTGATAAATTAATTAATTAAGTAGCCTAAGGTATTTAATAAACTACCATAAGTCTTTAAGATCTTTATAAACTTTTTGGACCATCCTAGGTTAGGTACTAAGTTGTCCCTTTTTTGTTTTAACCGAAATCTAAAAATTTCCTTTTTATTTTCGGTTTTAGACATTTTAAATTAATCAATTAATTTTATAAATTAGGTAACCTAGGGTAATTAATAAAGTAACCCTAAGTTATTAGGACCATAACTAACATTTTGGACCATCCTAGGTTGGATACTAGGTTGTCTCTTTAACTAATACTAGGTTAGTGTCAACCCGGTTTTGGTTATAGATTGTTGGGTGCACTGATGGATCCAATTCGGTTAGTCCTAGGTTATTTTGTAATTTCGGGCAGTAGGTTAGAGTCTAGAATTGGTAGAGAGGTTATGAGCCACATCGAGTGGTCCCTTGTGCATGATTTCTCCCCTAACTACCCTAACCGAATTCAATTATGGTGGTCCCCTTATGTGGCAGCTTCTTCACATGTCTTGAACAAGTGCTAGAACATGGGTTGGTTGAACTTTCCTAAATAACTATTATTTATGGTTCATTTGGGAATGTTTAATTATTTTCCCAAGTACCCTCACTATGTCCTTGGGACTTGCTTAATTTACATGATCATTTTAAATGATCATGTACTATGGTACTAGGCTTGACACTTGGATTCCTAGTACTTTGTATGCAAATACTAGAAAATATATTCTTTTATCTTAGGGTATTTATTGCATGTACATTTCTTAAACAAGCTCATTAATGTTAGAAAATTGGCTAACACCCTTTCAGCCAATTTTTTTAATATACCCAATATTTTGCTTATTTGGTATTATATAGAAAATTGGCTAATACTTCTTAGCCGATTTTCTATACTATGGCCCAATATTTCTAAATATTGGGCATTGGGATGCTTATGTACCCCCATACCCATTCTTAAAGACCTATAGGGATCTTCAGTAGACATGTAATTTTTCCGAAATGTTACAAGATCAACATGGACACAACTTCTTAGATGTAAAATGTAATGCACTGCAAGGTGTGAAAACTTTTTTATGCCTCATAGAAAATCAATTTCATGGTAAGTTGAAAACAAACAAGTCTGAAAATGTCCTAATTCAAAAGTGATGAGGCAACAAGATTTTTTCAAAAAAACGGAATTATACATCAGAAATTTTGTCCTTATACACCCCAACAGTATGGGGTAGTAAAAAGGAAATATAAATACCTCTTGGAAACAGCAAGAGCCTTCCTTTATCAATCCAAATTACCTATAATGTATTGGGGAGAATGTGTCTTAATTGCTACTTACCTTATAAATAGATTACCCACCAAATTACAACTAAATAGGTCACCATATGAACAATTGTACCAAAGAAAAAAATTGTACCAAAGAAAATCGACATACTCTCGTCTTAGGAGTTTTGGATGTCTATGTTACCCCACTATTTTAAAAAAACATAAAGACAAGTTTGAACCAAGGGAAACATTTAATATTTTTGTTGGATATCCTTACAATTCAAAAGGTTAAAAAACCTAGATTTGGCCACAAAGAAGATTCATGTATTGCAGAGATGTCTCTTTCAGTGAACATGCTTTTCCTTTTGTCATTTCTCCTGAAGGTTCTAGTTTTCACTTTATTCTTAAATTGCTTGTTTATCACCCCAATAAGTTACTTTTATGCTTAGTAAAACAACCACTTTGGTCAATGATGAAATGATGGATATAGACACATCGCATGAGGTTATCACTAACCAAGCAGCCAACAATAACTTTGATCCCAATACCAAACAGCAACTTAACTTCACCTAACATTGCACCAACACACCAACACATAATACTAATATTACCATTACTTGTGGTTCTCCACCAGTACCAACACCTAAAGAACACGTAGAACCCCTCATGCCCCTAGCTATTTAAAGACTATATTACACACTACCTGTCACATCCGGGTTTACCCCCTAGACGTAACCAGCGTCGTCGTTCTCTCATAGGACTATGAATAGCCTCTTAGTTTACATCATCACATTCAAAAGTCAAATTTAGCGGAAAATCTAAAACTTTGTATTACATCTAATTGGAGGTTTACATAAATTTATACATACACATAATATATATCGAGTATACATAGACCCTTCGTATAGGAAGGTTACATAGCCTTCTACTTTTATTTCAAACACATATATAGGTAAAATAGAACATAGTCTTATGAATTATCTCAATCTCATACCATATAAAGATCATTGCAATTTGGGCATAGACCTACATCAATGTAAAGAAGCCACATATAGTCTTATACAAGTCGTACAAAATGAAAGTGGAATCAACATAAAAGTCTTAAAAAAACAAGAGACTTTATAAGCAAGATATCAGCATCTCCCTCGAAAAGTGAGGACCTATCCACTTGGATGATAAAGAATATACAAGCCTTCTTCAAGTCGTCCCGAATGATCCTCCAACGACCGGAACTTAAAATATTTGGGAGAAGGGAAGAAAATGGGGTTTGTACTCCACATTTACTAAGTATGAGACCATATACACATATAATGTCAAAACATGCTAAAAAGGGACATTTAGTTAAAACATGCCATTTTACCCTTTTAAAAGTCTAATGCAAAATCAAGCAAGTCATGCCAATCAACCAAAACATGCTTACTAACTCAAACAAGTAATATGTATCCCAACATACTTGAATCCATGATTTACTATAACCCTATCAACAAGGAATAACATCACAAGCATCACTAAGAGTTAACCATATAATAATAAACAATACAACTACTGATGAATCATTATCAAATCAAAAAGTGTAATGACCAAGTAAAGATCCATAACGTTACTCAATCAAGTAGACCCAAAAAGAAACCATAACAAATATCCTACTTCACATAATATAACATTTAAATATACATTTCATCCTCTTTCAATAATATAACCCAACACATACTCATAAGTGAACTAATCAACATATAGTATCAACAATCTACAAGTTCATCATGTACATGTCATGTATCATCATAACATAAACATATATAAGAATATCCTCCTAAGACACCCCTCAAGGCTAACTAGTGCAATACTAATGTAGAGTCTCATACTCCTACCTAGACTAAGCTACACCCCCTTGGGTTATCTTAGTGAGAGTTCAAGTCCTTTATTCATTTTACCTTTTAGGAACATTTTTCCCTGACCGACATAGACCACATGAGCTAGTATAGAATCCGGTGTCATAAAACCCTACACCAAAAATGGACGGACTACTTGCCAAGGTAGTCCCAAAACATGAAACATAGTAACTACGTGGATCCACTAGCTAGTATTCCTATGGGGGAAACATAGTCCAAGAACTAGTTGGGACCCTCTTTATGCACCATGCATTATAGTCTCCAATCTAAAGAGTAATTTAGTGATCCTACCTTCCTATGTGGGAAGGGACACTCCTTATTCTAGTTCACTCAGTGCTAATCTAGAGTCCCTTTTTGAAATGTCTTTAAGACTTTAATTATCAATCATAGCTTAGTTTAGGTGATAGGGTCTACCCCTTGTATAATCATCATCATCAATATCTCAATAAAAATTGTTATGAGTATAAGTCTTTTCATCAAAATTTTATATAGGTGAGGTTAACACATTACATATCAATTCATAATAAGGCACATTGGTATATATCACCATCCTTATAGGATTTTCACCTTAATCAACCTCACAACCATAATCAAGACATTTCAATTTAACATCATACCACTCTATGAATACTAATACAAGACATACTCCAATAAAACATCATGACTTAACCACAATTAATCACAATTGGAAGTAAAAATAGAGATTCTAAGACTTACCAAGTCTTCCTCACAATTCATGACCAAGGTCTTACCATCAACCCATAAGTCAACCAATTAAAGGAATAACATCATCAAACAATGATAAACAATAAAATAACAAGTCCAATTGCATCTCTATCATACAATTCAACACTAGATCATATCTTAAGAAAAGATACACAGGCCAATTTCACAATATACTTCATAACCTAAATCACATATCAAGAAATAGCATGATAAGACTATAATTCATCTTAATTTATTGATAATTAAACCATAGGATAGTAATCTAATCAATAACAAAGTCAATTGAATGATCACAATACAATATAGATCAAGATCACAACCTAGGGTTAGGGGTTGAAGATCATTTTCTTCAATTTAGACCAAACCATTAACAATTACCATAATCAAATTATAGTACATGTTAATATATTTAATATAACCTAAATAAATCATCAACAACTCAATTCATAACTTCAATTTCGTAATTGGATGAACCCACATGGAAACTCAACTTTTGAAATCAATTTTTGAAGGAAACCTTTGAGAAAAGAGTCTCAAAGGTGAATACATCCCATACATTAAAGCTTGATGAAGAATTGATGGTGAATTCGTCCATTTCCGTCTTCCAAACCCTTCTCCTTGCTAGTCTTCAATAGTGGTTTCAAATAGACATAGAAAGAAGAGAGAAGGAAGATAGTTTGTGTTTCAGAGTTATAATTAGGTTAATTGGGGTTAGGGCCTTTATATGGGAGTTAAATTAGTTAATTTTTCTCCCCTTAATTCCAAACTAACATCTAATAAACCACTTAATTAATTAACTGACTTAACATTAAAATGTACAGCAACTCAAGAACCCTCTCAGACAGAACCTCGCCAACGTGCCGTCTGTGAGTTGACGGTTGCCTCCCCCTCCATCCTGCATTCCGTAGGTGAATTCAGAGACTGGAAAGGCGAGGGGCTTCCTCAACTTGGATAAGTGTGGCACAACGGTGGCATCAACACCCCGTCAGTCCACACATGGGCCGTTCACTGCCTTGTCGATGCACACAGGCAGTGTTGCCTCAACCTACAGGGGACCTCCACAAGGGCCCTTGGTTAGTCCTTGGGGAGTCGTACCCAGATGTTTTGACCATGAAACATCATAAAACCTATTATATTAGTTTCCACCAATTTTCATACATTTCCGACTCCTAAAATCTAGTCAAATAGGCTAAGGCACACTTGCACCTCTTTGAACCAACTTCTGGACGTCATGGACGTTCTTGAATGTTTTGGTTCTTAAACTTCCTAAATGACCTAAATTCATTGAAATGTACTTAAAACAGTACTCAGACCTCATGACACCTATGTTAGGCTTTAAAACACGTCTTCAATTTTCAAAGTGTTACACTAACTAACCTACACTCCAACACATCACAACCTGAACAACAACATTCCACCACATAACCACCTAAACAAAAAATTTCATTGCCTCATTCTATAAAATTAAGAGCATGTTTGTTTTACAACTTTATGTTCAAATAGCCAGCATCTAGTAAAGGCTATTTCACATAAGAGTGAACTTTCCTGTTATGCTGAGGCAATCTTGAATCCTTCTTGGAGAATGGAAATGACACAGGAGTTTGAGGCACTATATACAAATGATACATGGGAACTAGTCCCCTTGCCAGTAGGTAAGAATGCCATTTAATGTAGGTGGGTGTATAAAATCAATCACTTAAACTGATAGAAGTGTGGAGAGGTTCAAGGACAGATTGGTGGAAAAAGGATATACAAAAAAAGTTGGGATTGATTATACTGAAACATTCTCACCTATAGTAAAAATGACCACTCTGAGAAATTTTATTTGTTTGGGTGTAAAAAGGGGTTGGAGTTTATACTAGTTGGATGTGAATAATGCTTTCCTTCATGGTGATTTGCTTTTAGGAAGTATGCATGACAATGCCAGAGGGCCTTATGGTGGAAAACAACAACTTAGTTTGCTTTTAAATAATCAAAAACTCTCTATGTGGACTAAAATAGGTCAGTAGACAGTGGTATGACAAACTGGTCAGCAATCTATGTCCAAGGGGTCATACACACTAAAACAGTGACTACTCACTTTTCTAAAAGAATAAGGGATGCTCTTTAGTTTTTGTTTCTGTATATATGGATGATGTGATCTTGACAGGTACAAACTTGGAGGATATCTTTTCATTGAAGAGTTTCTTGCATGATCAATTCAAAATAAAGGATCTTGGCCAGTTACACTATTTCCTAGGATAACGAATACTATATATGGATGATGGTGTTCTTCTTTCCCAGAGAAAATTTACTACTGATCTTCTAAAGGAGTTTGATATTTTGAACTACAGAGTTGCAACATCACCACTTGATTCTACTGAAAAACATAAGGCCACTGACGGAGAGATGTTATCAGATCCCACTCATTATAGAAAGCTAGTTGGAAAAATAATTTCCTCACACATACAAAGATTGATATAGCTATAGTGTTCAATATCTTAGCCAATTAATGCAATGTCCTAGAGAACAACACATGGAGGCTACTTACCAAGTTCATCGATATCTGATGCAAGATCCTACTTTAGGAATTTTTATCTCTAACAACTCTGATCTTACTATTACTGATTATTGTGATTCAGATTGAGCAGCTTGTTTTGATTCAAGAAGTTCAGTTAGTGGGTATTTGGTTCTTATGGGATACAGTCTTGTTAGTTGGAAGTCCAAGAAGCAAGCTACAGTATCACTATCATCTGTAGAAATAGAATACGGGTATGTGAGACAAATTGTAGGAGAACTTGTGTGTCTTGAGATATTACTTGATGAACTGATGGTGCAAAGTTTATTACCATACGTTCGTTTTGTGATAGCCAAGTTGCAGTTTGTATTGCTAAAATTCAGTTTTTCATGAGAGAACAAAACACATTGAGGTGGATTGTAATTTTGTGAGAAATAAGCTTCAAGAAGGACTTATTGCACTTCATCATATTTCCACAAACTCACAGTTAGTACCAAGGCCTTAACTAGAATCAAGAACACTACGATTCTAAGCAGGTTTTCTGTAATCACACTACCTCCAACTTGGGGGGGTTGAATTAGTTCGAGTTAGTTACTACAAGTTAGTTAGGAATCTGTTAAACAGTGTTAAATAGCACTACAACAAAAATGACGTTAAGCGGCATTTAATTCTTAATTGCCTCTAAATATGTATTTTTAGCGGCAATTGTGACTCTTTTTATGTCCCTACAAACTTTAGAGACATTGGTTATAATGACACTTAACTAATGCCGGTAAACACTTTAGCACTCTTTATTAATGTCAATATTTAATGCCGTTAAAAGCTCTTTTTGTTGTAGTGTAGTTTGTTACAATTAGTTGTTATCTAGTTATTCCTATGTTTTATTCATGTATATATGCACAACTATTCTATTTATTTTTCATTCATTGAGAAAGGAATAATACAGATCCTCTCTTTATTCTATAATGCTCCATTGTATACTCTGTTAATATATTTAATACATGTTAATCTATTCAAAATAACGTTATGAATTCATCAAAAACTCAATTCATAACTTCAATTCGTAATTGGATGAAACCCACATTAAAACTCAACTTTTGAAATCCATTTTTGAAAAAAACCTTTGAGGAAAGAGTTTCAAAGGTGAATAGATCTCATACCTTAACATTTGATGAATATTTTATGGTGAATTTGTCCCTTTCACGCGCCCAAACCCTCTCCTTACTAGTCTTCAGTGGTGGTTTCAAATAGAGAGAGAAAGAAAAGAGAAGGAAAAGAGTTTGTGTTTGAGAGTTATAATTAGGTTAATTGGAGTTTGGGCCTTTATATGGGAGTTAAATGAGTTAATTAGTCTCCCTTAATCCCTAACTAACCCCTAAACCACTTAAATATTTAATTGTCTTAACATTAAATGTGCAGCAACTCAAGACCTCTCACAGATGGAACCCCACCAACGGGCCGTCTGTGAGTCGATGGCTACCTCCCCCTCTGTCCTGCACTGCGTAGGTAGGTGAGTTCAGAGATTGTGCAGGCGAGGTGGAATCAATGCCCCGTCATTCCACACACAGTCCATTGACAGCCTCGTCGATGAACACTTCTTTATGCAGTGTTGCCTCAACCTGCAGAGGTCCTCCTCAAGGGCCCTTGGTTGGTCCATGGGGAGTCGTACCCAAACGTTCGGACCATGAAACAACCTAAACACCTATTATCTACCTTTCCACCAATTTTCATACATTTATGACTCCTAAAAGCTATTTAATTAGGCTAAGGCATACTAGTACCTCTTAAAACCAACTTCCGGACGTCATGGACAATCTTGGACGTTTTAGTTCTTAAACTTCCTAAATGACCTAAATTCATTAAAATGGACATAAAACAGTACTTTGACCTCATGAAACCTATGTTAGGATTTACGACACGTCTTGGATTTTCAAAGTGTTACATTATCTCCCCCCCCCCCAAGGAACATTCGTACCCGAATGAGACTAAAATTCTTTTGAAGGAAGGAATAGATTCAAGACTAGCATCCGTAATAATCAACAATAAAAAATCAACTTTAATCATGTCATTTTAATAGAGAAATTCTAAAACTCCAATTACTACACATAAGGCTCAAAACACTTCACCGTGAGGAAATTTCCTTCTCACAACATACATGAGCTCAACATACATTACATGAGTCAATTAGCACAAAGTTCAGCTTATAACCATGATACATATAATTTCTTAAAGACTCACCATATCAAAATGCACAACATAACTCAAAACAAACAAAAGGCAAAATTTCAAGTTCAATAGCATTATTCACTATAACTTCACTATGAAGTATTCGAAAATACATATTTTGCGAAAGTTTCACCCAAAAATCAAGAAACTTCATCTCTTAGTCATATTTATACGATTAATAAGAATGACTAACCTCAATTATCAAAAATATGAGGGTAACGGGACTTCATGTTGGCCTCGTCCTCCCATGTTGCACCCTCAACAAGGTCATTTTTCCGTAACACTTTAACGGTAACCACCTCTTTGTTCCTTAACTTCTTAACTTGCCTATCAAGAATTTGAACCGGAACTTCCTCATAATAGAGCTTATCCTTGACACCAAGACCCTTAATAGGAAGAATGGATTTGGGATCACCGATACACTTCTTCAACATAGAAATATGGAAATTCTGATGAACCGAAGCCAATTCACTAGGGAGTTCCAATTAATAGGCCACCTTACCAACCCCTTGCAAAATTTCATACTGACCCACATATCGAGGACTCAATTTCCCTTTCCAAATCTCACCACCCTTTTCATTGGTCAAATTTTCAAGTACACCTTATCACATTTTTCAAACTCCAAATCCCTTCTCCTATGATCGACATAAAACTTTTGTCGACAATAGGCCATTTGCAAACGGTTCCTTATGATGTTAACCTTCTCTATGTTCTTATAAATCAAATCGGGACCAAGAAGCAAAGGTTCACCCACTTCAAACCATGCAATAGGAGACCTACACCTCTTACCATACAAGGCTTCGTAGGGAGCCATGGAGATGGATGAATGAAAACTATTATTATAAGCAAACTCCACCAAAGGCAATGCTTATCCCAATTGCCTTTGAAATCAATAATGCAAGACCGAGGCATATCCGCAAGGGTTTGAATATTGTGTTACTCTTGACCATCTGTTTGGGGATGAAAAGCAGTACTTAACTTCACCTTAGTACCCAAACCTTTTAGGAATGACCTCCAAAACCTAGATATGAAATGTGCACCCCGATCCCATATGATGGATAAAGGAATACCATTGTGACACACAATCTCATCTATGTCGATCCTAGCATAATCTTCCACCAAATAAGTAGACTTGATGGGAATAAAGCGAGCGCACTTAGTCGGCCTCTCCACAACCACCCATATAGAATCATATGACCTTTGAGTCCGAGGCAAACCCGCTACAAAGTCCATATTGATATCTTCCCACTTCCAAAAAGGAATTTTGATCTCTTGTAGTAAGCCACGCTGTTTTTTATTTTTGGCCATTACTTGTTGGCAATTTGGACACTTAGCGACAAACTCCGCTATGTCCCTCTTCAAACCTTCCACCAAATACATCTCCCTTAGTTCATGGTACATTTTTGTGTGTCCCAGATGAATGAAGTGAAGGGACCCCTGGGTTTTTTCAAGGATTCGCTCTCTCAACCCATCCACATTGGTAACACATAGTCTCCATGGCACCTTAAAATACCATCCCCTCCTAGGGAGAATGTCTAGTTAAGTTTGCCAAGCACCAATTATTTGAACTCCATCAATGATTTGTCGAGGTGTTGTTTGGATTTCACCTCAACTAGTAATAATGACTAGGAGTTATGATGAACTATAGCACCCCCATTCGGAGAACCTTCCAACCCACCCCCAACCTAGAAAACCTATGAACTTCCTTCGCTAGGTCCTTATTGGCTTCATCAACATGGGATACACTACCCATAGTCATACGACTTAGGGCATTGGCCACCACATTAGCCTTGTCGGGGTGATAAAGGACACTCATATCGTAATCCTTCAACAACTCTAACTACCTTTTTTTCCTGAGGTTCAACTCTTTTTGGGTAAACACAGATTGGAGACTCTTATGATCGGTAAAGACATCAACATGAACCCCATACAAGTAATGCCTCCATATTTTCAAAGCAAACACCACGGCCACTAACTCGAGGTCATGAGTGGGATAGTTTCGCTCATATACTTTAAGTTGCCTGGAAGCATAGGCTATCACCTTCCCATGTTGCATAAGCACACACCCAAACCACTCAGGATGCGTCACAATACAAAACAAAACCTTTTGTACTCTCCGGTAAAGTCAACACCGGAGCAGAAGTGAGCCTATCTTTCAACAATGGGAACTTTTCTCACATGCCTCCGACCACTCAAATTCTTACTCTTTTGGGTCAAAGTAGTCAAAGGAGATGCAATGGATGCAAAACCAGCCACGAACCTCCGATAATAACCCGATAAACCCAAGAAACTCCTAATGTCGGTTGGAGTCAATGGCTTAGTCCAATTTCTCACTGCCTCTATTTTCTTTGGATCAACCTCAACTCCTTCACTACAGATGATATGACCAAGAAATGTCACCTACCTCAACCAAAACTCACACTTTCTATATTTGGAAAACAATTGATGATCCTTAAGGGTTTGCAATACTACCCTCAAATGACCCATATGATCACTCTTATTCTTCGAGTATACCAAGAACTCGTCAATGAAAACGATAACAAATGCATCTAGTAATTTCGAAACACCCTATTCATTAGGTCCATAAACGCCGCCGAACATTAGTGAGACCAGAAGACATTATCAAGAACTCGTAATGCCATACCTAGTCCGGAACCTTCATTGGTACATCCTCACCTCTCACCCTAAGTTGGTGATACCCTGACCTCAAGTCTATCTTTGAAAAGTAGCTCACCCGTTGGAGTTTATCAAACAAGTTGTCAATCCGAGGGAGAGGGTACTTATTTTTAATGGTGAACTTGTTGAGTTGGTGGTAGTCAATACACATTCTCAAGGACCCATATTTCTTCTTCACAAACAAAATCGATGCACCCCATTGAGAAAATACTAGGCCTTATAAAACCCTTATCTAGTAAATCCTTGAGTTGGGCCTCCAACTCCTTCAATTCGACCGGAACCATCCGATAAGGAGGAATTAAAATGGGATTTTATTTGGTAACAAATCAATACCAAAATCAATTTCCCATTCGGGAGGAATACCGGGAAGTTCATTTGGAAAGACCTCCGGAAACTCACTCACTACGGGTACCGACTCAATGGGAGGAATTCCGGAGTCTAAATCTTGGACTCTTACTATGTGATATAGACACCCCTTTGAGATCATTTTTCATGCTTTTAGACAAGAGATGTTACGGCCTCTAGGAATAGAGTTTCCCCCTTCCAATTTACAACGGGCTCATTTGGAAGTTAAACCTCGCCACTCTTGTGATACAATCAATGGAGGCAAAATATGCATGCAACCAATCCATACCCAATATAATATCAAAATAATACATATCAAGTTCTACTGGATCAACATAAGAAACTCTATTGGGCAACATTTTAGGACAATTTTTGTACACTGTTTAGCAACAACTGACTCACTCACCGGTGTAGACACTATGAAAGGTTCATGCAAAATGTCAGGCAAAATATCAAATGTTTTAGCTACAAGAGGTGTAACAAATGATAAAGTAGCACCAGGATCAAGTAAGGCAGAAACATTAATAGAGAAGACTTTTAACATACTGGTCACCACGTCGGGAGAAGTCTCTTGCTAACCCTAGAGCGGAGAGCATAGAAGCATTTGTTTTTGGAGCATCACTAGAACCACTTGTTTGAGCTTGACCACTATCCTTGTCTTGAATCCTCACATTAGGTCAATCCCTCACCTTGTGCCCACTCTTGCCACAACCAAAACAATTATCTATTCCTTCAAGGCAATCACTATAGTGCCTCTTACCACACTTTCCACAAGTTGGCTTCTCGGTTGGTGAGTTAGTACCTTTCCCCTTATTGAACTTAGGGTTAGACACCCTATCACCACTAGCCTTTGGGAACTTATTAGGAACTTGACTTGAAACTCGCTCCTTAAACCTAGGATTGTCTTGTATCTCAAGCCTATTCTTTGAAGAATTCCCATAAAAAGACCTTGCCCTCTTAGCATCCCTACTTTTCCTCCTAGCCCTTGCCTCTTCCACATTTTTGGCATGCACCATAGTTAAGAAATGTTCATGTTGTCGTGTAACATAGCTGAATGACACTCCTCTTGAAAATCATCTGACACCCCATCACGAAGCGGCTCATTTCATCTCCAGGATCAGAAACAAAAGAAGGAGCATATTTCAACAATTTAGTGAATTTCAAAGAGTTATCATGAACACTATACCTCCTTGGCGAAGGTTGATGAACTCCACTACTTTTGCCTCCCTCATTTCCCAAGGAAAGAACGATCTAGAAAAGTCTTCTTAAAGATATCCCAAGTCAACAAATAACCCCTCAAGCGCCTATTATCCCTCCATTGCACATACCAAGTTTGAACCACATCCTTGAGTTGGTAAGTGGACAACTCGTCCTTCTCACTCGTGAACAACCCCATAGCCAAAAGTATTTTATAGATCTCATCGATGAATTCTTGGGGGTCTTCCTCAACCTTAGACCCGTAGAAAGTAGGAGGGTTCATTCGAGTGAGGTCTTTAAGACAGGAAGTCATGCAGCAATTATTGATAAGGATGGGGCACAACCTCCCGGTTTGCTTGGGCTTTCATAGCTTGGACTTGATCCATGGCCGCTTTTTTTTGAGTAGTAATAGCTTGGTCCATTTGGAGAAGAGTGGTCCTTATATTCTCATCCGTCAAAGGAGGAGGATTGACCGGTGCATGCTTAATGTTAGCATCTTCTTCAAGTGGAGGAACTTGATCACCATGGGGAGGAGCTCACGCGTTGGCACTTTCCTCTTCGAATCTTCTTGCTACGTTTCCTTCTTGTGTTCATTCTTACTATAGGTACAACAAGGATTAGATGCAACCAAACCACAAGTATACACTAATGACACGATATAAGATATCCAAGAAAGGGAGTGATTCCTAGGCATCACATAGATTGCTATTCATAAGTGAGGCGCGCTTCACAATTATGAATACAAACCTACATAAACATGGTAGAGAGAGAGAAAAACTTAACAATATTAAACCTGATGCTCTAATACAAAGTTTGTCACATTCGGGTTTACCCCCTAGACGTAACTGGTGTTGTCGTCCTCTCATAAGACTATGACTAGCCTATAGTTTACATCGTCACATTCATAAGTCAAATTCAGCAGAAAATTTAAAACTTTGCATTACATCTACTAAGAGGTTTATATAGACCTCTACATACACATAATATATATCGAGAATACATAGACTCTTCGTATAGGAAGGTTACATAGTCTTCTAATTTTATTTCACACACATATATAAGTAAAATAGAACATAATCTTAAAAATTGTCTCAATCTCATGCCATCTAAAGATCATAGCAATTTGGGCATATCCCTACATCAATGTAAAGAAGACACATATAGGCTTATAAAAGTCGTACAAAATGAAAGTGGAATGAACGTAAAAGTCTTAGAAAAATAAGAGACTTCATAAGCAAGATATCGACATCGCCCTCGAAAAGTGAGGACCTACCCACTTGGATGATAGAGAATATCCAAGTCTTCTTCAAGTCGTCCCGAATGAGCCTTCAACGAGTGGAACCTAAAATGTTTGGGAAAAGGGAAGAAAATGGGGTTAGCACTCCACATGTACTAAGTATAAGACTATATACACATATAATGTCAAAACATGCTAAAAGGGACATTAAGTTAAAAACATGTCATTTTACCCTTTTAAAAGTCTAATGCAAAATCAAGCAAGTCATACCAATCAACCAAACATGCTTACTAACTCAAACAAGTAATATGTATCCCAACATACTTGAATCCATGATTTACTACAAGCCTATTATCAAGGATTAACATGACAAGCATGACAAAGAGTTAACCATATCATAATAAGCAATACAACTACTCATGAATCCTTATCAAATCAAAAAGTGCAATGACCAAGTAAAGATCCATAACCTTACTCAATCAAATAGACCCAACAAGAAACCATAACAAATGTCCAACTTCACATAATATAACATTTAAATATACATTTCATCCTCTTTCAATAATATAACCCAACACAAACTCATAAGTGAACTTATCAACATATAGTATCAACAATGTACAAGTTCATCATGTATATGTCATGTATCATCATGACCTAAATATATATAAGAATACCCTCCTAAGACTCCCCTCAAGGCTAACTAGTGCAATGCTTAGGTAGAGTCACATACCCCTACCTAGACTAAGCTAGACCCCTTGGGTTATCTTAGTTAGAGTACAAGTACTTTAATTCATTTTACCTTTTGGGAACATCTTTCCCTAACCGACATAGACCACATGAGCTAGTATGGAATCCGGTTTTATAAAACCCTACACCAAAGAAGGCGGATTACTTGTCAAGGTAGTACCAAAACTTGAAACATAGCAACTATGTGGATCCACTAGTTACTATTACTATGGGGACAACATAGTTAAAGAACTAGGAGATATAGTTGTGACCCTCTTTATGCACCATGCATTAGAGTCTCCAATATCAAGAGTAATGTATTTCTTCTACCTTCCCTATGTGGGAAGGGGCACTCCTCCATCTAGTTCACTCGATGCTAAGCTAAAGTCCCTTTTTGAAATGTCTTTAAGGCTTTAATTATAAATCATAGTTAGTTTAGGTCATAGGGTCTACCCCTTGTATAATCACCATCATCATTTCTTAACAATTCATATAGGTGAGGTTAACACATTACATATCAATTCATAATAAGGCACATTGGTATATATCACCATCCTTATAGCATTTTCACCTTAACCTCACAACCATAATAAAGACATTTCAATTCAATATCATACCACCCTATCAATCCTAATACAAGGCATACTCCAATATAACATCATGACTTAACCAAAATTAATCACAATTAAAAGTAAAGATAGAGATTCTAAGACTTACCAAGTCTTCCTCACAATTCATGACCAAGGTCTTACAATCAACCCATAACTCAACCCAATTACGAGACTAACATCATCACACAATGATAACCAATAAGATAATAAGGCCAATTGTATCTCTATAACACAATTCAACACTTGATCATAGTTTAAGACAAGATACACAGGCCAATTTCACAATATACTTGATAATCTAAAATCACATCTCAAGAACTAGTATGATAGGCCTATAACTCATTTTAATTTATTCATAATAACACCATAGTATCTAATCAGTGACCAATTCAATTAAATGATCAAAATACAATATTGATCAAGATCACAACCTAGGGTTAGGGGTTGAGGATCAGTTCTTCAATTTATACGAAAACATCAAAAAATACATAATCAAGTTAAAATACATGTTAATCTATTCAATATAACCTAAATAAATCATCAACAACTCAATCCATAACTTCAATTTCATAATTGGATGAAACCCACATGAAAACTCAACTTTTGAAATCCATTTTTCAAGAAAACCTTTGATTTGTCTGGCTGTAAAAAAAAGGTTGGAGTTTATACTAGTTGGATGTGAATAATGTTTTGCTTCATGGTGATTTGAATTCAGGAAGTATGCATGACAATGCGAAAGGGCCTTATGGTGGACAAAAACAACAACTTAGTTTGCAGACTCAAAAAGTCTCTATATGGACTAAAACAAGCCAGTAGATAGTGGTATGACAAACTGGCAAAGTCTATGTCCAAAAGGTTATACACATTCAAATAGTGACTACTCACTTTTCTATAAGAGAAAGGGATGCTCTTTAGTTTTTGTTTCTATATATGTGGATGATGTGATCTTGAGAAGTACAGACTTGGAGGAGATCTATTCATTGAAGAGTTTCTTGCATGATCAATTCAAAATAAAGGATCTTAGCCAGTTACACTATTTCCGAGGATAGCAAATACTATATAGGGATGATGGCGTTCTTCTTTCCTAGAGAAAGTTTAATACTGATCTTCTGAAAGAGTTTGATATTTTGAACTACAGAGTTGCAACATCACCACTTGATTCTACTTAAAAACTTAAAAACTTAAGGCCACTGATGGAGAGATGTTATCAGATCCCCCTCATTATAGCAAGCTAGTTGGGAAACTTAATTTCCTCACACATACAAGAATGGATATAGCATTAGTGTTCAACATCTTAGCCAATTAATGCAATCTCCTAGAGAACCACACATGAAGACTACTTACCATGTTCTTAGATATCTTATGCTAGATCCTACTTTAAGAATTTTCATCTCTAACAAGTCTGATCCTACTATTACTGCTTATTGTGATTCATATTGAGCAGCTTATTCTAATTCATGAAGGTCAGTTAGTGGGTATTTGGTTCTTATGGGATACAGTCTTGTTAGTTGGAAGTCCAAGAAGCAAGCTACACTATCACTATCATTGCAGAAGTTAAATACGGGGCTGTAAGACAAGTAGTAGGAGAACTAGTGTGTCTTGAGAGATTACTTGATAAACTGATGGTGCAAAGTTCATTACCCATACGTGTGTTTTGTGATATACAAGTTGCAGTTCGTATTGCTAAAAAATTAATTTTTCATGAGCGAACAAAACACATTGAGGTGGATTGTCATTTTGTGAGGGATAAGCTTCAACAAGGACTTATTGCACTTCATCATATTTCCACAAACTCAAAGTTGGTACCAAGTCCCTAACTGGAATCAAGCACTCTACGATTCTAAGCAAGTTGTCTTGTAATCACACTACCTCCAACTTGCGAGGGGATAGAATTAGTTCGAGTTAGTTACTACAAGTTAGTTAGGAATCTGTTAAACATTGTTAAATAGCACTACAACAAAAATGACCATTAGTGATATTTAATTCTAAATTGCTGCTAAATATGTAATTTTAGTGGCAATTGCCACTCTTTGTATATGTCCCTAAAGCCTTTAGCGATATTTGGTTATAATGACACTTAACTAATGCCGTTAAAGACTTAAGCACTCTTTCTTAATGTTAATATTTAATGCCGCTAAAAGTTATTTTTGGTGTAGTGTAGTTTGTTACAATTAGTTGGTTAGCTAGTTATTCCCATGTTTTATTCATTTATACATACACAACTATTGTATTTATTTTCTCATTCATTGAGAAAGCAATAATACAAATCCTCTCTTCATTCTAGAATGCTCCATTGTATTCTCTATATTCCTTCCTCTTTTCTCTGTGAGTTTAATCTCCACTAATGGAAGAAGCTCACTAATTTGATGTTTAAATTTGAAATTCTTTCAACTATAAATAATAACAAAATTATGAATCAAAGCAGATTTTTGAAATTTTGACTTAGCTTAATTTTTTGGAATAAATTTTTTAATTGGGGTGATTTTTTTTAATTCAACAAATAATTTTAAAATTTGAGTTTTTTTTTAAAAAAAATTAATGACGTGACCGAAATTTGAGATGATTTCTTGAAGATTGAAAATGTTGAAAATTTGGAAGTTGTTAATATTTCATGTGGTTTAGTAATTGAGGAAGAAGAAGCAAAAAGAGCATTTGATCCAAAACTCTAATTGAAGTGTTAAAAGTTGTTTGGGGCATAAAAATAATTTTAGAAAATTGAAGTTAAAAATAATGGGATGAATGATTCTTTTCTAAAACAGCAATTATATAAATTATTCAAACTTTTAACGAAAGACATATTTGAATTTTTTCCAGAAGTTGAGTGACATAATTAAATTTTCTTCCTTTAAACATTCTCAGAATCAGCTCAAGTTGTTCAAACATCCCTACGCACCACTTTTTAAGAGGAAAAAACAGAAACGTCGATTGATTGTCACCCCTAGCATTTCTAAATCGACTTGAATGTTCATTGTTTTCACCGTCAATAGTAGCAATGTTGTTAGAAAGAGAAGTTGACAGTCAAATCCCTACGTTATCGTCGAACAATTCTAATTTTGTACGCAACGGAGATAATGGACATATTATATTTAATTGAATCTACGCCACAGAAACAATCAGTTGTGTTTTCCCTATCCTAAGTGCCCCATTAAGGTTAGGCAGACTCCAATTGTCATTCCAGTAGTACAATTGAACATCAATTTCAGCAAAATACCAAAACAAACATCTCCACTTATTCATCTGATGATGATGCACTGCCTGGCGCTTTAAGCACCCATTCTCAACTGCATTGAACAAGAGTACAAGACACAGGGCGCAGAGGGTGGACAAAAGAGCCTTACACCATGATCCTTTTTCAGCTTTTATCCAATGACGCAAGACAACACATTTAAGAAACAAGGAATGCAAAGGTCTAAAATGTGTACTGAAAAAAGTAATATTGTTAGGATAACAACATGACCAGACGGTGGGCAGACCAATAATTACAATGGGCAGACAGCCAGAGACTCAAACAAAACCTATGACCGATTCAATAAGCAAGCCAACCACCATGTAAACAAATCTGAGTTTGTCTTCATAGGGTGACACAGAATACAACTATTGTCTTTTACTCCTTTATTCCCATCAAGCTGGGAGCAGCAGCAGCAGCACCTTGCAGATCAGATAAGGAGAAAGACCTCCATGCATTCAATTTTTGGTCAGGAGGAGATAATGACGACTCATTCCTATACCTTCGTGTCTGCGGAGGAAGAGGAGGACGAGTAAGACAAGGCGATGATGGGCTTGAGTTCAAAGACTCGGAACTGTCAGAGCAGCTCACACTTGCAGCTAGAGCTGATGAACTTCTAGAGTTGATCGGTCTCTTGTAAATCCCACGATTACCCATACCTGGGAGATAACTACGATTTTTGCCAAAGAAATTGTTGTGCGCAAGCAGATTCTTGCGTTTCCTGGTGTATGCATCCTCTGGCTTGACAATTTCTTTCACAGAGGAAATTGAAGCCGCATCTGCTAGACTGGTAAAAGATTTAGATTTACCAGCATAAAACTTTGATATGCTCCTCCTGTAAAAGGGAAGACGAGCCGAATAAGTGGTTGATGATAGGACAAATAGTTTGCTCTTTATGAACAACAAAATTCATAAACATTTAAACTCCAGACTTAGTAGAGAACATTGAAATAGTACTTAAAAACAAATAAAGTTCCAAGGCTAAGATTTCAGATAAGCCCAGAAAACATGTGAATGTTTGCAACAACAAGAATAGTAATAGTAGTTGAAACCAACAATCAATTCTCCTGTTAAATCAAATACACAACAATACATACTAGGTGATGTTACAAGCTTCTAAGAGCAACTCAGGAGAATATCAGCCTCCTTTAGTTAGCAGTAAAAAAGACAGTGGAGTCTGATATCATCCATATGCACACCGCATTTTAGCCATACTCCAGGGGAAAAAACCAAACCAACAAAAAAGCATTTCACATGAGCGGTTAACAGGAAATAACCCAGAATGATCAAATACATTCTCAAAGACATTACATTACACACATGCTTTCATATCTCATGATTTCCTGGATGTCAGTGTATGGAAGATCTCTCACACACAGATGAGTGTATAAGGTCGACTAGTTTAGCTCTTAACATCCATTGTGCAAAGACTTAATTATCCCCAAAACCACATCCCGAAATGTCAACACCAGAGTTGTTCACACTTCCATCAAGCTTACCATAACAAATAACCATCCTAAATGATATGAAGTTAATGAAATATACTTGTAACCAAAAATCCGAACTAAGGTTTAAACTCTGAAATTTTCTATGGAAAAGAATAAGGTTTGACCTCTTTTAAACGAGTCAGTCAGTCCACTATGATTAAAACCCACAAAACGAAGGAACTTGCAACATACATAACCTAGAGAGACTGTACAAGCCATATCAATAGTTGATCCTTAATTCCTAATACAGAAACCACCTAACTGATGCACTCCAACAGACCTACTGCAAAATACACCCAGTTTTTCGTCACCTTTTAACATTTTTGGCTAATTTTCCTCAAAGTTTCAGCAACATATCTAACTACAAACTAAAGCAACCTTCATAGTCATTAAGAGACAGCAGATCCCCAAATTAACTGCAGAAAAACGACCAAACATTTGCAGATCTGTGTATAGTTAAATTAAATTATAACCTATACTATGTCTTCGAATTCCAAGTTTAGAAAAAAAAATTAGAAATATTTTCACCTAACAAATAAACGGGAAAAATCGACATACTTGATAGGTAAAACCTCCTCTAAGGTCCCCAAATTGTCCAAACCTCCAGGTTTAAATGAACTCTGTACTTCTTCGCCATCCCCGTCCGATGATGATCTACCGGCCGGCGAGTCATCACTATTTCTTCCGATCGATGAAGAAGAGGAAGAAGATGAGAAAGAAGAACTTCGATCGTCCCGAGGATCTCCGATGCCGAATTCCGGCGAGTTATAGATCGGCATAGAGGTCATTTCGTGGGCGGTGAATCCAGAAGGTTTGATCCGATGATCACTTGAATTATTTCTTCCCAACACAATCGACATATCTAAAAGGCAAGTTATAGAGAGAAAAAACTGATACTGCTATTTGAGTGTGTATTTAGATAGAGAAAGGGGGACGAAAAATGGAATATAAAGAGAGCCTTATCTTTATCCAGACTGAGAGAGAGAAAAATAGAATACTACAAGTTGGATAATTAAACAAGATTATCTTTTGAAGTAGAAACTGAGGGTTTCTAGCCTGCATCAAGCTGTAACAATAACCGAATACTACTAGTTTCAACCTCCCATCTCCACCGTTTATTCAAAATATCATATCATGACGTCTTTTCTGAGAAAAATATTGTATAATACTTTAACAATTAATTAACTGATAAGTTTGCATTCGGATAATACTTTAACAATTAATTAACAATTAATTAACTTAAATCATATTTTATATTACTGTCCTTTATAAATTATAAATATTACTTTGTATGTCGTGTAATTTATCTCTTAAAAAGGGAAAAATGTACAAGTATACCTAGACTATGATCAAAATTTCAGATATATATTAACTAAACTAAGATTTTGTTACCCCTAACATTATTTCTCGAAATTTTGTGCACCTTTGTCTTACATAGCATCCAAAAATATTTCACGCGCCTCAATTTCGTGAAGTCATGGAGTGTGCCACGTAAAATAAATGGTGCACAAAATTGTAAAAAAAAAAATCAGGGGTAATAAGATCTTAGTTTAATTAAGGTGTGTCTCTGAAATTATGATTATAATCTAGGAAGATACTTGTATATTCTAAAAAAATATTAAACTTCATTTAAGTAAAGGTCAAATATGAAGAAAAAATTTCAAACGAACATATTAAATTTTGAACTATAAAAAATCCTCCAGTACTTCAGTTAATACATACGAAATAGAGAGTAATATTTATTAATTATATATTTTATTTAATATTATTTGTATGCATATCAAATAATATCAATAATAATTATTATACGGTATTATTTATATTCTAATCGCATGTACGATGCACAATTATTTAACAAAATTCAAACGGTTGAAAAAATAATGTTAACGTAATTAATTTAACCATTTATACTATGCATTATTGAATATAATCGATCAGGCAATGCAAAGAATAATAAGATTAACAAAATAAACAGTGAAATTAGCTAAAGGGAAAACGATATTTTAAAAGCAAAATAAAAGAGCAATTTTAGACAACTTAAACATATTTGTGATATTAATTTGATTTGGTCCGAAATGTGTGAATGAGAAGTTAAAGTCAACCCAAACCAATTGGAAATTGCAAGGAAGTGAAAACAATACAACGTTAGCATCAATTTAGGATACTGGTCAAACACTACTTAGTCAAAGTAATTTAGGATTACGGCTTCGTCATAATGTTATTAGGGGTGGTTTGGTAAAAAGATTGCTGATACAGGAATTAGTAATGTAGCAATTAACAATACAAGAATAAGTAATATATAAATTAGTAATGTATGAACTTATTTTTATTAAGTGTTTGATACATTATTTTCAATCTAATTTTGTGTGTAATTTAAGATTCTATGTGAGACTTATTTTCAATTATACTTTTAACTTATTATGTGATTTTTTTTATTTTATGTACAACATTATGACATATTTTCATGTTCATTCCTTTGTTAATCTGTAATAAATAATGCTGCATAATTCAAATAAACAACATTTACTTTAAAATTTAAACAAGACAGGTAGTCATCACATTTATAAACTTGACAAATAACACAAGCTAGGGAAATTCACCCCTTTATGATATTTCCTACTTCATGCAGACAACTCAGACATGCTGAATAATACTTTTACCGTTTCACAAAAAATAATTTGATTTAATTTGGTACGGAGTTTAAAAGTATAAAGAAAATTTTTGTATCTTATGGTCCTAAATTAAAGTTAATTTAAATGTACAAAATTGTCCTTTAATTTTGTGGTCTTAAATATGTTACGTAGAAAATTGAAATTAAAATATTACAAAAAAAAAAGAGATCATTCTTTTTTAAACAGATTAAAAAAAAAAGAGATAAATTCTTTTTGAAAGGGAGGGAGTAACATACATTTGCTTCCTCTTGTTGAAGTCCAAAAGATTAGAATTTTGTATTCCTTGAAGTAAATGAAAATATGAAATGCAAATCTTGGAAGTAAATTTGGGAGGCTTAAAATTGGATCTTACTTGTCGATTGGGTTTTGAAAATACCCTTTCTTGCAATAATACTTGATTGAGTTCTTTTTAAAAAGTCAACCGAATTCTCTTGGTGTAACAATAAATGATACTTCATTTGGAGAATCTGATTCAATCAACATTTTGTGTTTCTTTACCAATTCGGAAGAGAACTGTATAAAGACATTGAGGGGCAGTTCAGTCATTTTATTATCTTATTCAAGGCTTATTAAACATGTTATTTGTAATCTATATATGGTGCAATATTAAGTTATCCAAATATTAGATGGGTATGAATTAAAATGTGCTATCAAACTTTGTATTGAATTGATTAGATTTTAATCCAAGAATTATTTTAATTAATACATCCCTCCAAACAATTCCTTAGAGTATTAAGGGTTATTTAGGATTTTAATTTAAAAGTTTTCATTTAAATGGACACTCATTATAAAGGTAAATTTTTTTAAAGTGTATTAAATTTTAAAATCATATCTTTTAACAATAGAATTTTACATATATATATATATAATGTAATATTTGACAAAAGAATGTCTAAATTAAATACCTGAATGATTATGACTACGTCATTGCCTATCATAACACACATTCAATGTGTTATTACTTGCTTAATAATCGTAAACATATTTTGACAATCATATATGAACAAATATTTTAAATAGTTATATACATATACTAGAATTTTGTATTAAATGTGAAATAATATTCAAATTATGAGTATTTTATATGATATTAGTGTATTATTATAATGAAGCTCCGATTAGGTAAAAAAAATTGGAGTAGATATAACAGCAAGAAGTGTCGGTTATGTGGGACTAGGGTTTGAACACGTAGATGCATTTTGTTGACTGCAAAATCAATGTCATGTGGTGGCTCCCGCCATCTCTATGGATAAGATCAAATGCTTCCGCTCTCCAATTTAACATTCAAAATATTAATGCCAAACCATTCCTTCCTGTAAGTAGGCGTTTTTTCATTTGCTATTATAGACGAAATGGTCTGAAATCCCTCTAATTTATATTTGAAATTTGAACTATATACTTTAACTTTATGGGTGTCTTATTATTCATCTTAATTTTATATTGCTCTATTTTCTACACACTTAAGTGCTGACCGGTCATGGGAGGTGTTGCCACCGTCTCTAGGCGCATCAGAAGCAGAAATTTGACGAAAAATTTCTTCTTCATCAATGTTCATCTTTCCACCTTTAAATAACTCATTGTTTATTCTTCTCCACCATTAATCGTTGTTCCTTTTGAAAAAAATTCACGATTTCTTCTCAAAATGAAATACAATTTAGTTGTTAATGTTCATTTCTACTTCAAATCTTAAATTTAGGGTTCAAGCACAAGAAATGATTTCGAACTATCAAGGATTTCACCAATTAAATTTAGATTTCATTCAAAAAAAATTTATGTTCCCAAACTCTGACAATATTTCCACCAGAGAAAATCCATCAAATACCGGACCTACATTTTCAAGATTGGTTATGTACGTAATTATTTTTACCAGAAAAATAAGTTTATATGCATATATAAGATATACAACTCCGTCAAAAATTCTGTTGGCCAAATATATCTCTGATAAAATTGTTTTTCCAAATTAAGATATTGAAGTTTTTGAAGCCGATGAATATCCGATTGTATGAAATCCACAAATTAATTTTGAAAAAACTTCAAATATTGCATGTTGAAATAGTTGCATAAGAAAATTGGAAAACTTAGATTAAGAAATTAAATTTTTTGAGGTTACAACTGAAACTTTGAATTTAAACTTCAATGGTAGAAAATTTTAAGTAGAAGAAAAGGAAAGAGAAAGGAAAAAGAAAAGAAGAAACCGGCTGAGAAAGAAAAGAAAAAAATTTGAAGGGAAATATAATAAATAGAAAAAATATAAAAATTTTATATCAAAAAAGTACCATATAATACGTGGCACTGCGGTGCAACACACCACTCACCACAGATCTGTATATAGTCTTTTAAGGGGCAATATATTCCGCTTTCAAAATGTCTAGGGGGTTACAGGACCCCCGTGAAATATAAGTGTGTAGTTGAGAATTGACTAATAGATCAGAGGGTCTTTTGGCTACTTTCTCAATATCACCAAATAAAATCGCCACATAGAATATTTTTTTGATATATAACTTAAGTAGATTTCATCTCATATTTTTCAAAAATTATGATATGTGAATTTCATATCATAATTTAAGGTCGGCAAGTATGATGGTCCTAATGATGATCCTGCATGTATTTCTTGTGTATCTCACCGGCGGATTTAAAAAACCACGCGAATTGACTTGGGTTACAGGTGTGGTTTTGGCTGTATTAACCTTTTTTAATACGAAACTCACAAGTTTATATTTTATTATAATAACTTCACATTTTGTATCTACTTACAATTTATTTCATATCTAAAAAAAACTTATAATCACAACATTACTTTTTAAAATTTGTTATTCTCACCATTATTGCTTCAAAGTTGGTGAATATAAATGATAGTATAAATTGATTTGGTGAATACAAATAAGAATCGAGGAGTAATATTTAAAAAAAAAATTAGCGGACTAGTCACAATTCCTAACATAATTATTAAAAATATCTACACTTTTCAATTATTAAAATGTCAATATATCAATATTTTAATAAATACATTGTGTCCTAATATAATCAAAATTCTTTCCTTATATTTCTCAAATTAGGCTCACACTGAACCTTTTTTACTCCATGCACGGCAAAAAATATTCTCATTACCAACTTACCCCTTTCTAGGTTTTACCCTAAATTGTTTCTTTCTTTGTCTTTCCTTTTTTCACCATTGTTTTCTACTTTTCTTATTCAAGAAAATCTACTCTTTTAGTTTCTTACACTTTGTTCAAGAAATCTCAGAATTAATTTAAAAATAAAAAATTTTCACCAATTAATAAAGATAAATTCGAAATCAACAAGTATTTTGTGATATTCCTTGTGATTTTGTTTTTGTCACGATCCGAGAGCACCCCCAAATCGTACCACAACGTACTTGATCCCGAAGGAGTCTTATACAAGCCTTAGCAATATCATCCATGTATAAGACATGAATAATGTGAAAAATATAAATTTTTTAAACAATCAATGTCAAACTCTTTCATATAGGAATAGAGTTTCTAGACTTGTCTCATTAACTATCTAAGTTCACATAAGAATTTCAAAGTACGGACCTTATCGCTCTACAATAGAATATATCATAATACGAAGTACAATAATCTTGTATTACAAAAGTGAAAAGAACAAAGAGTGTCATGTTGTCTTCGGAACTTGAGGACATACCAAATGACCTTAGAAAATGCAATCCAAGCATTTTCTTCACCTCAATAAGGACCTCTAGCCCGAATCTACACTTGGTAGAAAATAAGAGAAATATGAGTTAGTACATTCCACTTGTACTAAGTATAGAAACCATACAATTAAGACCATTAAAATATGAACAAAGGGACATTTAGTTTAAAACATGTTAGTTCAAGTCGAAGTAAAGACACAAAGTCACCAATGGAGTTGTCTCGAATTTTAAAAAAGACACTTTAACTTTGTGGGTGTCCTATTTCGCTATTGAACAAGTTAAGAGTGTTCTAAATATCTCACTTTTCACCCAACCCCAATTTCAAGAAAAGAGGTGCAGTCACGGACCAATGGTTGTTTGACACGTATTAAATTCTTTTAATTTTTTACTTTTAGTTTCATTTTCTCTATTTTTATTGACTTTATTTTCATTTTTTTCCTCTTTCTTCATAAATCTTCATTACTCAAATCCTTTATTTTTTTATTATAAATCCTCCAAAAGTAGCAACATAGTCACCTTCAACGTAGCCTCCATGATACTTCCATTTTACAACACTATTTTCATCACCAAAACATCACTAAATAAAATCAATTTAACTCTCAAGTTATTCTTTAAGGACCAAGAAAAAGTTGAACAAATTCAAAAGGAAAGGATAAAGTTTCTTAAGAATTTAAGCATGTTTTGGGGTAGGTGTTGGTTATAATTTCATTATTTTGTTATGCATGGATCTTCTTGCTTCATTATGATACTTGTATATACGTGAACGTTGCAATATTGATCATAATTGTTATTACTGAGATAGATGAACGAATGTATCTATGAAATTATGATCAAAATGTATTATATTGATAATGTACTTGTGATTGTAATTGTGATGTGTGATTGAGGATCGGATTGCCACGTTCGGTAAGCAAAGGGACATCGACTGTCATATTACAACATACTTGAGATCGTATTGGCACGTTCTAGTAAGCTAACAGTTTTGGTTTAGGTTCATTGAGAGGATAATGATGTGTTCAACATGTTAAAGGTGTTTTCGTATTGTCACGTTGATAAAGTTGTTTATGTGAGTATATATATATATATATATATATATATATATATATATATATATATATATATATATTATGTTGTTCGACTTGTTTATATGGCACTAGTGGTATAGTTGCATGGTTGTAATAGTAGACGGTGGTTGTGTATTGATTCAACCTATGCTCTTATTTTTGGTAAGTAAATGACATCTTCAAGCGGCTATTGACACACCTTACCTAGGAGATTAGAGATTGTCGCATTGAATTCAAGGTTGAGCCACATCTTCTAGGCTGCTATGGAGTTCTCTTTAATCTGAGACCACCATTTTTGGATATAGACCGTTGTCTTAGATAATTGAATAATTCATTAACATTCTTTGTTTAGACTTGATATAGTTTAGTAGTTTTGGTACATTGACTTTCAGGTTTTATGTTTATCTTCCGCAATGTTTAGTTGATTGGATCCTTGATTAGTTAATCATAAACATCATTTTTAGTAATTTAACCTGTTTCTGTAACTTAAATGTCTTAGTTTAGATTAACTGTTTTTTGTTGGATAGTAGTAGTGATTTTTTCATTGGCTTCTAAGTGTGGGTGTCAATCACGACGGTTCAGTAGAGCAAATGAAGAAGATTGGGCCTTATTTCCTTGATTCTCATTACCTTGCATGTTCTTAGGGCACTCTTTCATGAATTGACCCTCTTGTCCACATTTAAAACAACCTTTAGAGACATTGCGACACTTACCTGGGTGTATCCTGCCAAACATAGCACATGCATGATCCCACTTACCTCCTTGTTCCACACTACCCTGAGACTGTGCGGGTCTAACTCTAAAGTTCTCTGAATTCTGACCATTGTACTCACCTTTGTTTCTGTTGCATCTGCACTAGCATATGATGGATCATGTACCTTTTGCTTCGGTTCGAAAGAAGACAGTTTAACATTATTCTTCTTCTTCATGCACTCATTATGTGTCTTCACTTTCCTCTTTCTAAACTCTCCCTTATTCTTTGGCTTTTCTTCCTCAACCTGCTGCACATATACCTTCAACCTTTCTATATCTATGTCCCCAATTAGAATTTTGGCCTTTCCCTCTTTACTTGACAGACGAGACAACCCAACAAAAAATGACTCATCCTACTTCTCATATCTTCAACCATCTTCAAAGAATATAAGGAACGTTGGGTAAACTTCAAGTTGTACTCATGAACACTTAGTGAATCATTATTTAGAGTGAGAAATATCATACGTTGGCCTCTCTCAGTTCTTGGGGAAATAAACACCGCAAGAAGGCTTCCTCAAAACAAGCCCAACTCTCAAGCGGTGCTCTCTGACCTAAACCCTTCTTCCATTTGTCAAACAAAGTCCTAAAAACATTCTTTTGTTGATATGAAGCTAGTTATATTCGCCCAGCATTTGCAACTTGCATAACTTAAAATACCTTTTGAAAATCCTCAATAAAAATCTAAGGGTCCTTATTACTGCTTGACATGTGAAACTTGGAAGATCCATCCTCAAGAACTCTCGGATCCTCAAATTATCAACCACTTCCTGTCGAGCTTCTCATTTTTGCCCAATCCGGTTAGTCACCACTTGGATTCACATTCAAATCATTTATCTGAACTCAACATTCGTAAAAGGAGGCTCACGATCAGACTTTAACTGCTAAACTGGATTAACGAGGCATTTGAAATTAATCTTGGTTATTTGTATCTGCATAATTAAAAGATGCATACCAAATGGAATCAGTACATTGAATGTGTGAGTATACCAGGAAAAAACTAAACATGACATAATATTGAAATTAATATGAAAATGAACACTTATCTTGACTTTACTCAAGTCATGAATAAATCAACTCATGTGCAAGGTAAAAACAACAATAACAGTGCAATTTATACAATGTATTTAAAATAGTAGGTGACAACTTAATTTATTAAAGAAATACTATAATAGCTCAATTACATATAAAAAATATAATCCTATGGAGAATCTCTAACCGACAACCACTACTATGAGCCTAAGTGATGATACAACGTGATGCCCACATTTTCAGAACTTTCATATACATTTTCGTCATATAGAACACTTTAATTGAGTGGACACACTAGTTTATCGTAAAAACACTACGGAATCATAGACATATATGATACTTTTTATCCATGTTGACTACATGGTTTATAGAGACTTGAAATATGATGAACTCGCGTCCCCACATCGGTAAACAGTACTAGTCAAAAATTAAATCAGGTAATATGTTTTATAACCAAGATATTTAATTGGGTTGAGATAATTACTCAAAAACTTAGTTTAAAAGATCTCATGGAGATCAATTTTTCTTTTCTTGCTCTAATGTGAAAACATTTGAACTCTTGGAAATACTTGATCTTGTATAATCTATGAAAAATGAAACGCTACTCTTACTCCTTACTTAACTCAACACATAAGTCTTAAAATAAAATTAAAACGTTAGTAAAAGAATCTTTAAGAACTCTACAAAATTTTCATGCCCTAACTTTTAACTATCCTTGAATTGAGTTTATGGATTCAATGATAGTTATTTGTGATAGAAAAGATCTCATGATGTTTAGGAGAATTTTTATATTGATAAAGATGTGAAACGATCAAGAAATCATTGTTTTAAAACAAGACAAGGCAAAGATTTATTTTAATACTTGATCGCAAAATTTCTTTTTGAAACACAGGAGTCCGCGTCTTCTCCATGATGCAAATGTGATTTTTGTCCATCGAGGGAGAAAGTCTGCGACACAGACTTGTGTGCCGAAACACGCTCAACTCTTTCCTTATTTTCTTTCTCACCCCAAATTCGTCTAAATTCAATTCTTTTTGTCATTTGTTCGTTAATATTATATACCATGCATATGTACACACGGTTCTGACTCAAAAAATAATAATCTAAAATCGATTATTTTTCCATCAAGAGTTCAACAATCCCATAAAATCTCAAGAATAAAGCCAATTTAAAGAACACAATTCAAGAACATCATACTTAGAATTTTTAGAACAAATTCCACTTAAACAAACGTGTCTTGCGCATGGGTGAAAAAATCCAACGCTATGAAAGTCTCACATATCTCATAGGATTGAATCTTTGGAGAAATCTTTGACGAAAATTGCAAGAACTTACAAATCTTGAATTTCTCTTCTCCTTTCTCCTCTTTTGGCTTCTCTTAAAGCCCTAGCGTATTTCTTAATTCATAAACTTAACCAACTCAGTATAGGCACCACATAATTTTTTAAAAGTGAAGCAATTTTATTGGGTATTGAAAAGACCATTATACCCTTCAAATAATTCGGTTTAGAGTTCCCTTGTCTAGAAAACGCGACTTCAAATGTGCATATCTCCTTCATACTAACTCCAAATTGAGCATACTCAGCGACAATGGAAAGATAATTCAAATAGCTTTATTATGATATCTAGCACAACACCTAAATTATCCTAATATTGGAGTTATGGTCGTTTAAAAGTGACCAAAAACTCAAACTTTACATAGCTAAATAATTTTTTTTCCAGATATTTCATTCTTTCCAAAAATGAATCTTTCTAATTCTAGCATTATTTAGTTCTTTCAAATAGTGAGATGTTACACAAAAGTATATAGATTTTTTAGTTATGAAAAAGAGAAGAAATGTTAAATCTTGTAGAATCCTCAAGTACATCTCCTATATGTATAGATCCCAAGTAGTCTCAAACCTATAGGGAAAAAGGTTATCTTAATATTCAAAGGAAATTATATTTAATTTCCAAATATATTAGAAAACAAAAAGAGTTACAAACAAATAGGGATGATGAATTTTCATGGAAAATTAAGGCATAATTAAAAATATATAATAAGAAATATAATTAAATATGAAATACAGAAGAAGATTCAAACTAGCTAAGTTAAATGATCATACAAGTGTACACAATCTTACAAATATTAAAGAGTTTTTACTCCAGATATTATACCCCAAAAGACTTGTTAATCTACCATTTACAAAATTAAACTAATTAGTATGTTGCCACAAAGTAAAAACTTTAGAATCATAAAATTCTACCAGGGGCACTGCTTGGCAAGCTACATGCCCTATCAAGGGCACTATGTGGTGCGATACGTGAGGCCTTTATTGAGTGAAAATTATTTTAAACTCATGTCCAAGAAGATTATCTAAGATAATGATTATATGAACAGAAAAACACATACCAAATTCAATATTTTGCAACTGAAGTACTGGGCTTTCCATGTTTTCAATAGACTAGTGTAGACCAAATAATGGTTAAACATTTGAATGAAAATAAACTAGACTTTAGTCTTAATGGAAATTAGTTGTCTTAACTTCCGTATCCATCAATACAAACTAAAATATTCTTCAATGTTTGGTCAATAATAAAAACTAATTATTGTATTCAAAATATGTCTGCGTATAAAAACAATGAGAGCCATAAAATACATACCAAATAGAACCATATTGTCTCTTGTTGAGATGGGAACCTTCTCCTTCATGGACAACATGAACTTGTATGTAAAGTCCTTTGATGTGGTTTTTTCTCACAAATTCAAGAATAAAAGTATATTTAGTTTCCACAAGGTTCCACTTACATAAACTATGCAACTCACCAATCAGCCATATTCTACCGTCCTGCCAAATCGGGTTTTTAAAAGGTGTGAATAAAAAAGAGGAAGAGTTGCGACTTTTACGAAGAGTTGTGACTTTTATGCAAAATTGTGACTATTATGAAAAGTTGCGACTTTTATGAAAATCTGTGACTTTTATGGAAAATTGTGACTTTTATAAAAGATGTGACCTTTCCAAATGATTGTGACTTCTCCAAAGGTTTCTGACCTTTCTGGTAACAAACAATAAGAGCCTTTCCACACTATCCTTTGTTTTCTATAAATTGAGGGATTTTCTCTCATTTTAAAAATAGAAATTATGGACTTCTTCTTCTTCTACTACATCTAGTATTCTAAGTTTACTTTACTGTCGTTGAGTGACTCGCTGACACCAGCAATTTGGGTATCAATACATTGGTGATTGAGATCATCCTATCCTGGGAGGACATATTCCAAATCAAGCCTCGGATATTAGAGGGGAATAATTTCCTTAAGGGGACACTGTGCATTCAGTGGGCTTTATCTTCTTTCTATTTTTCCAAATTCTGGTATGTGTTCCAAATTTAAGATTTGTGAATTAATTTCTGTTCTTCTGTTCTTCACTGGTTCATTAAACTTTGGTAACTTCGTGTTTCTGCAAGGTTTGTTGGAATTAGTAAAATTCTTTAAAAACAGATTAAGAACAATTCTTATTTAAGAAAAATATTTCATATATATATATTTTCTAATCTGTTTCCAATTCTAGTCTCTATACTAAGTTTTATTTTCTAGTTTTGAAAATGTTCTGAAACTTTGTTGTCTTACCAAGTTCTTTAAAATTTTGTTCTAAGTGTGTTAGGAATACAAGATGAACAACAATCTTAAGGAAATTATTATACAGTCAGGGTGTGTTTAGTATGAAGGAAAATGTTTTCCATGGAAAATGTTTTCCTGGAAAACAAGTAGATTTTGGATTTATTTTCTCATGTTTGGTTGGTGAGTAGAAAATATTTTTCGGAAAATGATTTTTAGTGTTTAATTTATGAATGAAAAATATTTTAGAGGAACATTTTTTATTTTTACTAGAATACAAAATAATTTATGAAATTGAAAATATTTTTTAAAAATAAGTTTTTTTTGGGTGGTGGTGATAAGGGGTGGGGGTAGTGGTGGTGGTGGTGGTGGTGTGGGGGGGGGGGGGGCGCAGAGGGAGGAGGTAGGAATGAAAAAATAAAATTTGAAGTAGATAGTATTTTTAAAAAATAAAATTAATTTTTAGGGGTTGGAAGGGGTGGGTAGGGGGCTGGACGGGGGGGGGGGGGGAGGTAGGAGCTTAAAAATAAAAATTGGAGTTGAAAATATTTTTAAAAAGTAAAATTAAAATTTTGGGGAGGGGGTGGTGTTGGGGGGGGGGGGGGAGGGGGGCGGGGTAGAGGGGGAGGGTGGTCAGAGATCGGTGAAAAAATAAAATTTTGAAATTCAAATTTTTTTTTTAAATTTATGTTTTTCCAAAAAAAAAAAAATGTAATTTAAAATTGGAGGAGCGCTTTGGAAAATGTTTTCCTTAATCTTTGAAGGGAAGTCATTTTCCTTAATTTTGAGGAAAATGAGTTGATTTGGAAAAACATTTTCCAAAACTTTTGCCCCAACCAAACATGAGAAAATTGGAATTTTTTTCCAGAAAATGTTTTCCTTCATACCAAACACACTCTAAGTATTTCTTGTATTCTACTAATTGAGAATTTGATCAAGGAAATAGAAGATATATTCATTATTTCTCGATAATTTGTTTCTTTGTTTAGCAAAATCGAAGTGAGAATGTACCAAAAAAATTGGTGGTATTTCGATTAATGATTACACTCGGCAATGTTCTTATTGTTTATCCAATGAGGAAAATAGTGTCAAAAGTTAAACAATTTTGATATCTATCATGTGTCTATTCGGAAAAAGTTTTGCAAATCATATAATTTTTTAGTGAATTTTCTTTTTGGCAAATAGTGTTTCCATTAAATTTACTAGTTTGCAGAATGAGATATGCATGTTTTTATTTGATAAATAGTATGTTAAAATTTTATAGTTTGAAGACTATTTGAAAAGAAAAACATTTCTATGTGATGATCTAAGAATATTTTTTATTCTGTTTGGAGAAGGAATTTTTTTTTTGGTAGTTTTACACTCCATATGAAATGTTAGCATGTCTGATTTTTGTAGACTAAAAACTTTTGTGGTTTTCTACTCTGGATAAATTGGACTATGCAATTGTCTTGAAGAATATGAAAACTTCAAATAATAAGTGAGTTTTGTACTTTTGATTTTCTATAAACTTCAACATTATATAGAAATAAATTGTACAATTTTTTTGTCCTTATTGTTAGTACTTATTATACCACTAAGTGGTATGTCTATATGTGATAGAGGAAAAAAGTTTGTGATTTCATGCCTCTATGGAATAAACTTTGACATTGTGTAAACTATGTCAAAGAGAATTGAAGGAGTATAATTCTTTTGTAGAATAATATTTCCAAAAGAGGTTTCATATTGTCAATGCTATTTTTAAAGTCTAGGAAAGTATGTGGAAAAACTATTTTCAAATACTTGAAAAATATTTTTGAGATCAATTCAAAATGTGAGGGTTCTTTGCTTATGATTGGTGTCTAATTTAACTTTGGAGCAAAATATATGAAATTCAATGATACTTTTATATTATGTTAGACCCACAAAATTCTTGGAGTATATTTGGTATTGTGGTTGTTGAGTTTCTCTATTACTAGTTTATAGTGTGACTAGTATGAAACAACCAAATTATATATATACTTGTTTCAAATAATTGTTCTTTTATGAAAAAAGTGTCATTTAAAATGTTGTGATTTTTCATGAAAAGATATGTCTATTATAATAAAAGTATTTGCATAGACATGAATATTGGTGAATAGTCATTTGTTATGTTTTTGTAAAAGTAACATTTGGACTGTATTGCCTTTATTGAACTTGATGAAATTTTATTCATGGGTAGTTCAATAACAATCAAATTAAAAGTTACGGAAATGTCCTTTTGAAAATACATTTGACAAGGTGAGGACTCTAAACAATGTTTGTATCACACTAAATTGTAAGAAATAGGAAAAAATATTAGTGAGAAAAAGCTACCTCATTCAGAGCTTTTCGAACTCAATATTTTTATTTGTTCTTAATTGCTTGAGTCAAAGTTTTTGACATGAACACTTGGAGCATATCATTTACACAACCTTGTAAGGGAAGCTGATCAACTTAGAAGTTTTGTCTAACTTTAAGTGCAATAAATAAAAATGTCATATTTGTGTGGAATCTAAGTATGCTGAGTATTCTTATAAACCTGTTAAAAGGAATTCTAATCCCTTAGAGTTGATTTACACTGGAATTTTTTGTATGAATTCAACAGCATCTCGTGGTGGAAAAAAGTATCTCATAACTTTCATTGATAATTTCATAGAAAATGACTATGTCTATTTGGTGAATGGTAAGAATGAATCTATAGAAATGTCTAGACAATGTAATATCGTAGTTGAAAATTAGTCGGGAGAAAAGATAAGAAGTGATATTAATGGAAATTATGAATATCCTTCTGTAGAAATATGTTTGGCAAGTGGATTTATTCATCAAACTACTGCAGTATTGACCTCAATATAAAGAAAATCGAACATTGAAAGAAATACTGGATGCATTATTTATAAGTTAGGGTTTACCACAAAACTAGTGTGGAGGAACTATCCTTCTTGTAAAAAGGAATAACAAAAAGTTGTCTTTTCAGAAAGAAAGAAAGAAATTTTATTTGTTCAGGATACAATCTATTCCATATAAGAAATGAAAAGGAAGAATTCAAATTGAAATATTTCAAAGTGTAGGGGTGTCTATCAAAAGTCCAACTTCCTATTCCTAAAAGGATTAAAATAAGACCTATGACTGTTGACTGTAAAATTAGACTTGAGTAGTCTAGAGAAGGGTCAAAAATGCCTAGGAAAGTAAAAAAAGATAATGTAATTAATAAAGAGATTCAGAGGTGTAGTAAATACCAAAGGACATTTACTTCTTTCGAATATGATGTAGACTCATCCTTTTAAAAGATGGTGTCAATAGGGTGATTGATGCAATCTTGAGAAACCATATTGTAAGTTAATTGATCTTCTTCCAGAAAAAAACCTTCGGGTTCAAAGTTAATCTTTAGAAGGATAATAAAAGTTGATGGAACTATTGAAAAATATGAAGCAAGACTTTGTGTCAAAGGCTTTAGACAAAAATAAGGTTTTGATCTTGTCGATATATATAGGGATAATGCCCAAGTACCCCCTCAACCTATGCCCGAAATCTCAGAGACACACTTATACTATACTAAGGTCCTATTACCCTCCTGAACTTATTTTATTAATAATTTATTACCCCTTTTTGACCTACGTGGCACTATCTTGTGGGCCCAACGATGGTTGACTTTTTTTTTCAAACTAGTGCCACGTAGGCTAAAAAGGGGTAGAAAATTACTTATAAAATAAGTTTAGGGGGTATTAGGACCTTAGTATAGTATAAGTGTGTCTCTGGGATTTCGGGCATAGGTTGAGGTGGTACTTGTACATTATCCCATATATATATATATATATATATATATATATATATATAATATATATATATATATATATATATATGTGTATATATATATATATGTGTGTGTGTGTGTGTGTGTATATATATATATATATGTATATATATATATATTATATATATATATATATATATATTATATATATATATATATATATGTAATATATATATATATATATATATATATATACTTACTCGTTAGTAACTAGAATTACATTAACTCAGATGCTAAAATTATTAGTTGTTGTATATGACCTCCAAATTCATTAAATGAATGTGAAAAGAACATTCTTAAATGTAGAATTGGACGAAGGAATTTTCATGGAAAAACCCGAGGGTTTTTTGGTTCCTGGTAAATAAAAGAAAGTGTGCCAACTTGTTAAGTCACATCATAGACTAAAACAAGCACCCAAATATTGACTTAAGAAATTTGACCAAATCATGTTGGCAAATGGATTTAAGAATGATAGAAATGATAAATGTGTTTGCATTAAAATCATAAGGTCATTGTTTGTTTGTATATTGGTGATATGCTGATCATCAATAGAGACACTAATGACATAACTGCTACTAAACATATGGCAGAAAGCAAGTTTGTAATGAAAAATATTGGAGTTGCTGATGTGATCTTAAATATAAGAATCCTTAGAACTCCATAATGTTTAGCATTTTCACGGTCTCATTGTATTGAAAAGGTACTTGACTAGTTCATATATTTGGATATCAATATTCTGAAGTCTCTAATAAATGTGAGCTTTGCATTTCAAAAGAGTGAAACTAAAAGTGACTCACAATTGTATTGTGCTAGAGAATTGGGAAGTATGATGTATATCATGAAGTGTGCGCGATCAAATATAACATTTGCTATTATAAACTGAGTCGGTTCAAAAGTGATACCAAATAAACTCATGAGATGGCAATAAATAGAGTTTTTGAGTATTTAAAATAATACTTAAAGCTATACGTTGCATTATAGCAATATCCAGTAGTATTGAACGGATATAGTGATGCAAATTGGATCATCGGTCAAATAAAATAAAATCCATGACTTGATGTGCATTTACTCTTGGTAGAGGAGCACTCTCTTCGAAATATTTCAAAAGAGACATGTATCTCTAGCTCTACAATGATCTCTGAGCTAGGTGCTCTAGATAAGGTCGGTGAATAAGTTGAAAGCCTTCGAAATTTCTAGATAATTATTCTTTTTTGGCCCAAACCATTGGCATTAGTATGTGTACACTTTGATAGTCAAGATGCAACAGGTAGGGCATAGAGAATGACGTATAACGAAAAGTCTCATCATATATGAAGTAGAAATGATACTGTTGGAAAACTACTCTGTAGTGGAATCATCAGAATTGACTATATAAAGTCAAAGGATAATGTCTCGGACCCAGTTGCAAAAATTCCTAACTAGAGAGAAATTTGAAAGATCATCTAAGGGAATGAATTTATGTCTTAGGACAAGTCATCATGGCGGTAAGTCTATTTAGCAGACTAGAGATCCTAAGAGCTAGATTCATGGAGAAAAACAAAGTTGTGAATGGCGATTCGACATTGTCAACAAAATCATTCCATTCTCATGATGAACACAATGCCTAGGGAAAAGGATACAACATTAAGTCTTGTTAATGAGTTAATAAAGCTTAATGATTTTAATGATTTGCTAAGTTTGTAAGAGTTGACCAAATAGTATATCCACCCTATAACACAGTAAGGAATCACCTCTGTGAGTATGAAGTGTAATCCGCTTCAAAGAAGAAAGTTATCAAAAGTCCATCTCTCTATACACTCATGAAACTAGGGGGTGTTCATGGCTAAAACTAACACAACTGTAAGAACCATAAAGGGTAAATGATTAATTTTGTGACATATGGTTGTCTAGGTATACACCAAAGTTCGACGATTCAAAGATATCACATCTACTGATTGATCGAGTATATCCTACATATCTTCACTACGAAAAGTCTAAGGGGAAACCTACTTGTTCAGATGCAATTAATTCTTGCTTGTAAAGTACACATACTTGTCTGTTTATTTGTCTTGGAGTCATTCCCCATTCATGCGGGGGATTGTTAGGTTTTAAAAAGTTGTGAATGGAAAATGAAGAATTGCGACTTTTATGAAAAGTAGCGATTTATATGAAAAGTTGTGAATTTTATGAAAAATTGTGACTTTTATGAAAAGTTGTGACTTTTATGGAAAGTTGTGACTTTTATGAAAGGTGACGATCTTTCCTAAGGATTGTGACTTTTCAAAGGTTTGTGACCTTTCCGGTAAGACACAATAAGAGCCTTTTCGCACTACCCTTTGTATTCTATAAATTGAGGGATTTCCTCTCATTTTAAAAATACAACTTATGAAATTCTTCTTTAACATACTATTCTAAGTGTACTTTACTGCCGTTCAGTGTCTCGCTGACACCAAACGGGTATCAATACACTATTGATTGAGATCATTATATCATAGGAGGACATATTCCAAATCAAACCTTGGATACTAGAGGGGAATAATTTCCTTAAGGGGACACTGTGCATTCAGTGGGATTGATCTTCTTTCTGTTTTTCCAAATTCTGGTATGTGTTAAAAATTTAAGATTTGTGAATTTATTTCAGTTCTTTTGTTCTTCACTGGTTCATTAAACTTTGGAAACTTCGTGTTTTTGCAAAGTTTGTTGGAATCGTTAAGATTCTTTGAATACAGATGAACAATTCTTGTTTAAGAAAAATATTTCATATATTTTTTTCTAATCATTTTCTGATTCTAGTTTCTATACTAGTTTTAAAGTTCTAGTTGTGAAATGTTTTTAAACTCTGTTTTCTTACCAAGTTCTTCAATGTTTTATCCTAAGTATGTTAGGAATATAAGATGAACAACAAATCATGCCTTCACAAAGAGATATTTAAGGTCATCATGTCAAGAGGAACGTTGAGAAAAAACGGGTACCTAATGCACCTTAAGTGCAACTGCAAGGAGAAGTCATGATGAATTTAGATAAAGGATTCAAATGTTATGCAAAGTTGTGACTAACCAGGTTGGCAAGAAAGAGGAGCTAGATAGGAAGTGATTGATACGTTAAGGATTTGAGAATTTTTGAGGATGAAACCTCCAATTTTTACTTGTTCAAGTATAACTTAGGATCCAGAGAAATTTATTGAGGAAATGCAAAAAGGTATTTAAAATTATGCACGTTGCCGATACCGAGGGAGTAAAACTTGTTGCATATAAACAGAAAAATGTTTCTAGTACTTGGTTTGACCAATGAAAGAAAGGTACAGATGAGGGAACACCACTGACGAGTTTGGCTTGTTTTGAGAACGCCTTCTTGGGGCATTTATTCCCCCAAGAACTGCGAGAGGTCAAGGTACGTAAGTTTCTAAATTTTAAGCAAGATTCACAAAGTGTTTGTGAGTATAGCTTGAATTTCACCCAACTTTCCCTATATTCTTCTGATATGGTTGCAGAAATGAGAAGAAAGATTAGTATTTTTGTTTCTTGGTTGTATCATATGTCAAATAAGAAGGAGAGGTAGCAATGTTAATTAGAGACATGGATATAACAAGGTTGATGGTCTATGTGCAACAGGTTGAGGAAGGGAAGTTTATTGATAAAAAGAGGTTTACAAACAAGAAAGCAAAGACACAGAATGAGTCAAGGCTACATAGGAATAATGTGAACTAGTCTTTTTTACAACATAAGAAAAAGGGACCTACTCAATCATCTGCTTGTGCACCAGCACCAGAAATAAATATTTAGTACAATGGTAAGAACTCACATGTTAGTGTGGCACAAGAAGGTAGCTGGGTTCCTGAATATGATGAACCCAGGTAAGTGTTGTGATGGCTCCATAGTTTGTTTCAAGTGTAGCTAAGAAAGCCACTTCATGAATGAGTGCCCTAAGAAATGACATGGTAATGGGAATTAAGGCAATAGGGACCAATCTTCATGTCACAAACCACTATGGTAGTCTTCTAACTACCATACCTCTTCCAAATGATCCAGTCTTACCATGGAAGAATAGCTCAGTAGTGCCTAAGGGTCATTTTATTTTGTACCTTAAGGCTAGAAAGTTAGTTTCCAAGTGTTGTGTATATCACCAAGTGAATGTTAATGACTCCACTGTTCAGATACCTCCTATTCAGTAAGTCTTAGTAGTAATAGAATTTCCAAAAGTCTTTCAAGATGAACTTTTCGAAGTCCCTCCTTTGAGAGAAATAGACATCAGAATAGACAATCTTCATATACTCCTCCTATATCTATTCCTCCATATAGAATGGATCTATCGGAGTTGAAAGAGTTAAAAGATCAGTTGAAAGATCCTTGGTAAGGGTTTTATTCGAAGAATTTTCTCACCTTGGTGTTCTATGGTATTTTTTGTGAGAAAGAAGGATGGATCCCTTCGGATGTGTATTGATTACCATCAGTTGAACAAGGTTACTCATGAGTCCTCAAATTTTACTCATTTAGGGCTTTATTTTGATGTAGATAGTGTCTTTAATTGCTTATTTTTATATCAATATCTGATGTAAAATTTAAAGTTGTAGGTATTTGGAGTTTTAGTGCAAGCATGGACACTTGAGCATAAAACGGAACAAAAAAGATGAAAAAGAGCTGATGTTGAATCTTGAGCATCGCTAAGCACGCTTTGTAATCCATATAATATAGAATTTTCCCTTTTTTCCATCATGCAAAGCCTAGAGGAAGTGGATTAGAAAGGCGATGAAAAGAGTTGTTGGCATTTTCCCGAATAGTTCTGCTAAGTAGATTTATTTGGCCCATTGTTACACATGCTTAAAAGATGAAGGCAATTAAGAAATGGCAAGGAACTAGAAGAAGAGTGAATAGTCAAATTGATCTACGATTCATGATGAAATTCGCTGAATGGATTCGCCAATACTTTATCTGAAGTCTATACATACTAAACTCTTTATGGTTTTTAGAGGTCCAAACATTATTACTATTTTATCACTTTTAGAACTCTAGCTTTATATTTTTCTCTCAAGATTTGAGAGAGTTTTGTGGAAGACTTGAAGAAAGTGGTTCTTATTCCTCAGATAGAAAGTGGATCTTCTCCATTCTTCTCCCTTTCTCATATTAAGGTTTTATTTCATATATTTATCCTATTAGGTGTATTTTATTTTTACTTGATGTTTTGCTAAACACCCCCATTGTTGGGGTGTAATTAAGCAAATATGTGCTTATATTATTGTTGGGCCTTTCATGTTGAAAGGATAAGATGCATTTTAATTATGATTTCATCTTGAGGTTGTGGTTAAATTTAATGGGTTTGTAGTTGAAAATACAACACCACCAATGTGTTTTAGACTTGTTTGAGAGAAAGGACACTAAACCAAGACTGCTAGATTGATATCCTAAGGAATGAGGTGGAAAGAGACTCAACCTGAAAGGGTGATACCTAACTTTATATCCCAGCACCTTTCATCGATGAGCGGGTGCGGGTAAGGCGGTAGGATGGATATAGTAGACGAGTGGGTATCCCAGAGGAACACATTTGATATAGGGTAATTTGTCCAAGAAGGAATTTACTCTCACCTAAATATTATCCTAATTACCATTGTTTTGATATTTTTCCTACCAAAAGCATGTACCTATTAGTTTATGTCAACATGTATTGGCATCACACCCCAAGAACTTTCCCCCATACTTGATTTCCCTTTTATTTTAATTATTTTTAATACTAGTGACAAAATCCTTATTGTTATTTGATACTTTTGTGTCACAAATTGAATTTTATTTTTTTATTCCGTTATGTCTTGACTATCAATATTTAGAATGAATTTCTAGTGTAACTTTTATTTTCACTAACGCACTCTTGTGACATGACACTAACCCTTGGTTGTCTTAATATACTTACTTTGATTCATAAAAGCTCAGACTATAGGCTAGTGTCGTTGATCACGAAAATATAAACAAAGTATCAGTTACAATCAAGACTAAGAATTCTCTTATGAGAACTTATGATCTTTTCTATCAACTTTAAGGGTCGACTTTTTTCTCTATGATAGACCTATAATAAGGCTACATAAACGGCTAGACCAAAAGTCGAGGGGGAAATAATCCACCTAGACACATAAGAGAACGAGAGTTTGAAGACGAGGAAAAGTGAGTGGACCTATCAATACATAGGAAATTGACCAAGGAAGTCAGGGCCAAAAGATGAATTCACGTTGACCCAAATGTGCCTTTATGAGCTCGAGGTTTCGTTAGTACTATACATGCCTTCGGTATAGCTCATAATATAGACAAAATGGTTGCAGCTAATATCACTACAGAAGCTAAGGAAAATAAAAAGGATGAAGAATAGGGTGATAACGCTCCGGGGTCCCTTGTCGAGTTTCAGGCGGATGCATCTTGAACTAATGCCTCGATAGGAGGACAGGTTTCATAAACATGACTTTTATTCACCCCTCTCTTTGTCTTACCATTTGTCTATTCTAGATATTCCTATTACATATTTGAGGATAATTATTTATTTTGTGGTGGAGTGAGACTCACCTTTTGTTTTCTTGTTATGAATACGTGTGCTTTGTGTATATTTGGGTCGTTTATTTTTAACTATTTTTAAAATTTGTCTTGTGATTGTTTAAGATTATTGCTCTCTTTTGGGGTCCTAATTCCAAAAATAATTTTGACCCTTCCGAAATTTTTTCAAATATTGTTATTTTTTATATTTCGCCATCTCTTGTGTTGAATGTCGTTGTTCTTGTGAAAATTCAACTCTCAATTTATATAAATATCGATGACTTGAATAGTGCTTCAATCTTACAAACATGAATGTGTGTCTATAACAATAACATATGAAGTTTCATAGACATTATGTGAACTCTCTATATCTCGCTCTTATTTAGACATTTGTCGAATTGAGTCTTTTGCAATGACTATTGCACACTAGTATGTAATCCTTTTTGACTTAAGTTTTGATTCCATTTGTTATGAGCTTAATTTGAACATTGAATGAATAAACGTAGAAATTTCCCCGTTAATCTAACTGATTAAAAAAAGGTTTCTCTTGAGATGATCTTAGGCAACTTTTAGAGAGTGTAAGCCAACTTTTACATATACCTCTCTTTTATGGCCTACCCATGAGCGTGTTAAACTCTTTTGAACACCCTTAGATCCTTACCTCTTCTTTTGAAAAACCTTGATGAAACCTAGATTATCCATCACCCACAATCCTCTTAAGATCTGATATAATTGAATAACAACCATAGGCAAAAAGTCTAAGTTGGGGGTGTGGTAAGAAGGGAAAGCATAAGTCAAGAAGTACAAGAAAAATCTCTCAAACCCATGGTATTGTAGAGAAATTAAAACCCCCAATATAAAGAAAAAAGAGAAAAGACGAAAAAGAGAAAATAAGAATGAAAAAGAAGGTTGTGGAATAAAAACACAAAAATAAATAAGGTTTGCACGAATTCCACAAAGAAGAATAAAAATATTACTTAGAGGCACTTGACTAAGGATGTTTGAAAGAATAAAATGTGATGTTTTGAGAAAATCACATCTCATTGGAGAAAAAGTAGCTGAATCTAAATAACAATACCTTTGCGCTCATCCCCATTACAAGCCTTTGAAAGACCTTTTTGATCCGGAGTAAGACGAATCGATAGTCAATTGGAAAATAAGGGAAAATGTATGGGTAAATACATTCATTGTGCTCCTCTTTGTGAGTGCGAGTGTTGCATCTAATTGCTGATTTTAAATTGATTAATCTTTGCGTTTGAAAATAGAATCATTCTTTGTGTGATGGAATTTAGATACTTTGGTTAAAGCTTGAACTAACATAATTAGAAAATACCAAGAGCATGAGAAGCTTTGGTAATGGTGTATCACAACTTGAATCTTTGAGTATAAAGTTAAACTATGAATGAGTAATTCAAGTCTCATTATATATGTTCATGATTGAGTCTTGTGTAGAACTATTTGAGACATCCTTTTTGAACTGCTAAACTTGAGGTTTACTTGAGCACAAGATAAACTTTATGTTGGGGGTGTTGATTCGCTCACAAATTTGACTCATTTAGGGCTTTATTTTATTGTAAATAGTGTCCTCAATTGCTCATATTATCTCAATATCTGATGAAAACTCTTAAGTTTCAGGTATTTGGAGTTTAGTGTGAGCATGGACACGTAGGAACAAAATGGAACAAAAAGAATGAAAAAGAGCTGAAGTTTAAGCCTGAGCATCACCAAGCACGCTTAGCAATCCGCCGATAGAATTTTCACCCTTTGTTCCATCAAGCGAAGAATGAAGGAAGTGGATCAAAAAGGCGATTAAAAAGAGCCATCTGCATTGTGTGAAATAGTTCCACGACGCAGAATCATTCCGCCCAACGTTAAAAAATGGAAGAACTATGAAGGGAAAGAACAAATGACGACCAACTAGAAGAAGAGCAAATCACTGAATCACTCGGCGATTCACGAGTAAGTTCGTGGAACAAATTTGACAACAATTTATTTGAAGTACATAAATATTAAACCCTTTATTATTTTTAGAGGTCAGAATATTATTACTATCATTTCACTTATAGAACTCTAGTTTTTATATTTTTCTCCCATGTTTGGAGAGGGTTTTATGGGAGACTTGAAGAAAGAGTTATTCTTCCTCAAATCGGTAGTGGGTCTTCTCCATTCTTCTTCCTTTGCTCATACTAATGTATAATTTCATATACCATTTTGATTTCTTTATCATTCTAAATGTATTTGACTATTTTTTTTTATACGTGGCTAAAAACCCCATTCTTGGGTTGTGATATAGGAAATATGTGTTGATATTATTATTGAGTCTTTCTTGCTGATAGGATTAGATGTAATTTAATGGTGATTTCACCTGGTTGTTGTTGTTGTCACGACCCAAAAGCACCCCTAGAAGTTAGGAGAAACCCTCGTTTCATGACCGGGTCTACTTGACCCTTTGGGGTCTTTTACAAGGCCTTCAGCAATCGTTCATTACATAAGACATGAAAATTAGTGTGGAATTAAAACTTTCACGAATAAATTAATAAAAAGGAAACCTTTCATAAATACTTAAGAAATCTTATCGTCACAAGCAAAACTTAAGATACGACATAATATCTTAGGGAAACGGCCCTTTACATTAAAAGGGAAATGCATAATAACTCTTAATAATAAAATTAGGTAGCACTAGACTATGTCCTCGAATATATGAGGACATACCAATTCTTGAGAGAGTGAATCTACCAAGCTTCGCCTTTGAAACTTCAAAAAAGCCTTACACCTATACTTATAAGGTATAGAAAAGTGTGGGGTTAGTACAAATAATGTACTAAGTAGGGCATATGCAAAAACACGCGAACAAGGACATTTTAGTAAAATAACATTTCATTCCACTTACGCAAAATATTCATGATTTAATAAGTAAAACAACATAAGAAACATCATTTAACACTTAATAGAAAAATCTCAGCATTTTAGAATTTATAGAACACATTATAATAAAGGCATAGTCCAAGTCATGTGAACCCTTTTTCCCTTGAAATTTCCCTAACCCAAGTTATCCTAAGATTCCCTAGAGGAAGGCAAGAAGGGGCCGCTCATAAACCTCCTTCAAGTCACACCAAATGGATCCTTAAGACCACCAACCATAGCCTTACTTCGTAAGGAAATCGAATCAACACTCCTAGCTAAATAAGTACCAAACATACATTCATACAAACTTTATGTAAGTGCCCTCATCCAATAGTACTTATAGGTCACACTAAGTGCACTGTGAGAGTAGAATCCCATACTTCTACTCCCACTTAGTGCTCCTAATAGCTTTCCTTGAATTTGAAAACTTTACAATGACTTTATCAAATTTACAGGAACTAAACCAAACATTACGGTGAACTAAAGAGACTACAAAAATAGTGAACTTCCAAAGTATTACCAATAAGGAATATACATCATTTCCATAGGAGTTTCCCTTCAAAGGTCATCCTAAGATTCACTAAGGTAAAAAAAGAAGGAAGTACTCACATACCTCCTTCAATACACACCAAAGCGATCCTCAAGACTTCTTCCCTTTTGGCATACTCACCTCGGGATAACAAGCACCCACTCACCATCAATATAATAGAAGAACACCCAACAAAACACCAAAGTATTCCCTTTCGGAATGCCTACTTAGTGCAATGAGTAGATAGCGTCCTATACCACCACCTACCCTAAGTAGTACACTCTTTTAGACGGTTTGGCACCAAGTCTCCCCTTTGGAAGGTCCTACCAAGTGCAATGGATAGATAGCGTCCCATACCACCTCCTACCCTAAGTAGCACGTTCTTTTAGAATACTTAGTTCAATCAATTCTTTTGTGTGAGTTAGCTTAACCGACATAGACCATGAGAGCTAAATATGGAATCTTGATATTAACCCCTATTGAATAAGGGATCCTCACTTGCCTAGAGTAAGGTCATTTTTTTAGCTTTTACATGGCTTTCCCAATAGCTACACCACTGCGGGCGCATAGTTAAGGGATCAGGAGATTGCTACTTAGTAACTCATTCTCCACTAACGAGGAGTACTCATCTCAAGAGTTACATTAGAATACAACATCTTAACTCAAGAAGTGTAGCCACCTCTCTTTCATATCCTCTCGGTGCTAGACATAACCCCCACATATTCTAAACATTTCAAACTATAGGTTAAGGATAACAAGTGAACACCACATCTCATCTGACGATGCGGATTCATCCTTCGACCTGTCTTAAAAAGCTCTTAGGATGTAGTGAGGTTGCTACTAAACACTTTCTCTAAACTCACGAAGAGTGTTCACTACAAGACTACTCTACTTATTCAACTTAGCTTCATACATTCATTTAGGTGTGTGTGTACATTGTGAGCACATCTTGCATATAAATATCATTCCATTAACATTAGTTTCTATACATGCTTTACACCTAGATTCATCAATTTACATAATTGACATGCTTCACAAATTCATCTACTTTACTTAGGCACAATCCAAGCAAACGTACAATTTAACTTGACAAAACACAAGACAAGATTTGTCTTCATTATGACTTCATTTCATATACTAGGCCTTCAAATCCACACTAACAAAACGTACTAAGTAATATCAAGTTCGTCAAATAAACACCGCCACCAAGAAGGTAGACCTTACCACTCAAGATCAATTTATCATAAGGATTACACAATATAAGCAACTCACCATATAACCAAACCTTTATCACCCATAATCAATTTCTCAATATTTAATCAAACTAAGTACTTTAGGGCAGTAGCTAAACCAAAATAACAACATAAGAAAACCAAAGTTCATACCTTACCCAAACATGCTCATTGAACCCATTTCTAAAGCTAAAAGTTTGAAATATGCATATACATGAGCTTCTTAGGGTTTTGAAATTAAAATCATAAATTCATAAAAGAATAAAAACATTTGAATCATTAAAACACTTTTACAAGAAGACCCATGCTTAAAATCAATGATAGAAGGAATTTGAGTTCCAAAACCCTTTTTGAAATCTTTTGGAAATGACTTCTTGAATGGAACAGGATTCAAGGATGGATACAATACCTCAAAGAGAAGGAAACCCACTAATTTTTGATGAAGATACACGTCCAAACCATCCTTTCTTGACCACCTTGAGTCTTATCTCCAAAGGTGACTTTGAGATAGTTTTCTTTAGAGAGGGAGTTAATATTCAAGTGAGGGGTCTTTTCTACGTCTCGAACTTAAAATTAACTTAATATAACTTAGAAACACTAAAATATTGACATAGGGTTATAAAATACTTGGGGTGAATTTACACAAAACACCCCAAGTTGGCAGCAACCTTCAACAGCTTTTGGGAGGAGCTAATCGATGACCAAAGCTACGGGACGTTGCTTGGTCGACGGCCCGCCCTGCTAAGGGTCGATTTCTTTAGAGGCTGATAGGGGGTGGGGGTTTATAGAAATCCCACTATATATGGGAATACTTCCCCTAGTTGATGGGGCGTCGATTGGTCTATGGCCAGTATACTGCCTCGTCGATGCAACACTGATTTTTTGCAGTTTTTTCCAAGTCTTGGGCCATTAATCTAGGGCCTGCTAAGGGTCTTAGATGGGGCCGTGACCGATATTTAAACCCCTAAACTGATTCATATAGTTCTTAGGAACATCCCTTATCAGTTTCAAGGAAATCGAACACGTAAAACTCACTCAAACACATCAAGATGCAAGAGAACTTTCTAAGGCATATCTACCGAACGTCATTGACGTTCTTAAATGATTGTCCTTCAAACTTAACCAACTTCACGCACTGTCTAGTAACACTAAAGTAACTCATTTTAAAACAATATTAACTCAGTAAACACTCATGAGGCTCTAGTTCACCTTAGTTCATTTTGGGGCGTTACATTCTCCCCCCACTTAGAATAACAATCGTCCTTGAATGACCGTTAAACTTCAGGAATAACAAGGACTCACTTAGCATAACATAGCACATTAAAATCATGATAAAAAAATCAAAACCAAAGCATAAACTACCAAGGATCATCATTTCACACTTTCAAACACTTAGAAACACAAGCAACTCTTTGCAAAATTTCAAAAAGTCAAATTCATTCTTAGCCTTCTTCTTTGGAGGAACTACCTTCTCCAACATTAAACATGCTCACATAAAAAATTTACACACATTTAAACTTCAATTAAAGCGAGACAAATTTTTCTGAAATTGCAAAATTCACATAGTGAACATTCACTGTAACATTGCCAAACTTACTACGATTTTTCAAAATTCCATTCTTTGAGCAATTAATTAAGATGACATGATCATATGAACTATGAAACCATATGAAATCACTTCATAACACAAACACATCAATCATAAAGGCTTAAGACTTACCAAAACCATCATTTCTAAATTAGTTATCCTTCCTATCTCCCATCCCATAAAGAGGGTTCTTCTTTTGAGCATTAGGATCTAAGGAAGCTTGATTGACATATTTCCCTCTTCATTTGATGTTAGGGAAGTCCCTAATCTTGTGGCCCTTATTACCACATTCAAAACGACCATCCGTTCGGCTAGACACCTACCCAAATGTTGCTTCCCACAAGTAGGGCACCTAATCCTCTCAAAAGAATGGCCACCACCTTGGGGATTTTGGGTTGGAGCCCTATCCTTGTTTCCCATGGAAGAGTCTTGGGGATATAACCTCTTCTTAGGCTTTTGGTGACTAGAATCATCCTACCTAGGCTCTTACCCTCTTTCCTTATCTCCCTAATTTTTGACTCCTCAAATTGTTGTGCATAGACCATGAGCCTAGAGATATCCATGTCATTAAGAAGCATTGCCGTACACCACTCTTTTTCCACCAAGGTAGATCTCCCATCACAAATTTGTTCATCCTAGACCTACGGTTGGTTTCCATGGTTGGGGCATACTTAGAGAGTTGGGTGAATTTGAGAGAGTATTCTTGCGCACTCATTCCCCCTTGACGAAGGATCGTGAATTCAACCATCTTCTTCTCCCTCCGGTCTAGGGGAAAGAACCTATCTAGGAAAGCCTCTTTGAATTCCTTCCAATCAACCGGATCTCTCTCTAATGGTCTCTCACTCCTCCATTTCTCAAACCACACTTGAGCCACATCCTTGAGTTGATAAGCGGCTGACTCCACTTTCTCCCTAAGGATCACACCCATAACATCCACCAATATGAAAACATCATATATGAAACCATGTGGATCTTCATCCACCTTAGTTCCATGAAAAGTTGGAGGGTTCATCCTCATGAAATTCCGAATTCTAGAAGCGGGAGTACTAACATTAGGTTGAGATTCAAATCCTTGGTTAGCTTGGGCAACAAAGTGATTGTTGACGACTTGAGCTTGAGCCGTCATGAGTTGGGTCAAGTTCATTAGGGCATCCCTCAACTCCGCATTAGTCATATCTCCTTCAACAAAAGGAGCTTTAGTCATAGGACACACTTGGGGCACTTGAAGCTCTTGGGGTTCCGGATGCACTTTAGATTCTTGAAGGGGAACCTTCTCATTTTCTTCCTTTAGGCCAAAAATAGGAACTTGGCCAACATGGGGAGAGATCCTCTCATTAGCTAAATGTCCCTCCTTCCTTCTAGTGGTTAATCTCCTCATATTCATGTCCTATAAACACAAAGAGAAGAGGTTGAGAAAGGACACCTTATATGACTCAACTCTAAGGCACGATATTAGAATAGAGAAGAAAGTGGAACTTGTATCATCCTATAGCCTCTTGTCCATGTATGTGTCACGAATGACACCAATGACCAATATATTACTAGATGTGGCTTGTGAGACTTTCTAGACACTAAAGTATTTCCCATAAACCTTATGCTCTGATACCAAGTCTGTCACGATCCGAAGAGACTACAAAATAGTGAACTTCCAAAGTATTACCAATAAGGAATAAGCATTATTTCCATAGGAGTTTCCCTTCAAAGGTCATCCTAAGATTCAGTAAGGTGAGACAAGAAGGAAGTACTCACATACCTCCTTCAATACACACCAAAGCGACCCTCAAGACTTCTTCCCTTTCGGCATACTCACCTCGGGATAACAAGCACCCACTCACTAGCAATACAATAGAAGAACACCCAAAGAAACACCAAAGTATTCCCTTTCGGAATGCCTACTTAGTGAAATGAGTAGATATCATCCCATACTACTACCTACACTAAGTAGTACACTCTTTTAGAAGGCTTGGCACCAAGTCTTCCCTTTCGGAAGGTCCCGTCTAGCGCAATCAATAAATAACGTCCCATACCACCACCTACCCTAAGTAGCACGTTCTTTTAGAAGACTAGTTCAATCAATTCTTTTTGTGGGAGTTTAGATTAACCAACATAGACCATGATATTAGAAATTAAATCCCGATATTAAACCCTATCGAATGAGGGATCCTCTCTTTCCCTGAGTAAGGTCATTCTTTTTAGGTTTTACATGGATTTGCCAATAGCTACACCTATGCAGGCGTATATTTAACGGATAAAGAGATTGTTACTAAGTAACTCATTCTCTACTAACGAGGAGTACTCATATCAAGAGGTACACTGAAATACAAAATCTCAACTCATGAAGTGTAACCACCTTTCCTTCATATCCTCTCGATGATAGACATAACCCCCATGGATTCTAAAAATTTCAAACTATAGGTTGAGGATAGCTAATGAACACCACATCTCAACTCACAAAAGACATTAATCCTCAAACCTATCTTAGAAAGCTCTTAGGATGTAGTGAGGTTGCTACTAAATACTTCCTCTCAACTCACGAATAGTGTTCACCCCAAGACTCCTCTACCTACTCAACTTAGCTTCATACATTTATTTAGATGTGTTTGTGTACATTGTTAGCACATCATGCATATAAGCATCATTCAATTAACACTTGTTTCTATACATGCTTATACCTAGATTCATCAATTCACACAATTGATATGCTTCACAAATTCATATACTTTACTTAGGCACAATCGAAGCCAACACACAATTTTTAACTTCACAAAACACAAGGCAAGACTTATCTTCAATATAACTTCATTTCATATAGTTGTCCTTAGAAGACATACTAACAAAGCATTCTAAGTAATATCAAGTTCATAAAATAAACACCGCCACCAAGAAGGTGGACCATACCACTCAAAAACAATTTATCATAAAAATTACACAATATAAGCAACTCACCATATAACCAAACAATCATCACCCGTAAGAAATTTCTCAGTATTTAGTCATACTAAGTCCCTTAGTGTAGTAGCTAAATCAATATAATAACATACGTAAACCAAAGGTCATAACTTACCCAAACATGTTTATTTAACCCATTTCTTAACCTAAAAGTTTGAAATATGTACATAGATGAGTTCCTTAGGGTTTAGAAATTAAAATCATCAATTCATACTAGAATAAACACATTTGAATCATTAAACAATTTTACAAGAAGAACCATGCTTAAAATCAAATATAGGAGGAATTTGAGTTTGAAAACCCTTTTTGAAATCTTTTGGAAATGACTCCTTGAATGAATGAGGGTTTAAATATGGATACCATACCTCAAATAGAAGTAAACCCACTAATTTTTTTTTATGAAGATACACGTTCAAAGTATCCCTTCTTGTTCCTTTTGAGTCTTAGCTCCAATGGTGACTTTGAGAGAGTTTTCGTTAGAGAGGGAGTTTGAGTATTGATGTGAGGGGTCTTGTCTAGGTCTAGGACTTAAAAAAAATACAATATAACTTAAAAACAATAAAAATATTTACCTAGGGTTATGAATACTTGGGGTGAATTTATACAAAACACCCCAAGTTGGCAGCAAGCTTCAACAACTTTTGGGAGGAGCCAATCGATGAACACAGCTAGCGACACCCACCCTGCTGGGTGTCAATGGCTTTAGAGGTTGCTATATGGGGGGGGGGGGTTCTAGGATCCCCACAAAGTATGGGACTATGCTCTGCAGTCGACGGGGCGTGGATAGGTCTATGACCAGTAGACTGCCTCGTTGATGGAGCAGTGATTTTTGGCAGTTTTGTCTATGTCTTGGGCCCTTCATCTAGGGCCCCTTGAGGGTCCTAGGTGCGGTCGTGCCCGAATGTTAATACTCTAAACTAAATCGTCCAGGTCTTAGTAACAACCCACATCATTTTCAAGGAAAACGAACAAGTAAAACTCACTCAAACTCATCAAGATGAAAGAACACTTTCTAAGGCATATCTTCCGTACATCATGGACGTTATTAGACAATTGACCTCCAAACTCCAGATACTGACTAAAAAAAATAAAGTAACTCATTAAAAAAAATGAACTCAAGAAATAGTCATGAGGCTCTAGTTTAACTTAGTTCATTTTGGGGCGTTACAGTTGTGGTTTTAGTCAATAGGTTTGTAGTTACAAATACAAGACCACCAATGTGTTTTCATCTTTCTCGATAGATAGAGGTCTCTAAACAAATAGTGCTAGAATGATGTCCTAAGGAGTGAGGTGTCAATAACTCAACCCGAGAGGGTGAGACCTAGCTTCATATCCAAGCACCTTACATCGAAAGAGCGGGTGTGGGGAAGGAGTAAGCATGATAGATTAGACGAGTGGATGTCCAAGAGGAACCCATACGACATGGGATAATTTTGCTGAGAGGGAATTTCGATTCACCCCAAAGCATAGCCTAGTTTCCATTGTTTTTCTAATTTCATATCAAAAGAATGCACCTATTAGTTTACATCAACATATATTGCGGTCACACCCCAAGAACTTTCCCCCAATAATTCATTTCCCTTTTATTTTAATTGGTTTTACTACTTGTGATAAAACCCTATTTGAATTTAAAACTGTGGTGTCACAAGTTGAATTTACTTTATTCTTATTTGAGAATGTCTTGAACCATCACTATTCAGAACGAAATTCTAATTTAGCAACTATGTTTACTATTGCTCCCTTGGGACAGGACCCCAACCCTTGGTTGGGTAGCTATACTCGTTTCGATTCGTAGATGCTCATACTGTAGGCTAGTATTGTTTATCAGGAAATTCTAAGCATATCTTCAGTTATAATATAGAATAAGTATCCTTTTTTTGAGAACATATGATCTTTGATCAACTTCAGGTGTACTTATTTCTCTAAGATAGACCTTAGATTAGGCTACCATAAGTTGAAGGTACGGGAATGTGATATTCCAAAGACAACATTGAGGACCCGTTATGGTCACTATGTGTCACATCTGGGAGCATCCGCTAGACTTAACCGGCTTCGTCATCCTAGTAGAGGACTAAGACTAGCCTCTAAGCATTCATCATTACATTTCATAGGTTAAATTATCGAAAGATTTAAAACTTTTTAACTACTTCTACATTGAGGTTTACATAGACCTCTCGCTTATACATAATATATTCATATCGAGTATACATAGACCCTTTGTATAGGAAGAAATATATAGTAATCTACTTTTATTTCACATACATAATATAATAAAATAGATTCATAAGAATGTCTAGAATACGTCTCATATTAAACCATCTAAAACGAGCACAACATTGGATGTAGCCCATACTTCCTTACAATAAAGGTCTGATATAGGCATATATACAGGCATCAAAGAAAGAGAATGAAATAAATTGTCTTTAAGACTAAACAATATCCGATATCAAGGTAGTGTCATCGTCCTCGGAAAGTGAGGACCTATCGAACATGGAGGATAGGATTCCAAGCCTTCTTCAATGGCCCTCTAAAAGATCAACGGTACGAACCTACATTTTTGTAGTAAACATAAAAGATGGGTTAGTACACACTTGTACTAAGTATGAGTATATGCACATAAAACAATTGAAAATATCATAAAGAGGACATTTGTTCAAAACCATGTGAAAATACTTTCAAAAGCCTTATGCACAATTAAGAACCCACATAAGTCAATAATCACATTATCCATAAGTAAAACCCTTGTATAACAAAGACCAACATTAACAAGTTATAGTCAAGTCAACATGTATAGAGTTCATAACTTCATCACGTAAGCAACAACCTTACTCATAACCCATCATTTAGCCTACCGGTGAAACAACCAAGCAAAGCCCCATAACCTTACTCATTCAAGTAAACCAAACAAAAGATCACAAGTAATGTCTAACCCTACATAACATAACATCAATAGTAGTCATCATCTTATTTAAAAATATCAACCAATAACATGTTCATAATTGAATCTAACATCATATAGAATCATCAACGTGTAAAGTAAAAATGTGCATAACATTCACTTTATAAGATCATAAGAACATAAAAACAACCTTCTAGGACTTTCCTCAAAGCTAACTAGTGCAATCCCTAGGTAGAGTCCCATACCCCTACCTAGACTATGTCAACCTTTTAAGTGACCCTAGTTAGTGTTCACCTCATTACTTCATTTTACTTTCGGTAACACTTGCCTTAATTAACATAGATGACAAGTGCTAAATGTGAAATCCGGTGTTGTAAAACCTTACATCGAAAGAAGGCGGACTACTTGCCAAGGTAGAACCAAACATGTACCTAGCATCTAAGGTGGATCCACTAGATAGTATTCCTATTGAGATTGCAAGAGAACACCTTTTCATTACAACCCTAATATGTGAGATTAGCACATTAAAATCATCTCACAATCACATAATGAAGGCATATAGGTAATTCATAACAAACCTTATATCATTACATCTTAAGCATAATCTCACAATCACATAATCAAGACATTTCAATTCAACATCGTATCAACCCTAACCAATCTCATCATAGGGTATAACTTCGTCACTAAACATAAGTAATCATAATTAACTTAAAGCTTAAGGATAATAAGGACGTACATAATCTCCTCCAAAAGACATCATCAAGGTCTTACAATCATCCAACCATTTTCATCCAATAATAGGTGTAGTAACATCATTCAATAGTAATTAATACAATAACTAGGTCAATTACATCATCACTATCTCAATTAACTTCAATTCATAACCTAAGGTTAGGGGAAATAGTGTTCATCATGAATTTATCAAGAAATAGATCCAATTCCAAAAATACATATCCTAGGCAGTCCATAGATGAATTAAAATTGATAAGAAAACTCTAACAATCAATACATTCATCAATTCCCATAAAATTATAAGCAAGATCCAAGGGACATAATCTTTATGAAATTCCAACAATTAACATCTATTAACAAACAATCTACACTTAATAATTCATAGTCAATCACAATTAATCATAATAAACCATCAATTGGAAGTTTAGAAGAAAACCCATTAGAATAGGAAAACCCTTGGAATTAGGTGATTTAGAAATCAAATTTTAAAGGACCTCATGGGGAATGAAATCCGAAGAATGAATAACCCATACCTTAATGAAAATTAATTCACGAAATTTAAGTGATATCTTAGAGAAATTGGTCTTCTTCTCTAAGCTTTATTCTTCCTTCAATGGAGGATTTTGAAGAGAGAGAGAGAGAGAGTAGAGAGAGATGAGATATTTTAGGTTTTATTTTGGGAATTTTATATAGGTGAGTGAAAATTGACTTAAAAATTACACTTAGGCTATGTATAATCATCCCCTAATTAGCCAAAAGACCCCTGACTTAATTGGGTCTTTTTGTGAAGTTAAAATGCTTAAAATACGATTTCAACGAATCTGGGAAATGGCTGCGCGTTGCAAGGCTAATTTCATATTTTATTTTCATAATCAGGGTTCAGGCAGTGGAATTCGTGGAGTGCACTCGTTGCAAGGAAACTTTTTCCAAGATGCGTGTCTGCTTCGCATCCTGTAGTGACTCTAAAATTCTGGCTGTTGTAAGCTTCTTTGGCAGCTTGCTCGCCAAGGTGTGGGTCCTCCTCTTGGATTTTTTGCGGGATCCTCGGGGAGTTTTCACTGGACGTTTGGACCCTTTTTACTACATTCTACCTATTTAAAGTCTTTTTAATAGTTTTAGACTTCATTTAACCCTCTAAATCATTCATCAAACATAGGGACGTCAACTAGTTCGATTTAGCTATTTTCCGGACGTCATGGAAGTTTCTTGGCGTGTTTAAACTAAAACTTACTAAATGGTTTATAAAGATCATTTTAGGCTTCTAAACAGTATTTTAGAGTTTAGTTCATCTTTTGAGGCTCTAGATTAGGTCATGGACTTTCGGAGTGTTACATTATCCCCCCCTTCGGAACATTCGTCCCCAATGACAATAAAGTCTTTTGTAGAGAAAGGATAGACTCAATACTAGCAGCACAACCAACAACATGTATATAATCATCATTATTCAAAACTCATAGGAGTACTTGTCACGACTGGAATGTAGACCCCAGACGAGACCGGCATCGTTGACCTCTCAGAGGTCGCAGACAAGCCTACATACGTCATCGTTACTTCATCTAGGGTAATTTTAGCAGAAAATTTGAACTTTTTGTTTTCTTATTTCATGTGAAACACATTATAATTAAAATCATAGGCTTTCACAAATCAACCATCTAATATAGAAATAATAAAATTAAAGAAGCAGTTCATAGTTGCATTAAACGTATCCTTGCCAAAACGACACCAATACAAAGTCTAAAATGAAACATTAGTGGAACATACTCAACTAACTACAACCTATACCAAAGATAGAATATAATGGGAAACCATTATCTAAAGTATGAGGTTCTACCAAGTCCGGATGAATATTCTACGTCTGGATAAATGCAGTGTCGTATCATAAGCTCTAGCGTCAGCCTGTGCCTGCACCTAAAAATATAGAGTTGTATGCGATTAGTACACAGTTGTAGTAAGTATGTGTATATGAAATCACACACCAAGTATATTCATGATTAAGAAGAGCTCTCCCCTAATGACATGAATTATGGAAAGTCAAGTCAGCGGACTTGCCAAATTGGATTAGGAAATTCAGTGGACTTACCAGATTTGGATTAGGAAAGTCATGCCATGAGAGTAACATGCATCATCAAACTTATTATTTTACAAGCATCACATAACATATATCACATATTATATCACGTAGTTCATAACATTCTTTCATATACCATGAGACCTGAATCATGGACTAGACATTAGGACTTACCAAAATGAGGGCCCAACATATGGGACCTCAACTTAGGGAGACTTCGTTAACAAATACAGAGTCTGTTTCATTCATTCATGGGTACTTCATTTTCATTCTTTCATATACTAGTGCAGCCACATGTCATAACTAGGATGTAGTTTAAGTCTCTCATCGGGTTTGATGTGCAATGACCAAGAATAACCTAGTGTTATTAATTAATTCTATCTCACCTCGTGATTATCCTATCCTAACACCTTTGGTATCCTTCATTTCATTATCAGCATTTTTTGGGAACTTTAACCTTAACCGACATAGATCATGTGAGCATCATGAAATTCAGTGTGTAATCCCACACTGAAAAGAGGTGGGATCACCGGCCAAAGTGAACCAAAACATGCTAGATATAGGGAATTAAACACTTCTAGATCCCTATATTTGAAGTATAGGTTCAAAGACTATGAGATATAAGGAAACTCATACCCGACATGCCGGACCTCATCTCATGAGAGTTACATGAACCTCTACTCTTCCCGAAGGAAGGCATCACCGCTCATAGCTAGCCTATCGGTGCTTAGTATAAAGTTCCATTACATTAAACTCATATATCATGGAAACTGTCTTCTAGCATGAGGACATCATAGCTCATAAGATGATTTCTCATCTTATCATTAGTATTAAGTATGCATTAACTTCAATACATTCATTAGTGTTCATAGAGACTGGTCTCTTCATTAGCTTTACAATTTCGTAGGTAAGTACATTTTGGTAACATTTACTTAGGCTTATTTGAGATTTTCCTCATCATTCACATTAGCCTCTTATAATATTATGACCTCATTCATTAACTTTAACACATTTGCTTTTCATAATTACTCACCCCTTCACGTGAATGTTCATTTCATCATACGCCAATGCACTTGGTCATTTAGTGTGTTTCACACTCTTACTTGACAATTTTAGGGTTACATCATTTTATCACATACATCTTAGGCTCACTTACTTTTAAACGTATGCTTAACTTATGAGTCCACACATACAAGCCATGAGGCTTCATTCATAGTTTGTCTAAGTGATTCATGTTTACCCAAGATTATGTGGTACAAGACTTATGCATCTTGTAGATATGCCAATATATTGATTTCAATATTTATAAGAAGTATTCATTAAATATTTACTAACGTATGACTTATGTTTCAACACGGAATTGGGCAAGGGAACCCAATTTTGAATCCCTTGGACAACACTTAATCGTAATTTAAACTTGATAATTGCTTTTTTCAGATTTGTAGGACCCTAGTTCGATCCCCAAGATCCCCATAATATTTCCTTTCTTTTTATCCCCTCCTTTTTTGTTTAAGTCAAGGAGGTTGTGGGTTCAATCCCCCACAAGCTAATTACTTTTCTTTTAATTTATGTCTTAACTTTCTCACCTATCCAAGAGGTTGTGGGTTCAATACCCACTCTCCACATTTATTTTCTCCTTTATTTTTCTCCTAACTGTCTCATCCATTCAAGAGGTTGTGGGTTCAATCCCCACTCTCCACATTTATTTTCTCCAATATTTTTCTCTTTACTCTCTAGTTTAACCGAGAGGTTATGGGTTTGAATCCCACCCCTCTCATTTCTTTATTTTCATTTTAGGATTAGGAGAGTCGACTAAGGGAACTCGGGTTCGTATCACGTGTGCCTCACTCCTTTTTATGTTAATTAATTAAAATATGCCTTACTGAAATATTATCATTTTCAGTCAAGGTCACCCAAGTTCGATTCCCTTTAACTTCATTTCCTCATTTATTTGTTTGATGATTTTTTTAGTGTGAGGTCTCGGGTTCAATCCCTAGCGACCTCACCTATTTCATACTCATTCAAAATTTCATATTTGTTCATCCTTGTTTGGTCGAAACCAAGCTTATAAAATGCTGGAAATTTGGTCACGTCTTTCTAATCCTTTTTATCAACATTTGTACATTAGTTCTTAGGGTAATTCATGGATAATTTAGTATGTTTATATGTGTAGTTTCGTAGTTACATTTAGCTGATAGTTTTTACCCTCCAATCAGCCATATTACACCTCATATGAATGATTTATACAAGTTTGTGCTCCTCAAATACAACCATAAAACATGTCATTTTCGAACTTCAAACCAACAGTATATGTCACGACTTACATATTGCACACAAATAATTTTTCACATAATTTCGGAAGACAAATTATCAGTCATACAATTCCAAGCACAGTTTCATGAACATATTCTTGACAAACATTACATTACATGCCTAATCTACCAGCAGAGATACCAACGTAAGATCATTGGGAGCTTCTGACAGGGAACATGTAATGGGGAACAACCAAAATTTTGGAGTAGATTCATCTGAGACTGAAGGGTCTCCTGGGAAAGGGACAAAGAGTAAGAAAACTCATACCTTATTTCACGTCGTTCAACCCTTGAACCTTCTGCCCAAAGAACTTCTCCAAATTCATGTCCAAGTCTCGCATCCGCAAAAAAAAAACTCAACGGAAAACCCTTCCTTTTGCCTTACGTTTTTGGTTAATATTTTGTATATATTTTTAATGTGAAAGTTCTTCAAGTGTGAAGAACTTTTGGATGATTTCCAGCTCTTGTATATTGGTTAGGCAGAGAAAAAGTAAAAATAAAGAGTGATATATTGACATGAGAGAGAGTTAAACGTGAAAGGAGTTTAAAGAGGTGAAGTAGTTTAGACTTAGTCAACTAGGACTCTTACGCAAAACTTAGTCAAATAAAATATCTTAATTAATAAATAATAATTAATAGTTAAAATATGATTTTCATTTTTATTAAATCACTCTTAAAATTAATTAATTAAATTAATTAATCAATTTAAATATAAAAAATTAAATCATTGCTCCAACTTAGGTTCGAACCAGGGTGGAGCAAGATTTTGCTAAAGGGGCAATTTTGACCTTCTCTACCCAAAATACCTCTCAACCTTATTAATTTAATAATTAATTAAATATTTAGGGTAATAACGATACTACCCTTCACCTGGAAAGAGTTCATTTACCCCTAGACCCTCAAAACATAAGATTTCCTCTTTTTAAGTCCGGTAAATACTCATTCGAGTAAATCTTCATATTCGGGAGACCTATATGGCTTGACCCAACCTTTCCTAGCTTAGATAACTCCCCAAGTTAGTTATCTTGGATGTCGCAAGGGTTTATAGGTCTGATCCTACACGCATCAATCCGTGTTAACCCGGTCTAATCGTAGACATTCTAGACACATTAAGCATTACTTAGCGTATCCATTTTTAGGGTTGTTAAATTATTCTATGCATAGGAACATTCGTCCTCGAATGACACTACTAATTATCAAGCGTAATGCCAGTCAGATCATAATATAATTAGTATACACAATTAAGGAATAACAACAAAAAATAGAGAGATAAGGAAACTTAGACTCAAGAGTAGGAAGTATAACCTCAAGAGTATAAAAGATGAGGGTAGCGGGATATCATATCATCCTCGGCCTCCCACACAGTACCCTGAACAAGATGATTCCTCCACAACACTTTCACTGTGGAAATCTCGTTGTTCCTCAACCGCTTGATTTTTCTGTCTAAAATCTCAACAGCTACCTCCTCATAGGACAAGTTTTCATCGAGCCCAAACCTTCAATAGGTAGAATCGATGTTGGATTACCTAGGCACTTCTTTAACATAGAAACATGAAAGACTGGATGAACAGAAGCTAGCTCTGTAGGCAATGCCAACTCATAGGCCACCTCACCAACACTCTGTAAGATCTCATATGGACCAACATACCTTGGACTCAACTTCTCCTTCCTGCAGAACTTCATCACTCCCTTCATAGGTGATATCTTCAAATAGACCTCGTCACTAACATCAAACTCTAAGGTCCATTTTTTGTTGTTTGCATAAGACTTCTGCCGACGATAAGCAATAGCTAACCTGTTCCTAATCACCCTGACCTTCTCTAAGGCCGAATGAATGATATCTGGACCTAAAATGGATTAGTATCCAACCTCAAACCACCCAACTGGAGACTTACACCTTATACCATACACCACCTTAAACGGTGCCATCCAAATGCTAGAGCGATAACTATTATAATATGAGAACTGTATCAAAGAAAGATGGTCGTCCCATCTAGACCTAAAGTCAATCACACAAGCCCTCAACATATCCTTCAATGAATGAATGGTGCGCTCTGCCTACCCATCAGTGTGAGGATGAAAGGTAGAAGCAAACTTCACCTGTGTGGCTAAGTTCTTCTGGAAGGATCTCTAGAAAAGTGAAGTGAAATGAGCTCTTCTATCTGAAATGATACACAAAGGAATTCCATGCCATATCACAATCTAATCAATATAGAGTCTCACATAATCCTTGACTCTGTAAGTAGACTTTACATGGATAAAGTGGGTAGACTTAGTCATCCTGTCCACAATAATCCATATGGAGTCATGCTATCTCCTAGTCTTCGGAAGACCAACCACGAAGTCCATATTAATGTCCTCCCGCTTACAAGTCGGAACCTATATCATCTGAGTAAGGCAGCTAGGCTTCAGATGTTCTGCCTTAACCTGTTAACAATTAGGACACTTGGCCACATATTCAACAATGTCCTTCTTCATGCCATCCCAACAATAGATCTGCTTAAGGTCACGATACATCTTTGTGGAAGCTTTATGTATAGAATATTTGGAACCATGGGCCTCTACAAAAATTTTGGTCCGAAAATCATCCACATATGGCACACACAACCTGTCCTGGTACCTAAGTTTGTCGACACCTCCCAAAACAAAAGACCCATTCATCTTTATCAACACCGAGTCCTTCAACTCCATCAACACCGGATCAAGATGTTGACCCTTCTTGAATTCAACTACCAAGGAAGATTCAGAACTAGAATGAACTGAAACACCCCCACTAGTAGAGCCAATCAACCACACACCTAGTCTGGACAGTTTGTGTTCATCTTTTATCAACTCCTTCTTGTCATCCTAAACGTGGGCTGTACTTCCCATGCTCATCCTGCTCAAAGCATCATCTAAAGCATTAGCCTTACCCGGATGGTAGTGGACATTTATGTCAAGTCCTTCAACAGCTCCAACCTCCTCAGATGACGTAGATTCAACTCCCTTTGGTGAACACGTCCTGGAGACTTTTGTGGTCTGTGAACATATCCACATGTACTCCATACAAGTAGTGCCTCCACTGTTTCAGTGCAAACACCACAACTGCCAATTCTAGGTCATGAGTGGGATAATCCTTTTCATGAACCTTGAGCTGTCTGGACACATAAGTTATTACCTTACCAACCTGCATAAGAACACAACCCAAAAAAACCCTAGTTGCATCACAATAATTAGTGTAATTCTCACCACACTTAGGCAAAGTAAGCACCGGGGCTGAAGTGAGTCTGTCCTTGAGCTCCTGGAAACTCTTCTCACAAGTCTCCACCCATTAAAACTGGACTTTCTTCTTTGTCAAAGCTATGAGTGGGGCAGCAATGGAAGAAAAACCCTCCATAAACCTGCGATAATAATCAGCCAGTCCCAAGAAGGTACAAATATTTGTGGGAATAAGAGGTTTCGGCCAGTTCTTAATAGCCTCAGTCTTTCTTGGTGACTACCTCCACACCTTTGTCGAACACAACATAACCTAGGAAGGTCACCAATCTAAGATAGAATTCAAAGTTGTTGAATTTGGCATACAACTGATGTTGTCTAAGTACCTTCAAGGTTAGTCTCACATGTTGTTCATGCTATTCCTTGGTATTAGAGTGGATGAGAATGTAATCAATGAATACTATGACGGAAGAGTTAAGGTATTCATGGAAGACACTGTTCATGACATCCATAAATGCAGCAGGTGCATTAGTGAGACCAAATGACATAACTATAAAGTCCTAATGACTGTAACAGGTAGAAAGGCCATTTTTGGAATATCTTCATCCCTAACCCTAAGTTAATGGTACCCTGAATGAAGATCACTCTTCGAGAAGAAACTAGACCCTTGGAGTTTGTCAAACAAGTCATCTATTCTCGGAAGTGGATACCTATTCTTGATAGTGACTTCGTTGAGCTACCGATAATCCATACCCATATTGAGGGTTCCGTTTTTCTTTTTCACAAACAACACTGGAGCGCCCCAAGGGGATATGCTTGACTGAATGAAACATTTATCAGTGAGATCTTTTAACTACAACTTCAACTCTTTGAGTTCAGCTGGAGACATTCTGTAAGGAGGAATCGAAATTGGTTTAGTATCGGGTTCTAATTCGATACCAAAGTCAATCTGTCGAGGGGGAGGAAGTCCAGGAAAATCATCAGGAAACACATCTGGGAACTCATTACTACAGGCAATGATTCTATGGAAGGAATGTCATGATCTAAATCATTAACACTCACAAAATGACACGATAATCCTCTGGACATCATTTTATTGTCCTTAAGGTTCGAAATCAAGGGATTGGGATGACTCGAATTGTACCCCTCCCAGAACAGCTCTACTTAATTAGGGAAAATGCAATCTCACAACGCTACTACGACAATCCATACAAGCATAACAACTATGAAGCTAGTACATGCCAAGAATTACATCAAAATTGTTCATTGGTAACTCAACTAAGTCTGCACACATAGTCTTACCACATACAACTATTGGGCAATCCTTGTATACTCTATTAGTTCTTACATTATCTTGTTAAGGTGTAATAATTACTATAGGATCATGCAAAACTTCAGGAAATATCTCAAAAGTGAGAGCAAGAAAAGGAGTTACAAAGGAAAGCGTAGACCGTGGATCAAGTAAGGTATAAACAGAAGTTGAGAATACTTGCAGCATACCTGTTACGATATTTACGGACTTCTCCTTCTCCTCCCTGCCCTTAAGGGCGTAGTTCCGGTTCCTCTTAGAAGGCTCGAGTGCTGATGCACCCTGTGGATTAGGCATAGGTTGAGCATTACCTCCAGCCTAACCCCTATTCTGTGGGAAGTCCTTGACCATGTGCCCGTTCTTCCGCAACCTAAGCACACATTAGTTTCATGTCTAAACTCTCCACTGTGATCACGACCACACTTGGCACAGTCTTTTTTGGGATGCTGTACATCACCTCCATTGCCCTTCTTGGGCTCGGGTCTTCCTCCTCTAGGTGCTGCACTCCTCTGAAAGTTAGAGTTTCCTGAAATCTGATGCCCCTTTTTGAATCTAGGCTACTCATGAACGCGGAAGTTTTTCCTGTTTCCACAATTACTAGGGCCTTGCTAAGTAGAAGGTTTAGGCCTCCAAATATCACGGATGTCCTTCTTCCCAGTTGTCCTCTACCTTTTAGACATGCATCATCAACTTGGAGAGGTCCATGTTATCATGGAGCATCGCAGCCCAACACTCCTCCTCTAGATCTCCGGTGATTCCTGTGAGGAACTTGCTCATCTAATCCCTGCTGTTAGACACAATGGAAGTGTCATACCTGGATAGTTTAACAAACTTTAGGGAATACTCCCTGACTGTCATAGCTCCCTACTTAAGGTTGATAAATTCCTCAACCTTGGCCTCCCTCATCTCCCTGGGAAGAATCTATCCAGGAAGGTTGTATTAAAAAGCTCCCAAGTGACCGAACATCGCCAAAAGCTCGGCTATCCTGCCACATCTTGCACCAAGACTGTGCAACATCCTTGAGCTCATAGGAAGCAAGCTCAACCTTCTCAGTATGTGTGTCCCCCATGGACACCAAGATCTTATGTAACTCATCCATACACTCCTGGGGATCCTCTAAACTTTTAGACCCTATGAAAATCGAAGGATTCATTCTCGTAAAATCATGTAAAATGTCTTCCATGCTACATACGGGTGGGTTCTTCCGCTGAACATCCCGTCTATTTTCATGGGCCGTCATAGCCTTGGCATGCATAGTGATAGCTTGATCCAACTGAGCCAGAGCGGTCCGCACCTGTACATTGGTCAACCCAGCTGGGTTAACTTGCATGGCCACTCCTTCAGTTGGAGCCTGTGGTGGAACTTGGTTACCCCCAACAGCTGCTTCTCCTCTCCTAAGTCCAACGTTCCTTCTAGTGTTCATTTTCTGCAAACAATACAAATTGATGTTAGACACGCTCATAACACAAAGAAATCAGACATTTGAAAAGGCACGAGAAGGTCAGATGAAGAGAATTTTTCCTACGCATCATGCAGTCTCTAATTCAGGATAGTGGTGCACTTCACTACCATGACTAAAGATTTATTCAATGTGGTTGATGTGAACTTACTATTCTCGAAATTTAACCTAAGGATCTGTTACCAACTTTGTCATGATCGGAATCTAGAACCTAGACGAGACCGGCATTGTTGACCTCTTAGAGGTCGCAGACAAGCCTACATACGTCATCATTACTTCATCTAGGTTAATTTTAGCAGAAATTTGTGTTTTTTGTTTTCTTATTTCATGTGAAACACATTATACTTTACATTATAGGAGTTCACAAATAACCTGTCTAATATTGAAGTAATCAAATGAAAGAAGCAATTCATAATTGCATTAAACGTATCCTTGAAAAAAAGGCACCAATACAAAGTCTAAAATGAAACATTAGTGGAACATAATCAACTAACTCAAACCTATATCTAAGCTAGAATATAATGGTCAAGGGTCCTCGAAAGCATGAGGGCCTACCAAGTAGGGATGAATGCTCCACGTCTAGATAGCTGCATCGTCCTATCGTATGCTCTAGCATCCGCTTGTGCCTGCACCCAAAAGTATAGAGTTGTATGTGATTAGCTCACACTAGTACTAAGTATGGGTATATGCAAGCACACACCAAGGACATGCATGATTAAGAAGAGCTCCCCTAATGATATAAATTATGGAAAGTGAAGTTAGTGGACTTGCCAAAGTTTGATTAGGAAAGTCAGTGGACTTGCCAAATTTGGATTAGGAAAGTCAGTGGACTTGCCATATCTGGATTAGGAAAGTCATGCTATGAGAGTAACATGCATCATAATACTTATCATTTTACACGAAACAAAGAACATATTGCACATATTACATCACGTAGTTTATATCATTCTTTCATATACCATGAGACCTTGGAATGATGGACTAGACATTAGGACTTCCAAGAATAAGGGCTCAACATATGGGACCTCAACTAGGGAGACTTCTTTAAAAAACAGAGAGTCTGCTTCATTCATTCATGAGTACTTCATTTTTATTCTTTCATATACTAGTGCAGCCACCAGTCATATTTAGGATGTTGTTTAAGACTCTCATCGGGTTCGCTGTGCAATGACCAAGAATAACCTAGTGTTATTACTCAAGTCTATATCACCTCTTGATTAGCCTATCCTAACACCTTTGGTATCATTCATTTCATTATGTGCACTCGTTGAGGCTTGCCTCATTATTTCTTTGGAAACTTTGACCATAACCGACATAGATCATGTGAGTATCATGTCATCCAGTGTGTTATCCTCACACCGAAAAGAGGTGGAATCATCGGCCAAAGTGAGCAAACACATTCTAGCTTATATAGGGAATTGAACCCTGCTAGATCTTTATGTTGGAAGTATAGGTTCAAAGGACGAGGAGATATTAAGAGACCCATACCCGACATGCCGGACAATCTCATCTCATGAGAGTTACGTGAGCCTTCGTCCTTCCCTAAGGAAGGCATAACCACTCATATCTATCCTATCGGTGCTCAGTATAAATTTTCATTACATTCAACTCATATATCATGGAAGATTGCTTCTAGCATGAGGGCATCATAGATCATTATATGATTTCCCATCTCATCATTAGTATTAAGTATACATTAACTTTAATGCTTTCTATAGAGTGTTCATAGAGACTTGTTTCTTTATTAGCTTTACACTCTCATAGGTGATTACATTTCGGTAACATTTACTTAGGCTCATTTGAGATATCCCTTATCTTTCACATTATCCTCTTATAATATTGTGACATCATTCATTAACTTTAACACATTTACTTTTCATAATTACTTACCCCTTCATGTGAATGTTCATTTCATTATATGCCAATGCACTTGACCATTTAGTGTGTTTCACACTCTTACATGAGCCTTCTAGGGTTACATCATTTTTCCACATACATCTTAGGCTCACTTACTGTTATATGTACGCTAGACTTATGAGTCCACACATACAAGCCATGAGGCTTCATTCATAGTTTGTCTAGGTGATTCATGTCTACCCAAGATTATGTGGTACAAGAAATATATATCTTGTAGATATGCCAAGATATTGATTTCAATCTTTAGAGGCAATATTCATTAAATATTTATTTATGTATGACTTATGTATCAATACGGAATTGGGTAAGGCAACCCGATTACGAATCCCTTGGACAATACTTAATCTTATTTCAAACTTCATAATTGCATTTGTCAGATTTGGGGGACCCTAGTTCGATCCCTATCAACCCCATAATATTTCCTTTCTTTTTCTCTTCTCATTTTTTTTTAAGTCAAGGAGGTTGTGGGTTTAATCCCCCACAAGCTCATTATTTTTCTTTTAATTTATCTCTTAACTTTCTCACCTATCCAAGAGGTTGTGGGTTCAATCCCCACTCTCCACATTTATTTTATCCATTATTTTTCTCCTAACTCTCTCATCCATTCAAGAGGTTGGGAGTTCAATCCCCACTCTCCACATTTATTTTCTCCATTATTTTTCTCTTTAGTCTCTTGTTTAACCGAGAGGTTGTGGGTTCGAATCCCACCGCTCTCATTTCTTTATTTCCATTTATATCATGGGTTAGACTTCCTGGGCCTTGATGCTCTGTTTGACTTGTTGATAATTTGGGCACCTCGACATGAATTTAACTACCTTTATTTTCATTCCGTTCCACCAATAGATATCACACAAGTCATGATACATCCTTGTGGCCCCTGGAAGGATGGAGTAGCGGGAGCCATGAGCCTCATTCAGGATTTTCTCCCTTAGACCATCCACATCCGATATACATAATCTTCCTTGGTACCTAAGTACCCATCCTTCCCTTGGGACAAAGATTCATTATTCTTGTTAAGGACTTATTTTTCAAATCCATCAAATAGAGGATCAAGATATTGCTTGGACTTCACATCAACCATTAGAGGTGACTCAGAGTTATGACTGACCATAAAACCACCCTTTAAAGATTATCCTAATCGGACACATAATCAGGCCAACCGATGAACCTCTTTCACCAATTCTTTCTTATCATATCCCACATGAGAAACACTACTCATGGACACTCAGCTTAGTGCATCCGTTACCACATTGGCTTTCCCATGGATGGTAAAGGACACTCATGTCATAATAGTTTAAAAGTTCTAATCATCTTCTTCGCCTTAGATTCAAGTCTTTTATGTGAATACATATTGAAGACCCTTGTGATTGGTGAACACATCAACATGCACCCCATAGAGATAGTGTCTCCAAATTTTCAATGCAAAAAACACAACTGCAAGTTCAAGGTCATGAGTTGGATAATTCTTCTCATGAGGCTAGAGTTGCCTAGAGGCATACAATATTACTTTGCCATATTAAATAAGCACACACCCTAAAACCATTCGAGAGGCATCATAGTAAATCACAAAGCCTTCGGTACCCTCCAGTAGGGTAAATACCGAAGCACAAGCGAGTCTATTCTTCCACACTTGGAAACTCTTTTCACACGATTCCAACCATTTGAATTTGGACATTTTTTGGGTTAAGGCAGTTAGTGGAGATGTGATAGACAAAAATACCTAAACAAACCTCCTATAATAACAGCACAACCATAGAAAACTTTGGATGTCGATAGGATTCAAAAGTCTAGGCAAACTCTTGACCACTTCAGTATTTCTTGGATCAACCTCTACCCCTTCACTAGAGATAATATGACCAAGAAATGCAACCGATCTCAACAGAAACTCACACTTTCTATACTTAGCAAAAAGTTGGTTATCCTTGAGAACTTGCAAAACTATCCTTAAGTGTCTTATATGATCATTCTCACTCCTATATTATATCTAAATGTAATCAGTGAAGACAATCACAAATAAATCAAGATACTTTCTAAAAAATCAATTCATAAGGTCTATGAATGCCGCCGGCGCATTTGTTAGACCAAACGAATTCACTAGGAACTCAAAGTGACCATATCTTGTTTGGAACACCATTTTTGAAATATCAACCTCCCTCACTCTAAGTTGATGATAATATGAACTCAAGTCAATCTTCGAAAAGTAGCTCGCTCCTTGGAGTTGATCTAACAACTCATCAATCCTAGGGAGCGAGTACTTATTCTTCATCTTGACTTTGTTCAATTAATGATAGGCGATAAATATTTTGAATGACTCATCCTTCTTTTTCACAAACAATACCGGGGCACCCCATAGAGATATGCTTGGTTGATTATAACTCTTATCTAGAAAATCCTTGAGTTGAGCAATTAGATCTTTCAACTCGGCCAGGTCCATCCGATAAAGAGGGATTGGAATAGGTTGTGTATTCGTCAATAAATATATGCCAAAGTCAATCTCTCATTTGGGAGGAATTTTGGGAAGGTCATCGAGCAATACCTCCAGAAATTCCCTCACTACGGGTACCAACTCTATTCGAGGGTCCTCGGATTTAAGATCCCTAATTATTACTATGTGGTAGAGGCAACCCTTTTCAATCAATTTTCAAGATTTTATACATGAAATGATATTACCCCTAGGATTTGAATTCCCTCCCTTCCACTCAAAAACGGGTTCATTTGGAAATTGAAATTTGACTACCCTTGTCCTACAATCAATAGAAGCAAAGCAAGGATGCAACCAATCAATCCACAATATGGCATAAAAATCTAGCATATGAAGTTCTATAAAATTTACTAATGTAACTCTATTGGGAATGGAAATAGGACTAACTTTATAGACTCTATTAACCACCACGGAAGCACCCACTGGGGTAGAAACTGAAAAATGTTTGTCTAATATGTCGGGCAGTATATCAAACTTCATGGATACAAGATAGGTCACAAATTTCAATGTAGATCCCGGATCTAACAAATCATACACATCAAAATAAAGTAATTTTAAAATACCGGTGACCACGTCCGGTGAGCTCTCTTGACCACTTCGGGATTGGAGAGCATAAATTTGGTTCTTCTTAGGAGCATTTGAATTTGGGGCACTTGATTGAGCTTGAGCATTTCACCTTCCCAGAGACTTAACCATAGGGAAATATCTCTTCATGTTATCACTCTTTCCACAACCATAGCAATTAAACGTGCCAACTAGGCACTTACCATCATGTCTCTTATCACAATTTGCACAACCTTTCCCCTCTTGGGACTTGGGAGTAAGGAACTTACTATTGTTGACCCTTGGAGCATTAGAAGGGCCTTGGTTGAAAAAACTCATTTTGAACAACCTTGGTTTGTCTAGTACTCAAACATAGCCCTGGAAGAATTCCCATCTTCGGTTCTTACATTCTTCATCTCCCTACCTACTTTCTTAATCTTTTGATCCTCAATTTGTTTTACATGAAGCATGATACGAGAGATGTCCATACTAGCAATGAACATAACCGACCTACACTCATTAACCACAAGATTAGATATCCCCATTACAAATATTTTCATCTTAGCTGTAGAATCTGCAACCATTGTAGGAGCATACTTGGATAGTTAAGAGAACTTGAGGCTATACTCCTTCACGCTCACACCCCCTTGATGAAATTGATGAATTTTTGCATTTTCCTCTCCCTTAGTTCCAAGGGAAAGAACCTATCACAAAAAGCCGTCTTGAAAGCTCCCCAAGTAATCAAACCTTCTACAAATGGCCTATCATCCTTCCATTATATAAAACTTGATCTACGTCTTTGAGTTGGTAAGCGGATAGTTCCGTCTTTTCTTGAGATGAAACCCCCACAGCATCAAGAAACTTTAACACTTCATCAATGAAACATTGTGGGTCCTCCTCCACCTTAAAAGCAAAAAAAGTTGGGGGATTCAACCTTGTGAAATCCCTAATCCTTGAAGCGGTAGTGTTAACATTGGGATTCACTTCCACTCTTTCAACCCTATGAACTTGGGTAGCCAACATTTGATTCAATCTATGTATGGCTAACCTTATCTCAATGTTAGACATATCCCCTTCTTCAACAAGAACTTGAGGGTTTTGAGGATCTTGAGGGAAACCGTCTCATTCAAATTTTCCTCTCTGGACCTTCGAGCATTGTTCCTTCTTATATTCACTTTCTATAAGCACAATAAAAGGATTGGAAGAAAGGACTAAATAGTGCTAGGACTTTTAACAATGACTAAGGAATAACAATAGAGTGTGAAAGTTCCTAAGTATCCCATGTATGTCATTCATAAGCGTAGTGCGCTTCACAAATAAGAATAAGACTCTACATAGATGTGGTTTAGAGAGACATCGATTCTAAGATACCAAGTTTGTAACAACGTTAAAGTACACCCTAGTCTTTACCCATGGTGGCATCCTTGAAGAGGACTAAGACGATCCTTTTAGCTTCATCATCACATATCATAGGTCAAAAATATGGATAAATAAAAATTTTACATGTATACATAATGAGGTTTATATAGACCTCTACATAGGAAGCATACATAGGCTTCTCACTTAGCATTTAGTAACAACATAGTCTTACAATTCATCTTACATATAACCATCTAAAGAATGAATCGTAATACTTTTGACATAACCCTTAGTCTATTACAATATACCATATAGGCTACAATAAAGTCTCAACATGAGAATAGAATAATTGTATCAAAACATAGACAAAACTAATAAGGATTGATGAGTGGTTCTATCCTCGGAACTCATGAGGACTCACCAATTGAATTAGGGAAGATCCAAGTCTTCTTCTTCAATGACCATGAATATCTTCAAAGGTCTGAACCTATAATGTTCAGGGAAAAGGGGAGAAATATCGGATAGTACAAAACACATGTATAATGTATGACTCCTATGCACAAAAGTCATCAATGCATGAGAAAGGGATAATTAGGCAAAACCATGCTTTCTACCAATTTATATCTACATGAATATATAAGAAGCATAATAAGTCAATTCAACATAAAAGCAACACAACATGTAGAACACCCACGTAATACTTGTGCAATACCATAGATTGAACCCCATTATCCCATCTAAGGCTAAGTATCAGATTAAGTAACCCACTTGTACTTACAACATATCTTTATAACATGCTTATACATCAATGCCTACTCATAACTTATTAACATAACCATAACCATAATCATAATCATATAAGAACACTACTAGAATCATCTCTTAGGAACTCACATGTGCAATGAATAAGAGAAGTCCCATACCCTCCCTCACCCTATGTAGTAGCCTTCAAGAAAACCCTAATGAGAGTTCACATGCATACTTATTCATTAACATTACAATAGGGAAAGGAGTGGATTAACCGACATGAGACCATGTGAGCTACATGAAATTCGATGTTCTACTCCCATACTGAAAAGAGAGGTTTAACAGTTGCCTAAGGTGCAATCATTCGTACATAGCTATCTAGGTCGATCAACTAAGTTAGAGTCCTATGTGGGCACACAATAAAGGTCTAGGAGATTGTTTCTAGAAACCTTGACGTACTAACGTAGAGGATTCCATCTCATGAGAAAACACATAATTAGGGAATCCGGACTTTGTAACATGAGGAAACCTATGTGGGAGTCCGGAGTTACTAAATGTGAGACCTCTATCTCATATACATGCCCTTTCGGTGCTAAGAAATTATTCCCTTAAGAAATAGTATTATCCAATTATACAAGTTCACATTAGACTCTTTTAGACATTTAATTAAACATCTTATAATAATAGCTCATAAGTGATCACAAGTGAGAACTATCCTTTCACTTTAGACACAATATTATAATCATGAGAAGATATATTCAATCATATAATGATCACATCATAACATAATTACATACTTCATATACAACTCATAGATCTAGGTTTACGGATGAGGGATCCATGTCACCAACATCACAACAACACAATTAGCTATAGCATCATTATCACATAAGTAGATTTCACCTTGCATAATTCAGATCAAAGGAGAACCAAGATCATACCTCATTGCCTTTATGGGACATCATTAATACTTCAATACACAACAACTCACAACCAAAATATGAAATAGGGAAATTCTTGAAGTATTAACATAATTAAAATCAAAGAAAATAAGTGACATGTTCATCACCCTTAACAATTTACCTTGATTAATCCAAGAAATTAGGGATTTGGGGGAAAGACATAGGTCAAGGAAAAAATCATGGTAATTTATCAATTTACAATCAATTCATACATAAACAACATTAATTAATCATAATTCATCACAATTAACTAACAATTTTGTTTTAGAAAGAAGACCCATGTAAGGAGAAAAACCCTTGTTTTGGGGGATCTAGAAATTATCTTTTGAAGGAACATTTGGGGAAAGGAATCCCAAGAGTAAAAAAAACCATACCTTAATAAAGATTAATCCACAAAATTTATTTGAAAAACTTGAAAGCTTGATCTTCATCTTGGAACTCTATTGGCCTTTAGTGGAGTTTTGGAAGAAGAGAGAGAATTTAGGGAAGATAGAGATTTTTGAGTTCAAGTTGTGAGACTTGGTTTGAGTGATAAAATTGACCTAAAACTGAACCGAAGACATTATATATTGACCCTTTAAATTACACAAAAGACCCGTCACATAAATGGGTTTATTTGTGAAGTTAAAACACCTAAAATAGGACTTTTACAAAGTCTGGAAAGTAGGTGCGCGTTGCGAGGCTAATTCCCCAATTTATTTTCAAATTTTGATCTGTGGCAGTAGGGTTTGTGTCATTGCCGTATCGCGAAGAAAAATTTAGATTCCCACGTGATTTCTGCGTGACGCGCAACAACCACCAGAATCTGCCTATGTGCAAGCTGCCTTAGTAGCTTCCTCGCCCAACTTCGGGTCATCCCCAAGGAGGTCCTTAGAGTGTCGTGATTGTAAATTTTGACCCTCTATAATAAATTATGCCTATTGAATGTCTTTTTACAAGTTTTGGACTTCATATGACCCTCCGAAACCTTCACCAAACTTAAGGACGTCAACTAGTTTAGTTCGCTAGTTTCTGGACGTTAAGGCTTTTTATTCAATCCTATGGCTCTAATACTTCTCAATAAAGTTATTTACACTATTTTAGATCTAAAATCATCATGATACAACATATGAAGACCTAGTATTGGTCATGAAAATAACGGGGTGTTGCATACCCAACTTGGCCTAAGTTGCCTCACGATGTGTGAACTCCACAAGATCCATTGCCTCAACCCGAATTTTGAAAATAAAATCTTAAATTAGCCTCGCGACGTGATTCCACTTCCCAAATTTGTTGAAATCATATTTTAAGCATTTTGAATGCACAAAAAGACCCAATTAAGTGAGGGTTCTTTTGGTAATTTAGGGGGTGATTATATATAGACTAAGGGTCTGTTTTAAGTCATTTTTCACACACCTATACCAAATTACCAAGACAAAATCCAAAAGCTCTCATCTCTCTCTACTTACTCTCTCCCAAAATCCTCCATTAAAGGAAGAACAGAGGTTGAAGAAGAAGACCAATTACTTTAGGATTTAAGTTCAATGAGTTCATGATGAACCCTATTTACCCTAACTCTAGGTTGTGAATTGAAGTTAATTGGAATAGTGATGATGCAATTGACCTAGTTTTGTATTAATTACTATTGAATAAAGTTACTACAACTATAATTGGAAGAAATTAGCTTGTTGATGGTAAGACCATGATGAAGGAGATTTAGTTATTTACTTGTTATTCTAAACCTTTACTTCAATTTTGATTACTTGTGTTTGGAGATGAAGTTATATTGAAGTATACCCTATAATGAGATTGATTAGGGTTGATCTGATGTTGAATTGAAATGTCTTTATTATGTGATTGTGAGATTATGCTTAAGATGTAATAATATGAGGTTAGTTATGAAGTACCTATGTGCCTTACTATGATATGATAATGCTAATGTTCTAATCTCACATAAAATGGTCGTAAAGAAAGGTGTTCTCATGCAATTCCTATTGAGCTGGGATGATGACTATATAAGGGATACACCCTATGGCCTAAACTAAGCTATGATGATTAATAAAGGATTAAAGACATTTCAAAAAGGTACTTAGCTTAGCACCGAGTGAACTTGGCAATGAGAGGTGTTGGCTTCCCGTGGAAGAAGATTCACCCTATTGTTTCATATGAGGTGTTGACTCCCCTATGAGGGGCACTGACCTTATGGATTCTCATGAGATGAGGGCTCCAATGAGAATATTCATGTAGAGGGTTCAATACATATCTTCTAATTCTTAAACTATGTTGCCACCATAAGAATACTAGCTAGTGGATCCCTCTTAGATGCTAGGTAGATGTTTGGTTCTACCTTGAAAGGTAGTTCGCCTTCTTTTGGTGTAAGGTTTTACAAAACAAGATTTCACACTTATCACTTGTGTTCTATGTCGGTTAAGGCAAGTTTTCCTGAAAATAAAATGTGATAATGAGGAAAACACTAACTAGGGTGACTTAAAGGGTTGACTTAGTCTAGGTAGTGGTATGGGACTCTACCTAGGCATTGCACTAGTTGGATTTTGAGGTAAGTCCTAGAAGGTTGTGCTTATATTCTTATGATATTATGAAGTGAATGTTATGCATATGTTTACTTTACACGTTGATGATTCTATATGATGTAAGTTTCATTTATGAACATGCTATTGGTCGATATTGCTAAATAAGATGATGACTACCATTTTTACTATGTTATGTAGAGTTAGACATTACTTGTGATCCTTTGTTTGGTTTTCTTGATTGAGTAAGGTTATGGGTATTTGCTTAATGGTTGCACTAGTAGACTAAATTATGGGTTATGAGTTAGGGTCTTGCTTATGTGATAAAGTTATGAATTCTATACATGTTGACTTAACTATTACTTGTTAGTGTTGGTATTGTGTTATACATGGGTTTGACTTATATGTTATGTTATTATTGGCTTATATGGGTTCTTGATTGTGCATAAGGCTTTTCAATGAATTTTAGAGTGGTTTTGAACAAATGTCCTCTTAAGAATGATTTCAATTGTTTGATGTGCATATACACATACTTAGGACAAGTGTGTACTAACCCAACTTTTATCTTTACTACAAAAATGTAGGTTCGGGCTGTTGATCTTTTAGAGGGCCATTGAAAAAGTGTTGGACTACTATCCTCCAAGTTCGGTACTCCTCACATACCGAGGACGATGTCACTATCTTGCTATTAGATATTATTTAGTCTTAAGTTCATTCTCTTTTTTTGATGACTTTGTATATGCCTATATGATGCCTTTATTGTAATGAAGTATGGGATACGCCAAAAGTTGTACTCATTTTAGATGGTTTAATATGAGACGTATTCTAGACATTCTTATGAATCTATATTGTTATATATGTATGTGAAATATAAGTAGAAGACTACGTATTGCTTCTTGTACGAAGGGTCTATGTATACTAGATTTGAATATATTATGTGTAAGTGAGAGGTCTTTGTAAACCTCAATGTAGAAGTATTTAAAAGTTTTAAATTTTCCTCTATTTTAAACAATGAAATATAATGAAGAATGCTAAGAGGCTACTTTTAGTCCTCTTTGAGGACGACGATACGGTTACGTCTACGGGGTGCTCCCTAAATATGACGGACTCGGTATTAAAGCATGATGTTGAATATCTTTAGGATTGATTTCTCATTAAACCACGTCTATGTAGGTTCTTATTGATAATTGTGAAGCGCGCCACAGTTACGAGTTCGAATATATATGAGTCTTAGGAAATTCTCATTTTCTTGGAAATCCAAAGACCTGCCTCTAGAGTTCACTTTATTTGTGCTTTTATCTAAACCATTTATTGTGGTTATAGGTATGAATACTCGAAGGGAAGCTACAGGAATACTTGATGAAGAGATTGCTAATGCAGGAGTTCCACTCCGTGGCAATCAAGGCCCTCCTCTTGAAGAAGTTGCTAATGATGATCAAGCTCCGACCAATCCTCCGACCTTGCCGGATGGGGATATAAGTGGTGTCTTTCCCCAAATGGCCCAAGCCATTACTACTCAAGCACAATCCCTCACTACTCAAGATCAAGCCATGACGGACCAAGCTAACCGGAGGTAGTATGTCGAGGAAACCAACATATTATAACCATGGCCTCCTGTATGAGGGATTTCACAAGGATGTATTCCCTTTCTTTCTATGGATACAATATAGAGGAAGACTCACAAGAGTTCATTGATAAAGTCTACAAAATACTCTATGCTATGGGGTTGACTAGGTAGTGAAAAGGTTGAGTTAGCCACACACAAACTCAAGGAAGTGGTCCAAACATGGTACATTCAATGGAGAGACAATAGGACTTTGAGGGGTGGTCCTGTGACATGGGAGATTTTCAAGAAGGCTTTTCTTAATAGGTTATTTCCAAGGGAAAATAAGGAAGCTAAGGTAAAAGAATTCAACCCTTATCAAGAAGTTATGAGTGTGCTTGACTACTCTTTAAAATTTACTAAGTTGTCGAAGGATGCTCCTTCCTTTGTTTCCCACCCGAGGGATGAGATGAGCTCTTTTTTGACAAGAGTGTCCTATGACTTGAAAGTAGAATGGCGTTTGTCTATGCTATATGATAATATTAATATTTCTCGTTTCATGGTTTATGCTCAACAATTGGAGGAGACAAGGGTGAAGAGGAAGAGTTGAGATGCCAAAAGGGCAAAGTCATTTGATGGTTGTTCTTCAAAAGGTAGGCTTGAAATCCAAGACAAATAAAGGTTCAAAAAAAGGTTCTCCAATCAATTGCCTTCCAAGTTACAAAAAGTTCGTGATGATAGGGTGTCTAACCCTAAGTCTCAAAAGGGAAGAGGTACTAGTTAACCATGCAAGAAGACAACTTATGGAAAGTGTGGCAAGAAGAATTATGATGATTGCTTTGTCAGGACGGACAATCGCTTTGGATGTGTCAAGAGTAGCCACAAGGTTAGGGATTTCCCTAATGTAAAGGGGCAACACAAAGGCAGTGGGAAAGCTCATGATAGTGGTTCTAATGTGGATGCTTCAAAGAAAAATCATTTTAATGCACTTCGCTTTAAAGGTGAACAAGAAAGTTCTTCTGATGTGGTGATCGGTATGTACCAAGTTTTCTCTATTGATGTATGTGCTTTACTTGATCCGGGATCTACATTATCTTTTGTTACTCCCTTGATGGCTAGTAAGTTTTATATTTTGCCCGATGTTCTAAATGAACCATTTCTTGTAACCACCCTAGTAGGTGATTCAGTGGTTGCAAAAAGGGTATATAGAAATTATCCTATTATGTTTCCTAATTGAGTTACTCATGTTGAATTAGTATAACTTGATATGTTTGATTTTGATGTCATTTTGGAAATGGATTGTTTGCTTGATTGTTTTGCTTCCATTGATTGTAGAACAATATTATCAAGTTCAATTTTCCAAATGAACCCATCTGAGAGTGGAACGGGGTAAATTCTATTCCTAGAGGTCCTATGATTTCTTGTCTTAAAGCTTGTAAAATGATTTGTAAAGGGTGTTTATACAACATGATGAGAGTCAAAGATTTAGACTCTGATGTTCCTCCCATTGATTCGGTCCCCGTAATAAGGAAATTTCTTGAGTTATTCCCCAATGATCTTCCTAGAATCCCTCCAAATGGGAAATCTGTTTTGGTATTGACTTGCTACCGGATACCAACCCCATTTCAATTCTTCCTTATGGGAGGACTCCGGCAAAATTGAAATAGTTTAAGTCTCAACTCACAGACTAGTAGATAAACACTTCATTAGACCTAGTATTTCTCCATGGGGTGCTACGGTATTGTTCGTGAAGAAGAAGGATGTGTCCCTTAAGATGTGCATTGATTATCGCCAACTCAATAAATTCACTATTGAGAACAAGTATCCTCTTCTTCGTATTGAAGACTTGTTTGATCAACTCCAAGGGGAAAGCTACTTTTATGAGATTGACTTGAGGTCGGGATATCACCAACTTAGGGTGATATGGAGGATATACCAAAAATGACATTTCAGACTAGATATGGCCACTATGAGTTCTTAGTAATGTCCTTTGGTCCCACAAATTCACCAGAGGCGTTTATGGATCTCATGAATAGGGTGTTTGAAGTTACTAGATTCATTTGTCATTGTCTTCACTGACGACATCTTTGTATATTGGAATAATCAGGGTGAGCACATGAATCATTTGAGAGTGGTGTTGCAATTTCTTAAGGAAAACCAACTATTGGCCAAGTATAGCAAATGCAAGTTGTTTTTGAGGTCGGTGGCATTTCTTAGTCATATCATCTCCAGTGATGGAGTTGAGGTTTAAGTAAGGAAAATAGAGGCTGTGAATAATTGTCCTAGACCATTAACTCCAACTGACATTAGAAGGTTCTTGGGTCTAGCGGGATACTATACGAGGTTTGTTGATGGTTTTGTGTCCATTTCATCTCCATTGACTACCTTGAGCCAGAAGAGTGTTAAATTTGAGTGGTAGGAGTCATGTAAAAGAAGCTTCCAAATCTTAAAAGGAAGGCCTACCTCCACTCCGATGTTGACTTTACTAGAGGGTACTAAGGGCTTTGTTTTATATAGTAATACATCTCGAGTGGGCTTAGGGTGTGTCATTATGCAATATGGGAAACTACTTGCTTATTCTTGTAGAAAACTTAAGGTGCATAAAATATCCAACTCATGCTCTTGAGTTAGCGGGCGTGGTGTTTTCTTGAAAATATTTAGGCATTACTCGTATGGTGTTCATGTTGATGTGTATACCGACCACAAGTGTCACGACCGGAGTCTAGACCCCAGACGGGACCGGTGTCGTTGACCTCTCAAAGGTCGCAGACAAGCCTACATACGTCATTCTTACTTCATCTAGATTAATTTTAGCAGAAAAATTGAAACTTTTTGTTTCCTAACATGATTACTAAACATTCTATTATATGTAAACATTACGATCACCAAATGAAAAAAATAGTTCATAACTGCATAAATGTGTACTTTCCAAAACGACACCAATACAAAGTCTGAAATGAAATGGGAAATGAAAAACCATCGAACATGCTCCACTAGATAAAGCCTAAATCTAAGCTAGATAATAACAATAGACAACCTCGAAAGCATGAAGGCCTACCAAGTCCGGATGAAAGCTCCACGTCCAGATATCTACAACGTCAACCTTTAATCTCTAATGTCCACCTGTACCTGCACCTAAAAATATAGAGTTGTATGGAATTAGTACACAGTTGTACTAAGTATGAGTATATGCAAGCACACACCAAGGACACGCGTGAGAAAGGATAGCTTTTTCCTAACAACATGATTTTAGAAGGTCAAGTCAGTGGACTTGCCAAATTGAGATTAGGAAAGTGAGCGAGCTTTCCAATAGGCTTCCAAAATTTTGATTGGAAAAGTCATACCATGGGAATAACATGTATCATCATACTGATCATATTGCACACAACAAATAACATCTTACACTTAGAACATATCATATTGCATATAGAACACAACATATTTCATTTCATTCAATCATATGCCATGAGACCTTGGAATCATGGAATTAATATTAAGACTTCCCAGAAATAAGGGCTAAACATATGAGACCTCAACTAGGGAGTCTACTTTAGCAAACACAGAGTCCGCTTTGTTAATTCATACGTACTCCATTTCATTTAATTCATAGTCCAGTGTAATCACCAGCTATACTAGGATGTAGTTTAAGACATTCATAGGGTTTGTTGTGCAATGACCAAGAATGACATAATGTCATTACTTGAGTCTAACTCACCTTTTGATTATCCTATCCTTAATCCTTTAGTATCATTCATTTCAATATGTGATCATTCGAGGCCCTCCTCATTCATTTTTGGAAACTTTAACTTTAACAAACATAGATCATGTGAGCATCATGAAATCCAGTGTTTCCCCCACATCAAAAAGAGGTGAAATCACCGCCCAAAGTGACCCAAAACATTCTAGCATACATGGGCATTGAACCCCGCTATATCCCTATATTGACAGTATAGGTTCGAAGACTAGGAGATTTAAGGAGACGCATACCCGGAATGCTAGACAGTCTCATCTTATGAGAGTTTGTGAACCTCCGCCCTTCTCGAAAGAAGGCATCACCGCTCATAGATAGCCTATCAGTGCTCAGTAGTTCCATTACATTAAACTCATACATCATGGAAGTTGGATTCTAGCATAAGGACATCATAGCTCATTAGATGATTTCTTATCTCATCATTAGTATTAAGTTTGCATTAACTTCAATACTTTCATTACAATGTTCATAGAGACTAGTCTCTTCATTAACTTTACACTATCATAGGTGAGTAAGTTTTGGTAACATTTACTTAGGCTCACTTGAGATTCATATCATCTTTTACATTAGCCTCATATCATGTTGTCACCACATTCATTGACATTAGTACATTTGCTCTTCATAATTATTCACCCCTTTTTAAGTGAATGTTCATTTCATCATATGCCAATGCACTTGGCCATTCAATATTTTTCACACTCTTACTTAACCCTTCTAGGGTTTCATCATTTCATCATTTCATTGTTGATTTCATCATATGCCAATGCATTTTGACATTTAGTGTGTTTCACACTCTTACTTAACATTTCAAGGGTTTCATCATTTCATTGTTCATTTCATCATTTCATTGTTCATTTCATTCTTTCATTTATTCATTTCATTATTCATTTCATCATTTCATTACATACATCTTAAGTTCACTTACTTTTAAACGTATGTTAGACATATGGGTCTATACATACAAGCCATGAGGCTTCATTCGTACTTTGTTAAGTAACGCATATCTTCCTAAGATTATGTAGTACAAGACTTATGTATCTTGTATGTATGCTAATATCTCAATTTCGATCTAAGTAGGTGGCATTATTCTTGGAAATTTTATTCATGTATGACCTATGTATCAGTACGGAAATTTGGACAATGGAACCTAATTTCGAATCCCTTGGACAACTCTTACATTTTTCATTTATTTTATTTTTAGTCCTCATGACATTGGGACCCTAGATCGAGCCCAACCACCTTAATTTTATTTTTCCCTTAGTTTTTCTTTTGATTTTTTGCTCAATGGGATTGAGAGGATGTGGGATAGAACCCCCACAACCTCATTTTCTTTAAATTTTTTTTTCTTTAAACTCTCTCCTTTTGGCCGAGGGGTTGTGAGTTCGAACCCACAACCTCTTTGATTTCTTTATTTATTTCTCCTTGACTATCTCGCATTAACCATGAGGTTGTGGGATCAAACTCCCACAACCTCACTTTATTTTTATTGTAATTCTCCTTTACTGCCTAGAGGTCGTGGGTTCAATTTCCACACCTCACATTTCTTTTATTTGCATTTTTAATTCTCCTAAAATCTGCCTTAGAGGACGTGGGTTGGAATCCCACGCCTCATATTCCTTTTCTTTTAATTTTTTTCCTTTCTCCTTTACATCCTGAGAGGTTATGGGTTCGAATCCCACTCCTCTCATTTCTTTTCTTTTCATTTTTTCATTTTCCAACCAAGGTCATAGGTTCGAGTCCCACATGCCACATTCCTTTTTTTCTCACCTTATTTCATTGATTTTCAACGTGGTGAGATCACGGGTTCAATCCCCAGTGATCTCACATATTTTAATTCATTTTTTCATAAGTGAAATTCTCCTTAGCTTGGCCGAAACTCGTTAACAAGTTGTTGGAAATTTTTACAGCCTATTTTGTCACTTCTTTCAGAATAAATGTTTAGACGTTTTAATTAGCTTTTTAGTGAGTTCTTTAGGTGCATTTTCAAGATTTCATTCGATTAATAATTGCACCCAAATCAATTTTTTTACATTAGTTATGAACATCACCATTTTTATAAGTTTGTGCACGTAAGAACACAACCATAACATGTTATTTTTAAACCGCATACAAAAGGAGTCACAACTACATTGTACACACACACACACACATCTTTTCGGAAAACATAGGTTGTCATTCATACTATTCAAAACACACATTCATGGACATATTCAACACGAAAACATAGTACATGCCTAATATATACCAGCAAACATACCCAACATACAAATCAATGGAAGCTAGTGACAGGGACATGCAACGGGAACAATCCTTCTTTTCGGGTTAGAATTGACTGAATCTTAAGGGTCTCTTAGGAAAGGGACCAAGAGAGAAGGGAACCCATACCTTATTTTGACGTTAAAACCTTGAAGTTGCTGCCCAAAAATCCACTCAAGAACACGTCTAAGCCTCCTCAATATTAACTCCACTCGAATGACAATCTCCCTTAGCCTAGTGTGCGATTAATGTTTGTTTTCTTGTGATTTCGTGTGAGTTCTTCAAGTGTGAAGAACTTGGTTTATTTTTATGCTTTTATATATTATTTTCTCAGAGAAATTTCGTGTGAAAGAGGCAAAGAGATTGAGCGTGTGAATGGAGACATACACGTGAGAGAGAGTAGTAGTTATATTAGACTTAGGAGTCTAGTTTAAGACTTAGTCAAATAAAGTTTACTTTATTATTAAAAATATGATTTTTATTTTATTTTAAATCATCTAATGAATAATTATTATTAATTAATTATATTCATTCAATATTTTGAATAAAAATCACATTAATTTATTGCTTCCACCTAGGTTCAAACCCGGGTGAAGCAAGACTTCACTTCAAGAGCCCAATTTTGGCCCTCTATCCCCAAGATACCCCTCCACCTTATTAATTAAATAATTAATTGTATATTTAGGGTAATTACAATACTAACCTTATCCTTCAAAAAGACCATTTTACGCCTAGACCCTCCAAACCTAAGATTTCCTATTTTTAAGTCTGGTAAAAACTCCTTCGAGTAAATCTTCATATTCGAGAGTACTACATGGTTTGACTCAAACTTTACTAGATCAACTAACTCCCCAAGTAATTTTTCTTGTATGTAGCAAGGGTTCCGAGGTCTTGTTCAATCAGCATCGATCCGTGTGAACTCAGTCTAATCGTTGGCTTTCTAGACACATTAAGCATTACTTAGCATATCAATTTTTTAGGGTTGTTACAAAAATAATCTTCAATATGTGTTTACTCTATAGGAGTTAAAACTCCAAAAAAGAAGGTGGTTGGAATTATGGAAGTAGTATGACATGAGTGTTCTCTTCCACCGTGCAAGGCCAATGTGAGATGATCTAAGTTGTATGACCAAGGGTAGTGTGTCTTATGTATAAGAATCCAAGAGATACCTTGTGAAAGATGTTAAAAGGTTGGCTAGATTGGGTGATAAATTGGAAGATTCTCCAAATGGTAGTTTTATGGTCCATCATAACTCTGAATTGTCTTTGGTGGTTGAGGGTGTGAAGTTTAAACAACACCTTGATAAACCATTTATGGAGTTGAAGTAGTCGGTTATTTGTAAGATAAATGAGTCACTATTCTTTGGGGGGATGCTTTCTTGAGGTATAAAGGAATGTTGTGTGTTCCCAATGTAGATGGTTTGAAGAATCGGATTCTTGATGAAACTCATGGGTCCTGTTACTCCATCCATCTAGGATCTACAAAGATGTATCGTGACCTTATAGAGGTGTTTTGGTTGGATGGTTTGAAAAGGGGAATAGCGGAATTTGTTGAAAAATGTCCAAATTGCCAACAAGTGAAAGAGGAATACCAAAAGCCAAGTGGTTTACTTCAAAAAATCCAAATTCCCACTAGGAAGTGCGAGGACATTAAATGGATTTCATGTTAGGATTTCCTCGTATACAAAAGCAACATGATTCTATATGGGTGGTTGTGGATAGGTTGATCAAATCCACTCATTTTATTCCCGTCAAGTCTAGTTACTCAGTGTATGATTATACAAGGATCTTCATAGATGATATCCATCATATCGGATAGCTAGGTTTTTAAAGTTGTTTAAAAAAGGATTGGGTACTAAGGTGAAGTTAAGCATCGCTTTTCATCGCCAAATGAATTGTCAAATGTAGCGCACTATTCAAACCCTTGAGGATATGCTTAGAGCTTGCATCATTGATTTTAAATTAAATTTGAATAAAACTTTTGCCTTTGGTTGAGTTTTTGTATAATAATAGTTATCATTCATCTTTATACATGGCTCCTTTTTAAGCCTTGTATGGTAGGAGATGTAGATGTCCAATTGGATTGTTTGAAGTGGGAAAGTCTTCACATTTGGGAACCGAATTTATTTATAATACTTTAGAGAAAGTTCATATGATAAGGAACTGGTTGAAAACAGCCTATAGTTGGCAAAAGTCTTATGCTGACCATAGGGAAGGGCTTTAGAATTTGAAGAGGGTGATAAAGTGTTTCTAAAAATTTCACCCATGATGGGAGTAGTGAGATTTGGCAAGAAAAGAAAGTCGAGTTCTTGTTATATGGTGCCTTATGAAATTTTGCAAAGGGATGGAAAGGTTGCAGATGAGTTGAAATTACCGAATGAGCTATCTTCGGTTCATCCGGTTTTCCATGTGTCCATGCTTAAGAAGTGCATTGGTGATCCCGAGTCCATACTTCCTACAGAGGGTCTAGGTGTGGAAGAGAACCTCTCTTATGAGGAGGTTCCAATTTAAATTCTTGATAAACAAGTAAATGGATTGAGGAACAAGGAGGGGGCTTCCGTAATGGTGTTGTGAAGGTTATTCCTCAATATGTGTTATGAAAGTTAAGCTCTTATGTGTAATGACTTTTGTTTTGAATTGATATATGTAATGAAATGATTATGTGTTGAAGGAAGTTGTGAAGTACTGTAACAACCCTAAAAATGGATATGCTAAGTAATGCTTAATGTGTCTAGAATGCCTACGATTAGACCGGGTTCACACGAATTGATGCGCCTATGATTAGACCCTGTTCACACGGATTGATGCACGTAGAAATCGACCTCTAAAACCTTGTGACATACAAAACAACTAACTTTGGAGTTATTTGATCTAGGAAAGGTTGGGTCCATCCATGTAGGGCTCCCAAATATGAAGATTTACTTGGATGATTCTTTAACGGACTTAAAAAGGGGAAATCATAAGTTTAAAGGGTCTAGGAATAAAATGGTCTTTTTCCAGGCTAAGGATAGTATCGTAATTGCCCTAAATATATATTTAATTATTAAATTAATAAGGTGGAGGGTATTTTGGGTAGAGAGGGCCGAAATTGCCCTTTTAGAAAAATCTTGCTCCACCCGGGTTCGAACCTAGGTGGGAGAAATGATTTAATTTATTTTATTTAAATTGGTAAATTAATTTAAATAATTAATATTTAATAGCTGATTTAAGAAAAATTAAATTCAGATTTTAACTATTAATTATTATTTATTAATTAAGATATTTTATTTGACTAAGTCTTGCCTAAGAGTCCTAGTTGACTAAGTCTAAACTACGTCACCTCTTTCAACTCTCTTTCACGTTTAACTCTCTCTCACGTACTTATCTCTCTCTTTATTTTCATGTTCTCTCTGCCCAACCAAAACACAGGAAGTGAAAAGCAACTGAAAGTGTGTAGGTCATCCGGTGTCAATTCGGCCTCTAGAAGGTTTAGGGGTAAGAGAGGACCTTTCTTATGAAGAGGTCCCAATTGATATTTTGGATAGCCAAGTTAAGATATTGAGGAATAAGGAGGTTGCCTCATTGAAATTCCTATGGAGGAAACACATTGTTGAGGGTGCAACATGGGAGGCCAAGGCCGAGAGGAAGACCCATTACCCTCATCTCTTTTCCCCAACTCCTATCCAAAGTTAAGGTTAGTGACTTTCTCTTAAATGGAGTAATATGAATAATTTTGAATTTATCATATTCATATATTATTTGCATATTCTAATAGAAATTCATCCCTAAATGTAGTTTTTGTGAAATATGACTCATGATTTACTTGCACTTAAATATGTAATGTGCTACATTCTTTTCATGAGAAATGTTTTGGTCATGTTCTGGTGTTGTATTGATAAGAAATTAGCATGTCAACTTTTTGAAATTGTTCATGTTGAGCTCATATTGAAATGGAGAAGGTAGTTCCGCATGTGATGTAAATGATGAGCTCGTATGTGTCATGAGTTGTGGATTAAGTTCCCTTGTATTAATGCTATTATTATATGTTGAAAGGAGTTGTAATTCCTCCTATGAGCTGTCAGTCATTATGATATTGCTGGTTGTTTGGCTGCTAGTCTTGAGTTCATTCCTTATTCCCAATAGAAGCTTTAAGGTGTGATTCGGGGACGAATGTTTCTAAGGGGGTAAGGGTATCGTAACACCCGTAATATCTATGACCTATACTAGAGCCTCATGTCATGACCGAAAGATCACCCTAGATATTAGGGAGAACTCTCGTTTAATGACCGGGCGTACTTGACCTTTTGGGGTCTTGTACAAGCCCATTAACTAGCATTCATCACATAAGACAAGAAAAGTAGTGCGGTACTCTAAAACTTTTCACGAATAGTTATTAAAAGACAATAATTCATAATACTTAGAGAATCTCGTCGTCACAAGCCAACTTAAAGAAACGATATAATAGACTTAATATCTTAGGGACATGTCCCTCCACAATAAAGTAAAATACATAACAATTCTTTAAGTAAAAACTTATGCCCTCGAATATATGAGGACATACTTTGACTTGAGATAAACTTTCCAAAGCTCTTTGTTCTATCCTTCAAACCTTCAAAAGCTTCAAAGCTATACTTCTATAGTATAGAAAAGTATGGAGTTAGTACAAAACAATGTACTAAGTATGGCATATGCAAAAACATGTAAAAAGTGACATTTTTGTAAAAATAGCTTTTCACTCAGTTAAAGTAAAACATTCATGAATAAAAAGGCAAAACATCATACTAACCATCATTTACAACTTATACAAGAATTCCCATAATTTTAAGCCAACAAGAAACATTACAATAAACCAACCTTCATATTGAACTCCTTAAACATTTAAAATAAATACATTTGAACATTGACAATGAATCATTTAAGGAATTCACAATAAATTAAAATTGAGCAATCACAATTAACTATACTAAATGAATGAACTTCCAAGGCTAAGAGAAAGAGAAAGTGAACTCATTTTCCTTAAGAGTTTCCCTACCTAGGAATTATCCTAAGACTCACTAAGGTAAGATATGAAGGAAGTATGAATATGCCTCTTCCAATACATACCAAAGCAACCCTCAAGACCACCCCTTTTGGCTTACTCAACTCGGGATAATCAAGCCTCTCAACAAATGGCAAGACATTAAAAACACCCAACAAACCACCAAAGTCTTCCCTTTCATAATGCCTACTTAGTGCACTGAGTAGGTAGCGTCCCATAGGAACACCTACCCTAAGTAGTACATTTTTGTATGAGGTTTGGCCCCAAGTCTTCCCTTTCTGAAGGTACTACCTAGTGCAATGAGTAGATAAAATCCATAGCACCACCTTCTCTAAGTTGTATGTTCTTTTAGAAGAATATCTCAATCAATTCTTTGTGAGGGATTTCCTTAACCGACATAGACCATGAGAGCTAGACATGGAATCCCAATATTGACCCCTATTGGATGAGGGATCCTCACTTGCCTAGATTAAGGTCATGCTTCTTAGATTTTACAGGGCTTTCCCAATAGTTACACCTATGAGGACACATAGTTAAGGGATAAGTAAATTGATACTAAGTAACTCATTCTCTACTAACAAGGAGTACTCATCTCAAGAGGTACTTTGGAAATACAACATCTCAACTCACGAAGTGTAATCCACCTCTCCTTCATATCCCCTCGTTGCTAGGAATAACTCCCCACAGATTTCTTAACATAGTAGTCTATCATAGAAATCTCACTAGGGATGGAGAGGTTTTTAGTATACACCACATCTCAACTCATGAAGTTTGTCTACCTCGAGATTCCCCTTTTTACTCAACTTGGTATAATACAATCTCTAAAGTGTGTGTGTGTACATGTGTACACCTTGTATATAAGAGTCATTTCATTTTAATCAACTTCTACACATACTTTATCCTTGGTTCGTCAAGTTACACACCCTACTTGCTTCTCATAATCATATATTTCATTTAGACTTAAACTAGGTCAATAATGAAATTCAAGATACACCAAACACAATAAAAGACTCATTCCCAAGATATATTTATTTAAAATGTTAGAACTTCAAGTTACATATTAAAAGATACTAAATAACATCAAGTTCCTTAATGTGCACCGCCATCCATAAGATACCATACCACTCAATATCAATTCATAATAAAAACAATGTAATGAAACAAATCAATTCAAACCACCATCACTCATAATCAATTTATAATTATTTCACAATATTAAGTCCCTTTGGGCAGTATCTACACCAACATGAAAAGTACAAGAAGACCCATGTTCATAATCTACTCAAATTATGCTCACATAACCCAATTTCAAGCCAAAGGTTGAAGTATACATAAACCAGTGTTTCATTAGATTTTTAAAATCAAAATTATCAATTCAACCCCAAATAAATACATTTAAACCATTAAAACTTAAATGCAAGAAGAGCCCTACTAGAATTCAAAGTTAGAAGGAGTTTGAGTTTAGAAACCCTTTTTGGAAGTTGACTTCTTGAATGGAAAGATATTCAAGAATGATTACCATACCTCACTTAAAGAAAAAAAAATCCAATATTTTTTTATTAAGAGACACGTCCAACCAGCCCTCCTATCCTTCCTTGACCTCTAGCCTTCAATGGAGTGTTGAGAGAGTTTGTCTTTAGAGAGAGAGTTTGAATATTTTGAAGAGAGAGGTCTTGTCTAGGTCTAGGGTTTAAAACTATTTTAATATAACCTTAAAAAAATAAAATTATCCACCTCGGGTATTAAAATACATGGGGTGTATTCAAATAAAACACCCGGAGTTGGCAGCAACTTCACAGAATTTGCAGGCCTCCTCGATGGATCTTCACCAAAGGACTGTTGGTAGGGTCGGTTGGTGGATACATAGATCCAAATATAGCATGGAAAATTGAAATTCACTGTTCAAATAGACTCCCTAGATCGATGGACCGTTGAGGGACCAAGAGACCGTCGTTAGGGTCGTCGATGGCCACTGCTGTTTTTGGAAGATTTTGCCTATGTCTTGGGCCCTTCATCTAGGGCCCCTTGTGGGTCCTATGTGAGGTAGTTCCCGGACTTTAAACCCATTAAATAAGTCATATAGGTCTTAGAAACATCCAATGCATGTTTCCAGTAAAACGGACACGTAAAACATATCTTAACGCTAAAATAAGTCATATAGGTACTTTTCGAACGTCTAAGTCGTTCTTTTCGAACGTCATGGACTTTCTTGGTCAATCGAACTCCAAACTTAACTCAATTGAAGGAATTTCGTAGTCTACATCTTTGACTCTTACAATATTGTATAGAAAACCTTTAGAGATCATTTTGCATACTATTAGACAAAAGATGATACAACCTTTAGGAATAGAGTTTCCCTGTTCCACCCTACAACGGGTTCATTTGGAAAGTTAAACTTCACCACCCTTGTCCTATAATCAATAGAATCAAATCAAGAATGCAACCAATCCATAACCAATATAACATCAAAATTAAGCATATCGATTTCTACTAGTTCAACATAAGAAGCTCTATTGGGAAATACTATAGGACAATTTTTATATACCCTTTTAGCAACAAACGACTCACCCACAAGAATAGACACTATAAAACGTTCATGCAAAAAACAGGGTAAGATATCAATGTATTTGGATACTAGAGGAGTAACAAAGGATAAAGTACCACCCCGATAAACTAAGGCATAGACATCAATAGAGAATAGTTTAAGCATACCGGTCACCACGTTGGGAGAAGTCTCTTGCGCACTTCTACTGCGGAGAGCATGGAAGTGGTTTTTCTCTACAGCCTCATTAGAAACACTTGGTTGATCTTGACCACTACCCTTGTCTTGACTCCTCACATTAGGGCAATATCTAACCTTGTGCCCACTATTTGCACAACCAAAACAATTATTTGTCCTCTTAAGGCAATCACCATAGTGCTTATTGACACACTTTCCACAAGTTAGCTTCTCGGTTGGTGATTTAGTACCTTTTACCTTCTTGAAAATAGGGTTAGACACCCTATCACCACTAGCCTTTGGGAACTTGGAATGGACTTGACTTGAAATCCGCTTATTAAATCTAGGCTTGTCTTGTATCTCAAGCCTATTCTTTGAAGAACCTCCATCAAAAGATCTTGACCTCTTAGCATCATTACTCTTCCTCCTAGCCCTTTACTCTTTCACATGCTTGGCATGCACTATAAGACAAGAAAAGTTCATGTTGTCGTGTAACATAGCCGAATGACACTCCTCTTGTAAATTATCGAATACCCCCATAACAAAGTGGATCATTTCATCACTTGGATCAGTAACCAAAGAAGGAGCATATTTCGACAATTTAGTAAATTTCAAAAAGTATTCATGAACACTCATACCTTCATAGGAAAGGTTGATGAACTCCACCAGTTTGACCTCTCTCTTTTCCCTAGGAAATAGCCAATCAAGAAACGCCTTCTTGAAGATCTCCAATGTCAAAGAACCACCTCTCAATGGCATATTATCCCTCTATTGCACATACCATGTTTGAGCAACGTCCTTGAGTTGATAGGTGGCCAACTCGGCCTTTTCACTTGTGGACAAACCCATAGCCAAAATTATCTTATAGACTTCATTGATGAATTCTTGGGGGTCTTGCTCAAGCATAGATCCGTAGAAAGTTAGCGGATTCATCCGAGTGAAATCCCTTAGAAGGGAAGCCACAGTAGTGACTTCTGTATGAGGATGGGGTACAACCTCCCAATTTTGTTGGGCCGTCATAGGTTGGCGTTGAGCGGTGGTGGCTTCTGCTTGGGTACTCATGTATTGGGCCATTTGCAAGAGAACGACCCTTATATAACCATCCATAAAAGGTGGAGGATTGACCGGGACATGGTCATCATACTTACCTTCTTGAAGAGGAGGAACTTGATCACTATAAGGAGGATATCCTGCCTTGGAAATCTCCTCATCAAGCCTTCGTGCCGCATTCCTTCGAGTGTTCATTTCCCTATAATAACAACAATAGGATTAGATGTAGAAGTACATCATACGTACACTCTAATGGCACGATAATGGATTTCCATGAAAGTGAGAGTTTTCTAGGTATCATGTAGGTTCCTATCCATAAGTGTGGCGTGCTTAACAATTATTAACACAAAACATACATGACGTTGAAGAGAGAGTCATCGACTCTAAGATAATTCAAACTTATGCTCTGATACCAAGTTTGTCACATTCGGATTTACCCCTTAAACATAAACCACATCGTCATCCTCTCATAAGACTATGACTACCCTCTTAGCTTACATCATCACGTTCACAAGTCAGATTTAGCGAAAAATTTAAGAAATTTTATTACTTCTACTTGAAGGTTTATATTGACCTATAAATACACGTAATATGTATATCGAGTATGTATACATTCTTAGATGGGAAGTTACATGGCCTTCTACTTTTCTTGCACACACATATATATGTAAGATAGAACATAATCATTAAGGATTGTCTCAATGTCATACCATCTCAAGATCATACCAATTTGGGCATATCCCTGCATCAATGTAAAGAAGCCACATATAGGCTTATACAAAATGTACTGAAATAAAAAAATATAGAACATAAGAGTCTTAAGTCTAAAACAACAACATAAGTTCGATATTGGCATCGCCTTCGGACAATGAAGACCTACCCCTACTCGGATGATCAATTATCCAAGCCTTCTTCAAGTCGCCTTGAAAACCACTTCAACGACTCAAACCTAAAATGTTTGAGAAAAAGGAAGAAAATGGGGTTACTACTCCACATGTACTAAGTATTAGACCATATGCAAATATAAGAGCAAAACCTGCTAAGAAGTGCAATTTAGTCAAAACATGCCATTTTCACCTTTGAAAGTCTAATGCAAAATCAAGCAAGTCATACCAATCAACCAAACATGCTTATTAACTCAAACAAGTAATATGTACCCCAACATACTTGAACCCATGATTTACTACAACCCTATAATCAAGGAATAACTTCACAACATGGCTAGGAGTTAATCATATCATGATAAACAAGAAAACTACACATTAATCCTCATCAAGTTAACAAGTGCAATGAACAAGCAAAGCCCCATAACCTTATTCAATCAAGTAGCCTCAACAAGAAACAATAACCAATGTCCAACTTCACGTAACATAACATTAGATATGCATTCCATCTTATTTTAACAAAATAACCCATTACATAATCATAAGTGAACTAATAAACATATAGTATCAACAATGTCAAAGTTCATCATGTACATATCATATATCATCATAAATTAAACATATATATAAAAACATCATCCTAAGACTCCCCTCAAGGCTTACTTGTGCAATGCTTTGGTAGAGTCACATATCCCTACCTAGACTAAGCTAGACACAGTTGGTTATCCTTGTTAGAGTTCAAATCCTTTAATTCATTTTACCTTTTGGGAACATCTTTCCCTAACTTACATAGACCACATTAGCTAATGTTTAATTCGGTGTTATAAAACCCTAAACCGAAAGAAGGCGGACTACTTGCAAAGTAAGTACCAAAACATAAAACATAGTAACTGCGTGGATCCACTAGTTAGTATTCATGTGGGGGTAATATAGTTAAAGAACAAGAAGATATATTTGGTACCCTCTTTATGCTCCATGCAATGTAGTCTCCAATCTCAAGAGTACTTTAGTTCTCCTACCGTCCTTATGTGGGAAGGGACACTTCTCAATCTGGTTCACTAGGTACTAAGCTATTGAAGTGTCTTTATGATGTTAATTATCAATCATGGATTAGTTTAGGTCATAGGGTCTACACCTTGTATAATAATCATCATCAACAACTCAATAAGAATTGTATGAGTATAAATCCTTTCATCACAATTAATATAGGTGAGGTTAATACATTACATATCAATTCATAACAAGGTATATTGATATAAATCACCATCATTATAGCATTTACTTATTAATCAATCTCACAACCATAATCAATATATCTCAATTCAACATCACATCATCCTATGAATCCTAATACAAGGCACACTCCCAATATAACATCATGAGTTAACCACAATTAATCACAATTGGAAGTAAAGATAGAGATCATAATACTTACCAAGTCTTCTTTATAGTTCCTAACAAAGGTGTTACCATCAACCCATAATTCAATCCATCTAGGGGAGTAACATCACCAAACAATGATAAACAATAAGATAACAAGGCCAATTGCATCTCCATAATACAATTGAACATTAAATTATTGCTTAAGACAAGATAATTAGGTCAACTTCACAATACACTCCATAAGCTTAATAAATAGTAATTTATGCTATAATGGTATACCTATAATTCATCTTATTATATTAATTATAACACAATAGGATAGTAATTTAATCAATAACCAAGCCAATTGAATGATCATAATACAATATAGGTCAAGATCACAACCTATGGTTAGGGGTTGAGGATCATGTTATTCAATTTACGTCAAACCATCACCAATTACCATAATAAAGTTGAAATACACGTTAATTTATCCATTAAATCCTAAATAAAACATAAACAACTCAGTTCAAAACATCAATTTCGTAATTGGATGAAACCCACATGAAAACTCAACTTTTGAAATCCATTTTGAAGGAACCTTTTGAGAAAAGAGTCTCAAAGGTGAATTAGATATCATACCTTAACATTTGATGAAGATTTAATGGTGAAATCAACCCTTTGAATCCCCCCAAAACCTCTCCCTAGGTTGTCTTCAATGGTGTCTTCCACATAGAGAGAGAAAGAAGAGAGAAGGAAGAGGAATTGTGTTAGGAGTTATAATTTGTTTAATGGGGTTGGGGACTTCATATAGTAGGTTAACTAAAATATGAAGGCCCCCTTAATCCCCTAATTAACCACCAAACCCCTTACCTAATTAAATGAACCAACATTAGAACATGAAGGAAAACTTTGACCCTCACAAACGCAACCCCATCGATGGGTCGTCTGTGAGTCGACGGTTCATCACCCTTCATCCTGCACAACCGTATTCTTCGTCAAAGACTTGTCCAGGAGAAGGAATTACCATGTTGGATAAGTGTGGGACGATGGTAGCATCGACGCACCATCAGTCCATACACGAACTGTCATTCCCCTCGTTGATGAACACTGCCCAAGCAGTGTAGCCTCAACCTGTATGATTCCTCCTCAAGGGACCTTGGTTGTCCTTGGGGAGTCTTACCCAGAAGTTTCGACCATGAAACAACTTAAATACCTATTATCTAATCTTTCACCACTTTTCATGAATTTCCGACTTCTAAAAGCTAGTCAAATAGGCTAAGGCTTGCTAGTAACATTTTTTAACCAACTTCCGGATGTCATCGACGTTCTTAGACGTTTTGGTTTCGAAACTTCCTAAAATAACCATATTCCTTTATATAACCCTAATAATAGTGTCTAAACTTTATGACACCTATGCTAGGATTTAGGACACTTCTTTGATTATCGAAGTGTTACATTAGACCCCTTATATTATCTTATTTTGAGTTAAATCCTTTAGTTCATTTTACCTTTTGGGAACTTCTTACCTTAACCTACATAGAACCCATGAGCTAGTGTGGAATCTGGTGTCATAAAAACTTACACCGAAGTGAAGGCGGACTACTTGCCAAGGTAGTACAAAAACATAAAACATAGCTACTACGTGGATGCACTAGATAGTACTCCTACGGGGGCAACATAGTTCAAGAACTAGGAGATAAAGTTGGGACCCTCTTTATGATACATGCATTATAGTCTCCAATCTCAAGATTTATTTAGTTATCCTACCTTCCCCATGTGGGAAGGGACACTCCTCACTCTAGTTAACTCGGTGCTAAATTAGAGCCCTTTTTGAAATGTCTTTAAGCCTTTGTTTTTAGGTAATAAGTTCTAATCCTTATACAATCATCATCATCAATAGCTCAATAATAATTTCATGATTATAAATACATTCATTACAATTCATATAGGTGAGGTTAGCACATTAACATCTTCATAACATGATAAGGCATATTGGTAATTCATTCACCCTCCTTATAACATTTACATCTTAAGCCAACACCTCACAATAATAATTAAGACATTTCAATTCAAAATCATACCACCCTATCAATCCTAAGACAAGTCACACTCAAATACAACATCATAACTTAATCACAATTTGAGGTAAATAATAGAGATAATAAGACTTATCAAGTATCCTTCATAGTTTATCATCAAGGTCTAACCATAAACCCTCAATTAAACCCAATTTGGGTATACATCATCATAAGTCAATAATCAACATGATAAAAAGGCTAGAAGAATCACTACATCACAATTCAATACCAGATCATAGCTTAAGACAAGATACTTAGGTCAATTCACATCTTAACGTAGATCATATTCTCAAGATATAGTATGAAAGGATAAAAATCACTATAATTTGTTCATGATTAATTTAAAAAAATCATATAATAGTGATTAAACCAATAACCAAGTCAGGTGAACAAATTACAACCTAATTCATATCAAGATCAAACCTAGTTTTAACAGTTAAGGGTCATCATCTACAAACTAGACCAAACCATCAAGATATATCATAATTAGGTTATAATGAATGTAAATAAATACATATTATCCAATAGAAGACATAAAAAAACCAATTCATAACATAATTTTCGAGATGGAGAAGAACCCACATGGAAACCCAACTTTTCAAAATACTTTGAAGGAACCCTTTGAGGAAAGAGGTCTCAAAGGTGAATTTGATCCCATACCTCAACGTTTGATGAATAAATGATGGGGATATCATCCCCTTACATCCACCAAATACCTCCCCTAGATTTTATTCAATGGTGTCTTCTAATAGAGAGAGAAAGACGAGAGAAAGAAGAGAGTTTTGTTTTGAGCGTTCTATTAAGACTATTGGGGTTGAAGTCTTTATATGGGGGGGGGAGGTTAATTAATTTAATTAGACTTACCTTAAATTCTAAATATCCACCTAAAACTTAATTAATTAGTTAAGACCAACATAAAAACGTGCTTGAATTGCAGGCCCCATCGACGACACCACAATCGACAGATCGTTGGTTAATCGACGGCCACTGTGCCTTTTTGTGCTGCATATCCGTCACCTTGGTTAGAGACTATTCAAAATGAACCCTCTAGTATTTTTTATAAGTGACCATCGATGGTGGCATCGACGTCCCATCGATTCAATAATGGCCTGTCTATCGTATTCGCTGGTGACACTGTCTTTTGACAGTTTTTGCCCATTCTTGCAAGGGTCCTCCTCAAGTGCCTTTGGTTGGTCCTTGAGGAGTCGTACTCATTTGACCATGAATCTACTTAAACACTTGTTAGACACTCTTCCACAAATTTTAATTATTTTTTGACTCCTAAAAGCTAGTCAAATAGGATAAGGCACACTATTATCTCCTAGAACTAGTTTCTGGACGTCATAGACGTTCTTGGACTTTTTGGTTTCAAAATTTCCTAATTGAATTATAAAGATTAATATAGTCCTTATAATATTGTTTAGACCTTATGACAGTTATGTTAGGCTTCAAGACACGTCTTGGATTTTTGAAGTGCTACACTCTAACACAAAGTTTGCCACTCCTCGAGGCTACCCTCTTGACGTAATAGGAGACCTATGATCATGAGTGACCCAAAAGTAACCATGTGTCTAACATATATCAATCCTATTGAGAAAAAAAATAGAATAATAGATCTACTATAAGGAATCTAAAACTACAGATAATTGAAACACCACATAACAACTCAAGTTGAATCTACTACTATTTCTAAAATCCTCATAATTAGTTGAGTTGATGGGACATTCACTCAACACACTTTACAAAAATTTAAAAATTGAATGGGAGGACTCAATAAAAGAATGTATATTGTCCTTGAAATGCGAGGACTAATCACTGAATCTTTTGAACGCGGACTGAGAATCGATCTAAGAATGGTATGTGTGTTGAGTACCTAATTCCTCATCACAAAAGGAGGTAACGTAGAGTATGCATCATTACTTTTGATGTACTAAGCATGTGGATATAAATATTATGCTGAACAAATATATATAAGTGGAACAAAACATAACTAAGCACCCAAGTAACTTAAAATATAAATTTAATGCATTGACCAAATATATACTGAATTTAAATGCAGAAGTATATAATGAAAACATGGTCAAATAACAAACGAGTTTGATTGTGGGAGCTACTAATAACCAACATAAATCAAGTGAGCTAAACATGTAGTACAATGTATACACCCCATAAAGATGACCCAATATACATTGGAAGGGGTATAAAGGCATGAATAGTGTGATCACTAAATCTGATGTCCAACAGAGGAAACTTATACTCATACGGGGGCATGTAGTTATTGGACAATGAGGGTATGCTTACCCCTAGTAAAGCTAGATTCTATGTCTTCTCCCAACTAAATATGTATATGGATGAAATGTAACTGATATACTTAATAGATCAAAATATTGACATGCAATCATAGAACACAACATTAATATACTAACAATCTGACATTCGAAATTTAGAGCATGATTATCTACGTAACTGACCTAGCAAGTGTAACTCATCACTAAGGGAATCTACACATGTAAACCTCTGGAAGTTCTATGACCTAGTCTAAATCCAAATATAATGAATTATTACTTAAAACAGTGTTTCTAAGCTTAGACAAAAGTAACAAACTTAATTAGGAACTGTTAGAATCAAAACGTCAAGAAAGGACCACAACGTCTGGAGATTTGTGAAAATGAACTAGTGTGTCTTGATGTGCTTCAAGGGGTTTAAAGAGTCGCATAAAAGCAAAATTTGGTTAAACGGCTTAGAATTCATATTACAGTGTATTTAGGGTCAAAATGTTTGGTTATAACTCTACAAGGACCACCCGAAGGGTCGTTGAGGAGGACCTAACATTGGAACTCCAAAACAGTCTATTGGCATTGTGCAACCACGACGACAAACAACGAGCCGTCGTTTGAACGAAGATCCGTCAATTGGTTCTATTGGTTAAAACATAGTAAAATCACCAATAGGCATTAAAAACCAGTCTCTGATCCATACCACGACTAACCAGGGTGTTCCGTTGTTGGATCAACACCTCGCCAACGGGGTTTCGTCGTTTGAGACCCCACATCATTCCCGAGTTTTAGTTTAGTTAGCTATAATTATTTAAATAGTTATCTAATTAATTAATTTTTAGGGAGTGTTTTAAATTTTTAGTAAGGAATATATAAGCCTAAGTAATTAAACAAACCTAACACTTCATTATTTCCCAAACCAAATTAGCTCCCACTTCTCTCGACTTTCTCTCACTACCCAAAAGACCCCCATTGAAGAGAAAGATCAGGATTCACTAGATCATAAATATCAAGTTTTTATTCATTAATATCTAAGGAATTAACAAGTTATGTAAGATTTTAACTATTGGGACTCCTTTCCCAAAGAGATTCTTTAATGTTTTGGTTATCAAAAATGTCTAAAACTATGGGTTTCATCCAATGTTGTGGGTTATTTTTAAAATTGATTTAATTTTGTATTGTATTGATTTGTATTGAAGGACTATTATTTCTTAATGATGGATTGTTGAATTACCCTAGACTTTGACCTAATTTGCTTAAAAGATCCATGATTGTTCCTTTCATTTAAACCCTTGTTATGAATTTGATTGATAGATTATTAGAGATGATATAATTGATTGACTTATTGTATAATTTAATATTATGTGATAATGATTGAATTTATGGATAAATATTGTGGAATCTGTGGTGGAATCATGAAGGAGATTCTTAGACGGTTATGGTAAGATCTACAAAGATAATGAGCATTTTATTGATGTATTGGTGATTTATTCTTTATAATGTTGTTCAACTAAAGTATATGTGATGAAGATTATTCATGTATGAATATTAAATGTATATGATGGATTTTAGATTATGATAGATGTGTTGATATGATGGATTGAAGGTGAATTCTCTTATGCAATCAATTACTATGATTATAATATGATGATCTCACATGATCATGATGGTTTGGTGATGAAAGGACTCTTATCCTTAAACTAATGAGATGATGACATGATCATGTCAGGGGTTAGTCTCCTATCACATATATTAAGTGTTGATTGTAAGAAAGGCATAAATATACTTCAAAAAAGGTATTTATCCTAGCACCGAGTGAACTTGACAATGAGAGGGGTCTCTTCACAAGGAAGCTTCCCCTAATGTTCTCTTGAGGTGGAAACTACAATACGAATCAGCATAAGAGGGTTTCAATGTACATTTCCTAGTTCCATAACTATGTGCCTATGGGAAGACAAGTTGGTGGGTGCACCTAGATTCTAGGTTTATGTTTTATGGTTCTACCTTGGAAACTAGAGCACATTCTTTCAGTGTAGGGTTTCTATGATACCACATTCCATGTTTAGTTCACATAATCTATAGTCGTTTTTGCCAGTTGTTCCCGAAATTAAAATGAATGAATAAAGTAATAATGATAAACACGAACTAGGTTAACTTAAGGGGACTACTTAGTGTAGCTAAGGTTATGGCACTTTACTTATGCATTGCACAAGTCGACCATGAGGGGAGTCCTAGGAGGATGTTCTTTTGTGATAATGTTATGAAAAATACTTAATGTTAGCCTTACATGATGTTGATTCTATATGATGTTGATTTCATTCGATTAACATGATGTTGGTCTAAGTTTGTATGTATGATAATGACTATGCATGGTATGACGTTATATAATGTAAAGAGATTGTTTATGGTCTTTTTACTAGATGACATATTTTACGTACAGTTATGGGGTTTCACATTGCAATAGTTTGCTTGTATAGGGTTTGCGAGTAAAGGTTTTGTGATGTATTAATGAAATCAATTCTAAGGATATGAAATGTTGTTGATGGATACATAATAATTATATCCATGTACATGAGTATGTCTATGTCTTAATGTTTATATGACTATGGACTTGTGTATGATCTTGTGTGAGCATAAACACTTTCAAAGTAACTAAGCATGTTTAACAAAGTGTCCCTTTGGGCATGATTTTAATTGTTTTACTTGCATATGTGTCCATACTTAGTACATGTGGTTTGTACCAACGCATATTCCTTCGATTTCTACAGTAATGTAGGTACGGGTCATTGAAGAGCATTCAAGGTCTTTTTCAAGGAAGACTTGGAATAGTTCCAAAGTAATTGGTGAGTCCTCAATTTGAGGATGATGCTACTATTCTAGCTATTAGATTTGAGTATGTCTAAGACAATGTTCATTACTTATCTTTGAGACTTGGTTGTAAGGTCTATATGATATATATTATATTATTGTAAGGTCTATGTCCCAACTCTTGTACTTCTATAATATATTGATAAGTGTGAGACAATGGTAGATTATGTCGCTAAATGAGAAGTCTAAGTAAGCTTGATATGAAAAGTTTTAATTTTTCCACGTTTTACTTACCCATGATATTCAATATAATGATCTGTTCTAAGTGCTTGTCTAAGTCCTCTAAGAGGTCAAAGATGCCCGTTACTTCTAGGGGATGCTCCCCGATCGTGACAACACAAATTAGGATTCTGAGTTTTATACAAAGAATTAAACAAATTTCCCAAGAAAATAGGGTTTATTTATTTAAAATATATAAAACCAAAATCACGACAAATCTCTCAACAACTAGTTTAATTCTAGGGACCTAGTTGATGAAAAGAAAACATTAGTGAAATCCAACATACCAACTGACAAAAATGAGGGAGCGGTATTTTACATTTCGGGGCTTATGCTTGAAGAACACTTTTGCTTGATCTCGAAAGAAATTATCGCTTCTTTCTCCTCTTTTAGATTTAACTTGAATGATTATTAGAGAATGAATGTTTCGAGTAGCTTCTAAATTTATTATTAGTCGAAGACATAGTAAAACAAATGTAGTTTAGGTGTTAAACGATGCAGGTTACAGACTTTATGCATATAGGGAAAGACCAAAACTTCCATGACATAAAAGCAGGCAAGGACCACCCTCGCTAAGGTCCACTTCACGGAACGTGTTAAGGACAAGAGACCATGAATGCCACCGTGGTTCTTCACTTGGTCTAGAGGGTTTTTGTGGCTTGACTTGATGGGCTAATCCACAGCTTGTTGGTGGAGCCACGACCCGTGGTGGGCCAAGTGGTATACCACGCTGGCTGTATGTGAACCACTAGCAGGTCAACGACCGTAGTCCATTTCATGATCCGTGAACCCCTCCGTTGTTTACCCAAATTTTTGATGTTATGTAATAGGTTCCTGAGGTGTTACAATATGCAGCATTTCACTTTTATTATTCTTATTAATTATAAAAAATGATTCTCTTTCGAATGCTAATAAGTAGACAACTAATGTATAAAATTCATAAATTGCATGTGGTACTAACTGTATGTAATTCGTAAATTGCACGTAGTCGTGAAGTTTATATACTTTTTTCAACTGTGGACCTAACACATACATTAAAAATTTACTTCTTTTTCTCACAATTTTGTGAATTGATAGCCATAATTCTTGTGTATATAGTGAGAGTAGATTTATTTTTGTGTCCTTTAAATACTAATCACCAGCATTTTTAGTCTTTATTTTTAAAATAAAACAACGAATTTCTTAATATAATAATTTAATTTAAGTATAATAGTATACTTGTTAAAAAATCAGTAAAATTACCAATCAAAAACTCTACAGAAAGAATGCAAAAATTGGTCATCTTTCAAACTAATTGAAAAATTGATTGAGTTTATTATTTGGTAATAATTATAACAAATAATTAATTTTGTTACAAATTTAGATGAATTTTTGTTATATCATATGGGGATAAAAAATAAAATTATGAAATACTCCATCTGGCTAACAATAGTTTTCTACACACCCTTAGATATAATAAATAATATATTTAATTACTCTAGTTTCCTTTGAATATATTAAATTTAATGATAAATATATTAGACATTGAATAGTATTTAATAGAAAATGAGCCTTGCACTTTGTCGCTATTCTGCTCACACATTTCGTACTCCTTCCTATAAAAGCTCCAAAAATTCTTATTTTCATCACTTCACTTAACCAGAATTTGCTAAGTCCTCTTCCTTTATAAAAAAAATTAGAATCAATGGCTTCCCCGTAAGTCTTCATTTGCTTAAGATTTTTTTAATTGTTCATCAAATGTATTTAATCTTTTCAAAATGTCTAGAAATTCTATTTTCTGAAGTTGCGATTAAGAGATTGAGTTATGTTCGAGGTCCATCTATTGTTTTAAGGGTTGGGTAGGGTAGAGAGGGTTTTTTATTATTGATTCCTGATTCAAAAGAAAAGTATCTAAAGCAAGATTTCATGAAAAATAAAACAACAAAATAGCCGAATACACTATAAGTACAACAATATATAGTCTTGTCATATAAAATTCCCTTTGTGGGGGTCCGACCCCTATGAGTTAATAGAGAAGGAAGAGGAAATGGATCTTCATGAATCGTCATAGTTAGTGAAAAGTCCTTACATCGGATGTCATATGAAATTGTCCATGTTTTTTATGTCCTGCTTTAGTTTGGAGTGATTTATTAATGAATGGTCTTATAAGGAGATGAGTTATCTAAAAAGTACATTTCTTTATCCATATGATATTTGAGTTGAGTACCTTTATATGAAATGAAGAAGATGAAGTGTTACCGAGTAATGGTTGTTTGTGGTGGTGGTGGGAGGTATCGCATGGAACTAGTCGATTGGCTTTTAAAAAAAAGGAAAAAGATAAAAAAGGGGGGGGGGATTTGGGGTTTTTGTGTGTGTGATGCAACAAGCCAATTGATTTTAAATTAAGGATTAAGTAATGGTTGTATATGTATGTTTTATGCAAATTGTTTTTTTAGTTTTCTTTTGATGTGGATGTTCACGGGGTTATTCTTTTATTTCGACTGAAGTGTAGAAGATCTTCTACCACCATCTCTGGATTCTACTTCCAACCCCTATCACTCTTCGATGAAAGTACCAGGTTTGATTAAATATTTTCTCTTATTTCTTTCTTTTTTGCCTTAAGAAAAAATATGGTGTTTGTCTTCCTTATGAATAATGTTTACTTTGTCATTATTACAGTTTTATTTCTCTGGCTGAAGATTGTGACTTGAGTTTATTGTGTTGTCTGGAGGTTGTATATCAATTATCAATGCCCCTATTGTCAACGTGTGTGGATTACCAGGAATGTAAAGGTTCAGCTTCATACCACTTCCTCCATTCTAATTTATCTAGCTTTACTCCTAGTTTATTTTTTTAAAACAAGGACAACTTTCTATATTTTGAGACTTTTTAACCTTGAACATACCATTTTATTCATAATTGCATATCTTTAAAGCTATAAAAATGTCAAGACATGTACAAGGTCGAAACTCGAAAGATACTTTTGATATAGGTTCAAAATATTTTTTGTTTTTCAAATTTCATGTCCAATCAAATGATGTCAAAGAGGGAGTAATTCTCAATTTTCTTTTCCTGTTTACTAGTACACTGCTTACAACAACAAGCAGCCCCTTTACTAGGTTTGAGAAAAGACTAGTGAGCAATGACTGATGAAAAGCAAAAATTCTTAGAATTCATATAGGGTTGCAACCCTTTAAAGAGGTTGCTTGCTGCTCGACCGTAGTGAAGAAATTCTAGCGAAAAGACATAAAACTTCAACTCATCGTATAAACTCTTATCTACGAAAAGACTTGGGTATTCTCTTTGATTTCTATATTCCTTATACTTTTGATGATCTTTAATTTGTATATTCACATTCTATGTCAAAAATATTTAGTTTGGATTGACGAATAGTTCAAAAATCCACCTCACAGAGGAAGTGTACTAATTAAAATTGTTGATTTTATTTTTGTCTTTAGTTACTGTCATTTTTGGAAGTAATTTTTATTATAGTTGAAATTATTCAGCCCGTGTGTTCTTATACATGTCTAGATAAACTTACTAACATTTTGGAATGCAGGTTTTGCAAGACAAGATCAAGTTAATTCTAATTGATCTTCAGAACAGGCCTGATTGGTACAAGGAAAAAGTTTACACCACAAATAAGATAATTTTCCACAATACCAACATTCATTTTCGTTTGCCCAATTCACTTGTTTTTGAAAATCTTGAGCTAAGACTTTGACAGAGGAATTTGGCTCGTTGTAAATTATACGATAACTCATGAACGAAATGTCCATGACTCTTTCGGAAAGGGATTTCTCTTCCTCTTTGTATTCAATAATTATTGACTAATCTAGTGCATATAATTTTTGTCATATCTTTTATTTTATTGAAGCAAGTGAATGTTTAACTTTTGGGAGAGCATGCATCTCATTTTACGCGAATGGTTATTTACATTTTCTACTCTTCACAGGGGCCTTCCCTGGAGCATAACAACAAAGTGACGAGAAAGAGTTTGGATCTTGTTAAATATGTTGATTATAACTTTGAAGGACCATCACTCTTGCCGGATCTAAACTCTAAAATTTCATTATGGTACCTTTTTAGTATTAAAATATTAAGACATCAATTGATAAAAAGAAAATCTAGGCCAACCAATGCAGGACTATAAAAAGCGAAAACTTGCTGAGGAATAAATAGTTCATAGTAATACTACATTTGTCCCAGTAGTGTAAATATCGTTCGCAAAAGATGCACGGACACTGGATGGTGAGATCTGAGCTTTCTTTTGTTGAATCTCATTATTGTTTGTTTGTTAAATGTTTCTTATGTAAATTAATGGTATCTACACTTGTACAAGGTGAACAATTTTATTACCTAAGAAAAAGTTCTCCACAAATTTGATGATGGGCCTTTCTTTCTCGGTCAATTCAGTAAGGTCATTACTATCTTTCATTTTTTCCCTCTCCGATGATGTGCCATGTGAGATGGTAGCATTGGCCAAACATCATAGATAGTTTGTGCTAGGTTGACATAACATATGCTCCATTTATCGAAAGATTCCATATTTTTATGCCATAGGAGTTTAACTATGACATCACAACCGTGAGGCCTAACCTATCTAAATGGATTGAGGTATGACTTATATTCGATTTGGAGTGTAAAGTATGATTAATATTTTTACATTATATAAGAAATTTTATTGTTCTTAAAATTTTTTTACTTGTGTTAGATGTTGTATCGTAGAATGTTCATCACAAAAGAAAAGGTCCATGACTTTCCCTTAGAAACCATAGAGAGGCTTGTTAAAATTTCCTTTGTTTCATTTGGTGATAGCGTAAACTTTAAGACTAGTTTGTTAGTGCATTTTTCATGTATAATTCGTGTGCTTTATAATGAAGGGAAGCCTTCGAACAACATTAAAGTTGTCTCTGCGTTACTAGTAAGTCTTGAGTTGCTTAAAATATTCACTTCTGATGCACCCATTGACATTTTTAAGAGCCTGATCAAACCGTGGAATCAACCACTGATATTTGTATTAGGGTATACTAAAAATATTACTCCCCATTGGTGCATTATTATCCTACTTCTGCAGTGTGAAAGTGGGATGCTTCCTTATCACCGTTCTATTTTAATATTGCTGAATTATTCATCTCGTCGGAAATGAACAAATTTGACGAATACAAACAAACAAAAGTCTTAGAACAAGAGAAAATGGTTGAGTAATACAAGAGCCGCTTTCTTCAGGTATACACTTCACAAAAAATAAATATATGTCTTTTATTTCTTTTTGCGTTAGAGAACTGTATATATAGCTGCTGATACTTAACTGTATATTTATTATTATTTTGTTACAGAAAGCTTGAAACTTCAAAAATGCATTGTCAATCTCAAGTGAAAGTTACAGGGGCTAGTACTTTGGTATCAAATATGTTATGGAGTTCTATAATATTATGCATCAACAATAAATTTTCTTTATTTTTTTATCGTTAGTGTTTGGGATTGATTTTCCTTCTAGAACCTGCAGAGACTTGTTATTTTATTTTATCATAGATGTAACAGTCATACAATCACTTTAATTTTTATAAATATGGTGTTTTATAATTTTTTTTATTTAATATTTTTTTTATGGTCTCATGAATTGTATATATTTTTTCCAATATATAGGTCAACATGCTGGTTTGAGCACTTTATGGGTGTTTCTAATATTTTTGGTGACTTTTTCATTTTAATTTATTATTTTATTTTATAGTATTTTATATATTTAAAAAAGCATTCATAAAAATAGTTTTATATAGGAGTAAACACTGTTTGGTAATATAAGACTCCGAAGCCATATGTTTTAAAAAAATATACGGCCTCGGTAATAGGTGGTGCTTTAGGAGTGACTTCCACTCCATGTAGAGTTACTTGGAGAGAAAAGCTGAAAGACCCACTGCTACAATGATGTAAAGATATGGTGACTGAGGATCCTCCTCTCGATGCCCTCGTGATGTCTGATATCACCAAAATGGTTACCATCATGAGATGTAAACCATTTGCATAATCTCGTGTAATCCAATCCGATTAAAGTCCGATCTTTATCATCATCTTTCTCAAAAATTTCTACTCCACTTTATCATAAGCTTTGTTAATGTCCATTTTCAAAGTAACATATCTTGTCTTTTGATGTGTTTTACCTTTTAAATGGTTATTGAAATCATAATCAATAAGACATTATCAAGAATAACTCTTCCACAAATAAATGCACTCTGGGCGTTAGCAGCACAATCCTCCAAGCAAAATTTCATACGAGTAGCCAACATCTGGAAAACTATCAGATTAATAAGAATACATAAAGAAATCGGTCTTAAATAAGAATCTAGGTCTCGTTGCTTCTTTTTTGGAATCAAAATATTTTTTGAGAAAATTATTTCCTGTAATGACTCCATAGTTGTTGACAAAAACTTAGTATCACACTCTTCACATATTTACAAATTATTACCCAAAAACTCTTATAAAAACACAAATTCATCCCATATGGACCTGGCGCCTGCATGGAGAAGAGAACTTCTTTTGCCTCATCAATAGTGAAAAGTCGATTAAAGATGCATTCCGATATGCTTTAATTTCCCCTCAATCCTATCAAAAATTTGGTTCATGTATCCTTACTCAAGCGTGTATAGTGATTCAAAAAGCTATAGGTCATGCCCTCCAAATCACTGTTCGAACCCTTTTTATCTCTTGTATTAAGATTAGAAATTCCAAAATAATAAAAGATAAAAAGAGAAATAAAAGAACAGTCCGACTCCTCAAAACTTATTGTGTATCCTTAAGAAATTTAGTCCGCTCAAATCCCCCAGGTTGTAGATTAATTCCTCACAAGATAAAAAGGACTAACGTTTAAAGAAGTAGTGGAACCTCAAACTTTAGTAATTTTAACAAACTCAAAATGACCGCAAAAGATCACATACACAGACGCGATCGATCGATTTCTTTTTTAGAAAAGTATGGAAGAGATGAGATGAATTCAATGCACAAAAACGAGATTAAATCACTATTTTTATAGACAATAAAGGGTAAGGTAACAACCCCTTGGCATAGGTACAACCTTTTATTAACATCACAACCCTTCGGCACACTCACAACCCTTTCAGAGAGTAACAACCCTTCATTTCTTGTTCACACCTTAAAACCCACGAATTTCCCATGTGAATAGTGAAAGATTGCATCTGGATAAGTAGACATGCCTTTGGACATTCCACAATGAACATATATTTGATATACCATTCAATCAGTAGAATTTATATCTTTGAGTTATCGATCATTAGTTTATACCTTGACAATATAAGTCACAATCAAACCTTGAACTATTTTAGGTTCTGATTGTTTTTTTTTTATTTCAACCATTAACATATCTTGGTTTATATGTGAGTAGAGAACTAGACTTACCGGATTCTCCTTTATATAACTTACACTACACATATACATCGTTGATTTATAACTGTGTTATCTCGTAGATATGCAATTTTACGGACTCTGTACCAAACTTAAAAACCATTAAAAAGTCGTATTGAATTATCCTTGTTACTTATCATTGTCATATCATAAGAATGGACCATAAATATTATTTTTACAATGTTTGACCTTCATCAATGACTTTATATGGTCTCTTTGAACTTATATCTTTGGTACTCCTGTATTCTAGGTAGACTTACCGGCAAAATGACTTGTCTTCAGCTAAAGTCACATTCCTTGGACAATTTATCAACTTCCTTTATGTTTAGGCCTTCTCTAAGTGGATCCGACTCATTATCCTTTGACTTTACACTGCAATTAGGACAATTTGACTAACGATTGTTTCTTTAAAGATATTACGTCTAAGTCCTATATGACGATACTTTCTGTCATATATAATGTTTCATTCCCTTCCTATGGCAAATTAACTGTCACGTTGTATGCATACTGGAACTAAAGGTTTGGGCAAAAAATCTTTCAAGAAATTTCTGATTTATTCAACTTCTTCAACAACCTTATTTAGAGTTATCAACTAAGATTTCATAGTAGAGTGAGTGATACATTTGTGTTTGGATGATTTCTAAGAGACTACTCCTCTACCAAGAGTAAGTACATGTCCACTCGCGTATTTTACCTCATTTAACCTGGTTATTCAATTTTCATTTGTGCATTCTTCCAATACTGTTGATAAAATCCAAATACTTGAACTTCTCAAGTACCTTTTCAAAAAATCAGTAACTTCAATGCCTTTTATATTGAAGCTACTCTATTCCATATGTTTAGTAGAATTTATGTCAAAAATTCATCATTGATGATCAATATGTCAACAAGATAAATCCAAACAATGACCTTGTGACTTGGAGTATCTTTAATGTAAAAACATTTATCACATTCAATGACCTTTAATTCATTTGCCATTATCTTTTGGTCAAACTTTAAATGTCATAATTTTAGGCACTTGTTTTTAGTCCAAAAAGTGACTGAAAAAGTTTATAGACATTATTTTTATTAACAGGAACCACAAAGCTCTCGGGTTGTTCCTGATATAGAATTTCTATTACGAGGAACCACAAAGCCCTCGCATTGTACCATGCAAATTTTCTTCCTCAAATTCTCTATCTTAAAATAAAGTGTCACATCAATTTTGACGAATTTTAAGGTCATATACCGCAATTAGCAAGATTAACATCTGAATTGATGTAATCCTAATTAATTGTTATTTGTGTAAAAATATGCAAGGCTTTATTATTGTCTAAAGCATATGATAAAAAGTCTTGCTTTGCATTTTTCAATAGTTTTATCATCTTTCTTTTTATTTTTTAGATCTATTTTGAAAGCAAAGGTTTATTTCTTGGAGGAATATCAACAAAATCTCACGTATAATTGTTCAATATTGAACCCATCTTGTTGTTGACAGTCTATTCCCAAAAAGAATGAGTTCATAAAGGACGTAACTTCTTCGAATATATGAGATTCGTTTTCAAGAAAATGTTACAAAATCAAACTCGATGGAAGTAATTTGTCCATTCACATTAACGACACATCATAATCTCTTTATTTATTACATCCTCCTTTGGTTCTTTTCATGGTTGTTTAGACCCTTTACTTGACTATCCGATAGTAATGTCTTATGAACAATAAATTGACATTATTTTGTATTTGTAGCGTATCCAATCAATATATAATCCACAGTCTTTAATCTTATTTTGACTAATTTTGGAATATTCCCGCATTTCCATTTCCATACAGAATAGGCTATATTGAATGTTTCTAGATCATTATCTTTCAAAAGTTAATTCTTGTATATAATTTAAGGGACGACAAAAAATTCTCTATCAGGCTACAACAAAGCTTGAACATACACGACTTTTTGGTGCTCCCTTTCTTACCAAACAAAATTTTTATTTGTTACTCCCTTTACTAACAAACAAAACAAATTCCCTCTTTCTTAACATATAAACCTTTTGTTGTTCCCTTTTCCTAAAATGATAGGACACCCACAAATTTTGTGTTAAATCTTAATATATAAGTAGGAAATTCAAAATTTCCTTCAAAGTTCCATTTTTTCGTGTCAACAATTTCATTAGATTTAGGTGAGTGTGTGTAGTAATTTTATCAATGATTCAATTTTCCAAATATATTTCTTGAAAAAATGATTCATATTCTCTACATATACAACTTCTAATCATGATTATCTTTTTACCCAACTAATTTTTAACATCAGCTTTTTATTGCCTATATATTTCTATTCCTTCATCCTTACAATTTAGCAAATAAATATAATGATATCTAGTGCAATTGCCAATAAACTTTATGAACTCTTTTTCCAACAAAGTGATGGTGTTGACTTCATATAATAAATGTTAGTGTGAATCAAATTAAAGTATTAAAATTTCTTTTAAAGTGATTATACATATGCTTATCATACATTGATTCAACACAAACTTGACATTCGGATTTATTCTTAAAAGTTGGTTAAAAATTCTAAGTTGATCAATTTTTCAAGGGTTTTGTAATTGACATGTTTCAATGATTTATGTCACAAATAGTTTGATTAAAGCAAGTAACAACAAATAGAAATGCTAAGTTTTAAAAGACCTTTTGTCAAGTAAATTATTCCCATGTATATTTTGTTCTTTACTTTTTATAAGTTTCTCAAATACACAAATATTTAAGAGTCAACACCTTGTCATATGTTCTTTTCAGAAGGTCTTTTCATAAAATTCAATTTTCTATAGGATTATCCATGACCATAGTTGCATCGATCCGATAAAAGCATTATTACCCAAATGATATTGATACAACACAATAACATTTGTTAGAAGATGTGTTGGTATTATGAGTGAATAGTTTGTCCAATACTTCTTTGTTTAGTAAAGTTACATTGACTTGGGCATAGGGGCGAAAGAATAATCAAATTGTCTAGTAGTTGGTTCCCTCAGAAGTTTCCCTCAAGATAGCTGAAGCTCGCGTGTGAGTCTATTCGGTAAAGCCAATAATAAGAGGCCTCTAGGGAGCAACGCCATCGACATATTATCAAACTTTTAAAATGTAGGACGGCGCGACTGCTTTTTTGAGGCGTGAATCTTTATCTTTTAAATGTCATTTTCATTAAATAGTATAATTGCTTTGAACGGGTAATATAATTTTATGGTTTCGTACTAGTCATATCATATACTATTAAAGAAAGGCTTATATAATATTTTAAATTTCATATATTGCACTTTCAAATTTAAATTAGATAATAAGTTTAACTTTTTCTTTATAACACATAAAGAATCCCCCCCCCCCCACACACAGATTTAAAATATGTTCTCAAAATTATTTTTCAAGTATGTGAAAATATTTTTCATATGTTTTACCCTATACTTTGAAAATCTGCACCATCAAAATACACACTAGACGCACGAAACCTTCTTTTGAAGATTTAATCCATAGAAACACCCATAGCAGGTACAAAAATCACTAATTTTATGTCACTAGTGTTCAATTTCCTTTGTGTCACAATTAGACAGACCAATGAGCATTTAGAATAGAAAAAATAAAGATTCAATCTTTATACAACTTGTTTCTTGTTGAACGTGGAGGTTTTTATATACTTGTAATCCTTAACCAAATGAACCTTGAATTCTAATGAAGTTTTATATTCTTTTAATCAGTTTCACATTCAGACAGAGTTATAAAAAATAAAAAGGTTTTGATCTCCAGAAACCTCAAATACAACATCATTTCTAGATAACCATGGAGATTTTATCTTTTTAAAATAATTTATATTTTATAATACTAATTAAAATTTTCTACACTTCAAGTCAGAATATTTATTCAAACGGAGTATTTTAACAAATTTGTGAAGTTTTTATATTTTTCAACCAATAGACAATCTAATTTGTTCTTGAAGTTCAAATATTCTTCAAAGCAAAGAAGTAAAAATCATAGGATTTTAGTCCCCAAAAGTTGAAAAAATCACATTCACATTGAGCAGAAAACTACAAAGTTTTTCTCCTCCTCTAAAAAGAACAAATATTTATAGTAATAAATAAATATTATGAGATCATTAGATAATTACCATCGATTCTAATATTTATGAAATAAATCCAATAACTTATAAAGAATAAAAATAATAACAATCAAGGCAAAAAAAATCGATTTCCCCCCATAGAATAATATTCTATTTGTCAGAATAATTCCATGAAAGTCACTTTTCGAGCAAATTTTGTTCTTCTTTCAAGGTTTCCATCATATTCAAGTTTTCCTTAAAAGGCAATGAATTTCAATTTAGAAACTAAACTCATATTCAATTATTATTAGGAGACAACATATGCCCATTTACTTCTTCTCACAATTTTTTAAAACAAAGAATATAGGGAATAACCAATAAAACTTAAAGTACATATCCTAACCTATATGCACAAAAGCAAGTTCCTACTTGAAGTAGTTCAATGCTTCAATGAACTTGGGAAGAAAATAAAAGTAATCTTACTTATTGAAGGTATACATACTACAGAAAATAAATTCAAACATATTAGAGTAGTACAAATTCATCCCAAATCACTTTTATCCTTTGATGAAATAATTCTCTTTTTCTTTTTGATTTTTCCAACAAAAAGAATATAAAAAATAAAACTAATTTCCTTACAACATAAAATACCATCAATAATAAAAAGACTTAGGCTTGTTATCTCCGGTATTATGATTACCAAACATAAAATAATTAATTTGTAAAGAAAAATAAAAACCATTATCAGTATTTATAAAAAACTATTAAAAATCATTAAGTGTATTTAGACAGTAATAAACATCAAGGGTAATAACCAACCAATAAACACCATCACTAGTCTTTAGTAACCATTGAACACTACTATTTACTTCTTTAATCATCTAAGGAAACAACGAAATATATTATTTTCTTCTTTCTTCTTTTATGGAAATAAGTAAGTTTTTCCTCTTTCAAAATAATAAAAGCAAAAAATGATTTATTTCAAAAATGAAAAATTATGAATAGTCCATTTTTTTTCCGAACTCGATCAATTAATTAGGCAAAGTAGGGATCGTAAATTTATTAGAGGAGACTTTTTATTCTATCATTTAATCCATAAAATCATGAATTAACCATATACTAATAAATCATAGACTGGGCCACTAAAAATCAGGAAATGAACTCCTCTATTTAATCCCAATCTGTTATCGTTACACCATATTGAAATTACTGACACTAATAAATTAAATCAAACAATAGAAAAATTGGATTCATTGATTAATTTAATCCTATATTTTGGTAATTCACGTGACACACATACATATAATCCACCTGCAAAGTTTTCACATGATTCCGTATAAGAAACCATAAACGGGTGTCCTCTTTTTCACATATGTGATATGGTTTATCAAATATAATTATTTCACGAATGTAATTTGTTATTATCCAATCCATTAGGAAGACACCTTTTAAAAAACAAGAATAATATAGAAAACCAAACATATCATAATAACTACATCAAATTAAAAGTATAAGATTTTGTTATGGACTAGAGATATAATTATTGAAATTCAGAAACTAAATACATATCCAAATTTGGACAATTCAATGCATGCAAAGTCAACTAAACATAAGAAGTTGGAATTTTACAATTCCCATAATTAAGATTCAATTATATTCAATCTTGTTTTACAATCATCAAGATATTTCTCCAACTTAATCTTTGATTGTGAACATTTTATTTCCTTCTTATAAGAACCAATAATTTTAGTCTGTCGCGTATGAGTTAAATAACTCCATACCAAAAAATAATCTACTATATAAGTAATGCACATACGAACACAATAATCTATTTAAAGAAAGACTTCTTTGTAATAATTAACATAAAAAGAGAAGTCTTATAAAGGATTAAAATCAATACTATAACTCAACCATATGGTTAATAGTATGTCCGAACAATCTCCCACACTTAGACTTATAACAATGCATGTATAATTTTAACACCCATTTCATCCAGTGCTTATAAAAAGACTTCTTAGTAAGTCTTTGGTAGATGGATCTGCCAATTTGTTCTTCGATTTAATCTTTAAAACTCGGATATAGCCCCTTGGAGTTATTTCACGAATTAAGTGATATTTTATATCAATGTGCTTACTCTTTTTATGGCTTGTTGATTCTTTTCATTTGGAAAGTGCACCACTATTATCACAATAAAATGTGATTTGTTCCTCAATAGAAGGAACCACTCCAAGCTCTTTTAGAAAATTTCTGAGCGAAAACAGCCTCTCTAGCTGCCTTAAAGGCTTCTACATATTTAGCTTCCATGGTGAAACCTCCTAAGTAAATACATATATGAGGTCACTTTTCTAGAATCTCTATTTGACTTGAAATAAGAAACTATATATCAAGTAGGTACAAGATTGCGAAGGTGGAAAACAAGAATATAATTCTAGTCCTTTAAGGTACTTTATAATATACTTTACTACAATCCAGTGTTCAAACAAAAAAATCTGCAAACCATTCCCACAACAAAGATGATATCAGGTCTAGTGCATAACATAGCATACATGAAACTCCCTACAATAAAAGCGTAATGGACTATTTTTTTCCTCACTATCTCATAAGTCGTTTTGGGTGACAAATTCATTGATACATTAATCCTTGTTTAAATGGAAGAAACACTTTTTTGGAATTTTTCATGCCAAATCTCACAAAAAAAGTATCAAAATAAGTTGCTTGAGACAAACCTAATATCCCTTTTTTGCGATCTCGCAAAATCTTAATCCCATGTATTTGAGCCGCATCTCCCATGTTTTTCAAATCAAAACGCGAGGAAAACCACTCCTTAAAAGAACTCAAGATGCTCACGTTATTTCCTATGAGCAAGATGTCATCTACATAAGGAATAAATTTTTTTACTCTGTCTCCCTCCCATTTCTTATAGATCAAACTGATCAATGTTGTTCATGTTATAATTCAAGTGTAAATATTTAAAACTGTTTGGCAGAGTCTATAGGATAATATCCACTTGAGATTCCTTATTAATAGAAGTGTCAAGTATCTCCAGCTCATTCAGATGACTTATCATGTTAAGAACATGAACCTTGAAAGGTCATGCTTCTACTATTTTGAATTTCAGGAGAGCCTTCATGGTAGTCTGCTTGGTAGCACGATTCTACTCTTGGAACATCTCTTTCACAGATTCGAGCATACTGGATGCAGATGTATTGAACTAATGTTGATGTTGAAATACATTTGTTGTTGAGTCTAGAATGTAGAACCATGAAATCTCATTAGTCTTGACCCATTTATCATAAGACTTGATCTCCTTATCAGTAGCACCCACTGACTGCCATCTGTACTAAATGAAGAACCTTGACGGATTGGGTGACCTACTGGTGATCTGTATCTATAGATTGATCCCTATTGTTCTTAATTCCTTTACGTGCATAGTATACAACCTATGGCTAGACTGACCACAATGAAAGCACCCTTCCCTGCCTACAAGCCCCTCGCCCAGTTGGTAACAAACTTTTGACAAGTTGGGAAAGTCTTGTTAGTTGAAGTACTCCCCTGAGATATAGAGAATGATGTATACCCTTTTTAATCCATTCAAAACCTTGGGGACGAATTACAAGTCGATGAAGGTGCTTAGGCCGTAGACCTTTGATGAATTTTTTTAGAAATTTCCACCATCCAACTTTTGCTTTGAGATTCATAATTTCCTATTATGGTCTTTTTTTCATCCTTAGTCGATTCCCTAAGAATATCTCCCTCAACCCCCTAAGAATGAGTCACTAGTCTAGAGATATCCATATTTAATAAGAGCATAGCATTCCTGCATTTGGTCTTCACAAGATTGGATACCCTTTCTCATGTGATCCCTTAGATAGGCAACCATGTGTAGTCATACTTGGAGAGTTAGGTAAACTTCGTCCCGCACACTTTAACAGACATTAAGCCTTGCTTCAAGTTCATAAGCTTTTTCATCTACGTTTCTCTCAACACTCTTGGGAAGAACCTGTGTAGAAAATCTTTAAGTCACAGGAACTACATTTGCACCCTTGTTGTATTTCCACTAAGTGAACTAAATACGAGCCACATCCTTAAGTTTGATGGATGCCTGCTCCACTTTTCCATTTACAGTTACCTGCAACACCTCTAGGATGTTCTTCGTTCATTAATGAAGTTTTTTGGGTCCTCACTAACAATTGACCCAGAAAGTATGGTAGATTCTTGCGAACAAAGTCTCCAACCCTAGCTGCAACCGATCCATCATTAGTTTTTGCAAGAAACTATGGCCTGTTTCTTTTACTGATTGGCCATATCTTGAGCCAAGAGTTGGATTGATTTCTGAAGTCTTACATTCATAACCTCATTGTTCGGCACAACAAAAACTGTGTTAGCATTGTGTGCATTAGGATTAAATTCATTGGCACTAAAAGAAGGCATGATCTTATTCGCAGAGCGATAGATTAGAAAAGATAAAGTTTAATCATACATCACACACGAAGAGAATTGCAAATAAAGTGATGTTTTTCATAAAATACTTTGTCGTCTCCCCCTCAAGTTGTGGCGAGCTTCCAACCCATGAAGTATACTCTACATAGTGAGGCTTTAAAAAATCCTAAGACTCTTTAATCTAGATCTGACAATAGTTTAGGCGCACCCCGAGGTTACCCCCTTAACGTAATACGGGACCTACTATCACGAGTGACCCTAAGTCAACCCTGTGTCTAACATATATCAAGCATATTGAGAAAAACAGAATAAGATATGTACTATGTGGAAGCTAAAACGATGGATAACTGAAACACAACTTAACAACTCATGCTAAATCTACTACTATGTTCGAAAGTCCTCTAAAGGAGTTAGTGTTGGACATGACCCCAGCAAACTCTAAAAAATTTTAAAACATAAAGGGAAGACTAAAATGAAAGCATGTAAATTGTCCTGGAAATATGAGGATTCACCACTATAGCTTTTGAATGCAGACAGAGAATCGATCAAATCGTGATATAGATATTAACCTAAACGAATGTACATAAGTTGATTAAAGCATAATCGAGCACTAAAGTAAACTGAGCAAGAATGTAAATAATGGAACATAATTAAAAAAATTAATTGAATGCATTGACCAAGTATATACTAAACCGAAATGTAGAAGTATATACTGAAACTTTATAAAATGCCAAAAAAGTCTGACTGTGGGAGCTACTATAAACGACATAAACCAAGTGAGCTAAATGAGGAGTTCGATGTAAATGCTCCATCGAAAGGACCCAATATACATTGTTAGGGGTATAAAGGCATGAGCGGTCTGGTAACTAAATATGACGTCCAACAGAGGAGACTTATACTCCTAAAGAGCACATAGTTCCTGGATTACAAGAGTACGCTAAACCCCACTCCAACTTTTTTCTTTGTATACTCCCAACTAAATATGAATAATGCTGAAATGTTAATGAAATCCTAAATATCTCAAAATATTGGCATGCAATCAAAGAACAAAACATTAATATATTCATAATATAACATTCGAAATCTGGAGCATGATTATATACTTAATTAAACTGGCAAGTTTAAATAAAGACTAAGCGAATCTAAAAAAACTAGGGTTCTGATTTTTATACATGGAATTAAAAAAAATTACGAGAAAACATTATAAATCTATTACGAATACTATCATAGCTAAATAACAAAAAACCTACAATATTTTAGTAACTATAGGTCTAAGATAGCTATATAGAATAGTAAAATCCCACATACAAAGTGATGGAAACTATGGAGAAATCTTTTGCATATCGTGGGTGAAGCTTGAAGAACACTACTGCTTGTTCTTGAAAGGAATTTTCATCTCCGAAGTTTGAAGAACACTACTGCCTGTTCTTGAAAGCAATTTTCGTCTCCTTCTCCTCATTAAGATCAAACTTGGATGATTTTTTGAGAATTAAAGTTTCAGTAGGTTCTGACTAGATTATTCAGCTTAGATAGAGTAAAATGACGTAGTTTAGGTATTAAACTACTTAATTTAGAGGATCTATACATACGGGGAAACACCAAAATTACCCTAACTTAAAAGCTAACGAGGCCCACCCACGGAGCCACTAACACACCGTTGATGCAACTACAATCCATCGAGTGGGTCATGGTTGCTGTCCAGTTCTTACTGGTTTTGAGTACTCACCTCTACGGACATCTTCATTGACCGTGTGAAGAACCATAGACCCTAAAGGCAACCGTGGTTATTCAGTTGGACTAGGGCGTCTTCTAGCTTGACTTTACAAGCCAATTCATAACTCGTCTGTGGGACCATAGCCCGTGGTTGGCACAATGGTCTACCACACATGCTGGATGTGAACAACGAGAAGGTCGACGGACCGTAGTCCCTTTCACGGTCCCTAAACCCCTCATTCACCAAATTTTCTATTATTCAATATGATAGGTTCCTGAGGTGTTACACTATGGATCATATAACTTTTCCTATTCTTATTAATTATAAAAAATGTTTCTATTTTGAATACAAATAAATAGACAACTAATAGTATAGAATTCATAAATTGCACGTGGTCGGTAAAGTTTATTTTCCATTTTTTATTTTGGACTTTACACATACATTAAGAATTTTCTTCATTTTCTCGTAACTTTATGAATTGGTAGCAAAAATTATTGTGTACTAAGTGGAAGTAGATTTTTTTTCTTTAATTATTAATCACGAGCATTTTTAGTTATTTGACTTACAAAAAACCAATTGCTAAATATAATACCTTAATTTAACTAAAATAGTAAAATTCAAAAAGTCTATATACTTACAAAAATATATATAGAAAATATGCAAAAATTGGTCAGCTTTCAGACTGATGGAAAAAATGATTGAGTTTATTGTTTGGTAAGAATTATAGGAATAAATAATTTTGATCAACATTTTAGGATTAATTTGACATATATATTACCGGGATAAATATTAAAACTATGAAATACTCCACTAGCTAACAATAGTTGTCCACTATTTATTTGACAAACACCATTACAAATAATACATAATATGGGTAATTTCTATTGTGCCCAATAATAGTAGTCTCATATCTTTAGCACTTGTGAGGCTTATTGTTTTTGAAATTTTGCTTGGTTCCTTGTGATAGGTCCTATGTTTGCTGTAGTAAGATCAATTATGTTTTCCATGGCGATGCATAATTTGGATTCATCAATATTTCGAAATTCACATGCACATGTGAATGGAGATGCACAATTTTTGGATGTAAATGTAAAGACATTATTTAGATCCAAAATTTGATGCATATACAGATACGCATGTAGATAAGGATTTGAATACGATGCAAATTTTGAGTTAATCTTCTTGGAAGCCATCTCATGAAATTTGATATTCAAAGAGAAAATATTTGAGGTAAATATTGTCTCACTACTCATGAAAATTTGTAAGAATCTAAAGTTTCAATCCCGAGATACAACAAATAGGAAAGGAAAATGACAAACAACAATATTTTTATTTGAATTTATGCGAAGATTACAATCTTTAAAAAATCCTTAAAAAAAGATAAGCAATCCCCTGATTCTTTTGTTCGATGATGTTCTTAATTTGATGGAATATTTGCGACTCAACTTTTGGGGAGAATACTTCTTTGTGGTTGCGGCTCAACACTTAGAGCGAAGACTTATTTGTATGTAGAAGACATGTTGATCACAACCGAAGATCAAGGATTCTCTACTATGTCGCTTCTTCTTTTTCTTCTTTCCTTTGGTCTTATACAAGATCTCTTTATATAGGCTTGTGCTAGGGTATTAGGTTTATTTTTTCCCAACCAATTTTTGTACTTGGGCATGAAGAACATGAGTTTGGCTCGTCTTGTCAGCCTAATGCACTGACCCAAATGTGATTTTTAATTTATTTAAGTCATATATTTTTACTTAAATATTAATTCGCCTCTATTAACTAGTAATTTGACTTGGTCAATATATCATGAATGAATGGATGCTAATTCAAGTCTTACTCTCAATATAATTCTCATTTGACACCTACAACTTTAGAGATAAAACAACTTATGCAATTAGTAAATTTGAATGCACTAAGTATGGTTCAATGCAATAAACCATGTTAAAAGGACATTTGCTTTAAAGTCAGATTTCATGCTCTTTTGGAGAAAACCTCATAACCAATTATAAGAAACTACTTACAAGTCGACGTACACATATAGAAGACATATTTCAAGGAATCTACAATATACAATTAGCATCACTTTAAACCATATAAGCATATAACCCTTCTATCAAAGGTTATCCTAAGACTAATTTAAGTAATATAAGAAGAGAGTGTCAAGACACCCTCTTCAAATAAACCTAAACAATCCTTAAGACTACCTTAAGTAAGATTATTCCCTTTTATATTACTTAGATTCTCTACCCAAGGTTACTCTAAGACTTATCTAAGTATTGCATGAAGAGACCTCCCATACACCCTCTTGAAGCCTACCTAAGCAATCCTCAAAGCTACCCTTGATAAGGATCATTTGTCATTAAGACATTTAAGAAACAATTAAGCATCGAAGACTTCACATAATGTTCTTGGAGAAGACATAACGAAACCACATCCTAGCATTTTCAAAACCAACTCGTTCCATGTATAGATAGAGTCCAATTCCACTACCTACACGTTGTAGAACTTCTCCAACACTAGAATGCATCCCACGTGATGAGAATAGGCATTAACCTACATAGAACACACTAGCTAGGCTTGGAATCCGGAGTCTGCCCTACTCCGATGGAGGGTATTCTACTTGCCAAGGGTAGAACTAGGACGCATCCCATGTAGGGACATTTTTAAGGAATATCAAGGGTTTCTTTGGGCAATAGTCTCATTCTCAATTATAGCAACTACAAAAAGCATATTGTCTTGGTGCTAGCCATGTTCTCATAGAGTAAGTTAAATGACATAAGAATCATATGAAAAGGTACCATATTTTAGTCATTAACAAAACATAATACTCCTAACAAATATGGGTCAACTAGGGCTTCCAGTCAATGGTCAATAACAATAGCTCAAAAAATTTCCTAGATATGGTTTCATGCTTTTCCAGCAAACCTATCACGACTGGAACCTAGACCACAGACGTGACCGGCGTCGTTGGTGTCTCAAAGGTCGCAGACAAGCCTACATACATCATCTTTACTTCATCTAGGTTAATTTTTGCAGGAAATTTGAACTTTTTTTTATTTAACATTCGTATAAGACATTATACTTAAACTCATAAATGTTCACAATCAACCATGTCATGCCAAATTTGGATTTGGAGAGTCATGTCATGAGTGTAATATGCACCCTCAAACTTAACATTTTACAAACAACACATAACATATTTCACATATCATATCACGTAGTTCATATCATTCTTTCATATGTCATGAGACCTTGGGATCATGGACTTGACGTTAGGACTTCCAATAATGAGGCTTAACATATGGGACCTCAACTAGGGAGCCTTTTTTAGCAAACACATAGTCTGCTTCATTCATTCATACGTACTTCATTTTTCATTGTTTGATATACCAGTGCAATCACCAGTCGTACCTAGGATGTAGTTTAAGACTCTCATCAGGTTTAATATGCAATGACCAAGAATAACCTAACGTCATTAATTAAGTCTAGCTAAACTCTTGATTATCCTATCTGTATACTTTTGGTATTGTTCATTTCAATATGTGATCATTCGAGGCTGGCCACATTCATTTTCGGGAACTTTAAATTTAACAAAAATAGATCATGTGAGCATCATGAAATCCAGTGTTTCCCCCACATGGAAAAGAGGTAAAATCACCGCCCAAAGTGACCCAAAACATGCTAGCATACATGGAATTGAACCCCGCTAGATCCCTATATTGACAGTATAGGTTCGAAGACTAAGCCATATAAGGAGACACATACCCGGAATGTCGGACAATCTCATCTTATGAGAGTTTGTGAACCTCCGCCCTTTCCGAAAGAAGGCATCACCTCTCATACCTAGCCTATCGATGCTCAGTATAAAGTTCCATTACATTCAACTCATACATCATGGAAGTTGACTTCTAGCATGAGGACATCATAGCCCATTAGATGAGTTATTATATCATCATTAGTATTAAGTATGCATTAACTTCAATACTTTCATTGGAGTGTTCATAGAGACTAGTCTCTTCATTAACTTTACAGTATCATAGGTGAGTAATTTTGGTAACATTTACTTAGGATCATTTGAGATTGCTCTCATTTTTGACATTAGTCTCTTATCATGTTCTCACCACATTCATTAGCTTTAACACATTTTCTCTTCATAATTACTCACCCCTTTACATGAATGTTCATTTCATCGTATGCCAATGCACTTGGCCATTTAGTGTGTTTCACACTCTTACTTAATCCTTATGTGTTTACATCATTTCATCACATACATCTTTGTTTCACTTATTTTTAAACATATGCTACACTTACGAGTTCACACATACAAGCCATAAGGCTTCATTCATAGTTTGTCTAAGTGATTCATGTGTACTCAAGATTATGTGGTAAAAGACTTATGCATCATGTAGATATACGAAAATATTGATTTTGATCTTTAGAGGCAGCACTAATAAAACATTTATTCACATATGACTTATGTGTCAATACGGAATTTGGTAAAGGGAACCCGACTTCGAACCCCTTGGACAACACTTAGGTATTTGTTTTCCACCTAATTTTTCATTTACATTTCGGCTTGGGGAACCCAATTTTGAATCCCCTCAATAACATTATTTTCCTTTCTTTTTACCTTCCCTCTCTTCACCTTAGGCTTTTAAGCACTAGGGATCCGGGATCAAACCCCCATAGTAGCATTCATTTATTTCTCCTTTTTCTTGTAAGTTCTTCCTTGTTGGCAGAGAGGAGGTGGGTTCGAATCCCACTCCTCTCATTATTTTTATTAACTCTCTCTTTATTTCCTCCTTCATCCAAGAGGTGGTGGGTTCAAATCCCACGACTCTCATTATTTTATTGTTTTATATTTTCCCTTTGCTATCTTGTTTGGCCGAGAGGTTGTGGGTTCGAATCCCACACCTCTCATTTCTTTAATTTTCTTTTTAAGCTTTCATGTTGTAAGGTCTTGGGTTCAATCCCTAGTGACCTCATATGTTTTAATTTATTTTTAAACTTCTTCTAAACTTCAAGAATCTGGCCGAAACTCCATCACCAAGTGCTGGAAATTTTATCAAGTCTCTAGCGTTTACTTAAAACCATTCATGCGTTCGTTTTGTGGTATTTTCATGATTTGTTTAACGTGTTTTTAGGTATTGATTCATTGTTGTTTTAACTTATATATTTCAACATAAGATCAGACACCTTACACTTCATTTAAACATCACAAATTTCACATCTTATGCACATTAATTCCAATCATTAATGTAGCCATTTTAAGGCTTCAAAACCGAGAACAACAACATAAATTTTACACACTGCACAACATCATTTTCGTTGACATCATTGAACATGCTTGCAATTTCCAAACACAAAATCACAAAAAATATCATAATTCACACTTAGCTACCAGCAACTATAACAACAACATGATTTCTAACCCAATTTAGATTGAAACAGGAAGGAGACTAGGGACAAGGAATTCGAAAATAGAGGGGACAACCCTAGTGTCATACGTTGAATTGGTAGAATGAAATTTCTCTGGAATAAAAGGATTCCAGGAGAGAAAACCCATACCTGGTTCTACCTTTCACCACCTTCAAAGTTCTTCAAAAATCCTCCACTAAACCTTCAACACGGTCCCGTCGAGAAGATTGTGAAAATTTTTCGTTTCTTAAGTTTGCTTGCTTTTTTGTATGTTTTTTTTTTGGTAAGTTCTTTGAGTGTAGAGAACTTTTTTGTTTTTTTCTGATCTTTTTTTTTTTCTGTTTTTGCAGCCAAAAAGAAAGTGAAACGAGAGAGAGAGAGAGAGAGAGAGAGAGAGAGAGATAGGCGTGAGAGAGAGTGGTGTGAGATAAAGTCCCTTTGAACTAGGACTAGTTAGCAAGACTTAGTAAAATTAATTAACAATTAAAAATCTGAGTTAATTTTTTTATCAGCCATTTATTATTATTTTATTTAATTAATCTTCCAAATTAATCAAAACTAATTAAATCATTGCTCGCAACTAGGTTCGTACCCGGATGGAGCAAGATTTTGCTCAATGGGCAATTTTGGTGCTCTCTTCCCGAATTGCCCCTCAACTATATTAATAAATTAACTAATTATATATTTAGGGTAATTACGATACTATGCTTAGCCTGGAAAAAGACCATTCTACCCTAGACCCTCCAAACTTAAGATTTACCCTTTTTAAGTCTAGTAAAGACTCATCCACGCAAATTTTCATATTCGGGAGCCGTACATGGTTGGACCCAACTTTTCAAACTCAAACAACTCCCCAAGTTAGTTGGTTTGGCGTTAGCAAGGGTTCTGAGGTCTGGTTTTACGCGTATCAATCCGTGTGAACCATGGTCTAATCATAGGCATTCTTGACACATTAAGAATTCCTTATCTTATCCATTTTTAGGATTGTTACACCACCATTGACACAAGAAGAATACCATTACATCTTTCAACTTCAAGGATATAATAAACTTCTTTGTATATTAAAGGTTCCACATTATTGATCCTCTTTACATGTTCAAAGTCATTTAGTAATCTTTAGAAGGGTACCAGTTTAGGTCTACGAGTCCTAGACATTCATTCAACATTTATTCATACAAATACATGACAAAGGTACCTAAGCATTTTAGTCAAGTGTTCAGATTCACACACATGCATGTATCAAGTAGTGGGACATACGTGTACCAATCAGAACACATCATCATCAATTTATCACATATTCAATAACATTCAAGCATCCTATAGGGATAACAAAGTCAACCTAGCCATATACACTTAGAACACATAAAGACTTCACCATAGTGCATCATATCCACATATAACCAATTACAAGAAATCATGCTTCAATTTTACACATACACATATATGACATAATCCTTCACATAGATAGCATAAACAAGCTATAACAACGTAATCATCAAAATTCATAAAGTAATGCTAACAAGTCCATGTTCATTACAATTAGAAAACATAAACACCGCCATCATAACTGGACCATACCAATCAAAAAATTCAATACCTATACTACACAATATAAAGATATTAGGTCATCTTACCAGCATTCCATTATCAACACCAACAATCCTTAGCCATTCCAACCAATTCAATTCACAAAGCTCTTACTAATATCCATATAATGTTCCAAACCAATACTTAAATCATACGATGATACAACAAGAAACAATATGAAAAATCATCAAACTAAGGCAGATTTATACAATTTTATCATGATCTTTACATAATTCAATAGCCCAATCGAATATACACAATAATTCATCAACACCAAGTCATTATAAAATCACCCATACTATGTAAAAATTAGGATTTCATGAATTGTGTGGGTTCATAGGAATTTTGATATAAAATCATTCAATTAACATTTATTATATAATAAATAATTGATTCAAATAATTTTTATCGCGACCAAAGTCTAGACCCTAGACGAGACCGGCGTTGTTGACCCCTCGGAGGTCGCAGACAAGCCTACATACGTCATCATTACTTTATGTAGGTTAATTTTAGCAAAAAATTTGAACTTTTTGTTACTTAACATTCATATAAGACATTCTACTTAAACTCATAAATGTTCACAATCAACCATCTAATATTAAGATCGTCAAATGAAAGAAATAGTTCCATATTACATTAAGTGTATACTTGCAAAAATGACACCAATACAATGACTGAAATAGGATTAGAAATAAACACTAGTGGAACATACTCAACTAAATAAAACCTATATCTAAGCTAAAATATAATGGGCAAGCGTCCTCGAAAGCATGAGAGCCTACCGAATCCGGATGAATGCTCCATGTGCAGATAGCTATAGCGTCGACCTGTAAGCTCTAACGTCCGCCAGTGCCTGCACATAAAAATGTAGAGTTATATGGGATTTGTACACACTTGTACTAAGTATGGATATATGCAAGCTCACAACAAGGAAATGCATGATTAATAAGATATCTTTCCTATCGATATGACTTATGGAAAGTCAAGTCAATGGACTTGACAATCTTAGATTAGGAAAGTCATGCCATGAGAGTAACATGTGTCATCATACTTATCAATTTGCAAACAACAAATAACATATTACACATATCATATCACATAGTTCATATCATTCTTTCATATGCCATGAGACCTTTGAATGATGGACTTGACATTAGGACTTCCCAAAAAAGGGCTCAAAATATGGGACCTCAACAAGGGAGCCTTCTTTAACAAACACATAGATTGCTTCATTCATCCGTACATACTTCATTTTCATTCTTTCATATACTAGAGCAGCCACCAGTCATACCTAGGATTTATTTAAAGACTATCATCGGGTTCGATGTGCAATGACCAAGAATAACCTAGTGTTATTACTTAAGTCTAGCAGACCTCTTGATTATCCTATCCTAACACCTTCGGTATCGTTCATTTCATTATGTGCCCTCATTGAGGCTGGCCTCATTCTTTTTTTGGGAACTTTAACCTAAACCGAAAAAGGACTTCCCAAAAAAAGGGCTCAAAATATGGGACTTCCTAGATCAACTAACTCCCCAAGTTAGTTCGCTTGGCTGTCGCAAGGGTTCACAGGTCTGGTTCTATGCGCATCAATCCGTCTAAACCCGGTCTAATCTTAGGCATTCTAGACAAATTAAGTATTACTTAGCATATCTAATTTAGAGTTGTTACAATTTTATACAAGAACCCATGGCTAGAAGTCAAATAGAAGTTAATGCTATGAGAAAGTCTTACAAAATCAAGATTTAATGGAGAAATCAAGCTCGTAGCCTCAACATTGCTTCAATCTTCAATGGAGTTCTAGAGAATTCTAATTAGAGTCTTGGGGTTTTGATTTTAAATATGAACTCCACTATAGGTTGTATACTTATAAAGTCACTTAAAATACATAAAAATTACCTTAAATAATAGCCCAATATCTTATTTGGATTCTAGGTCAATTTTTCATTATGCCCCTAGCTTTACCGAGACACTTGTACAGTGTTACAGGTGTCAATCAACGGAAGGCACCTACGCTCCATGGTTTGGACGACAAGCCGTAGTGGTGTTCCCTCATTTTTGTTAGAGACCAACTCTTGGGGGCTTAATTACCCACCACTAAGTGTGAAGCAACGACCATCTTTAACAAGTCATAGTCAAGGCTACGGTCTGTCGATTAGGCAGTGTGGTTGAGACTATATTTGGTAACTTCAAGCAGAGGGTTAGATCCCCCTCAAGGGCCCCTTGGGTTGTCCTTGGGAAGTCGTGATAGTCATTTCAACCTAAACAAGTACGCATATATGTTAGGAACCTTTCGCATAAATTTGAACTTAACCAAGACGTAAAACATGCAAAGGCACACTTAGAATACACAATCACACACCAAACCAACATTCAAACGTCTTGGACATTTCACCTACAAAATCCTAGAAACTCAACACACTACCACATAACACTAAAATTAATCATTTTAAGACTTTATAAACACATGGCACACAACTTAGCGTCTAGTTTGACCTAGTTTCTTTTTAAGGATGTTAGATTCAACGATAAGAGATCCATCCTTTGTTCAAGAAAATCGGACATTGAGAGAAGTTATGGAACAATTATGACATGTTTTAGCCAATGGACAAGACACACCAACTTCTATTCCTAGTTTTCTTGATATAACTAGTATCCAATCTTCTTGTTCTAAGGTCCCAATATCATATCCTTTCTTCCTTCCACGGTATGGAATATTTGATAATTGTAGCGAAATACAATCAACAACACTCCCTCAAGAAATGAAATGCGGGAATAATCCCATTGTGACAAAATATGAACCAGTCTATACTCTCCCACATTAAACTTTGATTCATAGAGAAACTCAAGTGGAACAGTTCACCGCCCATCCAGAGTAGTACTTTACTCAGGGGATAGCATTTGGGGGCCATAAATCTGTACAATTCAGCTCTCTTATTGATGTTGAGAGGAACACAAGTCTTAGAGCAAGATGAAATGTTGAAAAGAATGAAAAGATTCAAGCAACACATGAAAAGTATGAAATGGATAGGAGCGCACAAAGGTATTGCATTCAAAGACTTGTGTATTTTCCCAAATGTCAAACTGCCACCTGGTATTCAAAACCACTAAGTTTATTTAGTATAATGGTCAAGGTGATCCCATATCTCACACCAAGAGATACTACAATCAACTTAGAGGTGTATTGGGGTAAAAAGGAATTGCTCATGGCTTGTTTTGGTAACAACATGACTTGTATTGATTCAAAGTCATTTATAGACCAATAAATCTCCCACGACCACATCTGGGATGATATGGATCAAGATTTTTTTAGACAATTTTAGTACAATGTCGACATTAAGCTTAATCTCAAAACACTCTCTGTTATTGGAATGAAGCCAAATAGAAGCTTCAAAGAGTATGTCATCAAATGAACGGAACAAGTAGTCCAGGTCAAGACACCATTACATGAGAAAGAATTGGTTGATATCTTTGGAGAGGCTCAAGATCTTCTTTACTTCCAGCACATGATAGTGGCAAAGGCAAAACCGTTTCACATAATAATCAAAATTAGAGAAATGGTCAGAAGTGGTCTCAAAAGAAGAAGGATTGTAAGCTATGCAGTAATCAAAGCTGCCACACGGGCCATTGAAGGTTGTTTGGCAGTTTTAAAAATGGTAAAGAAAACAAGAAGTTTCTTCGCTACCATATTGGTCAAGGGGTGCTCAAAGGAATTCGAATTGTCCTTTACCATCAGTTTAACGAGAATCTATTTATCGTCATCACTACTACCCTTTTATCCTTGAATGTTAAGTCATATGTCAATTCTCCCAATCTCCCAAATTTTTTGGCCCTATGTCAATTAAACATTCGTCCACAACGACCACCCTATAAGGTTCATTACAACCCTACTCCTACAAAACATTATGCTCAACAGCAGGGACATAAAAAGAAATTCACTCCATCGAGAGAGTCATAATCACTTTATTTCAAAAGTTAAGAAAGATAGGAGTGATTGATTCTATCCAACCACATCATCTGAATCTAAATTCTCGATGTTTTCAGCTAAATAAAAGATGTGAGTATCATTTAGGGCCCCAGACACAACACTAATAATTATTGGACCTTGAAGGGGGCAATAGAGAAGTTAATCGATCATACAATGATGTTGTGACAGATGATCAAAACACTCCCAATATGACGAATAACCCACTTCCAACTCAAAATATTTAGTTTATATTATCTTGATAATCAAAAGTACAAAACCTATGGAAAAATGGGTAAGTTGTTTAGAAAGATCGGAGAGGAAGACAAATTGATAGAGTTTAGAACTAGTTGCATCTCTCATTGTGGAAGGTATCAACATTGATACTAATGTTTTGAGTCTCCCAGGGGGTTCAGAGAGGATTGAAGTTTGAGTAGGTATGCCAAAGTTGTATGCATAAAAAGGCTTTTTACTAACATAACATGACAAAAATTTCATAGCAAAGTTTAAAGAACCAATCTTTGTTAAACTTGTCCAAAAGCTTTCGGTAAGTGATTCAAAGGTTGTCCCTTGAATATATAACAAAATTTATGTTGTTACCAAGGAAAGCAGATTTTTAAGAGGTTGATAAAGAAGGAGAGATGAAATTCTCGGGAAGATTTTATTCTTAAAAAGAATTATGAAAAGGGAAGATGACTCAAAATGTCCAAGTACCACAAAAGAAAGCAGTTACGTATGAATAAAAAGAATTTCTAAAAAAGAGTATGGTTCAAGATTAGATTATTATGGAACAACTGAAAAAGACCCGTGCAAAGATTTAACTAATTATCTACTCTTGCACTTAGAAGAATATCGTCTTGTTCTGAATAAAATGTTGAATGAATCACATTTGCCGAAGGAGACTACACTAAATCAATTAGAGAAAATGGCCAAGCGCAACTTTGAGTCGAACACCATAACTTTCACTGATGATGCGTTGCCCACGGGCGAGCTGGACACTAACAGAGCTTGCTTCTTATGGTGAAATATGAAGGGTATTATGTAAATAGGATCATGATTGATAGACATATGTCCTCTTTCTACGCTGCAAAGCTTGAAATTTAACCTTGATAAAATTCGCCCCAACAATGTATTTGTTCGGGTTTATGATTGATCAATGAGGGATACCATTGGTGAAATAATGTTAAACATGAAAATTGTACTGGTGGACTTTATGATTATGTTCCAAGTAATAGACATGGACACATTTTATAATTTTCTATTGAGAGGGCCATGGATTCACATGGCTTGAGCAGTCCCTTCAACTCTGCATCAAGTTGTCAAGTTTGAATAAGACCATAAAGAAATCATTATTCATAGGAAAGATGGTTTACCTATTTACAAATTTCCATCCATTCCATACAATGAGGCAAAAGAAGGATGTGATTTTGGTGTTTACTAGTCTTTTGAGGCAGTATTAGTTGATCTCTTTATGGAAAGAGACCACTTCATCCAACCATGTATCCCTTTTTCCACTTCAATTGTAGAAACGACAATTCTCAAATATGGATATCATCATGGTATGTTTTTAGGACAATGTTCACAAGGAATTGTGTATCCCATTAATGTTTCAAGAAACCATGGCACCTCTACCCTCCGATACAAAAAAAAGCACAACAAATGGAGATAAATCTAGGAACCATGAAAGTACTAATTGGGTGATGCTACAACAGATTCCCTATATTTCCATTCCTTTATCAAGACATAGGTTCCAGAGATGGGAGCTTACTTTACATTTGAAGACATTGTAGAAGTTATTCAGAATCTCCATCAGTTGTTTTTTGAAGTAAACGTGGTCCAATATGGTGAAGGTACTATTCATGCTGATGTGCAACTCGTGGACTCAGGTGTTGAGATAAGCCATTAAGAACTCACTCCTTTCCCTATAAGGAAGGAGTCTTGGTAGTTTATTTTGCTAAACTTTTATATTTTTTTGTTGTCAGGGTTGTGATACGATTATTTAAAAGTATTTTTTATTAGTGTCAACCCTTCTATCTTTTTTAAAATTTCAATGAAATAAAATTCTAGTTTCATAGTGAAATTTTATCTTTTGCGACTACCCTAATTCTTATTCTACAAGTTTTATCTCATTAAATGTCGGCCTTGATAACAAGACAAGCATGCGGAATTCACTCCCTGATATCAAAGAGTTGTTTATTCTTGAATCACTAAGTCAAGAGGTTGAATATGATGAATAAAAGGATTTAAGGGAAATTAATATAGAACCAGAACAGTTTGAGCACAAAACTAAGCCTAGACATAGTGAAACCGAGACAATTAATTTAGGAAGTACTACGGAAGTTAAAGATATAAAAATAAGTCTTCATATCAATAAGGAAATATGGATTGACATAATACAACTTTTGTTTAAATACTAAGATGAGTTTTTTTTCTTATGATGACATGCCAAGTTTGACTGTTCCTTTAGTGGTTCAGAAGTTGTCCACAAATTGTGATTGTCCACCCATCAAATAGAAAAACAAGAAAATTCAAACACCACGGGAGTGAAAAGATCAAGGACAAAATTATGAATAAACTAAATTCAAATGTTATCCAAGCCATTTGTTACAGTACTTGGTTGGAAAACGTTGTTCCTTCGTCGAAAAAGGATGGAAAGACAAGGGTTTGTGTTGATTACAGGAGTTCAACAAAGATAGTCCAAAGGACAACTTTCCCTTTCCAAATATCCAAATTCTAGTAGATAATAATGTTAACATGAGATTCAATCTTTTGTGGATTTTTATGTGGGGTATCATATATTTTTTTTTGATTAAGAGGAAGCTAAGAAAACTTCTCGCACCACTCCATGGGAAACTTATTGATATATGTTCATGCCATAATTTGAAAAATCTAGGGCAACATACATGAGGGATATGACCACCAAGTGGCATAACATGATGCATAAATAAATCCAAGTGTACGTCGATGAAGTAATCATCAATTCAAAAACACAAGCTGACCATGTGCAAGATTTGAGAAAATTCATTAATAGTATACAAAGATATGATCAAAACATAATCGACAAAGTGTGCATTTGGAGTTCCATCTGAAAAAATTCTGAGTTTTATTGTCATCGTAAGGGGAATCTAATTGGACCCTTCCAAAGTAAAAGTTATTCAGGATTCGCCACCCCCAAAAAATTAGATCGAATTGATGAGTCTACTTGGGAGGTTGAAATACATTAGCAGGTTTATTGCTTAACTCACAACCATTTGTGAGCCTATTTTCATATTTTTGAAAAGGATGTTGTTGTGAGATGGACGGAGAATTGTCAACATGCTTTGGAAAATATAAAGGAGCATTTTTTAACCCTTCCATATTGTTCCCAACAGAACCTGATAGGAATTTCTTTCTATATCTTTTAGTGACAGATAATTACTTTGGGTTTTTTCTCGGTCAAAACAATTACAAAAGATAGAAGGTGCAAGCTACCTACTAGTAAAACAAGAAATTCACTAGTTATGAGGTTAAGTACACCCTTTTGGAAAGGACACATTGCACCCTGACTTGGCTAGCTCAAAAGTGAAGGCATTAATTTTTGTCCTACACAATTTACCTCATATCTAGGATGGATCCTTTGAAGTACATATTTCAAAAGCCAATGCCAAATATCAGACTCACCAAATGGCAAATTTTGCTCACTTAATTTGGAATTACACATGTCACTCTAACTACAATAAAAGCTATAGCTTTAGGAAACCACATAGCAGAGAATCGAGTTGATGGTGACTACAAACCATGGGAAACATATTTTCCCAATGAAGATATTAATTCAATTGAATAAGTAGGTTCAGATGGAAATCGAACCTTACAATTATACTTATATGGAACAATGAATACAAAAGGCATATGGATTGGCACAAGTCTCATATCACCCAAAGGGTAGCATTACCCTGCAACAACTCGACTTCGTTTCTTTTGTACAAATAACACAAAAAAGTATGCAACTTGCATCATAGGTTTAAAAAAGGTCAATAGATTTGGGTGTGCATCAGTTTATTGTGTTGGGAGATTCTTATTTTCTTATTTGACAAGCTTAAGGTGAATGGAAAACTCGAGATCTCAAGGTTTTTCAATGCATACAAAGTGTGAAAGGTCTTAGCAAAGGTTCAGGTCCATCGATTTTAGATACATGCCCAGGTTTCATAGTGAATTGGCAGATGCCTTGGATACTTTGGCCTCCATGCTTCCATTACATTACTTCATTAGAGATTCAAATTGAGGACCAACATAGATATTGTAATATAGTTCAACCAGAAATAGATGGTGAGCCATGGTACCTACACATCAAGATATTTTTGAAGACGGAGATATTCCCCAAACATGCCAATGGAAGACGAAGAAGAACCAATAGATGTCTAGCTAATGGTTTCTTTTTAGCGGGAAGTTTTATATAAATGAACCTCGGATGTGAACTTGTTGAGATATGTGGATATTTAAGAAGTCAAGAAGATCATGAATTAAGTACATGTTGGGGTATGTGAAAAACACATAAACGGATATATCCTTGCGAAGAAGATACTTCAAGCGGGATATTTTTGGCTTACCATTGAACATGATGCCTTTTGCTATCTAAAAACATGTCATCAGTTTCAAATTCATAGATTGATCTTATTCATTCACCTCTTTCAAAGTTGCACCCCATGGCCACTCCTTGGCCCTTTTTTTTCTTGGGTAATGGATGTCATCAGACAAGTTAAGCCAAAAGATTCTAATGGGCAGCAATTTGATTTGGTCGCAATGTATTACTTTACCGAATGGGTGGACTCAATCACTTTCAAAGCATGCACTAAGAAACTGCTCATGGATTTTTTCCATTCGTACATAATTTGTCGATTTGCTATCTCAAGATATATCATCACAAATAATGTTGCAAACATTAATATCAATTAGATGAAGGAGGTGTGTGAGTAGTTCAAAATTTTGTGCATCACAATTTTAATCCATACCGACCAAAAGCCAACGAATCTATGAAAGAAGACAACAAGAATAAAAAAGATTCTCAGAAGGATGGTTAAAGGCACCAGACAATGACATGAGAAGCTACCTTTTGCACTATTAGGATATTGCACAACACTACGCACCTTGATTGGTGCAACTCCTTATTTGCTGGTGTATGGGATTGAGGTTGTTCATCGAGTGGAAGTCAAAATTCTATTTCTTTGAATTAACTTCAAGGTTGAAATTGAAGATACTGAATGGGTCAAAACACAACTAGAGTAATTCACACTAATTGATGTGAAACGATTGATGCATCTCGGTTTTGGTCAGTTTTATCAGCAAAGGATGGCTCGTGCATACAACTAAAGGGTTCACAGAAGACACATTTAAGTAGGTCAATTGGTCTAAACGTGCATTCTTCCGCATCAAGAAGAAGCCGAGGTAAAGTTTACCCCAAATTTGTAAGGTCCATAACTTCTCAAAGAAAGTGTTGTCCAATGAAGCCTTGCACCTTATTGATGTAAAGGGAAGAATAACAAACATAATTGTTAATGCGGACGCAGTGAAAATATACTACATCTAATGCGTTCTAAGATATTGTGACATGTTGGGAAAACTCTCTTAAGAAAAACAAAAATCCGCTCTTCGAAAACTTGAACTACATTGACCTTATTCCAAAGGATATGTGGTCAACTCTTTGGTGTTCGGTCATACAGAAAAATCAATATGCTAGTATTTATAGAAAACTAGGTAATTGTTTTTGTTTTTCTGATTTAATTTTGATAGAATAGTGTCAAATTGTAATTCCATTTATGATTTCATTTTAATAATCGAAATATTTATCAACACTAAGAATGATAGATTCAATGTGTCTTGCACGGACTATTGATCACCAAAGGCAATGTTGTTGAGTAAGAAAAAACCAAAAAAAAAAAAAAAAAAAAACGAAAAAACAAAAACTTATGAGGGAAAACCCTTGGGGGCACGGTATGTTAAAAAGAGAATTAGAAATGTGAGAGTCTCATTAGCGATAACCTTCATTAGCACCATAAGACAAAAATATTGAAGATCCTAACAGTGAAAACCGTACGGGCAACTTAAGATAAAAATATAGAACATCATGAAAATGACTAATTGTATAATAATTGGAAAAAATGACCATTTCTCGATAACTCTATATGAAGGATGCATAGATCAGTTTTAAATTGATAATGTTTCATATTTTGAGAACTACACAACTCAAAAGGATCAAGGTTCAAGTAGAAAGTGCATGACGTGGGTCAGTCAAAGTCGACATATGCCTTCATATAAGACCTCTTTCTCATTTTTCTTTTAAAATGAACGAATGTACTTCCTTAAGTTCATAGATTTTCTTGGCCCAATATTTTTCACACTCTTAAGTCTAATATTTTTTTAGTATTTCAGCATAATTCCTTGATAGAATAAGTTAAAAGATTTCAAATCTTACTGCGATTTCCCAAAAGTTAAAAATGAGTATCTGAGTTGACATTCCATTAGTCAAGAACTAAAAAAGCCTTACATCTTCACGAAAACTCATGAAGGAATACGATTTAGTTTCTTAGGTCATGAAATATATTGGAAAAAAAAGAAACGATTCATTGGGACATCACCATGATATGTGATAGTACCAAAGCACAAGGCTCCTGAATTGACAAATAGGAAGCTTCAAAGCTTGTTCAACCAAAGATTTTGAGTAAAGTGAGATAAATTGGTCATGATTATGGTCAAGTCATTTGAGCATCAAGGACACAAACAAACCATACGTAAAACTAAAAATTTTATTTTTCTTTTAATTTTTCTAAACAGATGAACAAAAGAAAATGCGGAATTACAAGTCAAAAATCATAAGTCAAATATGATACATCAAAAAAGGAAGTTCTCCAAAGTCATTACATCTTTGTTGTTTCATCTAATACTATGTGCACTTGCCTCTCAATTTGAGAGCTTCGGGGAATACGCGTCAATCTGAATTTTGTAATATATGCATAGTCTATTATTCATATGCAATATGCACCATTCTGAATTTCTTCTAACACGCACCAAACTAAATTCTATGACAATACGCAGAGATCTTTTATTCACATGCAAAATGTAGCAGTCTTCTTTCATGAGCAAGACATACCAATCTAAATCCCATGCAGTACGCATCGATATTGCATTTATGTGCAATCACAATAGTCTCCATTCATGTGCAACGTCGACCGGTCCTTATTCCCATGCAATACACATCAATTATATATATATGGGGAATACAAATCATATGCATGTCCTGGTAAATACCTACTAACATTCATGGGCAATGTGAACCATATGCATATCTTGGGCAATATGCACCAACATTCATTGTATATATGCACCATATTCACATTTGGGTGATACACTCAATCTTAAGTCAATCCACGAAGACAATACGTCTTATTTGAAATTCTAAGGGAAATATGCTCATTTCTCCTTTTCTGTGTAGGGTTATATGTCCAAGTTCAAGATTATCATTTTTTTTTCTTCTTCCCTAAAAGAAACACATCCTTTTTGGGTTCTTCATTTCATTATCTTATGTTTTGTGTTTCAACCGCCAACTCAAGTCAAAACATGGACCTTAGAGTGATCCACAAGCCTCCAAGAGCATGAAGATAAATATCATAGATAGAGCATAGAGAAAGTGGAAGATCAAGACAAGACCCTAAGAAACAACATCAAGTAGGGATCTTGTAAATCCTATAATGTAGATAAACATAGTTTTATAGATATTTTCTTTGTAACTATAGATAGTAGATTATGACAAGCAATATGAAGTAATATTTCGACCACAATTTCTTATAGTCTTAGTTATCAAAGTTTTTTGAACTACACTAACCTGATTTCCTTGAAATCAAGGATATGTAGGCAACATCTGAAGCAAGGTTCGGTAATATTTTCCATAATGTAATCATGAAGTTTGAAATAGACAAAAATTATCCACTCTTTTCTCTTTCTTTGCTTGAAAACTCTTTATATTTTCAAGAAAAGAGGGGCATGTTGTGAACACCTAATTTTTGATGTGTTTATTTTAGTCCTATAATATATAGTAATGTATTTTGTTATATTTTATTCTGTACTTTGGGTTGTTTGTCTTTGTTTGTATTTTTTTTATGGTCCAAATGACCCAATATTTATTTGAATTGGGCTGATTTAGATAAATTTTGATGGCCAAATCAATTTTGACCCGGTCCAATAAAATGGTCAAGATTGAATCTCAATGATTTGTGATATTTTGATCCAAGGGAACTTCCCTAACAAAAAACAAAATCCCAAAAAGCTATTTTTTAATTTGCATTTATATTTTCTTCTCCCCTTTGCTTCCACCTGGCATGGACCGGCCACCGCCACTGTCGCCATTGTCGGCGACGGAACCACCCTGTGGCAGGAAAAATCTCCAAATGCTTTACCATTTCTTTATTTCACCCTCTTCTACATGAATCTGCAAACTTATCCATAGACAAACTTCATATATCTAATAAAAATCAATCATAAATCTTCACCTTTTTCTTTATATTTACGAAGCTTCGGTCATCCCCATCCTATACCCTTGGCATAAAAGTGTAGACCATATCAAGGGCTATTCTTTTATATCAATTTTATCTTAAAAATCCATTATAAAAATTCTTGCGAATTTTTTCGGAGACCCCCATTCACCCAAAAATTCATTTCAGTCTTATCCCCCACACAACCCCTACCCAAATGGTCATAATCATTTCCTTCTAACCATATAAGTCGTTTTGATTCCGGATTTTGTATTATTTTGTTGGTGTTGTTTAAGTTTTATCATGTTGTTGTTGTTCCTTGAATTTTTTTTAATTCCGTTTTGTAATTTTATTTTAGCCTTATTTGTTGTGTTTCATCTTCAAATTGTTTAGATGTTTAGTTTTTATGTTTGTGGGCCTATTTTCATTTTATTTAGAAGTCTTGATCAAATGGGTCAAAATTCTAGGTCTATTTTAAATTTTTAGATGACCCATTTTGCTATTATTAATTTAATGAATAAAAGAAATGAGTCATCTAAAAAATGGCATTTTGGGTCGATTTTAAATTTTTAGATCACCAATTTAGCCATCCTTAAATTAATTAATAAATGAAATGCGTCATCTAAAAGGGCAATACAGTATTTTAATTAATCTTATTGGAAAAAGAAAAAAGAAAAAAAAGGAAATTTCATTGGTCCTCTTGGGTGGCACCTCTTGATGAAAAAGAGTTCAATGCATGCATTGCCTCTTAAGTTATAAGTAAGCGTGATGTTAATGTTCACCATCTAATTAAACTCTTTCTTCTTTCATTTTAAATGGGATACAAGAAGAAAAAAAAAGAAAGAAATTGGGAGAGGGAAAATCTAACAATATGAAAAAAAAAAGTCCGCTTCTAAAGAGAAACAAATATATTTCATCTTTGATAGTCTTTGCAATTCAATTAAATTTCTTCCATTAATTGCTTGTAATCAACTTTAGGTATTGTTTTACATTTCCCAATGTAATCTTAAATTAATGTTTCATGTACTTTCATGTACTTTCTTATATTGTGATTCTCATATATATATATATATATATATATATATAATATATATATAATATATATATAATATATATATATATATTATATATATATATATTACCAATGTGGTGTTTAGTTTAATTTTACCTCATCGTAGAATTGATAAGCAAAATCATGCTTTCTAAAGAAAAAAAATCTTGAAGATTTTTGTTTTATTTTTAGTTTCTTGTCATTTAAAAAAAAGAGGCTGTTATTTTTTTTGAAAAAAAATGTAAATCTTGTTATTTTTCAATAAAATGTAAATCTGTCATTTTTCTACAAAATGTAAATCTAAATCTGATCATTTCATAATTTTTTCTCTTAAATAAATAGATGAGTTTATTGAAAGAAGAATACAAAATCGACTACTTTTGATTAGTAATTTAACAATTACACAAAATTGGCTATTGTAAAAATTTCTTTCAAAAGGGAATAATGTGGCCATTTTTTTTTATAAACAAATACTTTTACATATATCTATATCTATATATATATATATATTATATATATATATTATATATATATATATATATATATATATATATATATATATATATATATATTTGGTTGTTCTTTCGTTTTAATTTATGTATTTTATTTTATAGTGTTTTATATATATTGAAAAAAATCATAAAAAAAGTTTTATATAGGAGTACACACTGTTTGATAATATTAACCTCCGTCTCAATAACTTTTAAAAAATATACACTCTCATTTGGTAAAAAGAATTAATAGATGGAGCTTTTGGAGTGACTTTCACTGCATGAAGAGTTCATTGGCGTGCATGATCACTTACAAATCTTAAAGTGCCACTACTGACATTGATTAAAAAAAAAATGGTGATAGAGGATCCGCTTGTCGAAGGCCTCGTGATGAAGGATACCACCAAGATGTTTACCAACATGAGATGCAACCATTTGCATAATCTTTATAATCCAATCAGATTAAAATCCATCTTTGTCATCATCTTTCTCAAAAAGTTCCACTCCACTCTATCATAAGATTCTCTCATGTCCATTTTAAAAGTAACAAATCATGTCTTTCCTTCTGTATTACTTTTAATAATTATTGCCCTCAAAAGTTATCATAACATTATCAAGAATAAATTTTCCAGGGATAAATGCACTTTGTGCTTCAGCAACACAGTCCTGAAGAAAAATTTCATGCAATTTCCCCACATCTTGCAAACTATATGATTAATAAGAATGCATAGATGAATCAGTATTAGATAAGAAACTAGTTCATGTTGCTTTTTTGGAATCAAAATTTTTTCTCTAATAAATATTTCTTGTAATGAATCCATTGTTATTGAATAAAGTGAGTATCACATTCGTCAAATCTTTACAAATTAAAGCACAAAATCTCTAATAAAAACTCAAATGCCTGGCCGCTTATCTGAATTCATTGACAAGGAAGCTCCTTTCACCTCATCAATCGTGAAAAGTTGATTAAAGAATGCATTTCGATCTGCAGTAATTTTTTCCTCAATCGTATCTGATACGCTCAAACTTACTTCTCAAATAGGAAGTAAAGCGGTCGTGTCAAGTAAATAACCCAACTAGTGAGGTTGGGATCGTTCCCACGAGGAAAATAGTCTAGACTTAACTTCAATCTATTAATACTTTTGTTTAGTCAATTACTTCCTTGGAAAGTAAAAACAATAAAAGGGGGGTTTCTATTTCTAAATGAATGAAAATAAATACCTAAATTGAAAGAGACACTTAACAGCATTGAATGTTTGATTTTAGTTAATTAATCAAAGTAACTAGGGTTTACGTGTTCACCACAGGTTCATAACTTGATAATTCTAACTATAACAATTCTTTCCTAGTATCTTGCATGCAAAGTGATAAGTTATGTATTTCTAAATCCTTGGTCCGGCATCTAGAAAATCTCACTCCGCACCTTGGTCCGGCTACATGTGTTGCTATCCTAACCCTTATCTTTACCTCATATTAAGCATCGTATCGATATTTGACTAAGTTATTACCTCGTACCAATCAATACTAGCCTATTAGATAGTATAGACTAAATCTATGTTGATAATTCTTTTCTTATTATCTACCTCCTTACTCCGGCAAGTAGCATTAAGGCGAGTTCTAACGTTGGTCATCCGTTAAAAAGACTACTAAGCGAAAGAATTATTAATACATGCAAGACACTATTCTAGAATTATTATTTTAGTTAGGTTTTATCTCATTATTTGCCTACGGTTCCCATAACCCTAATTACGGAGTTTAGTTACTCATAGTCATAATCACAATATTCAAATATATTAAATAAGAATTCATGTACTTACTTCAATGAGAAAGAGTAAAATCCGAAAGTTTGCTGGAATAATCACCAATAATCACTTGCAAGAACCTGAAAGTAATCAATAATCTCAAAAAAAAAAGTCTAATGATAATCTAGAATGTAACACTAATACACAGAGTCTAATAATGATCCAGAGTCTAACCTCAAAAACGAGGTTTTTTGAACTATTTATAGAAAATAAAAACCTAATTAAACAAGGACTCTATTTGCTGGAAATCTATCAAAACGCGGCTGGGTCGACAGAACTCGCGACGGATCATCGTGGTCATGACGGACCGTCATGGACTCCGTCGTCCCATACTTATGCAATTTCTTCTGCTGCTCTCTTAATTACCCTCGACGGCACGTATGACGGACCGTCATAGGCACAACGATCCGTCGAGGGTCTTCGTTTCAAAACACTTAAACTCTTGGAATATGGGCACTAGGACTACTTCTCTGAACTTTATGATGAACCTGCAGGACGGACCGTCATAGACACGACGTACCTTCATGAACTCCGTATCCCCACACATGGTCAGACTTCCCCATCTCCCTTCAGCAGCTGCACTACGCTGCCACCTACAGACCGTCACAAGAATAACGGACTATCATAAGCTTCGTAGGTGGTCTCTTCTGCATTTATTCGCTCAAAATCTCTGCATTCATCTTTGGAAATTTTTCCTGCAAAATAAAGAGAAACTTATATAAAAATTAGCACAAAAAGGCTTTTGGACACACTAAACTTAAGGAAAAAGTACTAATAATACCATGAAACCACGGTATATCAACACCCTCAACTTAAATTCGTTGTTTGTCCTCAAGCGACGCACTATAACTCAATACAAAATCTTTGTACAATAGTATCCATGTTTCACCCTTTGCAATCATTTGGCTATCAATCCTGATTAATTTCATCAAATCTATGCATGCTATCACTATTAGTCTTGAATTATGTGGGATCAGGACATGACACAGACTCACCATGCGCTAACACCTATCCTCTTCAATTTCTCACCGAGGTGCTAACAATTCCGGTATTGCAACTAGTGTCCTCACTTTAAAACAAAATCCTAATTTTTCACACAATGATTTCAGTTTGAGTATAAGGATTACTTGTCAACACTCGCTCTCAGAACAAACTCACACTCATTCATACCTATTGCCATAAGCTTGCTTTTATTTTCACTGCCTCAAGTTCGCTATACAACCCTTAGGATCACGATAGGACTTTCTTAGCTTGTAACATAGGCTCAGGGTCAGTTAGGGTATATTTAGGTACACTTTAGTGACTTTTTGCCCTTCTTGACATATCGGCTAAACCTTCCACTTTCTATCATTTTATCTCGCCCAGTTTCTCGTATTCTTTCACCTTGCTATTTTCTCTTCTTTCTTCATTTGTGTAAGTGACTCTCTTCTTTTGTTGCTTGTATTTCTTGTATATTTTTCTTTTTCTTTACTTTTCTTTCAACTAATTGTTGAGTCACTTCACTTTTGTTCTTTCTGTGTCTTTGTTCTTTCAACCCCACTTTCCAGAGCATTTCTTATAATAGCAACCCTCAACTCATGGCTTTGCCATGAGTCAAGTTATACAATACCCAAAGTTGGGTCAGGGCCATAACGAAGGTTGTTTAGTGCATTAGCCACCCTCAACGTATGCATTTGGTATAAGCTGAGGTGCACATGTCCAAGGAGGGACCAGGGCCAACACATTATTCCAAGAAAAGATCAGTTGGGGTGAAAAAGAAAGGTCTAATTTAAGCTCAGATCATTTGGATCAAAGAAGGATAAATTTCATTTGGTTTTCTTTTATTTAGGCTAAAGATGGGCTATATTGAATAAGGCCTATGATCCTTTCCTAGTTGTCTATTACAACTTACTTTTAGTAGGACTAACCAGGCAAGTTCTAGCTCAGAACAAATAGTGGACTATTCAAATCTTCCTCACACTCACTTGAAATCTCATCACTCTACCAGATATCAGACACCTAGTTCGAATTTTAGACTTAGGGTAATTCAATGGTGTACCTCTATGTCGTGCTTAGAGACACACATTTATCAGTTACTATGACTAGTCGTGCATCATGTTCCAATTTATCAAGATATCATTTTAGCCATCATACTCCAGAATTAAACTATGTACAAAAGATATATACATGACGGTTCAAGAGGAAAAGTAATAAGTCTTTTGGGGAAAATGAACACATGCAAGAAAGCCCCAAAACAGGATAGTGAATTGGGATACTCAGACTTCACCCTAACACTCACTTTCCATTTACCCCACCTCCAACAAAAAAAAACATGCAATTGTCCCCAATGCAAAAAAATTGAAATACTAGAGTGGTAGGTGAAGCAAACCTGTGGCGCAAAGCGCCATCGATCAGCAAGCTGGTGGGTCCGATTGCTCGGAACCCACGTCCTCTGCAATCTGGACACCTCAGTGGTGTCCTCAACAACCGCACTATCACTAGTGCCTCCTGCTCTCTCCACAGTTCGGGAGATAGACGCCCCAGCTGCTAACTCTGATGCTCTCATCTGATGCGCCTCCTCCTCAGCAAGTGAGGCTTTCCTCGCAGCCTCCATCTCACGGCGCTCCTTCTTCTGTGCTCGCGCCTCCTTTTCAGCTCGACCCCTACGCCTCTTGGCGTTCTCTCGAGGGGGAGGTTGTGAAATCTCTGAGGTGGCGAATAGGGCCGCCAACACTGTGTCTTCAGCAGGCTCGACAGAAGGGGCCTCAAACTCAAGCACCGTAGCCTCTAAGATCATGTCAATATCGGCGCGAAGGCTGTCGACCGCAGCTTGAAGAGTCGACACATCCACCGGAGGGTCTGGCCGGGCTAGCACCCTCAACTCAAAGGCATCCAAGCACTGGTGAACCTCAGCGATCTTCCGCCCTGTATACTGGACAATATTCCGCTCCAGACGCTCTTCTGTCTCGGTAATGGACCTCTGCATCCATGGTTGGATATGATGCAGAAGTGTAGCCATTTGCGCCTCTATTTTTAGACCCTAGCAAGCGGGACCAACGCGGGTAGAGGGGCTGTGCGAGAGGAGCTCGGGGCAGTGCTAATACCCGGGATAGACTCGACCGGAGTAGTGTCAGTGGACGCCGCCTGCGCAGCTGTGCGGGTCTGGGCTACTGTCTCATTAAGATCACCAGCAAGTGGGGGCAACTCTGGACGGGGCCCTCTGCGAGGAGCCAACTCATTGGCCTCATCTATGATGAGGCCTACATCAACAGTGCCCTGGGGGGTCTTAAGCTGATCTACATGCCATATAGGCACACCTGCGGACCTGCATAGAGAAAAGATCATGCACGGGAAAGGGTAAGCAGGTGTGACCTTGAAAGCCCTCTCGTGCATGATTGCCTGTAGAACCCACGCGAAATCCACCTCGACCCCGGCTATCATCGCCGCCATCAACACTACTCGATCCCATGTAACGATATTATTAGCGTCTGTGGGGGAAAGGCAGTGGCGGATAATCAGCCACAAGAACATCGTCGTGAAAGTGAGGTTGGCCTTCTTGATGGCCCCCTTTGGCTCGGTCACCCAGTCGGCACCCTCTCCATCAAGTGACAGGTGCAGGGCCATCCACCTCTTGGTGGTCTCTCTCAGCGATGGCTCGCGCAGGAACTGGCCATCTTTAACAAGCTGCCATCTGTAGTCAAACTCGGCAGTGAGAGGGGTCCGAGTAGCATCAACACCCTCGCTGTATAGAAACAGGGAGATGGCAGGCAGGTAAATATCGACCTGCACACCCCGTACTCGGACCTGCTCTAGTGGGCCCTGTTTGGCGGGGCAGCCCGCCTATCTATATGTGATCGGAGAGTCGTTACGTAGGATGCGTAGAAATCTCAGACCATTTCTTCACTGAAACGTCCCAATGGACGTGATGTCCACTCCAAACGAAACCTGGTGAAGAGATTGTTGATCTCATGCATTGTCGGGAGACTCACTGTAAGGACCCGCCGCTCCAAGGTGAGTGTTTGAGTCATAACTCCTCTGTCAGTCAGGAACTTGGCGTTGGAGTAGACTTGAAATTCCCCGTCCACGCACCACCGGTTGGGCTGGTAAGTGACTGAGGTGCGGGCCTGAGCTGGTGAACCTGATATGGATTCCGATCTATCAACCTCGTCAGACGAGGCCAAAGCTGCACCGATGGCGGGTGCGGGAACCTCAGTAGAGCCGGAGCCTTCGTCCGACCAGGAAACTCCTAAGGAGCCAGACGCTCCTTCTTCATTTGTGACTGACCAAGAGGATATGTCGGTCAGTGTGCGCTCCTCATCAGACTGGGAGGCAGTGACTACGCCGGATGCCACCTTTTTGGGTGTGGCCCTTGGAGCACGTGCAGAACACGCATGGGTGGAAGTGCCTGGGGGCATATACTCGGGGTCACGCTCATCATCAGAGCCAATGACCAAGCGGGCAGACGGGGCGACAGACTTCGATCGTCCGCGTGCATAGATTCGATCTTGCTTGGGTTCCATAGTACATAGTACCTTTAAAGGATCAATATTAGTACGAGTAGTGGTAAACAAGACAAGCAAAACCACATACAAAAAAAAATGAAAATAGTATTTCATTTCTATAGTAACAGTGACACACAACGGGCCTGGTGAGGGCATGTCGTGGCTATGAAGGACCGTCATGGGGTCCGTCGTGTCTTACTTAGACTATGTTTATATGGAGAACCCTTAAGGAGAGTCTCTGACAAGTATGACGGTTTGTGCAGTACGGACCATCACAGGTCCGACGGTCTATCATAGGTGTCCGTCAGAGGACACTTGAAAAAAATATGGAGACCCTTAGGAGAGGGGTCCTTTACCATCATAATGATCATGCAGGACCGACCGTCGTGGGTATGACGGTCCGTCGTACTCGTCCGTTTGAGGACACTTAGAGAAATGGAGAGAGACCGTGAGAAACGGGGTCTCTGAGAACCAGACGACGGTCCGTCACATGTGTCTGTTGAAGGAAACTCAGAAAAAGTGAGAGACCCTCAGGAAGAGGGTCTCTGACAACCAGAACAGTTGTGCAGGACGGACCGTCGTGGGTATGACGGTCCGTCACATGTGTCCGTTGAAGGACACTTAAAAAAGTGAGAGACCCTCAGGAATAGGGTCTCTGACAACCAGAACGGTTGTGCAGGACGGACCGTCGTAAATACGACGGGCCGTCGCATATGTCCGTTGGAGAACACTTAAAAAAAATGGACAATGGGGTGTTAGGGATTTTGGAACGGACCCTACGACGGCCCTTTATTGGGGTCTCGTTATGTAGATAAGTGACAGAACTGGGGGTACCCCATGCATCCCCGATGAACTCGAATCAAACTTGTAGTGTATTGGACTTACATTTGTCTAACACAACTACCTAGGAAACTAGCAATGCAAAAGCACCTATGTCTAGGGTTGTAAACACGGCAATTTCGAACATTTTAAACCTAGGTTAGACAAAATCTTATATAGAAGAACGAACATAAGACGAAGAACTAAGCTAATACTAATTAATAAACAAAAATGCAAGAAAAATGAGTAGAAATTAGAGACACATACCTTAGAATTGGAGAAAAACAAGATGGACAAGTACTCGGTGACCACGAAGACACCCACATCAGCAACTCCGACTTGTACATTATAACTTTTAGGGCTTTGGAGAATTTTGAGGGGGGGGGGCAATGATCGTTTGATAGAGGGAGAGATTGTGGAAGTTGAAAAGAGAGGGAACTGGGAGGAGTAATGAAGGAATGAGGGTGAAATGTAGGGTTGGGGAGTTTAAATGTTGACATTTTATAATAAACTCCAACCAGGTCGGGTCGGGTATGCTTCATTAATCACGCGACGATTCCCCGACAATGGTCCGTCGCAGTTGTGACATCAATCGTTGGTTCTGTCGTGTGTGCCCTAGTTTGAAAATAACAGAAAGATGTACCTGGTACAACGGAGGCATATGAGGGTCCATCGCAGGCAAAACGGTCTGTCGATGTATCCGTCAGTGACTGCTGGAGAGTAATTTTCAGCAGAATTTCCTGGTGATGTGCCTGCAAATTTAAAAACCCTTTAGTAGAAAAATGCTACCATTACTAATAAGACTATAAATATTGGGTTGCCTCCCAACAAGCGCCTGATTTAATGTCGCGGCATGACTGGGGACACTTGATTTCTCATATTTCATCAAGATGGTATGCCTCGGTCACTTCATTCGCCGATTCAGCATGCCCGAAATAGATTTTTATGCGTTGTCCATTCACCTTGAACCGCACACCCTCCTTAGTTTCCAACTCAACTGCTCCATGAGGGAATAGTTGGGTAACCAAGTAAGGACCAATCCATTTGGACTTGAGCTTGCCCGGAAACAAGCGCAACCTGGAATTGAATAAAAGCACTAAATCCTCAACCATAAACTCTCGTTTTCCAATTTTGTTGTCATGGTACTTCTTCATCTTTTCTTTGTATAGGGCTGAGCTTTCAAAGGCTTTCAGGCGAAATTCATCGAGTTCATTCAACCCATTTAACCATTGTTCTGCAGCTTCGCTCCAATCCATTTTCAACTTCTTCATGGCCCACATGGCTTTATGCTCTAACTCAACCGGAAGATGACAAGCTTTCCCTATACAATTTTGTATGGAGACATACCTATGGGAGTCTTATATGGTGTCTGGTAGGCCCAAAGAGCATTATTAAGCCTCCTTGACCAATCCGTTCTACTAGCGTTCATTGTTTTTGACAATATCTTTTTGATCTCCCGATTCGACAATTCAACTTGCCCACTAGTTTGAGGGTGGTAAGGAGTGGCCACATTATGGCCAACCCCATATTTCTCCAATAACCCCTTGAACAATATGTTGCAGAAGTGGGAGCCCCCATCACTAATAATTGCCCTTGGGGTACGAAAACGAGAGAATATATTCTTTTTCAAGAATGCAGTGACACTCTTCCATTCATTGTTTGCGAGGGCGATGGATTCGACCCATTTAAGTACATAATCAACCGCGACTAGACTGTACTTCATTCCATGAGAACTCACAAAAGGGCCCACAATACCCCAAACATCAAATAACTCAATCACAAGAATGGGGTTTAGAGGGAGCTCTTGCTTTCTTGAAATGCCGCCATCTCGTTGGCATCTGTCACATGCTTTAGCAAACTCATGAGCATCTTGATGAAGAGTTGGCCAATAGTAACAACATTGTAATATCTTATGAGCGGTTCGGATACCGCTGTGATGTCCGCCAATGGGTGAGGAATGACATGCCTCCAACACACTCAACATCTCACATTCTGGCACACAACGCCGAATAAGCCCGTCGGCACAACTCCTATATAAGTATGGTTAATCCCAAAAGAACTTCTTCACATCGTACATGAACTTTTTTCTTTGATGAAAGTACAAGTCCGATGGAACAATATCAGTAGCCAGATAGTTCGGAAAGTTTACGAACCATGGGATCAAGTCTTGTGAAGCAGCCAATACATGCTCATTGGGGAAAGTATCATCAATGTCAGTCTTATCCCCTAACTCTCTCATAGCTTCATCCTCTAGATAAGACAAGTGATCAGCAACTTCATTTTCAGTTCCTTTTCTATCCATCACTTCAAAGTCAAATTCTTGTAGCAGTAATACCCAACGAATCAGCCTAGGTTTCACATCCTTCTTTGCCATCAAATATCTCAATGATGAGTGGTCAGTATGCACTATAACTCTAGTACCTAGAAAACAGGAGCGAAATTTCTCAAAAGCAAAGACTACCTCAAGGAGTTCTTGCTTGGTTACTATGTAGTTCTTCTGAGCTTCATTTAGCACTTTACTAGCATAGTAAATGGGGTGAAGGATTTTGTTTTTTTCTGTCCCAATACTACACCAAGAGCCACCCCACTAGCATCGCACATCACCTCAAATGGACTGTTCCAATCCGGAGAAATAATGATAGGCGCATACACCAATTTTTCTTTTAGCTCATTGAATGCTTTAAGACACGATTCATCAAGACAATACTTACAATATTTCTCCAGCAGTTTGCACAAAGGATGTGCAATCTTTGAAAAGTCTTTGATGAATCTCCGGTAAAAACCTGCATGCCCAAGAAAGCTTCTCACACCTTTCACAGAGATCGGTGGGGGAAGTTTCTCTATTACCTCGACTTTAGCTCGATCAACCTCTATGCCATTTTCTGAAAAGTGATGACCCAAAACAATACCCTCTTTCACCATGAAATGACATTTTTTCCAATTTAGTACTAAATTGCAGTCTTCACATCTCTTAAGGACCTCAGATAAATTGGTCAAACACCGCTCGAATGAATCACCAACCACGAAAAATCATCCATAAAAACTTCTACAGTATCCTCCACCATGTCAGAAAATATCGACATCATACATCTCTGAAACGCGGCGGGTGCATTGCACAACCCAAACGACATTCTTCGGAACGCAAAAGTCCCATATGGACAAGTAAAAGTGGTTTTCTCTTGATCTTATGGTGCAATAGAAATATGATTATACCCCGAATATCCATCAAGAAAACAGTACCACCCTTTTGCGGCAAGTCTATCCAACATCTGATCCATGAAGGGCATAGGAAAGTGGTCTTTTTCAGTCCATGAATTTAGTTTGTGGTAATCCATACACACCCTCCATCCAGTAACCGGTCTCATTGGAACAAGTTCATTTTTTTCGTTGGGGACCACAATTATTTCCCCTTTATTAGGTACACACTGAACCGGGCATACCCAACAACTATCGGCGATTGGATAGATTACTCCGGCATCCAACCACTTAATGATTTCCTTCTTCACGACCTCTTTCATAGGATGATTTAAGCGTCTCTGGTGCTCAATACTTGGCTTATAATCAGGCATGAGTTGGATTTTATGAGAGCAAATACGAGGAGGGATCCATATAATGTCTGCAATAGTCCACTTAATAGCTCTTTTGAACATTTTTAGAACCTTTACCAAACTCTGAACTTGTTGTTCATTCAGGACTGATGCATAGATTACCGGCAAAATGTCACCATTTCCTAAGAATTCATACCTGAGATGAGGTGGGACATCTTTTAGTTCTAATTTAGGAGCCTCCTCTATAGATGGTTTCGTGGGTGGGAACTCGCGATTCTTCATATCTATCTCATATTTCTTTGGTTTAAACCGAACATCACCTCGGTCAAGAGCCGCGACTAATGAATCATACTCTTCAATGCAATCGCTATCAAAATTCATAATCACTACCGCTAATTTTTCTACATGTCGACGTTCTTCTATTTGTGTCTCAGATGTCTCACCCATGTTGTAGGATATAGTAGATACCGGTTGGAGCTAATCGTTTTGCCTCATGGACCTACAAATGTTAAAGGTCACTTCCTCATTGTTGAATCGAAATTTCATATGCCCCTTTTCCATGTCTACTAAGGCTCTTCCCGTAGCAAGGAATGGCCTCCCAAAATAATGGGCACTTCAAAAATCGACTTCACAATCAAAAAACAAAATCTGCCGGAAATATGAATGACTCCCTTTACAAGCACATTGTGGAGTATCCCTATAGGCCTTTTTACTGTTCGATCAGCCATCAGTAGCCGCATCGCAGTGGGCTTTGGATCACCCAAACCCAACTTCTTGTAAATCGAGAGGGGCATGAGATTTATGCTTGCCCCCAAATCACATAATGCTTTCGCAAAATGTAATAGCCCGATTGTACAAAAAATAGTGAATGCACCTGTATCTTTTTTTTTTTGGACTAGAGATCTTGTAACAATAGCACTACAATGCTGCATTCTATCATCATCCTCAAAAGTGACAGATCTTTTCTTTGTGACCAGATCTTTCATAAACTTGGCGTAACCGGGCATTTGTTCTAAAGCTTCTACCTAAGGGACTTTGATAGAAAGTTGCTTCAACATTGTTATAAAATGCCGATATTTACCATCCTCAGTCTTTTCAATAATCTTTAAGGAAATGGGGGTGGTGGCCTAGGCATGGGGTTTACCTTTTTAGGCACTTCAGCATCTTTTACAGTGTTATCCTCTAATTCACCATCAATCTACCACTTTATCAGTATCTGTTGTCACCTTTTTCTCATTAGACGGCATAGGTGGGTCAATGGTTTGCTTGCCACCGCGAGTAGTAATTGCCATACAATGTCCATCATTTTTCGGATTTTGGACAATGTTGCTAGGAAGAGTTCCCGGATGCCGTGTGTTCACAGTCGCAGATAATTGGGCCAATTGTAACTCAAGTTGCTTAATCGATATTTCATGTGTATCGACTTTTGCCCAATACCCGCTAAATTATTCCTCAACTCTTTATTGTGCTCATAACTAGCATCGAACCTCCTCATCATTTTATGCAACATATCCTCATTTTGAGAAGGAACATAGGGTCCACTCCTGTCATTTCTATTACCATAGTTACCCATGTTTAAGTTGTTGTCGCGATTGTATTTTCCATCTCGGACATAATGACCCTCACAATTGTAGTTACCATAGTTCCGACCTTGGTTCTCTTGACCTTGGCACTTGGTCGGAAACCCCCGTCTGTTTATTTACTGCATAGGAATCATCCTCATAATAGCACTCATCGTTTTGTGGAGGTGGTTTCGACAAGTAGTTGACTGCATTTATCTTTTCTGCACCCCAGTGACATGTTTTAGTACCAACCCAAGCTCGGTTCTCATCTGAGCCATTTCTTCGCGAATCTCATCTGTGGCTGGGTTGTGAGTGGATTGCACTGCGAAGGTGTTTCTCCCTGTATCAGACTTCCTAGTACTCCAAGCTTTATTATTCCGGGAGATTTTCTCTAATTTTTCAGCAATCTCTGCATAAGGACATTCCCATAAGATCCACTTGCTATAGTGTCCAACACCGCTTTATTATTATCATCCTGTCCCCGATAGAAGTATTCCTTCAGTAACTCATCATCTATACGGTAATTTGGAACACTTCTCAAGAATGCGGTGAATCTATCGCAAGAACTACTAACTGACTCTAATGGTAGTGCCACAAATTTTTTCACTCTGTCTTTGTGGTTTAGTTTCTTGGAGACCGGATAGTAGCGTGCCAAGAAAACATCCCTTAGTTGGTTCCAAGTGAAGATTGAGTTGTATGGGAGCTAGTGAACCATATAGCATCCTCTCCCGTCAGTGAGAGAGGAAACACTCTGAGCCCTATTACATCTAAATCCAAATCAGGCCTCCCTCACAGCTTTTACACACTGCCCTTACCTTAGCTATATGGGCATGTGGATCCTCAGAAGGTACCCATGAAAACAAACCTCTAGCAGTGAGCATTTGCATCAGGCTACTAGTTACCACAAAAGTATGGCCTGTGGGTAGAAAAGGCAAAACCAGTGGCCCATCGGAGTTTGCTATGTTATCGTAGCCTCTGTAGTATGCTTGGGGTCATGGAGCGGGATTTTGTCCCCTCTGTTGATGTTCACCCTGAGCATCGGGTAACAACAGACCATGAACATCAACCGAAGCTGGGATGTTCTTGTTTGGATCATCATCATTTATTCCCAAGTTTCGATTCATATTGCGTAGTGTATGCTCTAATTCGTGATCGTAGGGAAACAAGGGTTCTCTTCCTCTCCGTGTATTTGGCATACAAGGAGGATAGTTCTGAAAAAAAATCAAAAACAATAAAACAAAGTAAAATGAAGAAAATATCAACTAAACTATAGTAATACGTTCAAGTTAATCTAAAAGCTATAATCCTCGGCAGCAGCGCCAAACTTTTAAAAATATATACACTCTCATTTGGTAAAAAGAATTAATAGATGGAGCTTTTGGAGTGACTTTCACTGCATGAAGAGTTCATTGGCGTGCATGATCACTTACAAATCTTAAAGTGCCACTGCTGACATTGATTAAAAAAAAATATGGTGACAGAGGATTCGCTTGTCGAAGGCCTCGTGATGAAGGATACCACCAAGATGTTTACCAACATGAGATGCAACCATTTGCATAATCTTTATAATCCAATCAGATTAAAATCCATCTTTGTCATCATCTTTCTCAAAAAGTTCCACTCCACTCTATCATTAGATTCTCTCATGTCCATTTTAAAAGTAACAAATCATGTCTTTCCTTCTATATTACTTTTAATAATTATTGCCCTCAAAAGTTATCATAACATTATCAAGATTAAATTTTACAGGGATAAATGCACTTTGTGCTTCAGCAACACAATCCTGAAGAAAAATTTCATGCAATTTGCCCACATCTTGCAAACTATATGATAAATAAGAATGCATAGATGAATCAGTATTAGATCAGAAACTAGTTCATGTTGCTTTTTTGGAATCAAAATTTTTTCTGTGATAAATATTTCTTGTAATGAATCCATTGTTATTGAATAAAGTGAGTATCACATTCGTCAAATCTTTACAAATTAAAGCACAAAATCTCTAATAAAAACTCAAATTAATCCCATATGCCTGGCCGCTTATCTGAATTCATTGACAAGGCAGCTCCTTTAACCTCATCAATCGTGAAAAGTTGATTAAAGAATGCATTTCGATCTGCAGTAATTTTTTCCTCAATCGTATCTGATACGCTCAAACTTACTTCTCAAATAGGAAGTAAAGCGGTCGTGTCAAGTAAATAACCCAACTAGTGAGGTTGGGATCGTTCCCACGAGGAAAATAGTCTAGACTTAACTTCAATCTATTATTACTTTTGTTTAGTCAATTACTTCCTTGGAAAGTAAAAACAAAAAAAGAGCGGTTTCTATTTCTAAATGAATGAAAATAACTACCTAAATTGAAAGAGACACTTAATAGCTTTGAATGTTGTATTTTAATCAATTAATCAAAGTAACTAGGGTTTGCGTGTTCCCCACAGGTTCATAACTTGATAATTCTAACTATAACAATTCTTTCCTAGAATCTTGCATGCAAAGTGATAAGTTATGTATTTCTAAATCCTTGGTCCGGCATCTAGAAAATCTCATTCCGCACCTTGGTCTGGCTACGTGTGTTGCTATCCTAACCTTTATCTTTACCTCATATTAAGCATCGTATTCGATATTTAACTAAGTTATTACCTCGTACCAATCAATACTAGTCTATTAGATAGTATACACTAAATCTATGTTGATAATTCTTTTCCTATTATCTATCTCCTTGGTCCGGATAGTAGCATTAAGGCGAGTTCTAACGTTTGCCATCCGTTAAAAATAGTTCTAAGCGAAAGAATTATTAATACATGCAAGACACTATTCTAGAATTATTTTTTTAGTTAGGTTTTATCTCATTATTTGCCTATGGTTCCCACAACCCTAGTTATGGAGTTTAGTTACTCATAGTCATAATCACAATATTCAAATATATTAAATAAGAATTCATGTACTTACTTCAATGAGAAAGAGTAAAATCTGAAAGTTTGCTTGATTAATCACCAATAATCACTTGCAAGAATCTCAAAGTAATAAATAATCTCACAAAAAGTCTAATGATAATAAAGAATCTATCACTAATACACAGAGCCTAATAATGATCCTGAGTCTAACCTCAAAAACAAGGTTTTTCCAACTATTTATAGAAAATAAAAACCTAATCAAACAAGGACTCTATTTGCTGGAAATCTGTCAAAATGCGGCTTGGTCGACAAAACTCGCTACGGATCATCGTGGTCACGACGGACCGTCATGGACTCCGTCGTCCCATACTTATGCAATTTCTTCTGCTGCTCTCTTAATTACCCTCGACGGCAGGTATGACGGACCGTCATAGGCACAACGATCCTTCGAGGGTCTTTGTTTCAAAACACTTTAACTCTTGGAATATGGGTACTAGGACTACTTCTCTGAACTTCATGACGAACCTGCAGGACGGACCGTCATAGACACGATGGACCGTCATGAACTCCGTAGCCCCACACTTGGTCAGACTTCTCAATCTTCCTTCAGCAGCTGCACTAGGCTGCCACCTACGGACCGTCACAAGCACGACGAACCGTCATAAGCTCAGTAGGTGGTCTCTTCTGAATTTCTTTGCTCAAAATCTCCGCATTCATCTTTGGAAAGATTTTGTGCAAAATAAAGAGAATCTTATATAAAAATTAGCACAAAAAGGCTTTTGGACACACTAAACTTAAGGAAAAAGTATTAATAATACTGTGAAACCACGGTATATCAGTATCAAGAATTGGGTTTATGATTCAAAAAAGCTAAAGATCATGCCCTCCAAACCACTATTCCAACTAGTGTTATCTTTTGTATTAAGATTAGTAAATCAGAAATAATAAATGATGAAAGAAAAATAAAAGAACTATCCAAATAGTCATAAATCATTGTGTGTCCTTACGAAATTTAATCCCATCAAGTATCAAGGTTGTAGATTAATTTCTCACAATATTAAAGGGATTAATCATTAATAAAGTAGTGGTACCTCAAACTTCAGTAATTTTAACAAACTCAAAATGACAGCAACGTATCACATACACATACACGAACGATCAACTTTGTTTTGTTATAAATGTATGCAAGAGAAAGGAAGCATTTGATGCAAAAAATGATAGAAATCCTCTCTATTTATATAAAACAAAGGTTTAAGGTCACAACTTTTTGAAAAAAGAAAGGCAACCTTTGAGGAAGGTCACAAACCCTTGGAAAAGATACAACACTTCTTAAAGGTCACAACCCTTCGGCAAAGTCACAACCCTTTCAGAGAGTCACAACCTTTCCTTTCTTGTTCAAACCTTTTAACCCCAATAATTCCCCATATGAATAGGGAATGACTATTGCTAAAATATATGCATGAAAACTGAGTGATTCATAGGGATAAATTGCATCTATATAAGTGGTTTTCCCTTTGAACTTACCATAGTGAACATATATCTAATATACTCGATTAATCGATTGATTTGATATCTTTGAACTGTCGAGCTTTATTGTATACCTAAACAATATAAGTCGCACAATCACCCCTAAACGTTTTTGGTTCTCATTGTTTTGTTTGTTTCTGTCATGAACATATCTTGGTTTATAAGTGCTCAAAGAACTTATCTTATCAAATTTTCCTTGAAGCACCTTACAGTTCACAGTTACAAAGGTGGTTTATAAATTTTTTATCTCGTAGATACAACATTTCACATACCTTGTATCAAACCTACAAACCATTAAAATGTCCTAATGAGTTATCCGTGTTACTTAACATTGTCACATCATTAGAATGGACCATAAATATTATTTTGACAATGTTGGACCATCATCAATGATCTTGTTTGAGCTTCATGAACCTAGATCATAGAATCTCTAGTTTTCTAGGTAGAGTTATCGGCACAATTGGTTATCCTCAGCCATAGTTCCATTCCTCGGATAATCTATCAACTCCCTCTCTAGTTAGTCCTTTTGTAAGTGGATCCGACATAATTTTCCTTTGACTTTACATATTCAATAAAGATAATTCAACTAGAGATTAGTTCTCCAAACATATTATGTATACGTTATATAGGAAGAGACATTCCGTTCTGCATCATGCTATATGCCCTACCTATTGCAAATTAACTCTCACAATGTGTGCATACTGGAGTTAAAGGTTTGGGCCAAAAATCTTTCAAGAAATTTCATAGTCATTCAAATTTTTCACCACCCTTATTTAGAGTGCTAAAGTCGGATTTCATAGTAGAGCGAGCGATACTTTTCTTTTTGTATGATTTCTCACAGACTACTCCTCCACCAAGAGGAAGCGCACATCCACTCCTGTATATTACTTCATTTTACATGGTTATTCAATTTGTAACTCTATATTCTTCCAATACTGTTATATATTAGTGCTGATGCAATGCAATACTGTTAAGAATTTCATTGACTTTCAATTAGGTTGATTAATATTACTCGTGAACCGACTCTAGTTAGTGATATCACATGTTATATCTGATCTCATCCAGTGCAGGATATATAGCATACTTATGAATACTCTAGCATAATTTAAAAGTAACTTTTGTCTTCATTCTTTTTAACTACATAGCTCACATTTTTTGGAGTCCTGTAATATTAAAATCCATATACTTGAACTTGTTAAGTACCTTTTCAAACACATCAATAACTTCAATGTCTTTCATATTGAAACTACTTTCTAGAATATGTTTAGTAGAATTTATGTCAGAAATGCCACTTTTGATGATAAGCATGACATCAACATAAATTCAAACAATGATTTCCTTATTTGGAGTTTCTTTAATATAAAAGAATTTCTAATAATCATTAATCTTGAATTCATTTGTCAGCATTGTTTGGTCAAACATCAGATGTCATATTCTGGTAACTTGTTTTTAGTCCACAAAGTGACTTAAAGAATTTATAGACTTCCTTTTTACTACCACGAACCACAAAGCCCTCGGACTTTTCCATGTAAATCTCTCCCTCAAATTCTCCATTAAATATATTTCACATCCATTTTCACGAATTTGAAAGCCATATACCGCAACTACCACAATTAACATCTGAAATGATGTAATCCTAATTAATGTCTATTTTGTGTTAAAATATTTAAGTCTTTATTATTGCCTAAAGCGTGACACTAATTCTTGTTTTGCATCTGTCAATAGATTAATCAACTTTCCTTTCCTTTTGTAGATCCATTTTAAACCTTAAGGTTCAGTACCTAGAGGAAGATCTACCAACTCTCAAGAATGAATGCTCAAGAATTAACCTATTCACTATTCAAAACCTCTTCCCAAAAAAATGAGTTCACAGAGGACATAACTTCTTCGAAATTTCTGAGACTCGTTTTCAAGTGGAAATGTAACTAAATCAAACTCGAAGGAATTAATTTTTCAATTTGAAATTACGACGCCTCTGAATCTCTTTATTAAGTACATTCTTGGTTCTTTTCAAGGTCGTTTAGACCCTTCACTTGATTGTACGATAGTTCTGACTTATGAACCATAAATCTACCATCTTAAAAATTTGTAGCATATCCACTGAACCTACAATCCACAGTCTTAGGTCGTATTTTGACCTATTTAAGAATAGTTCCCTCATTTCCATTTCACATATGGAATAGATTGTATCGGAAATTGCTAGATCATTATCTTTCAAAAGTTAATTATTGTATATACATTAAGGGACATTAAACAATTCTCTATCAGGATACAACAAAGCATGAACAAACTCATGTTTTATTCATCCCTTTCTTACGAAAAGAAAATTTTGATTTCTAACTCTCGTTAGTAACAAACAAAAAAAAATCTCTCTTTCTGGACAAACAAACCTTTTGTTCTTCTCTTTTTCTATAATGATAGTACCCCCCACAAATTTTGTGATAAATTCGAACTTATAAGTAGGACATTAAATATTTCTTTCAAAGTTCAATTTTTCCTGTCATCAATTTCATTAGATTGAGGTGAATATGTGCACTAATTTGATGGATGGTTCAATTTTCCGAATATATTTTCACAAAAAAAGATTCATACTGTGTACCTTACCACTTCTAATCATGCTAATTATTTTATCCAACTAATTTTCAACTTCAGTTTATATTACCTATATGCTTCTATTGCTTCATCCTTACCATTTAACAAATGAACATAACAATATCTTGTACAATTGTCTATCAAGTTTAGGAACATTTTTTTCAACAAGGTGATGATGTTGACTCCATATCACAAATGTAAGTTTGAATCAATTTAAGGGATTAAAACTCTTTTCAAAAAATTATAAGTATGCTTAGCATACTTCTATTCAACACATACTGGACATTTTGATTTATTGCATGAAAAGATGGTCAAAACTTCTAAGTTAATCAATTTTTGAAAGGTTTTGTAATTTACATATCACAAGCATTAATGTCACCAAATGTTTAATTCAAGCAAGTAATAGCAAACAAAAATACTAAGCTTGAAGTTCTTTTTGTCAGGTAAGTTTTTCCCTCATATATTTTGTTCTTTACTTTTAATAACATTCTCCAGTACATACAATTTCTTTGAGTCAACACCATGTCATGTGTTCTTTTAGAGGGACCTTTCCATTACATTCAAGTTTTTATATAATCATAGTCTCATCGGTCCAATAAGAGCAATATTACCTGAATATTTATGTTATAACACAAATATAATAGTTACTCTTCACCAGCGCTCATGTCTATAGAAATAAATTTAATTTAATAGAAATATATTTTCATGAAAAATCATAATCTTTTAAGTGACTTTTTTTCATCAAAGTTGAATATATTTTTTTTGAATGGATGATACAATTTTGTGGTTTTATACTAGTTATATCATATACTATTAAAGACAGACTCAGCGACCAAAATACCAAATATGTTCCAAGAATTTTGCAGGTCTAACATAATATAAGAATGTCTTTAAATTTTATATCTTATAATTTCAAATTTAAATTAGATAGTAAGTCTAACTTTTTCTTTATCACAAGTGAAGAACGCCGTCCCCCCCCCCCCCCGGACATTTTAAATATGATGCTAAAATTATTTTTCATAATTTTCCCATGCTTTGAAATTGTGTACCATGACAATGCACATTGGCAGCACGAAGCATTTTTTGGAGATTTAATCCATCTAAACACCAATTGCTGGTACAAATTCCCTAATTTTATGTAACTAGGATTTTTTTCCTTTCTATCACTATTAGATAAACTATTTAGTATCTACAATAGTAACAAATCTTTATACAACATATTGCTAGCTTAATGATGAAGTTTTTATATTCTTCTAATTCTTAACCAAATGAACCTTGAATTTTTATTAAGTTTTATATTCTTTGAATTAGTTTCACATTTACATAGAGTAGTAAAAAAAGGTTTTGATCTCCAGAAACCACAAATACAATATCGTTTCTAGCTACCGATAAAGATTTTATCTTTTTCAAGTCATTTAGCCTTAATATTCTTGATGGAGATTTTGTACTCTTCAAGTTCGAATATTCATTTAAGCAGAGTATTTAACAAATTGGTAAAGTTTTTGAAAGTTTAAAGTTAAACAATATACAATCTGATTTGATCGTGAAGTTCTTATGTACTTCAAACCAAAGGAGTAAAAAATCATAGGATTTTAGTCTCTAAAAGTAAACCACAATCAATTTCTTAAGGAATAGGCAACTAGAAAAGTTTTTCTCCTCCTCTAACAAAATACATATTAATAGTAATAAAGAGATATTTTGAGATCATCACATAATGATCATCTATCCTAACATTTATGAAGTAAATCTCTAACTTATAAAGCATAGATAAAAATAACAACAAAGGGAAACCTTATTTTTACCCCCATAGAATCATATTCTTTTTGTGAGTAATGGTTCCATGCAAGTCACTTTTCATGCTAAGTTTTTCTTCTTTCCCAGTTTCCATCATATTCTAATTTTCCCTAAAAGTCATTGAATTTCAATAAGAAACACTCATATTCAAATATTATTCGGAGACAACCTATGTTGATTTACTAATTCTTATAGTTATATAAAACCAAAAATATAAGGAAAAACAAATAAAAATTAAAGTGCATATCTTAACCTTTATGCGCAAAAGAATATTTCTTATTGAAAAGAAGATTGAAGTGGTACAATGCTTCAATTCACTTGGGAAGAAAATAACAAAAACTTACTAATCGAAGGAAAAAATATTACGGAAAATAAATTCATACATATTAAAGTAGTATTAATTCGTCGTAAATCTATTTTATCATATGCAAAAGAATTCTCTTTTTCTTCTCCCTTTTTCAAACAAAAAGAATAGAGAAATAAAAGTAATATTCTTACCACAGAAAATACCATCAATAATAAATTCCTTAAGCTTGTTATCTTTTGTATTAAAATTAGCAAAAATGAAATAATAAAAGATGGAAAGAAAAAGAACAACCATGATCAATAATTATCAACAACCACTAAATATCATTAAATGTATTTGGAAAGTAACTAAGCACAAAGGGTAACCAACAACCATAAATACCATCAATAACCAATAATAAATATTTAACACTATTATTTACTTCTTTCATCTTCAAAGAAAAAAAAGAAACACAAGTTTTTCATCTTTCTTCTTTGAAGAAATTATTAGTTTTTTCTCTTTTAAACTACTAAACGTAAAAAAATGATTTATTTCTGAACTGAAAGAAATTACTAATAGTCTTTTTCTTTTCCGAACTCGCTTTATTACTAAGGCATAGTAGGAACCACAATTTATTAACAGAGGCTTTCACTTGTAATGTTTAATTCGTACAAGCATGAATTGATCATATCATAATAAATCACATATTTTACAACTAAAAGTCCTTTACTGCACTACTCTATTTATTTTCAAATTTTTACCATTACAACTTATTTAACTCCCCATGTAGAATTACCGACACAAATCTATTAAATCAAACATCTAAAAATTTTAATTAATTAATAATTTTAATCCTTTATTTTATAATTCACGTGACAGATATATACATATAATCAACCTACAAGGTTTTCACTTGATTAATTATAAGCAACCATAAAGGGGTGTTTTCTTTCACAAATCTGAGATATGGTTTTGTCAACTTAATGTTATTTTGTTATTATCTAATCAATTAGGAATATTTTGACTCATCATAGAGTGTAACCTTTTAATAAATTAAAATAAATATAGCGAACTACATATATCATGAAACTACATCAAGATTAAAAGTATATACTCATGTCATGGACTAGAGATTATTTATTGAAATTAAAAATCTAAATACAAGTCCCAATTTGTTCCATACAATACACGCAATGTGTACTAACATAAGAAGTTGTAATTTTACCATTCCCATATATAAGATTGAATTATATTTAATCTTATGTTACAATCATCACAATGTTTCCCCAACTTCATCTTTGATTGTGAAATTTTTTTTTTAACTAATACGAATAAACAATTTTAATCTTCCGTGTATGAGTTAAATAAACTCCATACAAAAACATCGTCTACTATATAAATAACATATTACACAGAGAAACACAATAATCTATTCAAACAAAGGCTTCATTGTAAAACATAAACTCTAATGTCTTTATAATTGATTAAAATCAATACTATTACTTAACCATATGGTAAATTGTATATCCTAACAATCTCCAACACATAGACTTATAACCATATATGTACAATTTTAACACCCATTTTATTAACATGATTATAAGACTTCTTGGTAAGCCTTTGGTAAATGGATTTGCCAAATTGTTCATCGATTACATCTTAACTTTGGCATCACTCCTTTGAGTTATGTCACAAATCAAGTGAATACTTCCTCTCAATGTGATAACTCGTTTTATGCCTTCTTGATTCTTTTGAGTTGGCAAGTGCACCACTATTATAACAATAGAGTGTGGTTGATGCCTTAATAGAAGGAACCATTCAAAGCTCTTTTAGAAAGTTTTTGAGCCAAATGTCCTGTTTCGTCGCCTTAAAGGCTGCTACATATTCACCTTCAATGGTGGCATCAGCAACACATAATTGTTTTATGCTCCTCAAAACTACAGCTCCACATCCAAAAGAAAGTGCATATATGAGGTCGAATTTCTAGAATCTCTATTTGACGGGAAATTTGAACATATATATTAAATAGGTACAAGATTGTCAGGGTGGAAAACAAGCATATAATACCTTGTTCTTTTTAGGTACTTGATAATATACTTAACTACATTCCAATGTTCTTGCCCAAAAATCTGCAAACCATGCATAAAACAAAGCACATACCCAGTCTAGTGCATAACATAGCATACATGAGACTCTTTACAGTAGAACTTTAACAACCATCTTCGTCCTCACTATCTCATTAGTCGTTGTGCAAGACTGATTCTTTCACAAACTAATTCCTTATCCTAAATGTAGAAACCCCTTTTTTGAATTTTACATCCAAAATCTTGCAAGAATAGTATCAATAGTATTAATATAGTATCCATTGTCTTGAGATCTCGAAAAATATTGATCCCAAGTCTATGAGACGCTTCTACCATGTCTTTAATATTAAACGTGAGGATAAAAACTCGTTAACAGAATTCAAGATGCTCACATTATTTCCTATGCGCAAAATTTCATCTATGTAAGGAATCAAAAATGTTACTTTGTCTCCCTCCCATTTTATATAGATGTATGTTTCATTTTCAAACTAATCTAAACTAAATATTTTAGTGAAACTGTCAAAACAAAAGTTCCATGCCTGAGATGCGTGTTTCAATCCATAAATGGATCGCTTAAGTTTTCAAACCATGTTTTCATTTCCATATACCATGAAATCTTCTGGTGTCATATAAATGCACTCATCAAGACGTTAGTCCAAAAATATGGTCTTGACATCCATTTGCCAAATATCATAATTATATGAGCGACAATGGATAAGAGAATCCTAAATTATTTAAGCATATCTATGTGTAAAAATTTTTCCACATAAGCGATTCCTTATTAGTCAGTAACCATTTTCCAACAAGATAACCCTTAAATGTTTTCACTTTTCCATCAAACCCTGTCTTTTCTTGTAGATTCACTTACAACCAATAGTCTTAACACCTAGTGGTGGTTCCAAAAGAACATAGATTTGGTTTGAGTACATAGATTCCATTCCATATTTCACGGACTATGGACAATCGTTTGACCTACAGACCGTAAGTTCATCTCTCGTCCAAGACATAACCAATTTTTCTAGGCTGAAATTTTTGGGAGTTTCCTATCGCATCGACGGTTGTGCAGGACGGACAGAGGTTAAGTCTACGGTCTTCGATGCCATTGTTGGTAGCACCTGCAGATTTTTCTGAAAAACTAATTTTTGGTCTGTTTTGTCGACAGGGTGTTACATTATCTCCCCCTTGTGATCATTCTTCCTCGAATGAAGACTAAACTAGCTAAAATAGAGGGAGAGAGATGCAAACCCCAATACTAAATACAGGGAATTGAGTTCTGACTGAATTGAGTTCTGAGTACATGCAATTATGCAAAAAATGAAAGTACAAACTAAGGGAACATTATTATAAAACTGAATTTACGCATGACGGACTGTAAAACTGAAAAGGAACTATTACCTCAAGCTGGAGTGGAATCGGAAGGAAAAAGGTAAGGATACTTGGCTTTCATGGCTGGTTCTGCTTCCCAAGGAGCTCCCTCTACGAACTGACACTGCCACAAAGCCTTGACTGAAGCGAATTGCTTGTTTCTCAACCTTCTACCCTGACGGTCAAGAATATCAACTGGTACATCCTCATAAGAAAGACTATCTTTCACCGCCACACTCTCTAATTGCACTATAGAGGTAAGGTCACCCACGCACTTCTTCAAGAGTGTGATGTGGAAGACCGGATGCACTGCTGCTAATTTTGCTGGCAACTCTAACTCATATGCCACCTTGCCAATCCTTTTCAAGATTTTGTAAGGGCCTACATATCTAGTACTGAGCTTCCCTTGGTTTCAAAATCTCATCACCCCTTTCATAGGTGAGACTTTCGGAAAAAACCAATCATCAACTTGAAACTCTTTTTCCATTCTTCTTACATCTGCATAATATTTCTAATTACTTTGGGATATCTTAAGTATATATCTAATGAGTTGCACTTTCTTCATAGCATAATGGACTGAATCTTATCCTATCAAAGCTGCTTCACCTACTTCAAACCAACCAACAGGAGATGAGATCTACATCTACGCCCATATAAAGCCTCATAAGGGGCAATCTAAATGCTGGATTGGTAGCTATTATTCTAGGCAAACTCAATAAGAGGAAGGTGATCATCCCAACTACTTTTGAAATCGATCACACAAGCTCTCAACATATCCTCTAAGGTCTGAATGGTACCCTGTGCCTGCCCATGCGTCTGTGGATGAAATGTTGTACTAAGGTTAACCTGAGTACCAAGACCTTTTTAAAATTACTTCCAGAAATGAGAGATAAACTGAGGACCTCTATCTGAGATGATAGACAAAGGAACCCCATGCAACCTCACAATTTCAGTAAAGTAAAGCCGTGCATATTCCTCTGCCGAATATGTAGTATTGACCGCCAAAAGTGAGAAGACTTAGTCATCCTATAAAATATCACTCAAATTGAGTCATGCTGTCTGCGAGTACGAGGTAACCCTGTGATGAAATCCATATTGATCAAATCCCACTTCCAAGTAAGAATATCGATCTCATGAGTCATACCTCATGGTTTTTGATATTCTACCTTGACTTGCTGGCAACTGGGGCACTTACTCACAAAGTCTGCTATATCCCTCTTCATGCCATTCCACCAATAGACTTCCCGCATATCGCGGTACGTCTTAGTGGCACCTAAATGAATAGAATACCTGGAGTTATGAGCTTCTGCAAGAATATGCTGCCTCAACTCTCCCACATCAGGAACACACAATCTATCTTTGTAGCGAAGTACACCATCTTCCCATTGGGAGAAAACCTCCACTCTCTGATTATTGATTGCTCCCTTTAGTTCAAGCAAGATTGGATCACTCTCTTTCTTTTCCATAACCTCCACTACCAAATACGATTCTGCCCCATTCTGAACTATTACACCGCTGTCTAATATGCTCATAAGGAGAACTCCCAAGCGAGCAAGCCTGTGAACATCCTTCACTAGCTCCTTTCTTTTTTCCTAAACATGGGATACACTACCCATAGATAATCTACTAAGACCATCGGCCACTACATTCGCCTTTCCATGATGATAATGCACAGTCATATCATAATCCTTAAGGAACTCAAGCCATCTCCACTGGCGAAGATTCAACTCTTTCAGGGTGAACACATACTGAAGGCTCTTATGATTGGTGAACACATTTATATGAACACCATACAAGTGATGTCTCCATATCTTGAGTGCAAACACCACTGCTGCAAGCTCGAGGTCATGAGTTTGATAGTTCTTATCTCTTTGCATCAACACATAACCAAGTCCATCTCTCGATGCATCGCATTAGATCACATAACCATCTGAACCCTCTGGTAGCGTCAAGACAGGAGCTGTAGTAAATCTAGTTTTCAATTTTGCGATGATTTTCTCACAATCTTCTGACCGTTGGAACTTGACCATCATATTAGTCAACCTAGTCAATGGTGAGGCTATGAATGAAAATCCTTCCACAAACCTTCTGTAATAACTTGCTAGACCTAAGAAACATCCTATATCTGTAGAAGAGGTAGGTCTGGGCCATTGTTTCACTGTTTCTATCTTTTACGAATTTTGCGGATCCCTTAACTAGATACAATGTGACCAAGGAAAGCAACGGATTGCAACCAAAACTCACATTTACTAAACTTAGCGAATAACTGGTCATGTTTGAGAGTCTGCAGAACAACTCTCAAATGACTTGCATGTTCTTCCTCACGCCTAGAGTAAATGAGGATATCATCAATGAAGACGATAACGAACAAGTCTAAGTACTGTTTGATCACTCTGTTCATCAAATCCATGAAATTTTTAGTAGCATTGGATAGTCCAACCAACATAACTACAAATTCATAATTACCATGTCGAGTTCTGAAGGCTGTTTTTGGAATGTCACTATCCCTGACTCTGAGCTGATGATAACCCGATCTGAGGTCTATCTTTGAGAAATGACTAACACCCTAAAATCGGTCAAACAAGTCATTAATCCTGGGGATGGGATACTTATTCTTGATTGTGACCTTGTACAACTGTCTATAGTCAATATACATTTCAAGAGAACCATCTTTCTTCTTTACGAACAATACTGGTGCACCCTAATGTGAAATACTAGGTCTAATGAAACCATTATCTAGAAGGTCTTTCTACTGCTCTTTCAATTTCTTAGGCTCTACTGGAGCCATTCTGTATGGAGGAATAGAAATAGGCTAGGTATATGGAAGGAGATCAATTTCATTTTCGGGAGGAACCCCGGGAAGATCTTTTGGAAATACTTCTGGAAATTCACAGACTACTGGAACTGACTCAACAAATGGTGTTTAAAGTCTAGAATCCTAATCCCGAACTTGATAATATACATAACCCTTAGATATAATATTTCTGGCTTTAAGGTAAGAAATAAATCGACCCATAGGCGCTAGGCTACTACCCTTTTATTATAAGATTGGTTCGTTTGGAAACTAAAAACGAACAATCCTAGTTCTACAATAGACTAAGGCATAGCATGAGTGTAACCTATCTATGCCTAGAATGACATCGAAGTCGACCATTTTTAACTCTACTAGATCTGCTAAGGTGACTTTTTGAGAGACTATGACAGGGCGATTTCTGTATACCTTTATAGCTATGACTGGGTCACCGATTGAAGTAGAGACTGAGAAGGGTTGTGAGCGACTTTCTGGACTGACACTGAATTGGACTTCTATATAAGGAGTTACAAAAGAAAGAGTAGCCCCTCGATCTAACAATGCATAAAAATCAAGGTCAAAGACTCGTAATGTACTAGTGATTACATCAGGAGAACCTCCTGATCCTTGCGAGCCTGAAGAGCATAAAGTTTGTTCTGGTGCTGACCGCCACCTGTACCAGATGAGTTACCCTACTGAGTTGGGCGACTTGCTGGTGCTGCTGAATTTGTAGACTGATCTCTACCATTACCACCTCCTTGATCCCGTCTAGAAGGACAATCCCTCAACCTCTGACAAGACTGACCACATCAAAAACATCCTTCTTTTCCTGCAAGACACACGCCCACATGATTCTTACCACAATTAGGGCAAGTGGGGTAAGTGTGTGTGCCTAAACACTTCCCTCAGACTTAGAGCCTCGTGCTCTGCCGTTTTGGTCATACCCACTCTTGAAGGATGGAACACTAGCTGATGAAGGGTCTGGAGCTGAAAACTTCTGCTGCCCTTGCGAGCGATTTCCGCCACCTAATTTCTGCTGAGAATACTCATAGTTCTAGTCCTTTCCTTCATACTTTCCTTAGCATGTATCCTAAGCTTATCACCCTCAACTTTGTGAGCATGAGTCATAAGCCTAGATATTTTCATATCTCCCAGCAACATAGCATTTTAGCACGATGTCTTCACCAAATCTGATACTCTGTACAAGAACTTATTCATCTGAGCCTGGAGTTAGCAACAATGTGAGGAGTATACCTGGAGAGTTGGTTAAACTTCAGCCCATACTCCTAGACTGTCCTGTTTCCCTGCCTCAAGTTCATTAATTTTTGGCCCTTTGCTTCTCTCAACTCTATTGGGAAAAACCTGTCGGGAAAAGTCTCACTGAAGCACTCTCTAGTAATAGGAGCTACATTTTCACCCCTATTCTCCTTCCACTTAGTGTACCACATATGAGACACGTCTTTCTACTGGTATGACGCCAACTCAACCCAATAATTCCAAGTAACCTCCATCACCTCAAAGATGTTCTTGTTGAAGATCTTCATTAGACTGCGATCCTAAGAACATAGCCGGATTCATCCTAACAAAGTCATGGACCCTTGCTACTGCTGATCCACTATTTTCATTTATAGGATCATGAGCCCGGTTGTTATTGTGGGTCATACTCTAAGCCAACATCTGTATGGAATTCCTAAACTCAGTATTAGAGACTTCTTGATCTGGGATTGGAGGAGTTGTGTTTGCATTCCTAGCATTTGCATTCCTAGAGTTATCTCTACGAGGAGGCATGATCTGTAACGTAGGATGTCATGTTAGAATGGAATAAGATCATACCTTATGCACGATAAGAGTATAAGACAGTGAAGTTTTTCCTAAAACACTTTTTATCCTCCCTAACATTAGATGTGGTGCACTTCACATCCATGAAAAGGACTCTACTTATTGCGGCTTTTTCAGACATCTTAGGACTATTGAACCTAGTGCTCTGATACCAACTTTTGTCACGCCCCGAGCAACCGCCGAGTCGCGGACACGAAACATAGGACCACAAGTTATTCGAAGCTAAACTTGCTGGCATGATCATGAGCATACTAAAGATAATAAACTATTGCGGAAGATAAACCATTCGTAAAATTAAAAGATAGGGAATACCCATATTCTATAACTGAGATTTTGAAAACAATGAGTTTAATACAAAAGAAATATTAAGTCAATACTAAACTGAATCTAACTATGTCTGAAAATAGCCTCTAAACTAGACTAGAAATACTGCAAAAAGTCCCAGCTAAATCTAGTAAAAAGTGAAAATAAATGACTAAAGACTGAAATGAAATTCATGACTGTTGTCCTCGGAGAATGAGGACTCACCATTGAATCTACTGAACTGAAATTGGTAAATCGATCTATGCTTGATCTGGACGTTGAGAACCTGAACCTATATCACAAGAAGATGTAGCGCACGTATGCGTCAGTATTTGAAGGGTAATGAGCATGGAGGATAAAGTAAAGCTGAAATTAAAAATAACTGAACAAGTACAAAAACAAGTATAATAATGTGAACGTGATATGTTGATTTCTAAGCTAGCTGGATTCAATGACCAATTTATATCATGCAGAAACTGAATACTAAATATGATGATAAATGGTCAATGTTAGAGAGTGTGACTGAACTTTGGGAGCTACTAATAACCGATAATAAAACTACATGAGCTAAATGTGGAGTTTCATGTATACGCCACATCGAGAGGACCCAATATACCCTGCCAAAGGTATAAAGACATGCTGGCGTGATCACTAAACTAATTGCCCACGGAGGGGACTTACAACCTACTTGGCTAGTAATTCTGGGACTATTGGGTACGCTAAACCCTAGTCCAACTTAGTATTATGCTACTCCCAATGAATAATATAAATTAACTAATTATATCTGAATTTCTATAAATACTTGATATCTCGAAACTAAACATGCAAACTTAGAATGCTACAATTAATCTGGTAATTATGCATTTATAACTGAGGCATGTATATTTGAAGTGTCTGAAATATATGACCTAGCATGTGTAATTCAATAACAAAATAAATACAAAGCTAGGGTTCTGAAATTCATGCGATAATCTTAGTAATAACATGATAATCTGAATTGGAACATATATTTAATAAATTAACGAAGTTATATCACAATTCTAGAAACCCTAGGTTTAATCATGATAAGAGAATCAAGAACTGACTGAAACTAAGGACCATATGAGTGAAAGAAACCAACTAATGAAATCCCACATACCTGGTGATTAAAATCCACGGTAAAATACTTAAGTTTCAGGGCTGGAACTACTAGACCTTATGGCGTTCTTGAAGAAGGGTTCTTGAGCTTTTTTCTCCTCTCTTGTTTCTAATTTTCTAAGTTATGATTTAATGATTTGACTTGGATATGTTTTAATCACGTTTCTAGGTTAAACTGAATAATATATGATGATTAAGGATCAAAACGATATAACTTAGGGTTTAAACGGAGTGGGAAATCTCAAAAAGACCCCTGGGAAGGTTGCTGTTGGGCCTCGCGACGGCCAAGAGTGACGGTCCATCGTGTTCCCGACGCCCTGTCGTTTGGTCCGTTGTGAGGGCCTGTTCGACAGGCCTTTACTAAAATACACATAATGTTTTACTCACAGGTCTGATTTTAGCAAGGTCGGTGGCTATGGAAAGATAATTCAATTATTTATCTGTGGGTAGGTCATGGGAGACCTAATTCATTTTTTGCTCAGAGTTATCAAATTTTCCACTTACGGTCAGACCAACGGACCGTAGGTCAAATAACGAACCATGATAGTCATCCATAACTCTTGTCAGAAAGTGGTTGAAGGGAGTCTTGATCGACGGTCAAAGACTATGGAAAGTCATTTGACCTATGGACCGTAAGTCCGTACGTCGTCCAAGACTTAACCAATTTTGCTAGACTGAATTTTTGGGAATTTCTGATCCCCTGGATGGTTGTGCAGGACGGACCGTTGTTCAGGCTACAGTCCGTCGATTCCACCGTTTGTAGCACCTGCAGATTTTTCAAAAAAACTAATTTTTGGTCTGTTGTGGCTACAGGGTGTTACAGTGTGATTGTTTCCTTACTAGAAGGAACCACTCAAAGATCTCTTAGAATATTTCTGAGCTAAATAGACTCCTTAGACGCCTCAGAGGCTGCTACATATTCAGCTTCCATGGTGGAATTAGCAGCACATGATTGCTTTATGCTTCTCAAAACTATTGCTCCACCTACCAAAGTAAATACATATCCCAGGTCAATTTTCTAGAATCTCTATTTTTCTTAAATTTGAATTTATATATCAAATGGGTACAACATTTCAAAGGTGGAAAAAAAGAATATAATCCCTAGTCCGTCTAAGGTACTCGATGATATACTTGACTACAATCCAATGTTCTTTCCCGAAAATCTGCAAACCATGCCTATATAATAAAGCAAATATTGTGTCTAGTGCATAACATAACATACATGAGACTCCCTACAATAGAAGTGTTACAACCATCTTCGTCCTCACTATCTAGTTAGTCGTTCAGGCTGACTAATTCTTTCATAAAGTAATTTCTTTTCTAAAAGGAAGAAACCCCTATTTGGATTTTTTCATGAAAAATCTCACAAGAATAGAATCAATATAAAGGGCTTGAGAAAAACCTAATCTACTTTTCTTGCGATCTAGAAAAAGCTTAATCCCAAATATGTGAGCCACTTCTCCCAATTTTTTCTGATCAAAATGCGAAGAAAGCAACACCTTAATAGAATTCAAGTTGCTCAGATTATTTTCGATGAGCAAGATGTCATCTATGTATGAAATCAAAAATATTACTCTGACTCCCTACCACTTCTTATAGATTTATGGTTCATTTTCAAATTGATTGAAACCAAAGGCTTTACTCAAATTATCAAAACAAATATTCCATGCACAAAATTTTTGTTTTAATCCATAAATGGATCCCTTAAGTTTACATACCATGTTTCATTTCCATTTACCATGATTTCTTCTGGTTGTGTCATATAAATGCACTCATAAAGATTTACGTTCAATAATATTGTCTTGACATACATTTGCCAAATCTCATAATTATTACAAGCAATAATGGATAAGAGAATACCTAATGGGTTTAAGCATGGCTACCGATAAAAGATTTTCCTCATAATCAATTCCTTCTTCTTGAGTAAACCCTTTTGCAACAAGACGATCTTTAAAGTCTTAATGTTTTCCATTCACAACTCTCTTCTTCTTGTAGATCCAGTTAGATCCAATAATCATAAGACCTAGTGGTGTTTCTACATGATCCTAGATCTGGTTTGAGTACATAGGTTCCCTTTTAGATTTCATAGCAACAATCCACACTTCAACATCTTTATCATGTAGTGTTTTAGCGTAGTTTAATTATTTTGTATTAGACTCCTCAATGATTATATCATATGATTCTCCAAAGAATGTAAATCGTTGTTGTTTTCTAATAGATCTCCCATTACGAAACTAGCAACTATAGGATTTGCTAGATCTTGAAATATATAATGAACATTTTGAACTATTTCCTCCACAATTTCATGTTGCGAGACATTACTACCTCTACTTTGTGATAGTGAGGTGTCTTGAGTTTTCTTTTGAGAAATCTTTGGAGCATCCGCTTGAGAAACCTCTTTTCAACTGACATTCCTCACACTATGTGGATGCATAGGTATGTCAAGAGTTGTTTGAGGTTGTTGTGTTGATGTTTCAGTAGTACTTATTACTTTTTTTAGTTCCTTCAACATATGTTTACTCCTAAAAACATGGTTAGTTAAATAGTCATGGCTCACTAACTTGACATTTCTTGAAACAACTACCTTTTGTTCCTTAGGGCTGTAAAGAAACCTATTTTTTTTGGTTTTGATAACCAATGAAATTTACACTTTTTCCCTTAATTAAAATTATTTTTTTCCCTTTTAATACATATGATAGACATCCCCGAACTTGAATATTCTGTAGATAAGGCTTGCACGCATTCCATAATTCCGATTTGATTAAACAACAGATTAGGACAGAACCAATTCAGAATGTAATTTGAAATTTCTAAGGGATATCCACAAAAGCTAATAGAAAAATCTATAAAACTTAACATTAATCTAATCATTTCAAAAGAGTTCTATTTCTTTATTCTACCACTCCATTTTGTTGGGGTTTTCAGGAGGTAGAATATTGAGATGAAATGTCCATTTTTATCTTGAATTCTTTGTACTTTTAAAAGAATTCAGATTTATGTCGCAACAAATAAATGTATCCATATTTTGAGTTTTCATCTGTGTAAGTCACAAAAAAAAAATCAAAAACCCCTTTGTATCGTATATTCATAGGACCGAACAAATCAATATGAACTTATTCTAACTTATTACTTGCCCTATTTTCTTTTGAAAAGAAATGTCTTTTTGTAATTTTACTTTATAAACAAAATCTATAAGTTGGTTGTGCCTCCACATTTCATAAACTTAGATGTCCATTGGAAATCAACCGTGAAATCCTATATATATTGATATGACATGGACTTAAGTGCCATCAGTAAGTTTGACATAATTCATAAATATGATTTCTCTAAGGAGAAATATCAATATTATTTAATTAATTTTTTGCAGAATTTCATGGGAGATTTCAAATACAAATAGATGATGTATTTAAGGAGCACCATGAATGAATTGCTTATTATACTTAATATCAACATAATTATTTACAAATAAAACTTAATAACAGACATCGATTATTTTTTAAACGGAAAGCGAATTCCTTCTTATCAAAGTTATATAAAGAACATCATTCAAAAACAAAATTCTGGAACTTCTAAAGGTAAAAGAGGTGTTTCAAATTTCTAGGAATGGTGTTGGTTCCCCGTTCACCTGAAAAAAATGCAAACATCATTTTCACTGAGCCATCTCGTTTCCTAAAATCCCTACAAAGAAGTGCATTTAGAGACAATTCTCCTTTTGATATACAACACATAATTCGATAGAAACTACCAATAAATAAGTTTCAACGACATTTAAACAAGAATGACCTTTGTATGCATTTTGGCTAGATAGTCACGACATTGCCTATTGTGGGGCCTAGGATTCTTGCAATGGTAGTCATTGCCCTTAGTATTAGCCATACCACCTCTGGAACCTAAGAGCTTTCTGCTTGAAAATGGATTCTGTCGCGGTCAATTCATTCAACAATTTTTCAAGAAACAAATCAATCTGGTTCACATTAAATTCAAGCAAAACTATTGAAAACTCTCTTGCAGAGTATGTACGATCATCTCCACCTGAGATTCCTTATCAGTACAAGTTCCATGTATCTCTAGCAATTCGTATGACTCATCATGCTAAGCATGTGATTCTTGACAAGTTATCCCCCCAACCATTTTGGTAGTCAAGAGAGACTTCATGGCAGCCACAAGAGCTCCATCCACACCCTTGTTTTATTTCCACTAAGTGAACCAAATATGATCCACATCCTTTTGTCCGTAGGATGCCTGTTCCACTCTGTCATTTCTAGTTACCTTCATTACCACTAGGATGTTCTTTATTTCATTGATGATGTTTTGTGTGTCCTCACCAAATTTCTAAGCTAGAAACTATGGATGATTCATCCGAACAAAGTCTCGAATGATAGTTGTTGCAAACCCATCATATGTTTTTCCAGCAACTTTGGCCTGTAGATTGTACCGATTAGCCACAGTCCAATCCAAGAGCTTGATCGCATTGCAAAATTGTGTATTCATAAGCTCTTGGTTCGAGACTAGAGGAAATACGTTAGCATTGCATGCATTAGGATTTTTTTTTCAATTGTACACTAGAAGGATCATCTGAAACACATAACTAGTGATTAGAAATGAGAAGTTGAATCCTACCTCGTGCATGATAAGAATAGCAAAGAAAGTAAAGTTTTTTATAAAACACTTCATACTCTCTCCCTCATAGATGTGGCGTGCTTCAAACCCATTAAACAGACTTTACTTAGTGTGAATTTCAGACATCCTAGGACTCTTGACATAACTCTGATAAAAAAAATTGTCGCGCACCGAGGTTACCCCCTTGATGTAACATGGGACCTAGGAACATGAGTAACCCCAAATTAACATTGTGTCTAGCATATATGCATAACAGAAAAAAAAAGTAAGACATGTATTATGCGGGAGTTGAAACAATGGTTAATTGAAACAACAATTAACAACTCAAGTTGAATCTACTACTATGTCTGAACATCCTTTGAATGAGTTGAGTTGCTGGGATACGCCTCATCAGACTTCCAAAAAACAAAAAATGAAAGCGAAGATTAAAATGCAAGCATGTCTATTTGTCCTCAAAATATGAGGAGTCACCTTTTATGTTTTTGAATGCAGACCGAGAATCAATGTAAGCGTGATCTGGGATGCTCAGTACCCGAACCTATATCATTAAAGGATGTATCGCAGAGTATGTATCAGTACTTTGAATGTACTGAGCATGCAATATATATTATATATATATATATATTTAGCTGAAAAATATATATAAGCTGAACAAAGCATAACTAAGCATTGAAGTAAACTGCGCAAGAATGTAAATATTGATATATAACTGAAAAGCTAACCTGAATGCGATGACCAAGTATATACTGAACTAAAATGTTGAAGTAAATACAGAAAACCTGGTCTAATTCCCAAAGAGCCTGACTATGAGAGCTACAATTAACCGACATAAAGGCATGACTGACATGATCACTAAATTTGATGTCCAATAAAAAATACTTGTACTACTACGGGGCACGCAGTTCTTGGAAAATGAGGGTACACTAAACCCTAGTACAACTCGGTGCTAAGTCTACTCCAAACTGAATATTTAGATGGATGAAATGCAACTGAAATATTAAATAGATCAAAATATTGACATGCAATCTGAGAATACTACTTTAATATATTGATAATTTGACATTTTAAATCTCGATCATGATTGTCTGCTTAAGTGACCTAGCTAGTGTAATTCATCAATATTAAGGTTATCTACACAAACTAGGGCTCTCAGTTTTATACAAGGAATTAAAAAAACCTTCCCACGAAAAGATCATAATTTCTATTAAATATACTACAACATCTAAATCACGAAAAATATCCAATTTTTTAAACACCCTAGGTCTTAAAAGGTTAAATAAAATCAAGGAGCTGGATAAATTTTAGTTTCCTAGTTGATCAAAGGAACGCACAGTGAAATCCCACATACCAATTTATGAAAACTACAGAGAATTCTTTTGCATTTCGAGGTTGAAGCTTGAAGAACACTAATGCTTGTTCTGGAACGAAATTATCGCGTCTTTCTCCTCTTTTTTATCTTACTTGGATTATTTTAGGAGAGTGAATGTTTTGAGTAGGTTTTGACTAGATTATTAGGCTTTGAAAGAGTAAACAGATGTAGTTTAGGTGTTAAACGACGTATTTTAGAGACTCTATTTGTACGGGAAAAGACCAAAACTACCTTCACTTAAAAGTTGTCGAGGCACACCCACAGATCCCCTATTGAAAAGTTTGTGGACCATGGTCTATCAAGTGGGCCATGGTTGCTGGATAGTTCTTACGGGTTCAAACTACTCTCATCTACTGTCCAATTCAGGGACCGTGTGAAGGACCACATATAGTGATTCTTCAGTTGGGCTAGGGGTTCTGCTGGCTTGACTTAACGGGCCAATCCACGGGTCATCAGTGGGACCACAAGACATGTTGGGCACAATGGTCTATCACTCTGTCTAGATCTGAACCACGAGCAGGTCCACAAATAGTGGTCTCTTTCACGGTACTTAACTCCTCCGTGGTTCACCCAATTTTCTGTTGTTCAGTCTCTTAGGTTCCTGAGGTGTTACTGGATGCATCATTGAACTTTTCATATTCATATTAATTATAATAAAATGTTGCTCATTTGACTGTAGATAAATAAAAACTAATTGTATGGAATTCAAAAATTGCATGTGGTACTCAAAGTATGGATTGCATAATTACACGTGGTTGATGACGTTTATTTCCATTTATCTACTATGGAACTTACACATATATTTAAAAGAACCTTTATTTTCTCGTAATTTTGTGATTTAATAGCCAAAATTATTGGGTATTTATTGAAAGTAGATTTATTTTTTTGTCCTTTAAATATTGATCACGAGGAAATTTTAGTTTTTTAATTAAAAAACACTAATTACAACACTTTAATTTAACTAAAATAGTAAACATTAAATAATTCATATAATTACCAAAAAATAAAACCTACAGAAACTATGAAAAAATTTATCAGCTTTCAGACTGATGGAAAAACTAATTGAGTATATTGTTTGGTAAGATTTATAAGAAATAATTAATTTTGATACAAATTTTAGGATGATTTTGTCTTATATTTTATTGGGATAAACATTAATATTATGAAACACTCCATCTCGATAAAAATAGTTTTCGGCTATTTAGAAATAATAAATAATAGGGGTAATTACAATAGTGCACTTTGAATATATTAAATTTAATGCTTTGTAAAATGTATTAGACGTTGAATGATACTTAATAACAAGTGAGACCTTCACTTTTTCATTATGCTGCTCACAGAACTCGCACTCCTTCCTATAAAAGCTCCCAAAATTCTTCTTTTCATCACTTCACTTAGCCAAAATCTTTGAGTCCTCTTCCAATCAAGAAAAAATCAGCATCAATGGCTTCCCCATAAGTTTTCATTTGCTTAGTTTTTTGTTAATTGTTCATCAAAGGTATTTAATTTGTCCAAAATTGTTAGCAATTAACAATAATCATTTACAGAGGTATATATTAAGATATTGAGTTATGTTTGAGTTCATTTTTTTTGTTTGAAATATTAGGAAAGTAGCGAGGGATCTTTCCTAGACTCTAAACTCCAAAAAAAAGTATCTGAAGAAGGATTTTAGGAAAAACAACAAAATACCAAGATACAAGATAAGAGAAGCAATAGTAGTGGTTGTCATATAAAATTCCCTTTGTGGGAGTCCAACCCAACGAGTTAGCAAAGAAGTTAGGGGAAAGAATTTTTGGTGAACCGTCATAATTGGTGAACAAGTCCTTACATTGGTTGCCATATGAAATTTTCCATTTTTAGATGCCCCACTTTAGTTTTGAGTAATTTATTAATGAGTGGTCTTCTAAGGAGTTGAGTTAGATACAACGTTCATTTCTTTATCTATTCGATATCTGATTTGAGTACCTTTGATATGAAAAGATGAAGATGAAGTGTTACCATTTACTTTCTGTTGTGTGTGTTGGTGGAATATATCTCATGGACTAGTCGATTTGCAAATAAAAAAATAAAAAAGATGATGAAGGGGGAGGTTGGGTTTGGTGTTTTTGTGTGTGTATATGTGATACAACAAGACCGTTCATTTTAAATAATTGATTAACTAATGGTTTTATATGTATGTTGTATTTAAATTGTTTTTATTTTGAGTTTGCTTTTGATATAGATGTTCATGGGGTTATTTTTCTATTGAACAAAAGTATACAAGGACTTCTACCACTTTCTCTGGATTGTACTTCCCAACCCCCATTATTCTTCGAAGGAACTACTTGGTTTAATGATTTTTTTCTTCTTAATTTCATTCTAGACTGCCTTAGGAAAATATGTTTTTTGTCTGCCTTTTTATAATGTGTTCTTTGTAATCATTTCGATTTTATTTACCCGACTGAAGATTGTGATCTAATTAAATTGTGTTGTATGAATGTTGTATATCAATTATCAATGCCCCTATTCTCACCGTGTGTTGATTACCAGGAACGTTAAGGTTCACCTTTATACTACTTCCTTGATTCTACTTATCTAGATTTTCTCTTTGTAGTTTGTTCTAAAAACAAGGACAACTTTCTAGATTTGGAGACTCTTTAACCTTAAAATTATCATTTTACTCGTAATTGCATATCTTTAAAACTATAAAAAATTTATGACTTCTGTAAGAAAGATAGTCCAAACGTACTTATGATTTAGGTTAAAAATATTTTTTCTTTTTCAAATTTCATGTCCAGTTAAATTCTACCACGTAAAATGAAAAACGATGTAGTTCTGAATTTTCTTTTTGTATTTCCTAGTACACTACGCGCTATAAAAAGAATCCCTTTTAATAGGTTAAGAAAACTCTAGTGCGAACTAACTGATGAATGTGTTGACACCCAATTTTGGCATAACATTTTCAAAATTCGTGACTTTATTTATTTAATAGTTTAAAATGATTTTTTTTAAAATTTTAAATAAGTTTATCTGTTATAAAGTACTTGTATTATAGTGAATGTCTATCATTTTGAGTCCATTTAAGGATATTGTTAAAGTGTCCTACTTGGGGACCAAGTTAGATTTTTCCTATAAATAGAGTACTCCTATTCATTGTAAATTGATTCATCTAAAGAAATAACAAGTCTTATCTTATTTTCTCTCTAGTTCTTCTTCTTATTCTATAGTTTTATAACACGTTATCAGCACAAGACTCTAATTTCTCATAAGTGAAGGTTAGATTTGAAGAATTAATAAAGGTATTATTTATTATTTTGTGTTTAATTTCAATGGCCAATCTTACAAAACTAGAGTTCACTGCCCTTCAAAGTTCGGGCAGGAACTACCTCTCATGGGTGTTGGATGCTGAAATCCACCTTGATGCAATGAGTATTGGAGATAGCATAAAAAGATGAAAATAAGGCATTAAATCAAAACTGTGCACGAGCAACGATATTTTTGTGTCATCATCTTTACGAGATTCTCAAAATCGAATATCTGATAGTTAAGGATCCGCATGTTTTGTGGAAAAACCTAAAAGAAAGATTTGACCACTTGAAGATTGTTATACATCCTAAGGCACGATATGATTGGATGCATCTAAGGCTATAAGATTTTAAATTTATACATGAGTACAATTCTGCCATGCTCAGAATCACTTCTCAATTGAAATTTTGTGAAGAAACGATTAGTGAGATTGATATGATGGAAAATACGTTTTCCACTTTTCATGTCTCGAATGTTCTCTTGCAACAACAATATCGAGACAAAGGTTTCAATAAGTATTTTGAACTAATTTCTCATCTTCTTGTGGCCGAGAAAAATAATGATTTATTATTGAAAAATTATGAGAATCGACCTACTGGATCTGAACCACTTCCTGAAGTGAATGACGGGTACGCCCACCATGCTAGGCGTGGAAAAGGTCGCGGTCCTAATAATGGACGTGATCATGGATGTGGACGTGGTCGTGGTCTTGATTATGGTCAAGAATATAATTTTATTCCTGGCATCAATCATTCATCAAATAAAAAAGGAAAAAAGAAAGGATGAAAAACGTGAAGCAACTAGAGAAGGTTGTTTTCGATGTAGTGGAAGAGATCATTATGCACGTGATTGTCATACTCCCAAACACTTGGTTGAGATTTATCAAGAATCACTAAAGAAGAAAGAGAAAAATCCTAAGGCATATTTTATCTCTGAAAATCATGTTGACATCACACACTTGGATGTAGCAGATTTCTTCGCCATCCTGAAGGAAAAATAGATTTCTTAATTGGTGATGGTTCTGTGAACATGGAAGAGTGATATTTTTTTAGGTAGTATTTATTAATAAATTTCATGTAATGATAGTTGTTTGCATGAGTATTAGTATTTTAAATTAGTTTAGTCGTTTATTTGCTTGTTCCTTAATTCTTAATTAAATAATATATATTTTTCATTGATTTATTTATATAATTCTAATATGATAGAGTTAGTCAAATACTAAACTTATCACGTGTTTGTATTATATTAGGTGTTTAACTTGGTCTAATGTTAAAAACATCAATTCTAATATTAACTAGGATTTATCATATGTTTGTATTATATTAGGTTTTAAATTTGATCTAATGTTAAAAACATGTAGTCTGTTATTAACTAGAATTAAATAATGATTTTATTTTATTTTCCTAACAACAGGTTTTTGACTTAAAGGAAACAATACATTAAGGCTCAATTTCTAATATTTAATTATTACTTTATTTCTTTGAATATATTGTACCCTTTTGACAACACTAATATTTAATATATATTTATTTTGTATATGTCATTTCATGTGAAGATATGGATAATTCTAAGAACATATTATTGATATATGAAGATATTTTCTTTGTTGATTCTGGTACAACACAAACGATATTCAAAAATAAGAAATATTTTTCTCATTTAAGTATGGGTAAATTAAATGTTACTACAATTTTTGGTAGTACTAATATGATTGAGGGTTTTGGAAGATACATTGTAATTTTTCACAAGGGAACTAAACTCATCATTAATAATTCTATATTTTCTCCAAAATATAAGAGAAACTTGTTGAGTTTTAAAGATATCCGTGAAAATGGTTATCATATTCAATCAATGGATGAAATAAATCTTGAATATCTTGGTATCACCAAAAATTTCTCTGGGAAGACATGTGATAGAAAAGTTCCCTGCTTTATTTCTGGCTTGTATTGGACAAATATTTGTGCAATTGAGGCACATTTTATAGTAAATAAGAAGTTTACTGATTTCAATACATTTGTACTTTGGCATGATCGTCTAGGACATCCTGGGTCAATAATGATGAGACGAATTATAGAAAATTCGAATGGACATCCACTAAAAGACCTAAAAGTTCTTTTTAATGGTGAATTTTCTTGTACTTGTTGTTATCAAGGCAAGTTAATTGTGAGATCATCACCAATGAAAGTTAAGATTGAGTCCCTTCGATTCTTGGAACGTATACAAAGGGATATTTGCGGACCTATTGACCCACCTAGTGGGTCATTTAGATATTTTATGGTTCTAATAGATGCTTCTTCGAGAAGGTCTCATGTGTGCCTATTGTCATCTCGTAACTTGGCATTTGCAAAATTATTGGCACAAATAAAAAGGTTAAGGGCACACTTTCCTGATAATCATATTAAGTCCATTCGTCTTGATAATGCTGCAGAGTTTTCATCCCAACCATTTAATGATTATTGTTTGACAATTGGTATAAGAGTTGAACACTCTGTTGCTCATGTTCATACTCAGAATGGTTTCGTTGAGTCATTAATTAAACGTTTGCAACTAATAGCAAGATCATTGCTTATGAAAACTAAGTTGCCCACTATTGTATGGGGACATGCAATTTTGCATGTTGCAAGACATATTCATCTCAGACCAACAAGTTATCATAAGGTTTCTCCATTGCAATTGGTTATGGGTCAAGAACCTAATATATCCCATCTAAGTATTTTTTGAAGTATTGTACATGTGCTTGTGGCACCACCAAACCGCACTAAGATGGTCTCTCAAAGAAGGTTAGGAATATATGTTGGTTTTGAATCACCCTCCATTATCCTCTATCTTCAACCATTGACTGGAGACATGTTTACTGCTAGATTTGCAGATTGTCGGTTTGATGAGACCGTTTTCCCAAAATTAGGGGGAGAGAATAGTGAAATAAAATGAGAAATTTTGTGGAAAAATTTATCATTGTCTCATATTGATCCATATTCTTGTACTTGCAAACAAGAAGTACAGAAGATTATTCATCTGCAGAAAATTGCAAATCAAATGCCAGATGCATTTACATATTTGAAAAGGATTACTAAATCACATATTCCGTTATGGATGCAATAACATTTAGTTATCTCATTAGTTTCTTAGTCCATTAGCAATTTGAAATGCATTAGATGGATGTGGTTACAGCCTACCTTTATGAATCATTTGATAATGAGATATACATGAAAATTCCTGAATGATTTGCGATGCGTAAATCATGTAATTCAAAATCTCGAGAAATGTATTCAATTAAATTGCAAAGATAATTATATGGTTTGAAGCAATCTGGGTGCATGTGGTATAACCATCTTAGTGAATATTTAATTAAGGAAGGTTATAAAAATGATGCAATTTGTCCATGTGTCTATATAAAGAAAACAATATTGGAATTTGTTGTACTTGCTATTTATGTTGATGAAATAAATCTTATTGGAACTCCAATAGATCTTCAAAAGGCAATTGATTATTTAAAGAATGAATTTGAGATAAAAGATCTGGGAAGGACAAAATTATGTCTTGGTTTGCAAATTTAGCATTTGAAAAATTGTATTTTTTTTCATCAATCTGCCTACACGGAAAAAGTGTTCAAGAGATTCTGTATGGATGAAACACATCCATTAAGTACTCCGATGGTTGTTCGTTCACTTGATGTTAATAAGGATCAATTCCGGCCTCAAGAAAAGGATGAAGAAATTTTAGATTATGAAGTACCATATCTTATTGCAATTGGTGCACTAAAGTATCTTGCTTATTCTACAAGGCCTGATATAGCTTTTGTTGTTAACTTGTTAGCATGGTATAGTTTTGCTCCTACTAGGAGACATTGGAATGGGATCAAACACATTTTGCGATATCTTAAAGGGACAACTGATATGGGTTTATTTTATTCTGTTAATTGTAGCCCAAATCTTGTGGGTTATGATGATTTAGGATATTTATCTGATCCAGACAAAGCTCGATTCCAAATATGCTATGTGTTTACATGTGGGGGACTGCCATATCTTGGAGATCTACAAAGCAGTCCATCGTAGCCACTTAAACTAATCATGGTGAAATAATAGCTATTCATTAAGCAAGTAGAGAATGTGTGTGGTTTAGGTCTATGATACATCTCATTCGAGAGAAATGTAGTTTGGAATGTGATAAAGTACCCACCACTTTACATGAATATAATGCAGCATGCATAACACACCTTAAGGGAGGATTCATAAAAGGAGATAGAACAAAGCACATTTCACCGAAGCTTTTCTATACACATGAACTTCAAAAGAATGGTGATATAAATGTGCAACAGATTCGTTCAAGTGACAATGTTGCTGATCTATTCACCAAGTCTCTACCAACTACAACTTTCAAGAAGATGGTGCACAACCTTGGAATGCGAAGATTCAAGTCTCTGGATTGATGTTCTCATTAGGAGGAGTTAATATGCGTTGTACTCTTTTTCTCTTACGAGGTTTTGTCCCACTGGGTGTTCCTTGTAAGGTTTTTAAGGAGGCAGCCTAGATGCGTATTAATATATATGTGTACTCTTTTCCTTTACTAGAGTTTTTTCTTTTCTTAAAGTTTTTTTAGTAAGCTTTTTGACGAGCCACATCATTTATGAATTAGACATTCAGGGGGAGTGTTATAAAGTATTCGTATTATAGTGAATGTCTATAATGTGGAGTCCTTTTTAGGATATGATTAAAGAGTCCTACTTAGGGACCAAGTTAGATTTCTCCTATAAATAGAGTGCTCCTCTTCATTGTAAATTGATTCATTAGGAGAAATAACAAGTCTTCTCTTCTTTTCTCTCTAGTTTCTTCTTCTTATTCTGTAGTTTTATAACATTATCGATAATTATCCTTATTTATAAAAATTTAGAATTTTTTATTAGTAATTTTCAATATTACATTTTTACATGTCATTAGTTACATTCATTATGTTTTTGTTTTAATATTCATTTTATTTGTTACATCGATTAATATTCATTTTGTTATTTTGTACAGTTTAAAAACTCAGTCAAATACGAATACAATTTGCATAGAGAAATATTTTATCAACCAACAATTTTTGTGCCAAAATCTTGAACCCATAACTTATGCCCATTTTTTACAATTTCATATTTATAGAACGGATAAGGGTCAAAAATACCCTGAAACTATCAGAAATAGCTAAAATATACCCTTGAAGTATATTTCGGCTCACATATACCCTTACCGTCTAACTATAGGTTCAAAATACCCTTCTCATTAACAAAATCGGTTAAATGCTCTTATATGACATGTGGATGTCACATGGCATCCCACATAATCCAATTAGTTGAAGAAGAAGAAAGGAGGTTTAGAATTTTCATTGTTTTAAAGAGAGGATTACAGAGAACAAAAGACAACACGCACAAATATTTATTGTGCCTTATTGGAAATGTTACTACTATTTGAAAAAGTTGCAACCCTTCGGAAAAGTTACAACTATTTGAAAAACTTGAAATCCTTTGATAAGGTCACAACCTTTCATAAACGTTACAACTCTCCATTAAACTCACAAGTTTTTATAAAAGTCACAACTTTTCATAAAAATCACAACTCTTCAAAAAAGTCATAACTCTTTATAAAAGTCACAACTTTTCATAAAAGTCACAACTCTTCATTAAAGTCGCAACTCTTCATAAAAGTCACAACTTTTCATGAAAGGGAACACTAGTTTTGAAAATAAATAAATTTAAAAGGAAATTTTGTTTTATGGTTGCGCCATGTAGGCGTACCTAAGATTTTCTTATATATATATATATATATTATATATATATATATGCATAAATATATATATATATATTATATATATATATATATATATATATATATATATATATATATATATATATATATATATATATATATATATGCATAAATATACATATATATGATTTTATAATTATTGAACTTTATTTAGTTTTATTAGATGTATCGTACAAAGTTCATCGCAATAGAAAAGGGGTCCATGACTTGCACTTTAAAAACAAAGAGACTAAGATTGTTAAAGTTCCCTTTGCTTCTTTTGGTGGTAGCATAAACTTCAAGGCTACCTGTTTCGTGCATTTTTTTTATGTATAATTCATGTTCATTATAATGAAGGGAAGCCTTGGAAAAACAATAAATTTATCTTTGTGTTACTACTAAGTCTTGAGTTGCACAAACTCTTTATAACTTCTAATACACCCATTGACAATTTTTAAGAGTCCTAGCAACATAACATGTTACCTATAATATATAAAAACTGTGGAATCATTCACTAATATTTGTGTTCCCATAGACTAATACATTACATCCCTTTGGTGTGCAGTATTATCTTAATCCTGTTGTATGAAAGTGGGATACTTCCTACATCATTGTTCTATTTTAATTGTGCTAAATAAATCATCTCGTAGGAAATTAACACGTTTGACGGATACAAGCAAACAAAATTCTTGGAACGGGAGAAAATAACTGAGTACTATAAGAACCACTTTCTGCTGGTACTCACTTTGCAAACAATCGATACATTGCTTTCTCTGTTTTTTTTTATTTGAGAATTGTATATGTCCACTGACATTTCACTATATATATAATATATATATATATATATATAGATATATATATATATATATAATATATATATATATATAATATATATATAATATATATATATATATAGAGAGAGAGAGAGAGAGAGAGAGAGAGAGAGAGATGGAGAGAGATGGAGATATATTTACAGAAAGCTGAAAACTTCAAAGATGCATTGTCAATCTCAGGTGAAAGTTATGGAGTTCTATAATATTATGCATCAGTAATAAATCCGCTCTATGCTTTTTTTCGGTAGTCTTTGGGATTTTTTTTTTTTAGAACCTAGAGAGACTTGTACTTTTATTTTATCATAGATGTAACAGTCATGCAATGAATTTAATTTGGATAAATATGTATTTTATAATTTTTTTGTTATTTAATATATTTGTACGGTTTGATAAATTGTATATATATTTTTACAATATATTCTACTAAACTATAAAAGGGTGCTTCAAGTGATCAAGCAGGTAGTAGGTCAATATGCCTACTTGAGCACTTTGAGGGTGTTTTAAAAGAAATTTGTTGTTCTTTCGTTTTAAAAAGCAATTCATAAATATTTTTTTATGTACGAGTAAACATTGTTTTATAATATTAGCCTAAGACTCCATAACTTTTTAAAAATATATGGCCTCATCTGCTAAAAAGATGTAATAGGTGGATCTTTTGGAGTGATTTTAACTCAATGAAGAGTTCCTTGCCAGGCATGAGCACTTACCAAAGCTGAAAAACCCACTACTACAATAATGAAATGATATGTTGATAGAGGATAAGCCTGCCGAAGGACTTGTGATAGATGATATAAGCAAAATGATTACCAATATGAGATGCAAACCATTTCCATAATCTTTGAAAATCTCATATTTATCATCATCTTTCTTAAAAAGTTCCACTGCACTCTATCATACGCTTTTCTCATGTCAATTTTAAAAGTAACAAATCCTTTCTTTCCTTGTGTTTTACCTTTTAAATAGTGATGGACCTCAAAAGCGATCGTGAAATAATCAAGAATAAATTTTCCAAGGATAAACGTACTCTGGGATTCAGCAACACAATCCGTCAAGCAAAAGTTCATGTGATTTGACAACATCTTGCAAACTATACAATCTATAAGAATCTATAGAGAAAACTGTAACTAACTCACATTGCTTCCTTTACAGAATAGCAATTGATTTGGTAAAAATTAATTCCTTTAATGACTCCATTGTTATTGACAAAACATAGTATCACATCCGTCACATATTTAAGAACTACAACCCATAAACTTTGATGAAAACTCAAACCCATTCCATATGAACCTGTCGCCTTATCTGAATGCCTTGAAAAGACAACTTCTTTCACCTCATCAATAGTGATAAGTCAATGCTGTAACTTTTATCTCAATCCTGTCCAGAATTGGGTTCATGTATCCTTACTCAAGAATGTATAATGATTCAAAAAAGCTAATGATCAATTCTAACCAGTGTTATCTCTTGTATTAATATTAGCGAATCAAAAATAATAAGAGATGAAAAGAAAAAATAAAGGAATTATCCGAGTACTCGTAACTCATTGTTTGTCCTTAAGAAATTTAATCCCCTCAAGTACCCGAGGTTATAGATTAATTCCTCCCAAGATATAATTGATTAACCAATATAGCATTAGTGGTACCTCAAACTTCAATAATTTTAACGAACTCAAAATGATAGCAATGACTCACATACGCAAACAGAATCGATTGATTTTATTTTGTTAGAAACGTATGCAATAGAAGGGAAGAATTCAATGCGTAAAATTAAGAGAAAGTCTCTCTAATTATAGACAACAAAGGGCAAAAAAAAGAAACCTTTTAGGAAAGTCACAACCACTTGGAAAAGGTACAACCATTCATAAAGGTCACAACCCTTCAGCAAAGTCAGACCCTTCAATTTTTGTTCAAACCTTTAAAACCCAGCAATCCTCCACATGAATAGGAAATGACTATTGTTAAAACACATGCATGAAAAATATGTAATTAATGTTGGGCTTTGTGGAGGCTTGTGAGCCGACCCGACCCATTACTGAAACCCTAGGTTAACCATTTGGTTTTCCTATAAATATGATCCTTGTATTTGTAATTCTCAAGTAGCACAAGTGAAATAAAATCCTCCTGTTACAGTCGTGGAGTAGGGAAACCGAACCACGTTAAATTCTTGTGTGTCCCGTTCGTGTTCCATTTCTCTTTTCTCTAGATTATTTGTGTGTGTTGTGTGTTTAATTTCCAACAATTGGTATCAGAGCGAGGTTTCAACAACACTGTAACACAAACTGTGAGAAATTGTCACCTAGGGTTCTTGTGTGAAGAACTGTGTGCAGGGAAGAGAGCCGCCGTTACCGTGTGGGTAACCTCAAGCAGCAGCCGGCTAGGAGAACCGCGCAGGGTGCGAACAGCCGTCGTCCGTGTGCTGTCCGTCGCGCCGTTCCGTTGGCCGCCGCGTCGGGAAGGAGTGTGCCGCCGCCGTTCGCAAGCTACAGCCGTGCAAGACGCCGAGGATCTGGAACTGCCATTCGCGAGCAGCAGCCGCCGCGAACCAGGCAGCCCAGATCGAAGGAGATCTACCGCAGATCGTAGCCCAGCGAGGGAGAAAGCCGCGCAGCAGTAGCGAGGCAGAGAACGCCGCTGCCGTCCAGTGGCCGCCGCGTCGAGGAGCCTCAGATCCAGCCGCGAGCGTCCTGATCGTGAGCATCGTCCAAATCGCCGCCCGCTGTCTGTAGACGCCGTTAAGGGAATTGCCGAAGTCCTTTGAGATGGCAGAAGATGGGAAGTTCCGAATTGAGAAGTTTGATGGTACAGATTTCAGTTGGTGGAAGATGCAGATTGAAGATTTGCTGGTTCAGAAAGATTTGGACGTAGTGTTGGGTGACAAGCAAGGAAAATTGTCTGATGCAGAGTGGGCAGTTTTGGATCGGAAAGCTATGTAAGTTATCCGACTCTCGTTAACCAAGAATGTTGCGTTCAACATTCTTAAGGAGAAGACAGCGAAAGGCATCTTGGAAGTCTTGTCTAACATGTACGAGAAGCCATCTGCAGCAAACAAAATTTTTCTGATTAGAGAGTTGGTGAACACAAAGATGAAGGAAGGCAGTTCAGTTACCGAGCACATCAACTCATTGAATTCGATCTTAGCCAGACTTTTGTCAGTTGGCATTAAGTTCGATGATGAAGTTCAAGCTTTACTACTGTTATCATCATTGCCTGACAGTTGGTCCGGAACGGTTACAGCAGTTGCCAGTTCAGTGGGACCTAATGGATTCACCTTTGAGAAGATTCGTGATCTCGTTCTTGGCGAGGATGTCAGAAGAAGGAGTTCTGGAGAATCATCAGGTGATATGCTAAACGTCGTCAGAGGCAGAGGAAATAACAGAGGTAGTGGGAGAAGGAACCGAAGAAGGAGTCAGTCGAAGGCTCGGGATGGCTCAGGTGTAACATGTTGGAACTGCAAGGAGGTGGGGCATTTCAGGAATCAATGCCAGAAAGACAAACAAGTCAACATTGCAGAAGACAGCGCCAACGAGGATTTGTTTATCTGTTGCGCGGAGAGCAATGTGGATTCCTGGGTCATGGATTCTGGTGCTTCTTTTCACGCTACCCACAGCAGTGAAGCATTGCAGAATCTGGTTATTGGAGACTTTGGAAAGGTAAGGCTTGTAGACGATAGAGCTCTTGATGTTACGGGCATGGGTGACATGGTGCTGAAGACGCCAGTCGGTTTCTGGACCTTGAAGGATGTCAGAGTTGTTCCAAGCTTGACGAAAAGTTTGATTTCTGTTAGGCAGTTGGATGAACAGGGACATCATGTGAAGTTCGGAAATGGGCAGTGGAAGGTCGTGAGGGGCAATCTTGTCATGGCTCGTGGAACAAAAAGAGGATCGTTGTATATTGTCGGATTACCGTCTGAGGGAGTGACCGTCCCAGTTCAGAAGAAAAACAAAGTCCGGTTCACAGAATCTCGTGGGCAGAAGAAGGTTGTCTTTGCAAGAAAGAAACCCAGAGCCACAGGTCAGATTCAGGATGAACGAGCAAGGAAAGGTTCAGGAAGACCAGTCAGAGGCGTTTGTGGCAGTGGGAGCACCGGCCGTGCTTCAGCCAAGGCTCCTAGAAGACAGTGGGTCAAGAGAACCAGTATTCCAGCTGTTGATACGTCTCCAGAAAATTTCTTGCTGAGTATGGAGAGTGTTTGTTCTCAGGGAGTTCTAGGATCCGGCAGTTCGTGTCTCAAGTGGGAGCCGGTAGGGACCGAGGACGAGTCAAGGCAGTTTCAGCCGTGACTGATGTGTTGAAGCTTCGGGGAGCTTCAACGGGCCTTTCAGTTGACTGATGAGAAGGCCGCTGTAGCAGGAGAGATTTGAAAAAGATTACTAGACATACAAGTGTTCTAAGTGGATGACAGTTGAAATTCTTCAAGCCTCCAAGTGGGAGATTGTTGAGCTTTGTGGAGGCTTGTGAGCCGGCCCGACCCATTACTGAAACCCTAGGTTAACCATTTGGTTTTCCTATAAATATGATCCTTGTATTTGTAATTCTCAAGTAGCACAAGTGAAATAAAATCCTCCTGTTACAGTCGTGGAGTAGGGAAACCGAACCACGTTAAATTCTTGTGTGTCCCGTTTGTGTTCCGTTTCTCTTTTCTCTAGATTATTTGTGTGTGTTGTGTGTTTAATTCCCAACAATTAATGAGTAAGTATAGATTGCATCTGGATAAGTAGGTTTCTCATTGAACATTCAATAGTGAATATATATCGGATATACTTGATCAATAGATATATTTGATATCTTTTAACCGTAGAGCTTTGATATATACCTAGAAAATATAAGTCACATAATGACCTCTTGAAGTGTTCGGTGTTCTCATTGCTTTGTTCGTTTTATCCATGAACATGTCTTGGTTTATATATCCGTAGACAACTAGACTTACCAAAATTCTCCTTGAAGCGTCTTACACTTCACACTTACGTAGGTGACTCATAAATGTGTTATCGGAACAATGACTTGTCCTCGACCATAGTTCCATTCCATGGAACATCTCAAAAACTCACTCTATATTTAGGCCTTTTGTAAGTGGATCTGACACATTATCCTTTGACTTCACGTAGTCAATTATGATATTTCAACTAGAGATTCGTTCTCTCAATATATGCATACATCATATATGACAAGACTTTCCCTTGTACATCATTCTCAATGCCATACCTATTGCAAATAAATTCTCATAGTATGCATACTGGAGCTAACGATTTGGGCTAAGAACCGTTCAAGAAATGTCAGAGTCATTCAACTTCATCGCTAGCCTTATTTGGAGTGATAGAATCAGATTTCGTATTAGATTGAGTAGTACATTTATGTTTGGATGATTTCGAAGAGACTGGTCCTCCACAAATAGTAAGTACATATCCACTTGTGTATATTACTTCATTTGACCTGGTTATTCAATTTGCATCTCCATAGGAAAACCTTAATGTCGCCTACGTGGCGCAATCACTATCTAGAAAACCCTTTCAATTAAAATTATTCTTAGAAATACCCTCCCTTTACAAAACCCCACATCGAAGGCCACTTCCACCCAAAAAAACTTAACTCTTTGGCGTTGTTTGGCCCCCAAAAAATCACGCCGCATCAACAACACGACTTATATGCAGAAGGTCTACTCTTAACAGTTTGAAACAACCAATTATGTCTCCTCTGAAACATGGTCTCAATTCTATGGGTGTCAACCTCATTCAAATCTACTGAATGGTCTATATAATGCCTTGTCTTGAAACCTTCGTTACACCCATTCTCCATAACTTGTTTCTTTCTAGCCTCTTTAAGTCACAATTATTCTTCTGCAATTCAAAACATTTCACCGTAAAATGGCATATTCACTTATTTTAGAGTTCGATGCTACTCATGATGACGGGATGGTTAGGGTACGAGTGTGCATCATGTGGGAAAATATTAATCACAAACGAAGCCAAGAAATAATAAGCCTCGACTGATACTTATTGATGAAAAGGTAATGCATCGTTCATATTCAATTTATACACCGTTGTAATTTTCTTATTTAAAATTTTCAGACACATTTACATCTAACAAAAACTTTGATGCACGCAGTAATTTTGAAGAATCAAGTTAGCAAGTTCCGAGATGAGTTTATCGAGGGTTGTGAAAACATGAGGCGAACATAAAAATAACATTAATGCGAATAACTGCCATCCAAAAACTCTAGGATAATATTATTCACATCCCCCTAAATGGGTTTCAATTTAATCAACCAAAAATGATTCCCTCAAGGGTCAACAACAACATCGTTCTATGAGGCATTTGAATTTTATCTCCCAAAAGAGGTATTCACGCATGGACAATTATATGTCTTCAATATCGTATGCAACAACAATAGAAGGATTGGCAATCTACAACGCGGAAGAGGACACTGAAGACCATACATACATTAAAAATATTGTTTACAAAGAAATCTTCCAAAATATATGTCAAAGACTTGTGGAAACACACGAGCTATTTATTAATATGTACTGTTAACTTTAGCTTTTCAATACTATCCTTACATAGAAGAATAACAGAGATAACTTTCCAAAATTTCAGGCGTTCGGATAACTAGCCATACAAAAGAGGATTCACAACGGAGATGGAACGAGAATACCCCTGAACATATCCACATATCACGTTGTATACGACATACGCAACAAAGAAAATGATTCATTTGTAGCGAATACATACATTGGAGTTCACCACTCACTTAACAAATGCTCAAAGCAAACTTATGCAAGGATAATATGGAAAACACATAACAATTAATAACAGGTAATTTAGGGGCAATTGCATTGGCGGGGTCTTAATGGGGGTTTAGGATATGAAATTTACGCTACACATTTGGCAGGGAATAGATTTTAAAATTTATTGGTATGTATTATTCCATTGTTTGAAAATTTATTTCAATATAAGGATATACAAATCAATTTGATTGCATCTTCTACATCACTATTTGATCGTCCATCTACTATGTTACAATAAATTAATACGCAATGCATTGGAGGTTATTAGACCTACAAAATACATGACTCCAGTAGGACAGATTGTCCGTCTGTACATTATCCCGTGTAGGGTGAATTAAGCGCTGTGCAAAATTGCAACAGACCTATAATACCGTCAAGTCAAAGTAAACGATGAAAGTTTACCACACAATTATCAAGAAATTGGAAACACCTTAAAACACAGTTTACTGCACCTTATCATGATTTCATATGGACATGTCTATTGCATGAAACAAAAATATAACAACGTCAACAGTTTATGACCGTCGTACGGACAGGCGAACGTTACAAGATATATTTCAACAATACGTGCATGAAGGCCAAAACAATACAAGATCAACTAATGAATATACAATTTTAACTGGTAGTAGATATTACAATTTGCTTGCAAAAAGAATGGGGGCATAAGAACAACAACATGATAATAAGTAGACAATAACACTAAACACTTACTTAACAACTACATTAAAACTACAAAAATAATAGAAAACCAAATTTCTAAGTGACGAACCCGCGCGAAGGCGCTGAATTTTTTTCCTGGTATTTCTGTTAACAATACTATAATAGCTAAATCACGAAAAATCTACAATGTTTTTGAAACCATAGGTCTATACAATCTATATAGAATAGTGAAAGCCTACATACCATGTGATGAAAACTATGGGGAAATCTCTTGCATATCGGGCTGAAGCTTGAAGAGCATTGGTTCTTGTTCATGAAAGAAATTGTCGCCTCCTTCTCCTCATTATGATTAAATTTAGATGATTTTTTGAGAATGAATGTTTTGAGTAGGTTCTTACTATATTATTAGGCTTAGATAGAGTAAAATGATACAATTTTGGTATTACACAACATTTTTTAGATGCTCTATGTGTACAAGGAAAGACAAAAATTACCCTGACTTAAAAGCTAACGAGGCCCACCCACGGAGCCACTAACAGACCTTTCATGGAACTATGGTCCATCCAGCGGGTTGTAATTGCTGGCAAGTTCTTACTGGTTCTGAGTACTCACCTCTACGGAAAACATCATTAACCGTGTGAAGGACCACAAACCGTTAAAGCCACTACAATTCTTCACTTTGACTAGGGGGTCTGCTGGCTCTACTTGACAAGCAAATCCACGACTTATAATTGGGACCATGGCCTGTGGTTGGCACAATGGTCAACCACGCTGGCTGGATGTGAACCACAGGCAAGTCGACCGACCCCATCCCTTTCACGGTCCTTGAACCACTCCCTGGTTCACCATATTATCTGTTGTTCAGTATACTAGGTTCCTGAGGTGTTACAATATATATCATATACCTTTTGATATTCTTATTATTTATAAAATATATTTCTCTTTTGAATGCAAATAAATATACAACTAATTATATGGAATTCATAAATTGCACGTGGTCGTTGAATTTTATTTTAACTTTTTACTACAGACCTTACACATACATTTAAAATTTACTTCATTTACTCATAATTTTGTGAATTAGTGGCCAAAATTATTGTGTACTCATTGAAAGTAGTTTTATTTTTTTCTCTTTTAAATACTGATCACGAGCTTTTTTATTTTTTATTTTTTTAAAAAATTGCTAAATATAATAGATTAATTTAACAAAAACAGTAAAACTTTAAAAATAAATACTTACAAAAAAAACCTTAGAAAGTATGCAAAAATTGGTGAGTTTTTAGAGTGACGGAAAAAATGATTGTTTTTATTATTTGGTAACAATTATAGGTAATAATTAATTTTGAGATAACATTTTGGATGAATTTGTCTTTTATATTATCGAGATAAAAATTTAAACTCTGGATTACTTCATTTGGCTAAGAATAATCGTCCACTATTAATTTGACACGCAATATAAGAAATAATAAATAATAGGAGTCATATCTTTGTCACTCTTTAGGCTTGTTGTCGTCAAAATTTTGCTTAGTTCCTTGTGGTAGGTCTTATGTTTCCTGTAGTAAGATCAAGGATGTATTCCACATCGATATATAATTTTGATCTATCAATTATTGCAAATCCAAATGCAGATGTAAATGGAGACGCATACCATGTTTTGGATGTACATGCAAATACAGATTTCGATCTGAATTGGATGTAAATGCATAAGGATGTAGATCCAGATTTGAATGCGGATGCAGATTTTGAGTTGATCTTTTAGGAATGCCATCTCATTGACTTTTGACATTTGAAAACAAAATATAAGAAGTAAAGGTTGTCTCACTTTTCATGCCAAATTGTAAGAATCTAATGTTTCAATCCCGAGATATAACAGACATGAAAGGAAAATAAAAAGCAAATGTAACAACCCCTAGCTAAAACAGACAAAAAAATAGTTTTTTCAGAAAATCTGCAGGTCGAACAGACGAGAACATCGACGGATCATAGCCTAATTCACGGTCCGTCTTGCACAACCGTCGATGGGATAAAAAATTCCCAAATATCTCAACCTAGGAAAATTGGTTAAGTGTTTGTCGACGGACGGACTTACGGTCCATAGGTAAGACCACGGTATGTAGTTCATGATCATGGATCTACAATCCATTCACCCACTATCTGACAAGAGCTGCAGATGACCATCATGGTTCATAGGTGGACCTACAGTCCGTAGGTGAGAAATTAGCAAACAATTAAGGAGAAATGCAATTGGGTGAAATTCAAATGGTCATAAGTCTTAGTTCAAAATAAATTAGTTGTCCCATGACCTACACAAAGATATATAATTGAACTAACTTTCCATAGCTACCGACCTTGCTAAAATCAGACCTCCGACTAAAATGTTATGCTCATTTTAGTAAAGGCTTATTGAACAGGACCAACCAACGGACCAACCGACAGGGCGTTGGTCAATTGATAGACCGTCAGTCCTGGCCATCGACTGGTCCGACAACAACACTCACAAGGGTCTTTAGCACCTTTTCCACTTCGTTTAAACCCTAAGTTACATAATTTTGACTCTAAATCATAATATTTTTGTTAGTTGAAGCCTAGAGACGTAACTAAAACATATCTAAGTCAAATCAATAAATCAGAACTTAAAAAATAAGAAGTAAGAGAGAAGGAAAAGCTTAAGAACCCTAGTTCAAGAACGCCACAGGCTCCAATTGTTTCAGCCCCGAAACTTAAGTATTTTTCCGTAGATTTCACCACTATGTATGGGGGATATCACTAGTGGCTTCCTTTCACCCATTGGGTCTCTAGGTTTCAAACAGATTCTTGATTCCCATATCAGGATTAGACCTAAGGTTTTTAGAACTTCATAAACTTATTAGTTATATATTCCAAATCAGATTATCATTTTATTATTCAGTTTATTTCATGAATTTCAAAACCCTAGATTTGTATTATTTCGTTCTTGAATTACACTTGCTAGGTCAGATATTTCAGTTGTTCAGTTATACATGCCTTAGTTTTTAATGAATCATTATCATATTAAATGTTGCATTCCGAGTTTGGATGTTCAGTTTTAAGCTATCCACTATTTACATAAAACTTAGTGATAATCAGTTAACTACACTATAAGTCTTGCTTTGCATTTTTCAATCGTTTTATTAACTTTCTTTTCCTTTTCTAGATCCACTTTGAATGCAAAGGTTTATTTTTCGGAGGAAGATCAACAAACTCTCAAGTATAATTGTTCCAGATTGAACCAATCTTACTGTTGACAACCTAGTCCCAAAAAGAATGAGTTCTTTGAGGACATAACTTCTTTGAATTTACGAGACTCGTTTTCAAGAAAATATGTTACAATATTAAAACTCGAAGGAAGTAATTTGTCAAATGAGATTGAAGACACCTCTGAATCTCTTTATTAAGTACATCCTCCTCTAATTCTTTCCAAGGTTTTTTAGACCTTCTTCACTATTAGTAGTATATCCATTGAATATACAACCCACAGTCTTAGGTATTTTTTTGACTCATTTGGGAATAGTTCTCTCATTTTCATTTCTCATATGGAATAGACTTTATTGGAAATTGCTAGATCACTATCTTTCAAGAGTTAATTCTTTTATATACTTAAGCGATGATAAAAAATTTTGTATCAGGATACAATAAAGCCTGAACAAAAATGATTTTGTGGTACTCTCTTTGGTACCAAACAATTTTTTTTTATTACTCCCTTTACTAACAAATAAAAAGTATTCTCTTTCCAAACGATAAACCTTTTGTTTTTCTTTTTTGCTATATTGATAGCACCCCCACAAATTTTGTGATTAATCTAAATATATATGTAGGACATTAAATATTTCCTTCTATGTTCCATTTTTTCGCGTCAACAATTTCTTTATATTGAGGTGAGTATGTGCAATAATTTTATGGAAGATTCTATTTTGCAAATATATTCATGCAAAAGAAGATTCATATTTGCTCTATATACCACTTCTTATCATGATAATCTTTTTACCCAACTGATTTTCCACTTCAGTTTTATATTGCCTATATGTTTCTATTGCTTCATCTTTATCATTTAACAAATAAAAATAACGATATCTAGTGCAATCGTCAATAAACTTTCTGAATGCTTTTTACAACCAAGTGACGGCATTAACTTCATATCATAAATGTCAGTGTGAATCAAATTAAGGAGTTAAAATTCCTTTCAATGTAATTATACATATGCTTAACATACATCAATTCAACACATACTCGACATTTTGATTTATTCCACTAAGAGTTGGTTAAAACTTCTGTGTGGATTAAATTTAACATTTTTTTTGTAATTGACATGTTCAAAGGATTTATGTCACAACAGTTTGATTCAAGCAATCAATAACAAATAGAAATACTATGTTCGGAAAGACCTTTTGATAGGTAAATTTTTTCTAAAATATTTTGTTCTTTACATTTTATAACTTTCTAAAATACACAAATAATTTTAGAGCCAATACCTTATCACATGTGTATTTTAGAAGGATCTTTCCATAAAATTGAATTTTCTATAGAATTACCAATGATGATATTCTCATCAATCCGATAAGGGCATTATCACCCAAATGATATTGTTACAGAACAATAACATTTGTTAGTAAATTCTTTGGTATTATGAATGAAAAGTTTTTCCAATACTACTTGGTTTAGTAAAGTTACTATTTGGTTATGAATGAAATATCCAGTTACCATAAAAAACTTTTAACTAGTATTCATTCTATAAAAATAAATTCATTTTAATAGACATATATTTTCATGAATAATCATAATCTTTTAAGTGAGACTTTTTCATCATTGAGTATAATTCCTCTGACAGTGTATTATAAATTTGTAGTTTTATACTAGTCATATCACAAACTATTAAAGAAAGACTCATATAATCTTTAAATTGAGATAATGCACAAGTACCTACTAAACCTAAACTCGAAATCTCAGAGGAACACTTATACTATAATAAGGTCCTAATACCCCCCCTAAACTTATTTTATTAGTTATTTTCTATGTCTTTTGGGTCTATGTGGAACTATCTTATGGGCCAAACTTTTTTCAAGATAGTGTCGCATAGGCTGAATAGGAGTAGGAAATCTCTTATAAAATAAGTTTAGAGGGTAATACGACTTTAGTATAATATAAATGTGTCTCTGAGATTTCGGGCATATTTTTAAGGGATACTTGTACATTTTCCCCTTTTAATTACATATCTTGTACTTTGAAATTTAAATGAGATAGTAAGTGTCATTTTTCTTTATAACAGGTAAAAAGAACCCCTCTCCCCTCTCCACATTTTAAATATATTCTCAAAATTATTTTTCAAATCTGTGAAATTATTTTTCATATGTTCTTCCCAATACTTTCAAAATGTTCACCATAAGAATACACATTAGAAACAATAAACCTTCTTTTGGAGATTTAATTCATAGAAACACCCATAGCAAGTACAAAAATCACTAATATTATGTCACTAGTGATCAATTTCCTTTCCGTCGCAATAAGTCAGACCACTGCGAAACAATAAAGATTCAATCATTATACCACATGTTTCTAAATTTAACGAGGAAGCTTTAATATACTTGCATTCCTTAACCGAATGAACGTTGAATTCTAGAGAAGTTTTATATTCTTTGAATTAGTTTAACATTTAGACAGAGTAATAAACAAAAGAGGTTTTGATCTTTAGAAAGCTCAAATAGAACAACATTTCTAGCTAACAATGAAGATTTTTATCCTTTTCAAACCATTTAGCCTTTATAATCATGATGAAGAATTTCTAATCTTCAAGTCAGAATATTCATTCAAACTGAGTATTAAAAAATTAGTGAAGTTTTTATATCATTCAAACCAATACAGAATCTGATTTCTTCGTGAAGTGCTTAGATTCTTCAAACCAATGGACTAAAAACCATAGGATTTTAGTCCCCAAAAGTCAGACAAAATCACATTTCACATGGTAATAAATATATATTAATAGTAATAAATATATATTATGAGATCATCACATAAAGACCATCTGTCCTAACATTTATTAAATAAATCTAATAACTTAGAAAGAATATAAAAAAATAACAATCAAGGGAAAATAAATATAAAACCTTATTTCCCCCCATAGAATCATATTCTATTTGTCAGCAATAATTCCATACAAGTCATTTTTCCTGCTAATTTATTTCTTCTCTCCTAGTTTCCATCATATTGAAATTTTCTTTAAAAGGCATTGAATTTCAATGAGAAACTAAACTAATATTGAATAATTGTTAGAAGAAAACATATGTTCATTTATTTCTTCTTATATTTATATAAAATAAAGAATATAGGGAAAAACAGACAAAATTTAAATGTAGGACCTTAAAACTATATGCATAAAAGAACATTTCTAATTGAAAAGAAATCTAAATTAGTTCAATGCTTCAGTGCACTTGGGAAGAAGATAAAAATAATCATCGTTATTGAAGGTAAACATACTACCAGAAATAAATTCAAACATATTAGAGTAGTAGAATTCATCCCAGATCTCTTTTATCCTATGATAAAATAATTCACTTTTTATTGTCACTTATTCCAACAAAAAGAACCAAAAAATAAAGGAAGTTTCCTTACCACATAAAATACCATCAATAATAAATTTCTGAAGCTTGTTATCTCCTTTATTCAGATTAGCAAGCCAATAATAATAAAAGTTGTAAAGAAAAATAACAACTATGATCAGTAGTTATCAACAACCATTAAAGATTATTAAGTGTAATTAGACAGTCATTAAACATCAAGGGTAATCAACAGCCAATAAACAACACCTATAGTCTCTAGTAACCATTGAACACTATTATTTATTTATTTCATCTTTAAGGAAACAAAGAGACACATTATTATCTTCTCTCTTCTTTTAAGGAAATAAGTAAGTTTTTTCTTATTAAAACTAATAAAAGTAAAAATGATTTATTTCTAAACTGAAACAAATACTTATAGTCTTTTTCTTTTCCGAACACGATCAATAAATTAGGCATAGTAGGGGCCATACATTTATTAGTGTAGGCTTTTAATTGTAATATTTCATTCGTATAAGCATGAATTAACCATATCATAATAAATCACAGACTCTACCACTAAAAATCCTTAAATTCACTTCTCTATTTAATCCCAGTTTTTTACCGTTACAACATATTAACTCCCCATGTTTGAATTACCGACACTAATAAATTAAGTAAAAAATAAGAAAAATTTAATTCATTGATTAATTTAATCCTATATTTAAATAATTCATGTGACAGATATACATATAATCTACCTGCAAGGTTTTCACATTATTACTTATAAGCAACCATAAATGGGTGTCTTCTTTCTCATATACGTAATTTGGTTCTATCAACTAATAATTATTTCACAAATGTTATTTGTTACTATCTAATCAATTAGGAATATTTTGACTCATCATAGAGTATCACCTTTTCATAGATTAAAATAACAAAGAAAACTACACATATCATACTAACTAAAAGTATAAGTTTATGTTATGAATAGATATATTTAAGTTTACTAACATAAGAAGTGGGAATTTTACCATTTCCATAATTAAGATTGAATTATATTCAATCTTGTTTGACAATCATCAAGATGTTTCTCCAAATTCATCTTTGATTATGAACATTTTATTTCTAACTTATACGAATCGACAATTTTTTTTTCCTTATATGATTAAAATAATTCTATACCCAAAAAGCGTCTACTATATAAGTAATATGCACACATACAAACACAATGATCTATTTAAACAAAGACTTATTTGTAATAATTAATATAAAAAGTAAAATCTTTATAAGGATTTAAATCAATACTATAACCCAACCATATGGTTAATAGTATGTTAGAAAAATCTCCCACACAGACTTATAACCATGCATGTATAATTTTAGCACCAATTTCATCCACATGCATATCAAAAGACTTCTTTGTAAGCCTTTGTTAAATGGATCTTCCAAATTGTTCTTTGATTCAATCTATAAAACTCGCTCATAACCCCTTTTGAGTAATATCACGAATCAAGTGATATTTCCTCTCAATGTGCTTACTCTTTCTATTGCTTCTTGATTCTTTTGAGTTGGAAACTGCACCACTATTATACCAACAGAGTGTGATTGGTGCGTCAATAGAAGGAACCACAACAAGCTATTTTAGAAATTCTGTGAGCCAAAACAGCCTCTTTAGACGCCTTAGAGGCTTCTATTTATTAAAATTCTATGGAGGAATCAACAAATACATTATTGATTTATGCTCCTCAAAACTATGGATCTACCTCCCAAAGTTAATACATATTTGAGGTCAATTTTGTAGAATCTCTATTTGACTGGAAATCAAAAATTGTTTATCAAATTGCTACAAGAATTCCAGGGTGGAAACCAAGAATATAATTCCCAATCCTTTTAATGTAATTTAAAATACACTTGACTACAGTCCAATGTTCTTGCCCAAAAATCTGCAAACATGCCTATAACAAATCCGATATCAGGTATAGTACATAATATAGCATACATGAGACTCCATACAACAAAAGTGTAATGGATTATCTTTGTCATCACTATTGTAACACTCCGAAAGTCCATGACCTAAGATAGAACCTCACATGCTGAACTAAACCTTAAAACACTATTTCTAAGACTAAAAATGTTTATAAACCATTTAGGATGTTTGGAGTCAAGACATCAAGAAACTCCCATGACATCCGGAAACTAGTTAAAAACCGTCCTTAGGTTTCGAGAAGGTTTAGAGGTGTTGTATGAGGTTTAAAACTTGTAAAATAACTTTAAATAGGTATAACCATATCTGTAGGGTAAAAAAGTCAAATTACGAACTCCCAAGGTCCCCCTTGGGGTCCACAAAAGGACCCAAAACTTGTCTTGGCAAGTTGCAAAAGCAGCAGCCTAAATACACACGGGTGAAACGTCTCCACGTCCGAACTTGGTTGGACCTTGGTAAAAATTCAAGTCTACGTCATGGGTAGGTTGCATACTCCTCTGTCTCAAAAATTAATTTAGAAAATCATGCAGTAGAAGCTCCGCGTCGCGTACATGTTCCCCGATGAAAATATGAAATTTGGAATTCAAGTTTGACTTTATTAAAGCGTCAACATAAGTGACGGGTATTTTGGATATTTCATGGGAGGACTATGTTGATTTTAAGTCTTTTTTTTCCTCACATTCACTCACTAAAGTGAAATCCCCAAATCAAAACCCAAAAGCTCACACCTCTCTCTACTTACTCTCTCTATTCAACCTCCATAGAAGAAAGTACAAAGCTTGAAGAAGAATACCAATTTCTCTAGGACTTCACTTGATTTTCGTGGAATAGTCTTCATTAAGATATGGGTTCTTCACTCTTGAGATTCCTTTTCCGAAGAGGTCCTCTCTAAGTTTTCTAAAACACCCAATTCCGAGGGATTTTTCTATTCTAATGGGTTTTCTTCTAAACTTCAAATTGATAGTTGATTATGATTAATTGATATTGACTTTGACTAATTAACTGTAGATTTTTGATTAATTGATGTTAATTGATGGAATTTCATGTAGATCATGTACTTTGCCCAAATTTCCCAAATCTTTGATGTTGCCTATGAATTGATAGAAATTGATGAATGTATTGATTATTATACATGTTCTTATGAATTCTAGTTCATTAATGGATTACCTAGGTTAATTTATTGTTGAGATTTGATCTATTTCTTGAAGAATTCATGGTGAACCCTTTTCCCCCTATCCCTAGGTTATGAATTGAAATTAATTGGGATAGGGATGATGCATTTGACTTCATTATTGTTTTAATTACTACTGTGTACTGATATTACACCAATTATTGTGTTGAATTAAATGGTTGATGGTAAAACATTGATGATGACTTGTGAAGGAGATTGGGGTAAGTCTTGTGATCTCAATCTTTTACTTCAATTATGATTATTTATCTTTAGTGATGAAATTGTATTGAAGTATACCTTATGATAAGATTGATTAGGGTTGATATGATGTTGAATTGGAATATTTTGAATTACAACTTGTGACTTTTTGGCTATGATGTAATGATATAAGGATGTTGATGACTTATTGATGTGACTTATCATAATGTGATCATGTAAATGTTCTAACCTCACATATGTTAATTGTAATGAAAGGACAATGCCAATCCAGTTCCTATTGAGCTATGATGATTATTATATAAGGGTAGAACCAATGACCTAAACATTGTTATGATTATTAATAAGGGCCTAAAGTCATTTCAAAATGGACTCTAGCTTAAAACCGAGTGGACATGAAGATGAGGGTGGTGCCTTCCAATGAAAGGAAGGTAGGGTTCACCATAGTCCTAACGGGGTAAATAGCCTCATAGACCCAAAAAGGCATAGAGTGATATTTCCATGACAGTCCCCAAGCTCCATAAACTATGTTTCCACCATAGGAATATTAGTTAGTGGATCCACATAAATGTTATGTTCATGTTTGGTACTTCTTTGGCTGGTAGACCACCTTCCATCAGTGTAAGGTTTTACGACACTGAATTCTACAGTTAGATCTCGTTGTTTATTTCGTTTAATTCCGGTGTTCCCGAAAGTAAAATGAAGTAATGAATTAAACATTAACTAGGAACACTTAAGAGGTTTGACTTAACCTAAGTAGGGGTATGGGACTCTACATATGACTTGCACTAGTTTGCCTTGAGGGAAGCTTTAGGATGTGGTTATTATGTTCTTATGCACTTATATATTGACTATTATGTATATTTTGACTTTACATGTTATTGATTCCTTATGATAGTTTCACTTATCAACATGTTGTTGGTCTATATTTCTAAGTATGAAAAGGATTACTCTTGATGATATGTCACGCGAAGTTAGGTGTTGCTTCTGGTCGTTTATTTGGTTTACTTTATTAATTAGGGTTATGACATTTTCTTGGTCATAGGCTAAATTATCGGTTATGGATATTGGTCTTGATAATATTATGATGTTATGAACTTTTATATATTTTCACATTACTATACTTAATGATGTTTTTCTTGTGTTGTATATGGCCTTGACTTAAGAGTTACATGTTAATGAGTTTATATGGGTTGTTGGATGTGCATGAGGCTTTTCAAAGTAAATTAGCATGTTTTGAACAAATTTCCTTTTTAGCATGATTTCTATGTTGTGTTAGAACACTTAGAAAATCTAAGACATGTTGTAGATCATAACATGAGTGTTTTGAGGTTTAGACACTCTTTTAAGGTATTTTTAATGTATAAAAGTCATTTAGGAAGTTTAAAAGTCAAAATATCAAAGAACAACCATAACATCTAGAAACTAGTTCATCGGGTACTACCGTGCCTTAGCCTATTTGACTAGCTTTTACGATCCAGAAAATTATAAAAATTGGTGGAAGGGTTTCTAATACGTATTAGATTTATATCATAGTCTAAAAGTCCGGGAACGACTCCCCAATGACCAACCAAGGAACCTTTAGGAGGACCCTTGCATTTTGGGGTCAAGGGCTGCCCATGCCAGTCCACCAACGGATGCAACCCATGATTCATTGTCCAATCGACAGGGCGTGGACTATTACGTCGATGAAAAATTATCCAAATCCATGGGAATCCTCCATTTCGCAGTCTCTGAACTCAACGATGGACAAACAGGACGGTTGGTCCTTGGCCCGTCGATTGACCCACAAGGTGTCTACGTGGTCTCGTCTATAAGACCACTGTTTTTGCTGCACGTTTTGATTTAATGAATTTAATTAGTTTTCTTAGTTAATAGGTTAATTAGGGTTATTTTATGTCTTATTAAGTTAATTAACAACCAATATAAAGACCCAAAGCTAATTAGACTAACCTAAGATCTAATAATTCACAAACCCAAAACTCTCTTCCTTCTCTCTTCTTTCTCTCTTAAATTGAAGAACTTCATAGAAGACAAGCTAGAGGTGGATTTAAGGACTGAAAAGGGTCATGTTTCTCCATAAATATTCATCAAACATCAGGGTATGGGATTCCTTTCACCTTTGAGACTTATTTCCTCAAAGGATTCCATCAAATTGATTTCAAAAATAAGAAGTTCATGTGGGTTTTCATCCAATATGAAATTGATGCTATGAATTAATTTGTTTATGATTTATTTAGATATCATTAATATATTAACATGTATTATAAATTAATTATGTTATTTCTTGACGTATTGTTCTAGTTTTTAGAAGATGACCTATTCCCTTTAACCCTTGGTTATGATCTTGATATGAAATATGTAGTGTTGGTTCAATTGACTTGGTTATTGGTCGAATGCTAGTAGATTATGTTTTTGTATCAACTATGAATTGATTCATATGAATTATAGTTCTATCATGCTTGTTCTTTGGTAATGTATCAAGATTATGACTTTGACCTAAGTTTTGTATCTTAAGTTGTAAACTAGTGATGAATGGTGATGTATTGATTCAATTAGCCTTCTTATCATGTTTTTTATTGTTGTGTGATGATATTACAACCAACTTGGGTTTAGTTAAGGGTTGATGGTAAGACCTTGATGATGGATTATGCAGGAGACTTGGTAAGTCTTGTGATCTCCACTATTTACTTCAATTACGGTTAATTGTGATTGAGTGATGATGTTGTATTGAAGTATGCCTTGTATTAAGATTGATAGGGTTGGTATGATGTTTAATTGAAATGTCTTAACAATAGTTCATGAGGTGTTGGCTAATATGTAAATGTTATTAGGTTTGTGATGAGTTACCAATGTTCCTTAATATGAGGTGACTATGTAAATGTGCTATCCTTACATGTACCAATTGTAATGCAAGTATTATGCTCATGCAATTCTTATTGATCTATGATGATGATTATTATACAAGGGATATACCCTATTACCTACATTAATCTATGATGATCAATAGAGGTATTAAAGACTTTTGAATAAGGATTTTAGCTAAGCACCTAGTGAAATTGTCAATGAGTGGTGTTGACTTTCTATAGAGGAATTTTCACCTTATAGTTCCACATTAGTTGTTTTCTTCCCTATGAGGGATACGCATCTTATGGATTCCCATGAAATGAGGGTACAATTGCCAACGGCATGTAGAGAGATTGTACCTATCTCTTAGTTCTTGAACTATGTTGCCCCCTTAGGAAGACTAGCTAGTGGATCCACCTACAAAGATATGTTATGTTTGGTTTTACTTTGGCCGGTAGACCACCTTCAATCTGTGGAAGTTTTTACAACACCAGATTCGACACTTATCTCTTGTGGTATATGTCGGTTAAGGCAAGTGTTCCCTAAACTAAAATGAAGTAATGAAGTACAAACCAAATAGGGTGATTTGAGAGGTTTGACTTAGCTTAGGCAGGGGCATGGGACTTTACCTATGCCTTGCACTACTTTTCCATGAGGGAAACTTTAGGAGGATGCTTTTATGTATGTATATTATTATTAATGTACATGATATGTATATGATGATCTTACACATTGAAAATACTACATGATGGTTTGTTTCATTTATGAATATGTGTTGGTCTCTATTTCTAAAGTATGAGGATATGTACTCTCAAAATGCCATGCTATGTGAAGTTGGATGTTGGTAATGATTCATGTTGGGTTTACTTGATTGAGTAAGGTTATGGGGCTTTACTTAGTCATTGCACTAGTTTACTTAATGAGGGTTCATGTGTAATTGTCTTGCTTTGGTTATGTTGTAATGAATTGTTGTTCATGATTGTTGCTATTATCACTTGATGATCGAGTTGCCTTGACTATGCATCCAATTATGTGATATGCATGTTCACTTGATTAGACTTAGTATTGTTGGTCTTGTAATGTACATGCTCAGGACTTAATCAATATGTCTTATTGTTTGGTATGATCTTCTTTAATGTGCATAAGGTTTTTCAAAGGAAAATTCGTACTTTATGAAATGTCATTTCTTAGCATGATTTCATGATAGGTCTGCATATGATCTCATATTTAGTACAAGTCTCTTTTCTTTCCAACATTTTAGGTTCTGGTCAATAAATGGATTTAAAGACGAATTTGGTCGAAGACTTGGATATCTCATTCATCCAAGTTGGGTAGGTCGTAACTTTACGAGGGAAATTCCAATATCAAGCTAATCATGTTTTTTAGTTTTAAAAATCTTGTGTTCTTTCCTTTTCATTTGGATACTAAACATTGTATAACCTATATGTGCATTTATTACTATAATGTATGGGATATGACAATTGATATAATCGATTTTAGATGGTTTATAAGATGAGACATCCATTTAAGATAATGTTGTGTTTTATATATCTATGTGTAACAAAATTGGAAGACTATGTAATCTTCTTATACGAAGGGTCTATGTATACTCTATATAAATAATATTTGTATGTAGAGGTCTATGTAAACCTCCATGTGGAAGAAATGAAAAGTTTTAAAAAATTATGTATTTTTAACCTAAAAATGTAATGATGTAAGCTAAGAGGCTAGTCTTAGTCCTCAAAGAGGTCACCGACGCAGGCTACGTCTGGAGGGTGATCCTCAGATGTGGCAAACTTGGTATCAGAGCATGAGGTTGAATATCATCGAGTCGATGTCTCTCTGAACCACGTCTATGTAGATTCTTACTCATTATATTTAAGCGCTCCACACTTATGAATAGGAACTTAAAGGCTTAGGAAGCTCTCACTTTCTTTGAAGTCCAATATTATGCCTCTAGATTTTTAGTTCTATGTGCTTTTAACATCTAATTCTTTTATTGTTATGATAGTCAACGAATACTCGAAGGAAAACAACACGAAGGCTTGATGAAGATATGGCCAATACGGGAGATCCTCTCAAGGCAATCAAGTTCCTCCTATTGAAAAAGATGTTAAAGATGACCAAGCCCCACTCAATCCTTTTCCATTGACGGATGTTGACATAAGGGATTTTCTTTTATAAATGACCCAAGCCATTACTACTCAAGCATAAGCCGACACTACTCAAGTTCAAGCAATGACGACCCAAAATAATCACGAGGTTCTACCACGAGCAAACCATTAAGTTGCTACGATGGCCTCCCATTTAAGGGATTTCACAAGGATAAATCCCCCTACTTTCTATGGTTCCAAAGTTGAAGAACACCCGCAAGAGTTCATTGATGAAATTTACAAGATTCTGTATGCTATGGGGTTGGCTACTAGTGAGAAGGCCAAGTTAGCCACTTACAAACTCATGTAAGCCAAACCTTGTACGTCCAAAGAGGAGACAATAGGCCTTTTGGAGGTGGACCTGTGATTTGGGAAGTTTTCAAGAAGGCTTTTCTTGATAGATTCTTTACTAAGGAGTAGAGGGAAGCCAAGGTGGTGGAGTTCATCATCCTTAGTGAAGGAGGTATGAGTGTACTGGAATATTGTTTGAAATATACCAAATTGTAAAAGTATGATCCTTCTTTCGTTTCTGATCCTAGGGATGAAATGAACCATTTTGTGATGGGGGTGTCAAATGACTTGTAAGAGGAATACCATTCGGATATGCTACATGACAATATGAACTTTTCTACTCTTACGGTTCATTCTAAACAAGTGGAAGAGACAAGGTCTAAGAGGAAGAGTAAAGATTCCAAGATGGCAATGTCTATTAATGGTGGCTCTTCAAAGGGGTAGGATTGATATCCATGACAAGCCTAGGTTTAAGAAGAGTTTTCTAATCAAGTTCCTTCTAAGTTCCTTAAGTCTCGGTATCATAGGTTTCCTAACCCTAAGCCTAAAAAGGGAAGGGATACAAGTCACCTAAACAAGAAGCCTCTTTGTGCCAAGTCTGGAAAGGGTCACATAGGAGAATGCTTAGTCGGAAAGGTCAATTGTTTTAGTTATGGGGTAAAGTGGGCATAATGTTCGAGATGTACCAAATTTGAAGGGGCAAGAAAAGTTTAGTGTTCAAGCTCAAGCAAGTGGTTCTAATGATTCTCCTAAGAAGAATCACTTTTATGCTCTCCACTCTAGGGGTGAGCAAGAGACTTTTCCCGGCGTGGTGACCGGTATGTTGAATGTCTTTTCTATAGATATATTACTTGATCAGACTACTACATTATATTTTGTTACTCGCTTTATAGAAAAGAAGTTTGGGATTTTGCCCGACATTTTACATGAACCTTACGTAGTAACTACCCCGGTAGGTGGATTAGTGGTTGCCAAAACATTATATGAAAATTGTCCTATAATGTTGCCTAATAGAGTTACTTATGTTGAACTACTAAAACATGATATGTTTGATTCTAATGTCATATTGGGTATGGATTTGTTGCATGCTTTCTTTACCTCCATAGATTGTAGAACAAGGTTGGTGATGTTTAACTTTCCAAATGAACCCGTTTTAGAGTGGAAGGGGGGAAATTCTATTTCTAAAGGTCGTATAATTTCTTGTTTGAAAGCTTGTTGGATGATATCTATTGGATGCTTATACCATATAGTAAGAGTCGAAGATTTAGACTCTAAAATTCCTCCCATTAAGTTCGTCCCTATATTGAGGGAATTTTCCGGAAGTCTTTCCTAATGACCTTCTAGGTATTCCTCCTTAACGAGAAATTAATTTTGGTATCGACTTGTTACCGGATACAAATCCCATTTCAATTCCTCTTTATCAGATGGCTCCAGATGAATTGAATGAGTTGAAGGCTCAACCAAAGAATTTAATAGACAAACATAATTTGACCTAGTATTTCGCCATGGGGTGCTCTAGTTTGGTTTGTAAAGAAGAAGGATGGTTCCCTTAGAATATGCATCGATTATAACCAACTTTATAAAGACAGTATTAAGAACAGGTATCCTCTTTCTCAGATTGAAGACTTGTTTGATCAACTCCATGGGGCAAGCTACTTTTCTAAGATTCACTTGAGGTTGAGGTATCAAAAACATAGGGTGAGAGATGAGAATATAACAAAAGTGGAATTTCCGACTAGATATGGTAACTATGAGTTCTTAGTGATGTCTTTTGGCCTCACTAATGCCCCGGAGGAATTTATGGACCTCATGAATAGATTGTTTTGGAATTACCTAGATTCATTTGTCATTGTCTTCATTGACAAAAACTTGTTATATTCGAAAAATGAGGGTGAACATATGGACCATTTGAGGGTAGTGTTACAAGTGCTTGAGGAACACCAATTATTTTCAAAGTATAGAAAATGTGAGTTTTGTTTGAGGTCGGTGAAGTTTCTAGGTCATATCATCTCTAGTTAGGGAGTTGAGGTTGATCCAAGGAAAACTGCGGCGGTGAAAAGTTGGCCTACACCATTGACTCCAATCGACATTAGGAGTTTCATGTGTCTAGCGTGTTACTATTGTAGGTTTATGGATGGTTTTGCATCCATTGCATCTCCCTTGACTACTTTGATCTAAAAGAGTAATAAAATTTGAGTGGTAATAAGCATGTGAGAGAAGTTTCCAAGTATTAAAGGATAGGATTACACTCGCTCAGTTATTAACCCTACCGGAGTCCACAAAGGGTTTGTGTTGTATTGTGATGCATCCCGAGAACGGTTGGGGTGTGTTCTTATGCAACACGGGAAAGTTATAGCCTATGACTTTAGACAACTTAAGGTGCATGAGAGAAATTATCTAACTCATGACCTTGAATTAGCGGCCGTGGTTTTTTCTTTAATGATTTGGAGGCATTAATTGTATGGGGTCCATATGGATGTGTATACAGACCATAAAAGTCTTCAATACGTAGTCATTCAAAAGGGGTTTAATCTCCGGCAAAGGAGATAGTTAGAATTGTTGAAAGACTATGACATGAGTGTCCTCTACCACCCTGGTAAGGCTAATGTGGTAGCAGATTCTTTGAGTCGTTTGTCCATGGGAAGTGTGTCCCATGTTGAGGAAGACAAGAGAAACCTAGTGAATGATGTTCATAGGTTGGCTCATTTAGGGTTTATAATTGAGATTCTCCAATAGGTGGTGCGATGGTACATCATAACTTCGAGTCGTCTTTGGTGGTGGAGGTGAAGTCCAAACAACACCTTGATCAAATATTGGTGGATTTAAAGGAATAGGTTCTTTGTAAACATAATAAGTTGTTCTGCTTAGGGAGGGATGGTGTCTTGAGGTACCAAGGAAGATTGTATGTTCCCAATATAGATTGTTTGAGGAGCCAAATTCTTGAGGCAGCTAATGGGTCCCTTCACTCAATTCACCCGGATTTAACAAAGATGTACCATGACCTTAGGGAAGTGTTTTGGTGAGAAGGTTTGGAGTAGGAGATACCATAATTTTTTGCTAAGTGTACAAATTGTCACAAGTGAAGGCCAAACACCAAATGTCGGGTGGTTTAAAGAAATCCAAGTTTCTACTTGGAAGTGGGAAGACATCAATATAGATTTAGTAGTACGTTTTCCTCGGCCACAAAAGCAATTTGACTCTATATGGGTGGTTGTGGACAGGTTGACCAAATCCTCTCCTTTTATTCCCGTCAAGTCTATTTATACGACGGAAGATTATGCAATGATATTCATGGATATGATTGTGTGTCTCAATTGTGTTCCGTTATCCATCATATCGGATAGGCAGTGCAGAATTCACATCTAGGTTTTGGAGGTTATTCGAAGAACATTGGGTACCAAAGTGAAGTTAATCACCCTTTTCCATCCCAAACGGATGGTCAAGAGGAGCGTACTATTCAATTTGTCACGACCGAAATCTAGACCCCATATGAGACCGGCGTCGTTAACTTCTCAGAGGTAGCAGACAAGCCTACATAGGTCATTCTTACTTCATCTAGGTTAATTTTGGCAGAAATTTGAAACTTTTTATTTTCTTATTTCAGGATAAACATTTTGAAGTTAACATCATACGCGTTCACAAATCAACCATCTAGTATAGAGATAATCAAATGAAAGAGATAATTAATAATTGCATTAAATGTACTTTTGCCAAAACGGCACCAATAGAAAGTCTCAAATATAAGCAGAAAGAAACACTAGTGGAACATGCTCCACTAACTAAAGCCTACATCTAAGCTAGATAATAACAGTAGACAGCCTCGAAAGCATGAGGGCCAACCAAGTCTGGATAAAAGCTCCATGTCCGGATAGCTGCAACGTCGTACTTTAAGATCTAGTGTCCACCTGTCCCTGCACGTAAAAGTAGATATTTATATGGAATTAGTACACACTTATAATAAATATAGGTATATACAATCACACACAAAGGACATGCATGAGAAAGAATAGCTCTTTCCTAACAACATGATTTATGAAATGTCAAGTAAGTGTACTTGCCAAATTTGGAATAGAATAGTAATGCCACGAGAGTAACATGCATTATCATACATCACGTTTTGCACACATCACACAACGACGTACACATAGCACATATAATAATTCCTGTAACACATAACATTGTTCATATATTTCATTCGTATACAATGACACCTTGGAATCATGGACTTGACATTATGACTTCCCAAATATAAGGGCTCAACATATGGGACCTCAACTAGGGAGTCTGCTTTAGAAAACACAGAGTCTGCTTCGTTCATTCATACGTACTTCATTTAATTTCATTCATGGGCCAATGTAAGCACCAGCTATACCTAGGATGTAGTTTAAGACATTCATTTGTGTTTGTTGTGCAATGACCAAGAATGAACTAATTTCATTACTTGAATCTAACTCACCTCTTGATTATACTATTGTAACACCGTTTGTATAATTCGTTTAATTGTGTGCATCATTTGCGGCTGGCCTCATTCATTCATTGGGAACTTAAATTTTAACCGACATAGATCATGTTAGCATCATGAATTCTAGTGTCATGAAACTCCACACCGAAAAGAGGTGGAATCACATGCCAAAGTGACCCAAAAAATGCTAGCATACATGGCAATTGAACCCTGCCATATCCCTATATTGGCAGTATAGGTTCGAAGACTAGGATATATAAGGAGACCCATACCCGGCATGCCGGACACTCTCATCTCATGAGAGTTACGTGAACCTACGCCCTTCCCGAAAGAAGGCATCATTGCTCATAGCTAGTCTATCGATGCTCAGTATAAAGTTCCATTACATTCAACTCATACATCATGGAAGATGGCTTCTAGTATGAGGATATCATAGCTCAATATATGATTTCGCATCTCATCATTTGTATTAAGTGTTTTAATCTGAATACTTTCATTAGAGTGTTCATAGAGACTGACCTTTTCATTAACATTACACTCTCACACATTAGTACGTTTTGGTAACATTTACTTAGACTCATTTGAGATTGCTCTCATCTTTTACATTATCCTCATATCATGTTGCCACCACATTCATTATCGTTAGCACATTTTATCTTCATAGTTACTCACACCTTTATACGTGAATGTTCATTTCATCATATACCAATGCACTAGGCAATTTGGTTTGTTTCACACTGTTACTCAACCCTTCTAGAGTTTCTTCATTTCATTGTTCATTTCAGCATTTCATTTTTCATTTCATCATAGTCCAATGCACTTGGCCATTAAGTGTATTTTACACTCGTACTTAACCCTTCTAGGGTGTCATCATTTCATTAAATGCATATTAGTTTCACTTACTTTAAAACATATGCTAGACTTATGGGTCTAACATACAAGCCATAGGGATTCATACATAGTTTGTATAAATGAGTCATACTTACCCAAGATCATGTGGTACAAGTCTTATGCATCTTGAAGATATGCCAAGATATTGATTTGATCTTTAGAGGCATCATTAATTAAATATTGACTTATGTATGACATATGTGTCAATACAGAATTGGGCAAGGGAACCCAATTTCGAATCTCTTGGACATAACTTAATCTTATTTTAAACTTAATAATAGCATTTTTTCAGATATGGGGGACCCTAGTTCGATCTCCATCAACCCCATAATATTTCCTTTCTTTTTCTCCTCTCCTTTTTTCTCTTATGTCAAGGAGGTTGTGGGTTCAATTCCTCAAAATCTCATTACTTTTCTTTCATTTTATCTCTTAACTTCCTCACCTATCCAAGAGTTTGTGGGTTCAATCACCACCCTCCCCATTTATTTTCTCCTTTATTTTTCTCCTAACTCTCTCATCCATTCAATAGGTTGTGGGTTTAATCCCCACTAACCACATCTATTTTTCCTTGCATTTTTCTCACGAAATTTTATGAAGTTTTCATTTAGTGAGGTTATGGTATCAATCCCCAATGACCTCATATTTTAAAAAAATTTAAACAAAGCTCATTTTTTCAAAACATTGGCCGAGGTTACAATTTCCCGCGGGCTAGAAATTTAGTCTCTTCCAATCCATTTTTCTCATAATCTATTGTTCATATATTTTGTAGCTTTCATGTAATGATGTCTCGGGTTAAATCCATAGTGATCTCACTTATTTTACATTTATTTTTCATTGCATTTTGTACAATTTTTTTTGCCGAACCCAACCTACCAAATGTTGGGAATTTCTTCACTATTTTCAGCTTCTTTTTATCATAATTCATACGTTAATTATTAAGGCATTTCGTGGATCATTTGGTGCATCTTTAACTGTAATTTTTTATGATTATATTCATCCAAGCATTACCATTTCATCCAGCAACATTAGAACACTTTTACACCTCATGATTTACTCAAACATTCGCACATAAAATTCAACCATAAAAACATTTTCACATACTTTCGGTTGACATAACCTAACATGCTTATGATTCCAAACACATAATCAAGAACACATTATAACGAAAATGAAACATCATACCTAAACTAACATCAAACATACTAACAACATGATATATAACCTATTTCATATAGAGATCAAAGAGATACAAGGGATAAGGAGTTTGACAGGAACGAAAGAACCCTAGTTTACGAGTGGATTCATCTGAGCCTTAAGGGTCTCTTGGGAAACATACCAAGATTTAGAAAGCCCATACTTTATTTGGACATTCAAAACATGAATTTTCTGCCCAAAAACTCCACTCAACAACACGTCTAAGCCTCCTCAATATTGACTCCACTCGACTAACAACCTCTCTTAGCGTAGTGTGTGATTAATGTTTGTTTTTTTGTGGTTTCATGTGAGATCTTCAAGTGTGAAGAACTTGGTTTATTTTTCTCCTTTTGTATCTTATTTTAGAAGAGAAATTTCATGTGAAAGAGGCGTAGAGATTGAGCGTGTGAATGGAGATATAAACATGGAAGAGTAGGACTTATATTAGGCTCAGGAGTCTACTTTAGGACTTATTCAAATAATGTTTACTTAATTATGAAAATCTGATTTTTATTTTATTTTAAATCATATTATGAATAATAATAATTAATTAATTATGTTAATTCAATAGCTTAAATAAAAATCACATTAATTCATTGCTTCCACCTAGGTTCAAACCCGTGTGAAGCAAGACTTTACTTCAAGAGCTCAATTTCGGCTCTATCTCCCCAAATTGCCGCTCCACCTTATTAATAAAATAATTAATTATATATTTAAGTAATTACAATATTACCCAACCTGGAAAAAGACCATTTTACCCCTAGACCCTCGAAATCTAAGATTTCCTCTTTTTAAGACCGGTTAAGACTCCTTCGAGTAAATCTTCATATTCGGGAGCCCTACATGGTTGGACCCAACCTTTCATAGCTCATGTAACTCCCCAAGTTAGTTGGCTTGGATGAATAAAGGGTTCATAAGTCTGGTTCTACTCGAATCAATCCCTGTGAACCCTCGTCTAATCATAGGAATTCTTGACACATTAAGTATCACTTAGCATATTCATTTTTAGGGTTGTTACATTATCCCCCCCCCTTAGGAACATTCATCCCTGAATTACACTACTCTTTATCAACAATAAGTAAGTCATCTATATAACGTATGCATACATAGGTAATTGAATACTCCCAATTGGTTAATATCTGACTCACATATTAACATGATCGTGCACATCCTTAAAACCTACTAGTAGTTTCTCATTAATAGACTAAGGAACTCTTTCGAAACTTGTGTCATCAAAGCGTACAATATATGTAAACATATAAGTCATACGAATCAGCAACCAACATGTTGACTCAAACATATTAACTTCATACTAGTGCATAAACACCATACACAGTCAAATACATGAAGTACTAATTAAGTCTGATCACCCTAGAATTTACCAGAAGGGCCTTCCCCTGCACCCCTAGACTTGAGTGCGAAGAATCGTTGCCTCCTTGATTCCTCTTGAGTTGGACCATTAGACTGAATCCTCCTTCCCTTGTTCTTGAATTCTCCTAATCGGACAATCCTTAACCATGTGATCCGGTTTTCCACAACTATAACAAGCATTAGTGCCCATCAAACACTCTCTCGATGTAGTTTGCCACACTTCCCGCAAGGTGGTATTTCCTAAGGTGTATCTACTTCATTGTTTCTCTTATCTCTAGACTCAGAATCCCATCATGACGACCCTTGAATGAACTTGAATCCCCTTGGTGGAAGAGTCCCTTCCTAAAGCTGGGTTTTTCCCTGATTTGAGTACTATTCTTCCTTGGAAAATTCTCCTCATCTTGCCTTGACCTGTTCCCTGCCGTAGTGTGTTTCCTCTTTCTTCTTTCCTCCACTTGCTGCACATGGACCATAAGCCTGGAAAGGTCCATGTTGTCATGCAGCATAGATACCCTACACTCATCCTCGATATCCTCATCAGTTCCTGTCAAGAATTTACTCATATCATCTCTACTGTTAGACACAAGAGAAGTTGCATACCTGGATAATTTCACAAACTTCAGGGAATATTCCATGACTGTCATCGATCCCTATATAAGGTTGATAAACTCCTCAACCTTTGCCTCCCTTATCTTTCTAGGAAATAATCTCTCTAAAAAGGCTTTCTTAAATAGCTCCCAAGTGATCGGAACTCCACCTAAAACTCGACTATCTTTACACATCTTGCACCAAGTTTGTGCAACATCCTTGACCTGACAGGAAGACAACTCTGCTTTCTCAGTATCTCTGGACCCAATAGACACCAAGATCTTATACAACTTGTCCATAAACTCCTGGGTCTCCTCTGAAGTCTTAGACACTATGAAAATAGGAGGGTTCACCCTCGTGAAGTCTCTAAGTCTTTCATCCATGCTACGCACTAGTGTATTCTCCCTCTCAACATTCTGCCGGTTGACTTGGGCAGTCATGGCCTGGGCCGTCATAGTGATGGTCTGTCCCATCTAGGCAAAATATGCCCGCACCTCCGCATCAGTCAACCCTGCTACGTTAACTGGCATAGCCACTCTTTCAGCTGGAACCTGGGGTGGAACGTGATTGTTCCCAACAGATGCTACTGCTTTCCTCTGAGCAATAGTTCTCCTAGTGTTCATTCTCTGTAAAAAATAGGGATTGATGTTAGATACACACATATCATCATGAGAGTCAAACATTAGGAAAGGCACGATAAGATCAGAAGAACAGAGATTTTCTATGCATCATGCAGTCCCTAATTCAGGATAGTGGTTCCCTCCACTACCATGACTTAGAAACTACAAAATATGGTTGATGTGCACTTATTACCCTCGAATTTTAACCTAGTGCTATGATACCAACTTTGTGACGGTCGAAATCTAGACCCCAGACGAGACCGAAATCGTTTATCTCTCAGAGTTCGCAGACAAGCGTACATATGTCATTCTTACTTCATCTAGGTAAATTTTAGCGGAAAGTGTGAAACTTTGTATTTTCTTATTTCATGATAAACATTTTTAACTTAACATCATAGGCGTTCAAATATCAACCATCTAATATAGGGATAACCAAATAGAAGAAACAATTCATAAATGCATTAAAAGTATTTTTGCCAAAACGGCACAAATACAAAGTCTGAAATAGAAGTGGAAAGAAACACTTGTGAAACATGATCCACTAGCTAAAGCCTACATCTAAGCTAGATAATAACAGTAGACAGCCTCGAAATCATGAGGTCCTACGAGGTACAGATGAAAGATCCACGTCCGGATAGCTGCAACGTCGTACTGTAAGATCTAACATCCACTTGTGCCTGCACCTAAAAGTAGATATTTGTATGGAATTAGTACACACTTGTATTAAATATGGGTATATGCACGCACACTCTAAGGACATGCATGAGTAAAAGTATCTCTTTCGTAACAACATGATTTACGGAAAGTCAAGTAAGTGGACTTGCCAAATTTGGATTAGGAAAGTAATGCCATGAGAGTAACATGCATCATCATACTTAACATTTTGCACACAGCTCACAAGAGCGTACACATAGCACATATCATAATTCTTATAACACATAACGTTGTTCATTCGTATGCTATGAGACCTTGGAATCATGGAGTTGACATTAAGACAACCAAAAAAAGAGGGTTCAACATATGGTATCTCAACTAGGGAGTCTACTTTAGCAAACACAAAGTCAGCTTTGTTCATTCATATGTACTTCATTTCATTTTATTCATGTGCCAGTGTAAACACAACCTATAACTAGGATGTAGTTTAAGACTTTCATCGAGTTCGTTGTGCAATGCCCAAGAATGACCTAATGTCATTACTTGAATCTAACTCAGCTCTTGATTATCCTATCCTAACACCTTTGGTATCATTTGTTTCATTATGTGCATCATTTTGCGGTTGGACTCATTCATTCATTGGGAAATTTAACTTTTACCTACATAGATGATATGATCATCAAGAAATCTAGTGTCATAAAACCTTACATCGAAAAGATGTGGAATCACCATCCAAAGTGATCCAAAATATACTAGCATACATGGGAATTGAACTCCCTCCAGATCCCTATATTGGCAGTATAGGTTTGAAGACTGTGAGATATAAGGAGACCCATACCCGGCATGTCGGACAATGTCATCTCATGAGAGTTACGCAAACCTCCGCCCTTTCTGAAAGAAGGCATCACCGTTCATAGCTAGTCTATCGGTGCAAAGTGTAAAGTTCCATAACATTAACTCATACATCATGAAAGGTGGATTCTAGTATTAGGCCACATAGCTTAATAGATGATTTCTCATATCATCAATAGTATTAAGTGTGTTCATCTCAATACTTTCATTAGAGTGTTCATAAAGACTGGTCTATTCATTAACTTTACACTCTCATAGGTGAGTACGTTTTGGTAACATTTCCTTAGGCTAATTTGAGATTGCTCTCATCTGTTACATTAGCCTCATATCATGTTGTCACCACATTTATTATCATTAGCACATTTGGTCTTCATAGATACTCAACCCTTTTTAAGTGAATGTTCAATTCATCATGTGCCAATGTTTGGCCATTTGGTGTGTTTCACACTCTTACTTAACCCTTCTAGGGTTTCATAATTTCTTTGTTCATTTTATCATTTCATTGTTCATTTCATCATATGCAATTCACTTGGCCATTTAGTGTATTTTACACTCATACTTAACCCTTTTAGGGTTTCATCATTTCATTACATACATCATAGGTTCACTTATTTTAAATATATGCTAGACTTATGGGTCTCTAAATACAAGCCATGGGGCTTCATACATAGTTTGTATAAGTGATTCATATTTACCCATGATTATGTGGTACCCGACTTATGCAAATTGTAGATATGCCAAGACATCGATTTTGATCTTTAGAGGCAGCATTCATTAATTATTTACTTACGTATGACTTATGTGTCAATACGAAATTCGGCAAGGGAACCCGATTTCGAATCCCTTGGACAACACTTAATATTATTTTAAACTTGATGATCACATTTTTCATATTTGGGAGACCCTAGTGTGATCCCAATCAACCCCATAATATTTCCTTTCTTTTCTCCTCTTCTTTTTCGTTTATGTAAAGGAGGTTGTGGGGTCAATCCCCTACAAGATCATTATTTTTCTTTCATTCTATCTCTTAATTTTCTCACCTATCCAAGTGGTTTTGGTTAAATCCCCTCTCCCCACATTTATTTTCTCCTTTATTTTTCTCCTAACTCTCTCATGCATTCAAGAGGTTGTGGGTTCAATCCCCACTCACCACATATATTTTTCCTTGAACTTTTCTCAAGAAATATTTATGAAATTTTCATTTAGTGAGGTCACAGTTTTAATACCCAATGACCTCTCATTTAACAAAAAAATTAAACGAATCTCATTTTTTTAAAAGTTTGCTAGACTACAATTTCTAGCAGGCTGGAAATTTGTCTCTTTCAATCCATTTTTGTAATAATCTTTTGTTGATTCTTTTTGTAGCTCTCATGTAATGATATATTGGGTTCAATCATTCGTAATATCACTTATTTTACATTCACTTTTCATTGCATTTTGTACCATTTTGTTTGGCAGAACCCAACCTACCAAATGCTGGAAATTTGTTCACTATTTTCGGCTTCTTTTTATCATCATTATACGTTAATTATTAAGGCATTTGGTGGATCATTTGGTGCATCTTTAAGTGTAATTTTTTATGATTATATTCAGACAATAATTACCATTTCACCCATCAACATTACGACACTTTTACACCTCATGATTTACACAAACATTAGCACTTAAAATTAAACCATAAAAACATTTTCACATACTTTCGCTTGACATAACTTAACATGCTGGAAATTTCAAACACATAATGAAGAACATATTATCACGATAGTCAAACATAATACTTAAACAACCATCAAACAACATACCAACAACATGATATCTAACCTATTTCATATTGAGATCAAAGGGATTCTAAGGACAAGCAGTTCAACAAGAATGGGAACAACCCTAGTTGTCGAATAGATTCATCTAAGCCTTAAGGGTCTTTTGGGAAAGTGACGAAGAGTAAGAAAACCAATACCTTATTTTGAAGTTCAAACGTTGAAGTTTCTGCCCAAAAACTCCACTCAAGAAAACCTCTAGGACTCTTCAATATTAACTCCACTTGAATGACAACCTCCATTAGAATAGTGTTCGATTAATGTTTGTTTTCTTGTGAATTCGTGTGAGTTTCTTCTAGTGAGAAGAAATTGGTTTATTTTACTGCTTTATTATATTATTTTTGCTGAGAAGAAGAGGCAGAGAGATTGAGCATGTGAATGGAGAGATAAATGTGAGAGAGTAGGAGTTATATTAGACTTAGGAGTCTAGTTTCGGACTTAGTCAAATAAGGTTTCCTTAATTATTAAAAAATATATTTTTTATTTTATTTTAAATCAGATAATTAATAAAACATTATATTAATTCAACTGCTCAAATAAAAATCACATTAATTCATTGCTTCCACCTAGGTTCGAACCCGGGTGAAGTAAGACATCAGTTCGAGAGCTCAATTTCGGCGCTCTCTCCACAAATGTACCCTCCACCTTATTAATAAATAATTATTATATATTTAGGGTAATTACGGTACTACCCTTAACCTTGAAACAAACTATTTTACCCTAGACCCTCCAAACCTAAGATTTCCTATTTTTCAGTTCGGTAAGGAATCATTTGAGTAAATCTTCGTAGTCGAGAGCCCTACATGGTTGGACCCACCTTTTCCTAGATCAACTAAATCCCCAACATAGTTGTCTTGGATATAGCAAGGGTTCCAAATTCTTGTTGTACGACACAATCCATGCGAACACTAGTCTAATCATAGGCATTCTTCAGACATTAAGTATAACTTGATATATCCATTTTTAGGGTTGTTACACAAGCCTTTGAGGATGTGGTTAGATCTTCATAATTGATTCCAAGTGAAATTTGGGATAAGCATTTGCGTTCGATGTAGTTTTCTTACAACAATAGTTAGCATTCGTCTATAACTACGGCTCCTTATGATTCCTTGTATGGTAGGAGATGTATATCTCCAATTGGATGGTTTCAAGTGGGTGAAACTTCACTTTTTGGTCCCAATTAAGTTAATAAGTCTTTGGAGAAGGTTCACATCATAAGAAATCGCTTCAAAACAACCTATAGACAGAAAAAGTCTTATTCCGACCATAGAATAAGATATTTAGAGTTTGAAGAAGGCGATTAAGTGAACTTCAAAGTTTCACTTATGAAAGGGGTGGATAGATTTGACAAGATAGGATGTTGAGTCCTCGTTTTGTGAGTCCTAATGAAATCTTGCAAAGGGTTTGTAAGGTTGCTTATGAGTTAAAACTGCCTAGTGAATTGGCTTCAGCTCATCCGATTTTTCATGTTTCTATGCTTAAGAAGTGGATAGGTGATCAGGAGTCCGTTCTTCCTATTGAGGGTCTCGATGTTAAGGATAACCTCTAATATGAGGAGGTTCCGGTTGAAATCCTTGATCAGTGAAGTGGTTGAGTAACAAAGAGGTGGTCTCCGTAAAAATGTTATGGATAAACCACCTAGTTGAGGGAGCAACATTGGGTGGCCGAAGCCAACATGAAGTCCCGTTATCCTCATCTTTTTGTTAATAAAGTCTAGTTGTTCTTACTAATAATGAAAATAATGACAAAAAAATTGATGTTTTTTTTATTTTCGGGGAAGTTTTGCAAAAATGCACATTTTTGTTATCATTATAGTGATCTTAAAGTGTAATTGTGAACATTTACTTGAAAATTTGCTATTCTCCTTATTTTGAATTATGTTGTGAATTTTTATATGGTGTTCTTTATGAAGTGATATTGAGCACGTTGGTAGTGAGTTTTGGCATTATTGACTAATTATGAAATGTTGAGTTGTTGTAGTCGTGAGAAGGATATTCCTCATATTGTAATGTTGAATCTTATGTGTAGTAATTCAAGTTTTGAATTGCCTTGTGTAAATGATTTGATTGATGTTGTAAATGATGTTATAATATGTTGTTGGTTGTTGGGCTGCTAGTCTTGAGTCAATTCCTTCCTTTCAAAGATTTTAGTGTCATTCGGGGACGAATATTCCTAAAGGGAGGATAATGTAATACTTCATAAATCTAAGACATTTTCTAGAGCCAAACATGATTAACTTGAGGATTAGACACTGTTTTATGGTATATTTTAATGTATATAAGTACATGTAGTTTAGAAGTCAGAATTTCAAACAATGTCCAGGACGTCCTTAAACTAGTTTAATGAGGTGCTACCGTGCCTTAGCCTTTTTGCATATCTTTAAGGAGCTAAAAAGTGATGAAAATTGGTGGAAGGGTGTCTAACACGTATTAGAATTATTTCATAGTCTAAAAGTCCCGGCACGACCCCTCAAGGACAAACCAAGGTCCCTTGAGGAGGACCCTTGTATTTTGGGGTCAAGGGCTGCCCAAGGTAGTGTCGACCAACATATGCAAGCCACTATGCGTTGTCCAATAGACGTTGAGTGGAGTGCTTCGGTCGATGGACACTTAGCCAAATCCATGCGAATCGTAATTGCACTGTCTCTGAACTCAACGACAGACCAACATGATGGTTGTTCGGTGGCCCGTCGATTGACACGAGGCATCGACATGGTCTCGTCTGTGATACTACTATTTTTGTTGGCTGTTTTGATTAAATCATCTAAAGTGTTTTAATAGTTAGGAGATTAATTAGGAGTTAGGGGAGGTATAATTAAGTTAATTAAAAACATATATAAAGATCCTATGGTAATTACACTAACCTTAACTCCATAATTCACTAACCTAAAACTCTCTTCCTTTTCTGTTCTTTATCTGAGAAGTTGAAGAACTCCATAGAAGACAAGCTAGAGGTGGGTTTAAGGACTTCAAAGGTAAAAGTTTATCCATCAATATTCATCAAACATTAAGGTATGGGATTCCTTTCACCTTTGAGACCTGTTTCGTCAAAGGGTTCCACCAAATTGATTTCTAAAATCAGAAGTTCAAGTGGGTTTTCATCCAATATGAAATTGATGCTATGAATTACCTTGTTTATGATTTATTATAGATATTATTAATATATTAACATGTATTATAACCTAATTATGCTATCACATGATGGATTAGTCTAGTTTGTAGAAGATGACCTATTCCCCTTAACCCTAGGTTATGATCTTGATATGAATTATGTAGTGTTTGTTAAGATAAATTGATTATTGGTACAATTACTACTAGATGATGTTATTTTATAAACTAAGAATATATTGAAATGAATTATTGTCCTATTATGCTAGTTCTTGAGTAATTGATCTAGATTATGACTTTTACCTATGTTTCTTATCTTAAGATGTAACTAGTGATTACTTGTGATGTAGCGATTCAATTAGCCTTGTTATCATGTTAGTTATACTTGTGTGATGATATTTCACCCATATTGGGTTGAGTTAAGGGTTGATGGTACGACCTTGATGATTGATTATGAAGGAGACTTGGTAAGTCTTGTGATCTCAACTCTTTACATCAGTTATGGTTAATTGTGCCTGAAACACTTCCCCGATACTTACAGCCTGGTGATCTAACATTGTTTTCATATCTATTCTTGTATCATGTAACACTAGGGGACGAAGGGGATGGAGCTTAAAACTTTTGTTGATGCTACGAGCGATTTCTACAACCCGATTTCTGATGAAAATAGTCATAATCGCATTCCCTAGGTGTCTTATTCTCTTTGTCATGTTCCATAAGATTATCTCTCTCAACCTACCTAGGATGAGTCATAAGCCTAGAGATGTTTATATCTCTTAGTAACATAGCATTTCTGCACTCAGCTTTCACCAAATCCGACACTCCGTACAAGAACTTATTCATCTAAGCCCTGGAGTCAACAACCATTTGAGGGTCATACCTGGAGAGTTGGTTAAACTTGAGACCATACTGTTGTACTATCATGTTTCCTTGCCTCAAGTTCATGAATTCCTTATCCTTTTCTTCTATCAACTCTTTTGGGAAAAACCACCAAGGTCTAACTAAAGCAATCCCAGGTAATAGGATTTGTGTTTGCACCACTATTCTCCTGCCAGTGAGTGTACCAGATATGAGCAGCATCCTTCAACTAGTACAATGCCAACTCAACTCGATCATTCCTTATGACTTGCATTACCTCAAAGACCTTCTTGATCTCATCTAAGAAACTCTAAGGATCCTCATTAGTTTTTGATCCTAAGAAATCATGAGGATTCATCCTAACAAAGTCACGTACCCTTGTTGCTTCAGATTTACAATTTTCATTCACAGGAGCATGAACCCGATTGTTCTGGGTGGTCATAGTCTGAGCTAAAATTTATATAGAATTTCTAAGCTCAGCATTGAAGACTTCGTGGTACTGGACTGGAGGAGATGTTTTTGCATTCCGAGCATTAGCACTACGACGAGACTTGATATAAAACGTAGAATGTCAAGTTAGAATGAAACTAGATCATACCTGACACACGATAAGACTAACAACAAAGTGAAGTTTCTACTAAATACTTTGTAGCCTCCTTCTCATTAATGTGTTGCACTCACACCCCTGAAAACGACCCTACTTAGTGCGGTATTTCAAACATCCTAGGACAATTAAACCTAGTGCTCTGATAACATGTTTTTTCATGCCCCACGAGACGCATACATAAAGCTTAGGACCACAAGTGATCCCAAGATAACCCTACTTGAATGATCATGAGCATACTAAAGATAATAAACTGAATGTGGAAGCTAAATCATAATTTAAACTGAAACAATGGGAAATACCTATATTCTATAATGAGTTTAATACAAAAGAAATATTATATCAATACTACGATGAAACTATCTATGTCTGAAATAAGCCTCTAACTAACTAGAAATGCTGGGACAAACCCTAGCTAATTGTAGCTAAACTGAAATTAAATGACTTAAATGAACTCATGACTCTTTGTCCTCGGATAATAAGGAATCACCATTGAATGTGCTGAACTAGAGATCGATAATCGATCTATGTGTGATCTAGATGTTTAGAATCTAAAACTACATTACGAGAAGATGTAGCACACGTATGCGTTAGTACTTTAAGGTATTGAGCATGTACGATAGAGTAAATTTGAAATAAAACATAACTGGACAAGCACAAAAACAAGTATATAATCAGAACATAATATAGATTTTTAAATGCTGAGATAACTGCATGCATTGACCAATTTAAAACATGCTGAAACTCTTATTGAATATACTGATAAGTGGTCAATGCAGTGGAATCTTACTAATCTAAGGGAGCTACGAATAACCGATCAGAAAACCACAAGAGCTAAGTGGAGTTCGATGTATACGCCCCATCGAGAGGACCCAATATACCCTGCCAGAGGTATAAAGGCATGCTGGCGTGATCACTAAATTGATGCCACGAAGGGTACTTACAACCTAATTGGCTAGTGGTTCTCCGACTATTTGGTATGATGAACCCTAGTCAAACTCGGTAGTAATGCTACTTCCAATTAATAATATAATTAACTGATTATGATTTTATATAAATATTGGATAGATCAAAACTAATGATATAAACTGAGAATGCAACAATTAATCTGGTAACTATGCATTTATAACCGAAGAATGCATATTGAAGTAACAGAAATATTTGACCTAGCATGTGTAATTAGAGAACTAAAGAAACCATAGCTGGGGGAAGTTCATGCCATAAACTTAATAATAACATGGAAATTTGATTTGGAACATATAACTAATTAATGCATGAGGTTCTACAAACTCTAGGGGTAATCATGTTATGGGAATAAAGAATCTGACTGAAAACTAGTGACCCAATTGGTGAAAGGAACCCACAAGTGAAATACCACGTGCCCGGTAATAAAATTCAGGGAGAAATATACATATTTGGGTGCTGCAACTTGTTGAACCTTATCGTATTCTTTAACTAGGGTTCTTGAACTTTTTTCCATTTCTTGGTTGTAATTTTCTATGTTATGAGTTAATGATTTGACTTAGCTAAGTTTTAGTTATGTTTCTAGGCTTAATTAACTAAAATCTTATGATATAGGGTCAAAATGACGTAGATTAAGGTTTGAACAAAGTGGGAAAAGAAAAAAAGACCTCTGAGTTAGTTGCTATCAGACCAAACAACGACCTAGTATGACGGGCCATCGTTCAATCGAACGTCTGTCATCTGGGTCCGTATGTTAGGTCTTTTCGGTAGGTCTTTACTACAATGGGTATAACTTTTTACTCAGATGCTTGATTTTAGCAAACTCGGTAGCTACGGAAACATAATTCAATTATCTATCATCTCATAGGTCAAGGGACACCTAACTTATTATGTGGAAAGAGTTATGATAATTTGAAATTTACCTAATTTCATTTTTACCCCTAGTTGTATGCTAATTTCAACCTACGGTCCGTAGGTCCATCTACGAACCGAGCTGGTAAATCGTGGTTCTTGTTCGAGTGTGGGTAAATGGGGTCTTGATCAACAAATACAGACTACGGACAATATTCTTACCTACAGACCAAATGTCAATCCTTCATTCGACATTTATTCAAAATTTTTATGTTGCATTTTGGGGGAGTTTCAGTCATAATCGACGGATGTGCAACACCGTCTGTGTCAGGCTACGATCCATCGATGGTAATCATAGATTGCACCAACAGATTTTTTAAAAGCTTATTGTTTTGCCTATATTGGATACGGGGTGTTATAACTTTGAATATTATTTAGCCAAGTTGGGTAGGTCCTCATTTTCCTAGGGCAATTCTCATATCAAGCTACTGAAGTATTTATAGTTTGAAAAGTCATGTGTTATTTCCTATTCATTTGGATACTTAACATTGTATAGCGTATATGTGGTCTTAAATATTATGTGTATGTAGAGGTCTATGTAAACCTCCATGTTGAAGTAATGAAATGTTTTTAAAATTTCAAAAGTTTTAACCTACTAATGTAATTATGTAAGATAAGAGACTAGTCTAAGGCCTCAAAGAGGATGGCGATGCCTGTTATGTATAGGGGGGTCTTCTTGGATGTGACATGTGTGTGACTATGTGCCCATAGTGTAATACTCTGAAAGTCTAAAGCTTAATTTAGAGCTTGATATGAGAGTGTAAGAGTTGTAAATCTATTTTAAGGTCATTTATAATGTATATATGTTTTTTAGAATGTTCTAGAATCAAAATGTAAAGGAACTTCAATCACTTCCGGAAACTAGTTGAAGAAGAGCTAGCGGGACTTGGCCTATTTGTATAAGTTTTAAGAGTCGCAAAATGATGATATTAGCTGGTAAGGTGTCTTAGACATATTAGAGTTAGTTTATATTTGAAATGTACGGGTTGGACTTCTCAAGGATCAACCAAAGGCCCTTGAGGAGGACCTTTGCAATTTGGCAAAAGCTGTCAAAAGGCAGCATTCAATGACACATTATAGGCAAAGGGTCGTGGTCTAATTGACGGGTCATCGATGTCCACCATATATCGACACTTAGAAAATTTCGTGAGAGTTATTTTGGACCCTCTCTTCTAATTAAGCTCCTACAAATTATTCCAAAGCTCATGATGATAAGGTGTTTAGACCAAAGTCTCAAAAGGAAAGAGGTACTAGCTCACCAAACAAGAAGCCAACTTGTGGAAAGCGTGGCAACAATTAATGTGGTGATTTCTTTGTTGGTACAGACAATTACTTTGGGTGTGGCAAGAGTGGCCACAAGGTTAGGGATTTCCCAAATATGAAGGGTCAAGACAAAGGTAGTGGCAAGCTCAAGCGAGTGGTTCTAATATGGATTCGCCAGAGAAGAATCGCCTTTATGCACTTTTCTCTAGGAGTGAACTAGAGAGTTATCCCAATGTGGTGACCAGTATGTTACAAGTCTTATCTGTTAATGTAGATTCTTTACTTGATCAGAGTGATACGTTATCTTTTGTTACTCCCTTGATAGCTATAAAGTTTGCCATTTTGCTCGATATTCTAAATGAACTTTTCATGTTAAATTCCTGGTAGATGAGTTAGTGGTTGCAAAGAGCGTATATAGAAATTGTCCTATAATGTTGCCCAATAGAGTAACTCATGTGGAATAAGTACAACATGATATGGTAAATTTTGATGTCATTTTAGGGATGGATTGGTTGCATAATTGTTTTGCTTTCATTGATTGTAGAACTAGAATTGTCAAGTTCAATTTTCCAAAGAACCCGTTTTAGAGTGGAAGGGTGGAAATTCTAATCCTAGAGGTTGTATTATTTCTACTTTTAAGACTTGTAAAATAATCTCAAAAGGGTGTCTACATCACATTGTAAGAGTCAAAGATCAAGAGTCCAATAATCCTCCCATTGATTAAGTCCCCTTAGTAACGGAATTTTCGAAGGTCTTTCCTAATGATCTTCTCGCAATCCCACCGGAAAAGGAAATTGACTTTGGTATCAATTTATACCGGATGCCAATCAAATTTCAATTCTTCCTTATCAGATGGCTCCGACCTGATAAAAATAGTTGAGGGTTCAACTCAAGGACTTACAAGACAAATGCTTCATCAGACCTAATATTTCTTCATGGGGTGCTCCGGTTTTGTTTGTGAAGAAGAACGATGGGTCCCTTAGAATGTGCATTAATTATTTCAAACTGAATAAAGTCACTATAAAGAACAAGTATCCTCTCCCTCGGATTAACGACTTGTTTCATAAAATCCAAGGAGCAAGCAACTTTTTCTGAAATATACTTGTGATTTTGGTATCACTAACTTATGGTGAGAGATGAGGATATACAAAAAATAGCATTTCGGATAAGAAATGGTCACTATGAGTTTTTGGTAATGTCCTTTGTTTCACTAATGACATGAAAATATTTATGGATCCCATGAATAGGGTATTTCAAAGTTACCTAGCTTCATTTATCATTATCTTCATTGACGACTTCTTGGTATATTCAAAAAGTGAGGGTGAAAACATGGCTCATTTGAGGGTGGTATTACAAGTGCTAAAGGAGAACTAACTATTTGCCGAGTATAGAATTTTTGGTTGAGGTCGGTGGCGTTTCTTGGTCATATCATCTCTAGTGAGGGAGATGAGGTTCATCCAAGAAAAACCATGGCGGTGAAAAATTGACCTAGACCATTGACTTCAATTGACATTAGGAGTTTCTTGGGTCTAGCGGGTTATTATAGGAGGTTTGTGGATGGATTTTCAGCCAGTGCTTCTCCCTTGACTACAATGATCTAAAAGAGTATGAAATTTGAGTTGTCGGAGGGATGTTATGATCTTGAAAGAGAGTCTTACCTCTGCTCTGGTGTTGAAATTTCCTAAGGATACCAAGTGCTTCGTTGTGTATTGTGATGTATCTCGAGGAGGCTTAGGATGTGTGCTTATGCAACATAGAAAAGTCGTAGCCTATTCCTCTAGGAAAATAAACGTGCATGGGATGAATTATAAAACTCATGATCTTGAGTTAGAGGTCGTAGTATTTGCCTTGAATATATGGAGGAATTATTTGTATTGTGTCCATGTTGATGTCTATCCGACCACATGAGCCTACAATATGTGTTTACTAAAAAAAGAGTTGAATCTCCGACAAAGAAAGTTGGTTGGAATTATTGTAATATTACGGCATGAGTGTTCCGGAAGAGCAATATGGTTGCAGATGTTGTAAGTCTTATGACCATGGGGAGTGTTTCTTATGTCGAAGAAGCCATGAAGGACCTAATAAAATATGTTCATAGGTTGGGTAGATTAGGTGTTAGATTAGAATATTCTTTGAATGGTGGTTTTATGGTCCATCATAACTTGAATTCATTCATCCTTGGTGGTTGAGGTGAAGTCTAAGAAAGACCTTGATGCATCATTGATGGAGTTCAAGGAGTCGGTCCTAGGTAAGCTAAATGAGTCATTCTTCTTATAGGGGATGGTGTCTTGAGGTATCAAGGGAGGTTGTGTGTTCCCAATGTAGATGGATTTAGGAACTGGATTCTAGAGGAAGTTCATGGGTCCTGTTACTCCATTCATCCGGGTTATACAAAGATGTATCATTACCTTAGGCAAGTGTTATGTGTCAAGTCCTAAAGGACATAGCAAAATTTGTTACGAAGTGTCCAAATTGCCAATAAGTGAAATTCAAAGACCATAAGTCAGGTGGTTTACTTTAAGAAATCAAAGTTTCTACTTAGAAGTGGAAAAATATTAATATGGATTTTGTGGTAGGTTTGCCTCGGACATAAAAATAATATGACTCCATATGGGTGGTGTGGATAGGTTGACCAAATCTGCTCATTCTATTCTTGTCAAGTCTACTTACTCGGTGTAGGATTATGCAAGGATCTTCATATATAAGATATAATGTCGCCTTGGTATTCCGTTATCCATCATATTGGGATAGGGGTTCACAATTTACATCTAGTTATTTTAGGTCATTCCAAAAAGTGTCAAGTATAAAGGTAAAAAGCTAAGCACAACTTTTCATCCCCAAACGGATGGTCAAGAAAAGCGTACTATTCAAACCCTTCAGGATATGATTAGAGCTTGTATAATTGATTTCAAGGGAAATTGGGTTAAGAACTTGTGTTTGGTTGACTTTTCTTACAATGATAGTTACCATTCATCTACACTTATGTCTCCTTACGAAGCCTTGTATGGTAGGAGATATAGATCTCCAATCGGATGGTTTGAAGTGGGTAAGTATTCATTTTCGGGCCCTGATGTAATTTATAAAACTTTGGAGAAGGTTCATATTATAAGTAATCTGTTGAAAACAGCCTATAGTCAGGAAAAGTCTTATGCCGACCATAGGAGAAGGGATTTAGAGTTTGAAGAATGTGATAAAGTGTATCTAAAAATTTCTCCTATGAAAAAGGTGGTTAGATTTGGAAAGAAAGGGATGTTGAGTCCTCGTTATGAGGATCCCTATGAAATCTTGCAAAAGATTGGTAGAGTTGCATATGAGTTGAAGTTGCCTAGTTAAATTGCTTCGGTTCATCCGGTATTCCATATTTCTATGCTTAAGAAGTGTATCGGTGATTTCTAGTCCGTTCTTGCTAATAAAGATTTAGGTTTCAATAGAACCTCTCTTATGAGAAAGATCCAGTTCGAATCCTTCATAGACAAGTAAAGATGTTCTGGAACAAAGAGGTGGCTTCCGTAAAGATTTTATGGAAGAATCACCTAGTTGAGGGTGCAACATAGGAGGTTGAGGCCGATATGAAGTCGCGTTACACACATATATTTGATAACTAAGGTTAGTTATTCCTACTTTTGAAAATAATGAGTTTATTTACAATTCCCTTGATTTTTGATGATGTTGTGCAAAAAGTGCATGTTACATTGAATCACAACGAAATTTTTACCTAAGAAAAAAAAAGAAAATGTTGTTTTTTACTTTCTTTAAGTTTATGTTGTGTATTTTGGTGTAATGTGTTTTCATGAATTGTATTGAGCATGTTGACATGTGTTGAAGAAAGCCTTGGCATAATGAATAAGAATGAGATGAATGTTGAACGCTTATGAGTTGAAAAAATGATGTTTTGAGTTACATTGTTAAAATGATTATAATTTTAATGGATATTTATTTTGACTAATGTTTTGATATGTTATTTGTTTTTGGGCTGTTAGTCTTGAATCTATTCCTTCCTTTTAAAGAAATTTTGCGTCATTTGGGGATGAATGTTCCTAAAGGGGGACAAACTAATACTCTGAAAGTCAAAAGACTAATATAGATCTTAACATGAGAGTCTATGAGTTGTAACAATGTTTTAAGATCATTTATAATGTATATAAGTCATCTATGAATTGTTAGAATCAAAATGTCAAGGAAAATCCATGATGTCCGGAAACTAGTTCAAGAGGTGCTAGCATGCCTGAGCATATTTGACTATGTTTTAATAGTCAGAAAATGATATAATTTAGTGGTAAGGTGTCTAAAACGTATTAGAGTTAGTTTATAGTTAAAACATTTGGGTACGACTCCCTAAGGACCAAAGAAAGGCCCTTGAGGAGGATCCTTGCAAATTGGCAAAAGCTGGAAAAGGCAGTGTCCAACCACGGATTGTTGGCGACTGCTCGTGGTCCATTAACAAGGCATTGATGTACACCATCGATGGAAACTTAGACAATTTCGTGGGAAGTCATTTTGGACACTCTTTGACGAAAATGACAAATGCACATGATGGACGTTAACAGCGCCCGTCGTTGGACAAAAGGGTTTTTGGTCGTGGTGTCATCTGTCAAAGCACTATTTTACTTTACATTTTTAAGTTAGTCAAAATATTTATTCAGTGGTTAGTTAATTAGTTAGGGGTTAAGGAAGGTATAATTCCTTATTTTTAATTATCTATATAAACACCCTAACCTAATTAAACTAAGCTAACCCTCATAATTTCTCAAACCCAATTTGCTCCTCCTTCTCTCTTCTTTCTCTCTCCCAAATAAACCCCATTGAAGACATAGCAAAGAAGGTTTGTAGGGCTTCAAATGATGAAGTTTATCAATCAAACTTCATCAATTATTAAGGTATGGGATTCCTTTCACCTTTGAGATATCTTCCCCAAAGGGCTACTCCAAATTTATTTCAAAATTATGAAATTGAAGTGCGTTTTGTTCCAATACGAAATTGATCTTCGGAATATATTTGTTTATAATTTGTTGTGGTTATTACGAGTATATTAACATGTATTATGATTAAATTGTATTACTTCTTCATGATTTCACCTAGTTTGTGGAAGATGAATTTACCCCTTAACCCTAGGTTGTGATCTTGAATTGAATTATATAGTATGGATATAATTGGCTTTGTTAGTGTGTGCGTTACTATACTATTTTTTATATGCTAAATTATGAGTAGATTGTGATATATTGTAATCTCATTATGCTAGTTCTTGAGTAATTGACCTAGGTTGTGAAGTAGATTATGAATTGTTGTGTTTAGATTCAATTGAGTTTATTATAATTAAGGTTGTGATTGGGTGATAATTACACCCATTGTTAGGTTGAACTTTATGGATGATGGTTAGGACTTCGTGATGGCATTGTGAAGGAGATTAGGTTATGTTTGTGATCTTTATTCTTTACTTTAATTATGATTACTTGTGATTTAATGATGATGTTGTATTGAACTATACCTTCTATTAAGATTTATAGGGTTTGTATGATGTCAAATTGAAATATCTTGACCTATGAATTGTGAGTTGTTGGCTAAGATGTAAATGTTATAAGGATGGTGATAACTTACTAATATTCCTTAATATGATGTGATATGTAAATGTTCTAACCTCACATGTGTGAATTATAATGAAAGAACAATACTCATGCAATTCTTATTCAGCTATGACGATTATGATTATATAAGGGATAGACCTTATGACCTACATTAAGCTATGATGATTAATAAAGGAATTAAAGACATTTCAAAAAGGGACTCCAGCATAGCACCGAGTAAACTAGAGTGAGGAGTGTCCCTTCCCACATAGGGAAGGTAAGATCACTAATGTACTGATGAGATTGGATCTTATAATGCATTTTGCATAAAGTGGGTCCCAACTATATATCCTAGTTCTTGAAATATGTTGTCCCCATAAGAATACTAGCTAGTGGATCCACCTAGATGCTATTTTCATGTTTTGATAATACCTTGGCAAGTAGTCCACCTTCCTCTAGTGTAGGGTTACATGAAAGTGAAACCACATTAGTTCATGTGGTCGATGTCGTTAAAGGGAAGATGTCCTCAAAAGGTAAAATGAAGTAAAGGAATTATCTCTAACTAGGATTACCTAAGGGGTATAACTTAGTATAGGTAGGGGTATGGGACTCTACCTATACATTACACTAGTTATCTTTGATGGAAGTGTTAGAAGGATGTTCTTATATATGTACATGCTTATAAACATAAATGATATGTATATGATGATCTTACATGTTGATGATACTATATGATGATTGGTTTTACTTATGAACATGTAATTGGTCTCTATTGCTAAAGTATGATTCTATGTACTCTTAATGATGTGATATGTAAAGTTGGACATTATCTATGGTTCTTGTTAGTTTTTTTTATTAAGTAAGGTTATGGCCCTTTGCTTTGTTATTGCACTAGTGGACGTAATGAGGGTTCATAAATGATGGTCTTTATTTGTTATGATGTTATGAACTCTTATACATGCTTGTTGATGTTATAACTTGATGATAGGGTTGTATTGATTATGTGCTCAATTATATTGATATATATGTTTGCTTGACTAGACATAGTATTGTTTGTCTTGTGATGTACAAGGTCTTAAATTAATGAATATGTGTTATTGATTGGTATGGTTCATTGAATATGCATAAGGCTTTTCAAAGTAAAATGCATACTTTATTGAAATGTCCCTGTTTAGCATGATTTTATATTGTGTGTGCATATGGTCTCATACTTAGTAAGAGTTATGTGGTAACCCCATTTTCTCCCTTTTCCCAAGCATTTTAGGTTTCCAAATTGAAGGCTTTTGACGACATTTGAAGGAAGACTTAAATTTTCATTCTATAAGTTGGTAGGTCCTGACTACTTTGAGGACAATGCCACTTTCTAGCTCTGGATGATGATTAGTCTGAAAAGACAATATGTTCATTTCCTTTCATTTCAGTTCTACTATATGTGGTTTTTATTGTATTGATATATGGGCTAGGCCTAATTTTATACTCTTATTTAGATGGTTATGACATGACTGATATACCGTGGTTTCACGGTATTATTAATACGTTTTCCTTAAGTTTAGTGTGTCCAAAAGCCTTTTTGTGCTAATGTTTATATAAGTTTCTCTTTATTTTATAGGAAATCTGTCCAAAGATGAATGCAGAGATTTTGAACGAAGAAATGCAGAAGAGACCACCTACGGAGCTTGTGACGGTCCGTAGGTGATAGCATAGTGCAGCTGCTAAAAGAAGATGAGGAAGTCTGACCAAGTGTGGGGTTACTAAGCTTGTGACGGTCCGTCGTGTCTATGACGGTCCATCCTGCAAGTTCGTCATGAAGTTCAGAGAAGTAATCCCAGCCCATATTCCAAGTGTTGAAGTCTTTTGGAACAAAAACCCTCGACGGACCGTTGTGCCTATAATGGTCTGTCATACCTGCCGTCAAGGGTAATGAAGAGAGCAGCAGAAGGAATTGCATAAGTATGGGACGACGGAGTCCATGACTGTCCATTGTGACAACGATGATCCGTCGCGAGGTCGTCGACCCAGCCGCGTTTTGACATATTTCAGCAAATAGAGTCCTTATTTAATTAGTTTTTTATTTTTTTTATAAATAGTTCGAAAAACCTCGTTTTTGAGGTTAGACTCTTGATCATTGTTAGACTCCTTATTGATAGACTCCGTATTGTTAGACTTTGGATCATTGTGAGACCTTTGTATTAGTGTTAGATTCTTGATTATCATTAGACTTTTTGTGAGATTGTTAATTACTTTGAGATTCTTGCAAGTGATTATTGGTGATTAATCAAGCAAACATTCGGATTTTACTCTTTCTCATTGAAGTAAGTACATGAATTCTTATTTAATAAATTTTAAAATTGTGATTATGACTATGAGTAACCAAACTCCATAACTAGGGTTGTGGGAACCATAGGCAAATAACGAGATAAAACCTATCTAAAATAATGATTCTCTTGCATGTATTATAATTCTTTCGCTTAGAAGTATTTTTAACGGATGGCCAACGTTAGAACTCGCCTTATTGCTACTTGTCGGACCAAGGAGGTAGATAATAGGATAAGAATTATAAAAAAAGACTTAGTGTATACTAGCTAAATGGTAGTATTGATTGGTACGAGGTAATAACTTAGTCAAATATCGAATATGATGCTTAATATGAGGTAAAGATAAGGGTTAGGAAAGCAACATACATAGCCGGACCAAGGTGCGGAGTGAGATTTTCTAGATGCCGGACCAAGGATTTAGAAATACACAACTTATCACTTTGCATGCAAGATACTAGGAAAGAATTGTTATAGTTAGAATTATCAAGTTATAAACTTGTGGGGAACACGTAAACCCTAGTTACTTTGATTAATTGATTAAAATCCAACATTCAAAGCTATTAAGTGTCGTCCAATTGCGTTAGGTATTTTCATTCATTTAGAAATAGAAACCCCCCTTTTATTGTTTTTACTTTCCAAGGAAGTCATTGACCGAACAAAGGTAATAATAGATTGAAGTTAAGTCTAGACTATTTTCCTCGTGGGAACGATCCCAACCTCACTAGTTGGGTTATTTAGTTGACACGACCACTTTACTTCTTATTTGAGAAGTAAGTTTGAGCGTATCAAATATTGGCGTAGTTGTCGGGGAATATAGCTTTTAGATTAACTTGAACTTATTACTATCGTTTAGTTGATATTTTCTTGATTTTACTTTGTTTTATTGTTTTTGATTTTCTTAGAACTATCCTCCTTGTATGCCTAATACACGGAGAGGAAGAGAACCCTTGTTTCCCTACGATCACGAATTAGAGCGTACACTGCACAATATGAATCGAAACTAGGGAATAAATGATGATGATCTGAACCAGAACACCCGAACTCCGGTTGATGTCCATGGTCAGCTGTTACCCAATGCTCCGGCTGAACACCAACAGAGGGAACAAAATCCCGCTCCACGGCCCCGGGCATACTATAGAGGCTATGATAACATAGCAGACTCGGATGGGCCACTTGTCTTGCCTCGTTTACCCACAGGCCACACCTTTGTGGTAACTAGTAGCCTGATGCAAATGCTTACTGTCAGAGGTTTGTTTTTAGGGCTACTTTCTAAGGATCCACACGCCCATATAGCTAAGGTAAGGGAAATGTGTAAAAGTTGTGTAGGGAGGCATGATTTGGATTAACATGTAATAGGGCTCAGAGTGTTTCCTCTCACACTGACGGGAGAGGCTGCTATATGGTTCACTGAGCTCCCATACAACTCAATCTTCACTTGGAACAAACTAAGGGATGTTTTCTTAGCACTCTACTATCTGGTCTACAAGAAACTAAACCACAAAGACAGAGTGAACAACGTTGTGGCACTACCAGGAGAGTCAGTTAGTAGTTCTTTGGATAGATTCACCTCATTCTTGAGAAGTGTTCCTAATCACCGTATAGATGATGAGTCACTGAAGGAATACTTCTATCGGGGACAGGATGATAATAATAAAGCGGTGGTGGACACTATAGCAGGTGGATCTTATGGGGAATGTCCTTATGCTGAGATTGCTGAAAAATTAGAGAAAATCTCCCGGAATAACAAAGCTTGGAGTACTAGGAAGTATGATACAGGAGAAACACCTTCGCAGTGTAGTCCACTCACAACCCAACAACAAATGAGATTCGTGAAGAAATGTCTCAGATGAGAACTGAGCTTGGGTTGGTACTAAAACATGTCACTCGGGGTGCAGAAAAGATAAATGCAGTCAACTACTTGGCTAAACCACCACTTCCTAATGATGAATGCTATTATGCGGAGGACACTTATGCAGTAAATGATCAGACGGGGGGTTTCCGACCAAGCGCCCAAGGCTCAAATCAGGATAATTGGCGCCGTGGTCAAGGGAACCAAGGTCGGAACTATGGTAACTATAACTGTGAGGGTCATTATGTCTGAGATGGAAACTACAACCGCGACAAAAACCTTAACAGGGGTAACTACGGTAACAGAAATGATAGGAATGGGCCTAATGTCCCTCCTCAAAATCGTGAAGTTACTCCTAGGGATGGTGGAGATAGTATGGCGCTAGTTGAGGATATGTTTCACAAAATGATGAGGAGGTTCGATGCTAGTGATGAGCACATTAAAGAGTTAAGATGTGATTTAGCTAGTATTGGGAAAAAAGATGATCCACATGCAATATTGATTAAACAGATCGAGTTGCAAATGGCCCAATTATCTGCGACAGTGAACACACAGCAACCGGGCACTCTTCCTAGCAACACTTTCCAAAATCCAAAAAATGATGCGCACTGTATGGCGATCACTACTCGGGGTGGTAAGCAAACCATTGACCCACCTATGCCGTATGATTAGGAAAATGTGAGAAAAGTTGATGATAAGGTGGTAAAGGGTAGTGTAAAGGAAGAAGAGAGCAATGGAAAAGATCCATAAGTCCCTATGAAGGTAATTCCCATGCCTAGACCACCACCACCCTTCCCTCAGAGATTAGTGAAAAAGACCGAGGATGGTAAATATCGGTGTTTTATAACAATGCTAAAGGAGCTCTCTATCAATGTCCATTTGGTAGAAGCTCTAGAACAAATGCCAATTATGCCAAGTTTATGAAAGATCCAGTCACAAAGAAAAGATCGGTCACTTTTGAGGATGATGATAGACTGCAACATTGTAATGCTATATCTACAAGATCCATCGTACAAAAGACAGAAGATCTGGGTGCGTTCACTATTCCTTGTACAGTTGGGTCATAACATTTTGCGAAAGCATTATGTGATCTGGGGGCAAGCATAAATCTCATGCCCCTCTCGATCTGCAAGAAGTTGGGTTTGGGTGACCCATAACCCACTGCGATGCGTCTACTGATGGCTGATCGGACAGTGAAACGGCCTATAGGGATACTCCATGATGTGCTAGTAAAAATGGAGTCATTCATCTTTCCGGCTGATTTTGTTATTCTTGATTGTGATGTCGATTTTGAAGTGCCTATTATTTTTGGGAGGCCATTCCTTGCTACAGGTAGAGCCTTAGTTGATATGGAAAAGGGGCATATGAAATTTCGGTTGAACAATGAAGAAGCTACCTTCAACGTGTGTAGGACTATGAGGCAGAGTGGTGAGCTCCAATCAATATCCGCCATATCCTAGAAAGAAAAGATGAAGAAGGAGAATGAACAAAAAAGTGCAAAACAAGAGTTTAGGGTTGGGGATTTGGTGCTTGTAGACAGTTCTGGGTAGCCTTGTCTTCCGGGCAAGCTCAAGTCCAAATGGACAGGCCCTTACTTGATTACCCAAGTATTCCCTCATGGAGCAGTTGAGTTAAAAGCCAAGGAGGAAGTGCGGTTTAAGATGAATAGAGATCGAATAAAACTCTATTTTGGGCATAAAGCATCGGGGAATGAAGTGATAGAAACATACCATCTTGATGAAGTCTGAGTAATCAAGTGTCCCCAGTCGTTCCGTGACATTAAATTAGGCGCTTGTTGGGAGGCAACCCAATACTTATAGTCTTTTTAGTAATGGTAGCATTTTTCTACTAATGGATTTTTAAATTTGCAGGCACATCACCAGGAAATTCTGCAGAAAATTACTCTGCAACAGTCACTGACGGATACATCGACGGACCGTTGCGCCTCCGACGGACCGTCGCGCCTGCGACGGACCGTCATATGCCTCTGTCGTACCAGGTACGTCTTTCTCTTATTCTAAAACTAGGGCATAAATGACGCACCCAACAACGGATCATCACAACTGAAACGAACCATCATCGGGGAGTCGTTGCGTCATTAATGAGTCGTACTCGACCCGACCCGGCCGGAGTCTTTTTCAAAATCAGACCGTTTAATCCCCCCAACCCCTCATTTCAGCCCCATTCCTTCACTACTCCCCCTGTTTCCCTCACTTTTAAACTTCCAAAATCTCTCCCTCTATCAACCGATCATTGTCCCCCAAAAAAATTCTCCAAAGCCCTAAAAGTTATAATCTACTAGTCGGAGTTGCTGTTGCGGGTGTCTTCTTGGTCACCGAGTACTTGCCCATCTTGTTTTTAAGAAATTCTAAGGTATGTGTCTCTAATTTCTACTCATTTATCTTGTATTTTTGTTTATTTATTAGTATTATTATTAGTTCTTCCTCATATGTTCGTTTATTTTATATAAGATTCTGTCTAACCTAGGTTAAAAATGTTCTAAATTGCCGGGTTTCCAACGCTAGACATAGGTGCTTTCGCATTGCTAGTTTCCTAGGTAGTTGGGACAGACAAATGTAGGTCCAAAAATATACAAGTTGATTTGGGTTCATTAGGACTGCATGGAGTACCCCCCAGTTCTGTCACTGATCTACAGAACGAGACCCCGATGACGGACCGTCGTACCCACGACGGACCGTCGTAGGGTCCGTTCCGAAATTCCTAACACCCCACTGTCCCTATTTTCTAAGTGTCCTTCAACGGACACATGTGACGGACGGTCATACACACGACGCTCCATCCTGCACAACCGTTCTGGTTGTCAGAGACCCTCTTTCTGAGAGTCTCTCACTTTTTCTAAGTGTCCTTAAACAGACACATGCGACGGACCGTCATACCCACGATGGTCCGTCCTGCATGACCGTTATGACGGTCAGAGACCCCTCTCCTAAGGGTCTCTCACTTTTTCTAAGTGTCCTTCAACGGACACATGTGACAGACCGTCGTACCCACGACAGTCCGTCCTGCAAGACTGTTATGACGGTCAGAGACCCCTCTCCTAAAGGTCTCTTATTTTTTTCTAAGTGTCCTTTAACCGACCCCTACGACGAACTGTCGTACCTGTGACAATCCGTCCTGCACATACCATCATACTAGTCAGAAACTCTCCTTCAGGGTTCTCCATATATACATAGTCTAAGTAAGATAAGACACGACGGACCCCATGACAGTCCGTCATAGTCACAATGAGCCGTCACCAAGCCCATCGTGTGTCGCTGTTACCATAGAAATGACATACTCTTTTAATTTTTTGTGTGGTTTTGCTTGTCTTGTTTGCCTTTTGTCGTACTAATATTGATCCTTTACATATACTATCTACTATGGCACCTAAGCAAGATCGAATCTATGCACACGGGCTATCGAAGTCTGTCGCCCCGTCTTCCCGCATGGTCATTGGCTCTGATGATGAGCGTGACCCCGAGTTTGTGACCCCAGGCACTTCCACCCCTTCCCGTGCTGCACGTGCTCCCAGAGCCACACCAAAAAAGGTGGTGTCTGGCATAGTCACTGCCTCCCAGTCTGATGAGGAGCGCACACTGACCGGCACACCCACTGGGTCATCCACAAATGAAGAAGGTGGTCTGGCTCCTTAGGAGTATCCTGGTCGGAGGAAGCCTCCAGCTCTCCTGGGGTTCCCGCACCCGCCATCGCTGCAGCGTCGGAATCCACATCAGGTTCACCAGCTCAGGCCCCCACCCCAGCTACTGACCAGCCCAACCGGTGGTGTGTCGACGTGCAATTTCAAGTCTACTCCGACGCCAAGTTCCTCACTAACAAAGGAGTTATGACTTGAACACTCATGTTGGAGCGGTGGGTCCTTACAGGGAGTCTCCCGGCGATGCCTAAGATCCACAATCTCTTCACCGCCTGGAGTGGACAGCACGTCCGTTGGGACGTTATAGTGAAGAAATGGCCCGAGAGTTCTACGCATCCTACGTAGCGACTCTCCGATCACAGATAGATAGGCGGACTGCCCCGCCAAACAGGCCCCACTGGAGAAGGTCCGAGTACGGGGCGTGCAGGTTGACATTTCCCTGCCTGCCATCCAGCGGTTTCTATACAGCGAGGGTGTTGATACTACTCGTACCCCTCTCACTTACGAGTTTAACTACCGATGGAAGATTGTGAAAGATGACCATCTCCTGCGCGAGCCATCGCGGAGAGAGACCACCAAGAGGTAGTTGGCCCTCACCTGTTAGTTGATGGAGAGGGTGCCGACTGGGTGACGGATCCAAAGGGGGCCATCAAGAAGGCCAACCTAATTTTCAGGGTGAAGTTCTTGTGGATGATTGTCCGCCACTGCCTTTCCCCCACAGCCGTTGATAATATAGTTACATGGGATCGAGCAGTGTTGATGGTGGCGATGATTGCTGGGTTCGAGGTGGATTTTCGCGTGGTTTCTACATGAAGTCACGCACGAGAGGGCTTTCAAGGTCACTACTACTTACCCTTTCCCGTGCATGATCTTTTCTCTCTGCAGGTCCGCAAGTGTGCCTATTTGGCACATAGATCAGCTCAAGACCCTGCAGGGCACTATTGACGTCGGCCTCATCAGAGATGAGGCCAATAAGGTGGCTCCACACAGAGGGCCCCGTCCAGAGCTGCCCCCACTTGCTGATGATCTTGCTGATACGGTAGCCCAGGCCCGCACGGCTAAACAGGCGGCGTCCACTGACGCTACCCTGGTCGAGTCTATCCCGGGTAGTAGCACTGCCCCGAGCTCCTCTCACACAGCCCCTCTACCGGCGCTGGTCCCGCTTGCTAGGGTCCAAAAATTAGTGGCACAAATGGCTACACTTCTGCATCATATCCATCAGTGGATGCAGAAGTCTATTACTGAGTCAGAAGAGTGCCTAGAGCGGAAAATGGTCCTGTATACATAGCGGAAGATCGCTGAGGTTCACCAGCGCTTGGAAGCCTTTGAGTTGAGGGTGCTAGCCCGGCCAGCCCCTCTGGTGGATGTGTCGACTCTTCAGGCTGCGATCGACAGCCTTCGCAGATATTGACACGATCTTAGAGGCGAGGGTGTCGGATTCTGTGGCCCCTTCTGTCGATCCTGTTGAAGACACGGTGTTGGCCGCCCTATTTGCTACTTCAGAGATTCCACCACCTCCCCCTGGAGAGCATGGCAGGAGGCGTAGGGGTTGAACAGACGACGAGGCGCGAGCACGGAAAAAGTAGCGCCGAGAGATGGAGGCTGCGATGAGAGCCTCACTTGCTGAGGAGGAGGCGCATCAGATGAGAGCATCAGAGTTAGCGGCTGGGGCGTCTAGCTCCCGAACTGTGGAGATAGCAGGAGGCACTACTGATATTGCGGTTGTTGCTGAAGACACCGCTGAGGGTGTCAAAATTGTAGAGGACGTGGGTTATGGGGAATCGAACCCACCAGCTTGCTGATCGACGGCGCTTTGCGCCACAGGTTTGCTTCACCTACCACTCTATTATTTAAATTTTTTTTATGCATTGGGGACAATTGCATGTTATTTTTTGTTGGGGGTGGGGTAAATGGAAATTGAGTGTTAGGGTGAAGTGTGAGTAGCCCAATTCACTATCCTTTTTGGGGTTTTCTTGCCTGTGTTCTTTTTCCCCAAAAGACTGATTACTTTTTCTGTTGAACCGGCATGTCTATATATTTTGTACATAGTCTAATTCAGGGGCATGATGGCTAAAATGATATCCTGACAAAATTGAAAATGATGCATGGCTAGGCATAGTAACTGATAAATGTGTGGCTCTAAGCATTACATAGAGGTACACCATTGCATTACCCTAAGTCTAAAATTTGAACTAGGTGCCTGATAATCTGGTAGAGTGATGAGATGTCAAGTGAGTGTGAGGAAATTTTGAATAGTCTACTATTTGTACAGAGCTAGAACTTGCCTGGTTACTCCTGCTAAAAGTAAGGTATGATAGACAATTAGGAAGGGATCATAGGCCCTTATTCAATGTAGCCCATTTTTAGCCTAAATAAAAGAAAACCAAATGAAATATATCCTTTTTTGATCCAAATGATCTGAGCTTAAATTAGACCTTTCTTTTTCACCCCAACTAATCTTTTCTGGGAATAATGTGTTGGCCCTGGTCCCTCCTTGGAATTGTGCACCTAAGCTTATGCCAAAAGCATATGTTGAGGGTGGCTGATACAGTAAACAACCTTCATTATGGCCCTGTCCCAACATTGGGTATTGTGTACCTTGACTCATGGCAAAGCCATGAGTTGAGGGTGCCTATTATGAGGAATGCTCTGGAATGTGGGGTTGAAAGAACAAATAGAGAGAAAGAACAAAAGTAAAGTGACTCAAGAATTAGTTGAAAGAGAAGTAAAGAAAAAGAAAAAATATACAAGAAATACAAGCAAGAAAAGAAGAGAGTTACTTACACAAATGAATAAAGAAGAGAAAATAGCAAGGTGAACGAATAGTAGAAACTGGGCGAGATAAAATAATAGAAAGTGGAAGGTTTAGCCGATATGTAAAGGAGGGCAAAAAATAACTAAAGTATACCTAAATATACCCTACCTGACCCTGAGCCTATATTACAAGCTAAGAAAGTCCTATCGTGATCCTAAGGGTTGTATAGCGAACTTAAGGCAGTGAAAATAAGGGAAAGCTTATTGAAATAGGTATGAATGAGTGTGACTTTGTTCTGAGAGCGAGTGTTGAAAAGTAATCCTTATACCCAAACTGTAATCATTGTGTGAAAAATGAGGATTTTGTTTTAAAGTGAGGACACTAGTTGCAATACCGGAATTGTTAGCACCTCAGTGAGAAATCGAAGAGGATAGGTGTTAGTACATGGTGAGTTAGTGTCATATTCTGATCCCACATAATTCAAACCTAATAGTGATAGAATGCATAGATTTGGTTAGATTGATCGTGATTGATAGCCAAATGATTGCAAAGGATAAAACATGGATACTATTGTACAAAGATTTTGTATTGAGTCATAGTGCGTCGCTTGAGGACAAACAATGACTGTAAGTTGAGGGTGTTGATATAACGTGGTTTCACGGTATTATTACTACTTTTCCCATAAGTTTAGCGTGTCCAAAAGCCTTTTTGTGCTAATATTTTTATAAGTTTCTCATTATTTTATAGGAAATCTGTCCAAAGATGAATGCGGAGATTTTGAGTGAAGAAATGCAGAAGAGACCAGCTACGGACACTATTAGAAATTTGACTTACAGCAACGCTTATGTAGCCACGGTTATTTTATCGTAGCAATAGCTCACCTATTACAACAGTTATAACCGTGGCCAAATATCCTTTAATCTAATAGAACAATTCTTTAAATAAATTGTGGCATCATCCCTATAACCATCCCTATAGAGATTCTACGGCTACAAATTCAGAACTGTTGCAATAGCTAACTCTATGACTACGGTTAGCGAAATCTATGCCAACAGTTATTTTAGGAAAAATATTGCGGTTCTGATTTTTATCACTAAAAATATATTTCCCTCCTAAACAATATTATCTCACATTAAAAAATCTAAAAGAAAAAAAACCCTATTTCTGCTCTCAACGAAATGGTGAGGAATGATTGAAGCAGTTATTCAGAAGTTTTAGCAAGCTTTTGGTGTGGAAAACAAGAGGGAACGATTTGTAAGCCTTGATAACAGGCTCTTAGAAAACGAAGCTTTTGGTGAAGCTCGTTGGTTCTCTTGGACAGCTAGGGTCGACTATAATTCCTCCATATAAAGGTGAATAATGTGTAAGTTTTCCTTGCTAGTTCATGATTTCTAAGTCTCCGTTGGATTATTTGTAAAAAAATCCTAAAGAGTAAACAATGGGTTAGTCTTAAATCTATAGTTTTTTGTTCTAATCTAGGTAGTGTATAAACTTCCCTTGTTTTAATTTGTGATGTATACTGAAACAGGAAAAGAAAACACTTCTAAATTTAAGTGACAGTTGAATAATTTTGGGTTAAACTTTCTGAGGATTTAAGGTTAAACTTGAAGATGATTTAGGGTTGAGTCATCCCTTGGTGAAGTAGAACATTAGAAGAATCGGTAAAATAAAAATTTGTGTTCTCGTCTCAATGCCGCTTTCCTGAAAAGATACTTCTTTAGACCTCAACTTGTTTTAGCTGAAGTTTTATTTTGATAATGTGAAGCTTACTGTAACCTTTTGTTCTCCTTTGTTCGAACGTTTCTTTTCTTCTTTCATATACTGTTGGTGCCTAGTGATGGGCAGTTTGGCTTCAAATTGAGAGTGTCTTAGTTGTTTGAGGTATAATCAATGCTCTTGTGTTGTTGTTGTTTTGTTAGCTAGTGATATGGCTTCAATCACTGGTTTGTTCCTTTGAATGATTTTAGTCAAGTATGTTTTAGGAGTTATCTATCGACATTATTTAAGTTTGGTTGCATGGTTTCTAGTTGTCTGGTTGCTTTACTATTCCTCTATTTCAGCTTGTGTGATTGCTTCCTTTTACTTATCGAATTAATTTGAGTAGTAGTTATTTCTCATTTTGCTTGTGGTATGTAGAGCTTCGTCTTTCATCTTTAACAAATTTCGATGAGTTTAAAGAGGATAGAACAGGGAGGTTGCGACTATCCATCTAGTACTTGTAATTTTGTTGCTCATCTCATTAATCCTTGACCTATTTTCTCATTTTATATGGCTGTTTAATTGTCTTTGGATTAGTAGTGTATGTGGTCTAGGTAGCATTGTTTCCAATTTTGATGGGACTTATTTTGTTGTTAAGATTTGACTTGGCTTCCCCCATAAATATTTTGTCCTTTCTTTCTTATTGATAATTATTTGGATTGATCTTCAGTTGATTTGTACTTAGTTCCCTGGAAATTGATCATTAGATCAACTAGGTCTTAATTCGAAGGGATTAATGTGTGTTGTGTGTGGCATCAGTTTTGTACAATATGTTCCATTCTCCTTATTGCAGCAGCTTAAATATTGAGAAAATTTTGTTAGCTTTGAATATACGAAAAAACTAATACCTTCTGGTGGTGTGTATCCTGGTTAGACCTTTTTCTAGACAAAGTTAGGCGTTCTGTTAAAAAGACATCAAGCTTTATAAGTATGATTATTCTAGGCCCCTCCCCCCAAAGAAAAGTAAGAAAGCATCAAGCTTTAGAAGAATGATTTGGAGTTGGGATCCTCCCAAACATCAATTTGGAGTACTGTTTTTTTTTTGTGTGGGACGCCTATGAAGTGTGATGCTCTTATATGAAGTAGATCTTTTGTATAATACGATTATTTCAAAGATTATGTATGAATGTGAGAGGCAATTTCGAGGAAGAACTTGCCGACATAGAAGTTACCCATGTATTAATAATCTGATAATCAATTTGTACAAGTTGCTGCAGCAGATACCCCTGTAAATTGTGTGTGTTTGAGTTGTTGGAGGTCTAAGCTTTTGCTCTTGTGTGTGTCTGATAGTTATTTGATTTTGTTGATGCAGTCTGTTGCAGTGTGGTGTGACTACTTAAGTTTTGTACACTTTCTGCAGCTGGAATTTCTAAGGTGAGAAATCTTCCCATATTGCTTCGATATTTGTTTTAGCATGCATGCTTGTTCAATTAATTCACGCTTGTTCTCTAATAATTTAATGTCTAAGTTGCTGCTTGTAGTCTGGTTTATGAGTTTTCGGGTACTTGTTGCTTGTAGTCTTTTAGAGGACCAGTCATTAGATTCATGAGTTTTCTGGTACTTGCTGCTTGTAGTCTGGTTTCTTGGGTCTGCTGATTAAACATGTCTCTTTTTCTTCCTTTTTATATTTTTTCTTCTTATCTAAATGTTGCTCCTTTTTGTTGGGGTTCTGGCTTATCGGCCTAATCTGGGACAGAAGTTATAAGACAACTGCATAGATATAAGAATATGTATATCTAGCATGATAGTGTTGAATCCCAGCTTGACGAGTATGTGTAGCCGAGCCAACATAGTAGACAGGAAATTGTTAATCAACTTTTCATATTTGTACACATTCAAATTGATCTAATGTTACTCCAATTGTTACACTGATCTCCATCATAAGAAGAGAATTTTCGATTTATTTTCGTCGTTGTAGAAGAAGTAGTGACTGAGTTTGTGCCTTTAAATGGTGTTGAAGAAGGGGAAGGCAATTTCTTAGGCAACATTTCTTATCAAGTAATAGAAGCCTTAGGCAATCTTGATCCTTCTGAAATAACAATGCTAAAAAACAGAATAAAATCAGACATTGCTTCCAACAACTTAACATAATGAAAATATCAAAATTTAAGGTTTGTACGTAAAGAGACAAAGAATTGTTGAGTCAAAATTTGTAAAGAGAGTTGAGGTTTTTGATGGTTTGTGATAAGAGACATGTGGATGAACGTGAGAAGTTTGCCAACTTGTTTGTTAGAGTAAAGTTAAATTAATGGCAGACAACATTTAATTAACAATTTTAAAAGCCAATAGTTGTTACTGTACTTAATTTCCAAAGCCTCCCATCTCACACTCATCAGAGTAAAACATGAAATACTCATAATTAGATTATTCCATATTCCAAATAGTATATTATTTGAATTTATTGAGTTTATATATGTATGTATTATATATAGAGTAATAACTTGTACTATATCACTATTGTAGATCCATTAAGATATTGCGAAAATTTTGTGAAATTATTTATATTTTTTCTAATTGTATGTAGGTGATGAAATCGAAGAAGGCGATAAAAGCCAGTAGCAAAGACTTGACATAGGAGTTGATGTATTGATGTTATTGATGTTCTAGAAATCATATATTTTTTGAAGATTGAAATTGTGTGGTGCATGTGTTTCACCTTTTTTGAATGCTATAAAAAGATTTGTATATTTTGCTTTTATTGATATTAGAATTACGGATCTTGAATTCTAATTTTGGTAATGAACATTTATTCTCGTGAACGATTTATGTGTATTTTTATGTTATAAAATTATTGTTGCATTAGAATTGTTGCAATACCATGTAATAAACGTTGTGATAGCCATTAAGCAACAGTTCTATAATTGTTTAAAAGTGTTGCATTACCCTATAACAACCGTCGCAATAGAATGAAACGATGTGTTGAATTGAAAGAAAAACTGTAGCCATAGCCTCAATAGAACTGATGCATAAACCTCTATTACAACGGTTCAAAACCGTACCAATACGACCTTAACCGTTGGCAATTAATTCAAGTGAGAACCGTGGCAATAGTTCCATGTATGGCTACGGTTATATGACTCGTCGCACCAAATTATAGCAACAGAGCTATTGCTACGCGATCTGTTGTAGCGGTTAACGTAATCGTAGCCATAGACCTATGGCTACGGTAGAAATATCTATTGCAACGGTAAATGAACCGTGACAGTAGATCAAATTTCTAGTAGTGGGAGCTTGTGACGGTTCGTCATTCTTGTGACGGTCCGTATGTGGCAGCGTAGTGCAGCTGCTGAAGGAAGATGAGGAAGTCTGACCAAGTGTGTGGTTACGATGCTTCTGACGGTCCATCGTGTCTATGACGGTCCGTCCTACAGGTTTTTCATGAATTTCAGAGAAGTAATCTCATTACCCATATTCCAAGAGTTGAAGTGTTTTGGAACAAAGACCCTCGACAGACCGTTGTGCCTACAACAGTCCGTCATACCTGCCGTCGATGGTAATGAATAGAGCAGCAGAAGAAATTGCAAAAGTATGGGACGACGAAGTCTATGACGGTCCATCGTGACCACGACGATCCGCGTGAGGTCCGTCGACCCAGCCGCGTTTTGGCACATATCCACCAAATAGAGTCCTTGTTTAATTAGGTTTTTATTTTTTTATAAATAGTTCGAAAAACCTCGTTTTTGAGGTTAGACTATGGATCATTGTTAGACTCCATATTGATAGACTCCGTATTGTTAGACTCTGGATCATTGTGAGACCTTTGTATTAGTGTTAGATTCTTGATTATCATTAGACTTTTTGTGAGATTTTTGATTACTTTGAGATTCTTGCAAGTGATTATTGGTGATTAATCAAGCAAACTTTTGGATTTTACTCTTTCTTATTGAAGTACATGAACTCTTATTTAATATATTTGAATATTGTGATTATGATTATGAGTAACTAAACTCCATAACTAGGGTTGTGGGAACCATAGGCAAATATTGAGATAAAACCTAACTAATATAACGATGCTAGAATAGTGTCTTGCATGTATTAATAATTCTTTTGCTTAGAAGTCTTTTTAACGGATGGCCAACGTTAGAACTCGCCTTAATGCTACTTGTCGTACCAAGGAGATAGATAATAGGAAAACAATTATCAACATAGATTTAGTGTATAGTATCTAATAGACTAGTTTTAATAGGTACGAGGTAATAACTTAGTCAATATCCAATACGATGCTTAATATGAGGTAAAGATAACGGTTAGGAAAGCAACACACTTAGCCGGACCAAGGTGCGGAGTGAGATTTTCTAGATGCCGGACCAAGTATTTAGAAATACATAACTTATCACTTTGCATGCAAGATACTAGGAAAGAATTGTTATAGTTAGAATTATCAAGTTTTGAACCTGTGGGGAACACGTAAACCCTAGTTAATTTGATTAATTGATTAAAATCCAACATTTAAAGATGTTAAGTGTCTCTTTCAATTGCGTTAGTTATTTTCACTCAATTAAAAATAGAAACCCCCCTTTTATTGTTTTTACTTTCCAAGGAAGTCATTGACCTAACAATAGTAATAATAGATTGAAGTTAAGTCTAGACTATTTTCCTCGTGAGAACGATCCCAACCTCACTAGTTGGGTTATTTACTTCACACGACCGCTTTACTTCTTATTTGAGAATTAAGTTTGAGCGTACACATCCGGTTATAACACTATATGAAAGCTTATATATATGTGCAATAAAAGTAGGAGACTAAGTTATCTTCTTATAGCAAGGGTCTATGTATACTCGATATGACTATATTTTGTGTATGTGAGAGGTCCATGTAAACCTTCTGACAGATAGAAGAAAAGCTTTAAATTTTTCCGCATTTTAACCTATGAATATAATGATGTAGAGGCTTGTCTTAGTCCTCGATGAGACGACGATGCCGGTTACGTCTAGGAGATTCTCACAGGATTTGACACATACTTAGTACAAACGATTTTCTAACCCCATTTCACCCTTTAAACTAAACATTTTAGGTTCCGGTCGTTGAAGAGTTCGTGACGACTTCTGAAGGAAGGCTTGGAATCTCATTTTCTAAGTTGGGTAGGTCCTCACTACTTTTAGGACAATAACACTTTCTAGCGTTGGATGTTGATTAGTCTTAAAGACAATATGTTCATTCTCTTTCATTTGAGAACTAAGATTGTATAGCCTATATGTGGCTTTTGTTGTATTGATGTATGGGCTATGCCCAATTGATATACTCATGTTTAGATGGTTTAATATGAGACTTCTGCTTTATGATTGTATTCTATCCTATATATATATATATATATATATATATATATATGTATTATATACATATATATATATAATATATATATATATGTATATATATATATATATATATATATAATATATATATATATATATATATTATATATATATATATATGTATATATACATATATATATATAATATATATATATATATAGATATATATATATATATATATATATATTATGTGTGTGTGTGTGTGTGTGTGTGTGTGTGTGTGTCGCTTAAATGTAGAAGACTATGTAATCTTCTTATATGAAGGGTCTATGTATACTTGATATGAATATATATCATTTGTATGAGAGAGGTCTACGTAAGCCTGATGATAGATATGGAAGCAAAGTTTTAAATTTTCTTATTATGAGGCTAGTCTCAGTCCTGTTTGAGGACGACAACACTGGTTAGGTCTAGGGGTACTTCCCAAATGTGGCAAACTTTGTATAAGAGCACGATGTTGAATATCTTTAGGAATTATGTCTCATTAAACTAATCAATGTAGGTTATCATTCATAATTATGAAGTGTGCCACACATATAAGTGAGAAGCTGTATGATACTTAGGAAATCCTCATTTGCATGAAAATTCAATGTGGTGCCTTTAGAGTCTACTTTATCTGTGCTTTCACCTAAACCTCATATAGTGGTTATAGGTACGAACACTCATAGGGAAGTTGCATGAAGACTTAACGAAGAGATTGCTAATGCGGGAGTTCCTCCCCATGGCAATCGAGATCCTTCTCTTGCAGAAGTTTCTTGTGATGATCAATCTCCGGCCAATCCTCCGGCCATAACGGACGCGGATATAAGGCCAACCTTTCTACAAAGGGCCTTAATCCATTACCACTCAATCACAAGCCGTTACTACTCAAAATCAACCCATGACATCCCAAGATAATCAGTAGGTGGTACTCCGAGGAAACGATCATGTTAGAACTATGGCCTCCCATTTGAGGGATTTCCCAAGGATGAATCCCCTACTTCCTATGATTCCAAAGTTGAGGAAGACCCCCAAGAGTTCATTGATTAACTCTATGAAATCCTCTATTATATGGGGTTAATTACTAGTGAAAAGGCCGAGATAGCCACCTACAAACTCAAGAATGCGGCCCAATCTTGGCACATTCGATTGATAGATAATAGTCCTTTGGGGTGGTCCGGTGACATTGGAGATTTTTAACAAGGTTTTTCTTGATAGGTTTTTTCATAGGAAGAAGGGGGAAGCTAAGGTGGAAGAATTTATCAACCTTCTTCAAGGAGGTATGAGTGTTCTTGACTACTCTTTGAAATTTACTTAGTTGTTGAAATATGCTCTTATTTGGTTTCCGATCTGAGGGATGAGATGAGATGCTTTATGACGGGAGTGTTTGATGAGTTTAAAGAAGAATGTTGTTCGGCTATGATACATGATAGTATGAACATTTCTCATCTCATTGTTCATGCTCAACAAATGGAGGAGACAAGGGTTAAGAGGAAGAGTAGAGATGCCAATAAAGCAAAGTCATTGGATGGTGGTTCTCCAAAGGGTAGGATTTATATCAAAGAAAATCCTAGGTTCGATAAGAGGTTCTGTAATCAATTTCCTTCTATGTTCTCGAACGTGACCCAAAAGGGAAAGGGTACTAGTTCACCAAACAAGAAGACAACTTGTGGAAAGTGAGGCCAGAAGCTTTATTGTAGTTGCCTCATTGGGAGGACAATTGCTTTAGTTGTGGTAAAAGTGTCCACAAGGTGATGGATTGACAAAACTTAAAGGGTTAAAGCAAGGGTAGTGGGAAAACTCAAGGAAGTGGTTTGAATGTGGATGGGCCAAAGGAGAATAGTTTTTATGCCCTCCACTCTAGGGGTTAGCAAGTGACTTCTCCCGATATGGTGACATGTACGTTGAATGCTTTTCTATTGATGTATATGCTTTATTTGATCTCGGTTGTACCTTGTCATTTGTTACTCCTTTGGTAGACAAACATTTTGGATTTTTACCCAATATTTTTAATGAACCTTTTATGGTGTCTATCCTGTTGGGTGAGTTGGTTGTTGCTAAGAGAGTATATATAAATTTCCCTATAATGTTGCCTAATGAGTTACTCATGTGAAATAAGTAGAACATGATATGGTTTATTTTGATATCATTTTGTGAATGGATTGGTTGCATGATTGTTTTGCTTCAATAGATTGTAGATTAAGTGTGGTGAAGTTTAACTTTCATAATGAACAAGTCTTGGAGTGGAAGCGGGGAAATTCTATTCCAAGTGGTTATATCATTTCGTGTTCAAAAGCTTGAAAGATGATCTCTAAAGGGTATTTATACCATATAGAAAGAGTCAAAGATTAGACTCCGAAATTCTTCCTATTGAATTGGTCCCCTTATTAAGGGAATTTCAAGAGCTCTTCCCAAATGATCTTCACTGTATTCCTCCTGAATGGGAAAATGATTTTGGTATCGACTCATTACCGGATACAAATCCCATTTCAATTCCTTCTTATAGAATGGCTCTGGACTAATTGAAAGAGTAGAAGGCTCAACTCAAATATTTACTTGACAATGGTTTCATTTGGCCTAGTATTTCTCCATGGGGTACTCTGGTATTGTTTCTACAGAAGAAGGATGGGTCCCTTAGGATGTGTATGGATAACCGTAAACTAAACGAACTCACAATCAAATAAAAGTATGCTCTCCCTCGGACTAATGATTTATTTTATCAACTCCAAGGTGCGAGTTACTTTTCAAAGATCGACTTGAGATTGGGATATCACCAACTTAGTGTAAGAGGTCACTATATTCCCAAGAAACCTTTTCGAACTAGCTATGGTAATTATTAGTTCATAGTCACGTCTTTTGGATAACTGATACACCGGCAGTGTTTATGGATCTCATCAATAAGATGTTCTGAAACTACAGTGATACATTCGTATTGTCTTTATTGATTATATGTTGGTATATTTGAAGTGTGAGGGTGATTATATGGGGCACTGGGTTGTTTTTAAAGTTCTTAAGAAGAATCAACTCTTTGCCAAATATTGCAACTGTGAATTTTTGTTGAGCTCTGTAGCGTATCTTTGTCATATTTTCTCTAGTGAGGGAGTTGAGGTTGATCCAAGGAAGACCAAAGCAGTGAAAAATTGTCCTACAACTTTGGGTCCTACTAATATTAGGAGTTTCTTACGCCTAACGGTTATTATAGAAGGTTTGTCTATGGGTTTGTATCCATTGCTTCTCCTTTGACAACATTGACTCAAACTAATGTGAAGTTTGAGTGGTAGAAATCATGTTAGATAAGATTTTAAGTGTTCAAGGATACGCTTACCTCCGCTTCGATGTTGACTTTACCGGAGGGTACTAAGGGCTTCGTTGTATATTGTAATGCATATCAAGCTGGGTTGGGGTGTGTTCTTATGCAACATGGCAAAGTTATAGCATGTGCTTCTTGGCAACTCAACATTCATGAGAAGAATTATCCGACTCATGACCTTGAGTTAGTGGCCGTGGTATTTGACTTGAAAATATGGAGGCATCATCTCAATGGGGTACCTATCGTTGGGTATAAAGACCATATAATCTCTAATATGTATTCACTCAAAATGAGTTGAATCTCTGGCAAAGGAGATGGTTGGAGTTGTTGAAAGACTACGACATGAGTTTTTTCTATAACCCCGACAAGGATAATTTGGTAGATTACTATCTAAGTCATTTGTCCATGGGAAGTATGTCCCATGTGGAAGAAGCCAAGAGAAACCTAGTGAGGGATGTTCATATGCTGGCTCGTTTAGGGGTTCTTATTGAAGATTCTCCTAATCGTGGTGGTGTGGTACATCATAACTCCAAGTCAACTTTGGTGGCTAAGGTTAAGTGTAAGCAACGCCCTAATCCATTATTGATGGATTTGAAACATTTGGTTCTTGGAAAGATGAACGGATCATTCTCCCAAGGGGGATGGTGTTCTTATGTACCAAGAGAGATAGTATGTGCCCAATGTCGATGATTCAAGAAATCAAATTCATGAGGAAGGTCATGGATTCCCAGTACTCTATTTATCCATATTTCACTAAGATGTATCATAATCTTAGAGAAGTTTTTTGGTGGGTTGGATTAAAATAGGACATTACGGTGTCCCAAATTTGAGTAAGTGAAAGCCAAGAACATGTAACGACCTGTTTAGTCGTTTTGAGCAGCAGATTTTATTTCTGGAAAATTGGCTGAGGCAACGGACCCCACGATGGACCGTCATGGGCACGACGGACTGTCGCAGGGTCTCGTTTCAATATACTTAGGAATTCTGAAATTGGGTACTGAAAATCGACTCTCTGAACTTCGTGACGAACTTGCAGGACGGACCGTCACAGGTGTGACGGACCGTCACAAACTCCTTGATGGAAATCCAGTCTCTGAACCTTGCGACGACCTGCAGGACGGACCGTCGGAGGCACGACGGCCCGTCACAGGTTGCGTAATCCCAGTCTGGGTCGGATTTCTTTACACGTTTTAAGGGACGTTTTGGACTATTCCTACTTTAATTATAAAGTTAGAGGGTTAAGGATTATAAGTCTAATTACTTGGGGGTTAAAAGAGGTAACCTTAAGTTAATTAGTGGGTTATTAATGCCATCTTTTAAACTTAATTATATACTAATTAGGGTAAAAGAAAGAGGGTTTGAATAAGAAAATAGAAAGAGTAAGAGAGAGGGAGAGTCGATCGAACGAAAGAGGAGAAGAAACGCTGCTTGGGAAATTGCTTGCTTGATCAATTATTTGGTGGAGGTAGGTTATGGTTTTCACACTATTTGTAGTAAACTCTTAATAGCGAATGATATGTGTTAGTAGTATTGTAAACCCTTCCATATGCTTAATTGTATGCTTTCATGAATATGATTATGAAATTGTGAATAAATAAGCATGATGAAGCCATTGAATCCCAAATCTTGAAAAGAAACCCTAATCTACTTTGTTAATGATGATGCCTTGGTATAAAAGAAGGCTTGATGAACAAAAGTGGTGAGATTAGGGGATCGGGTGCCACGTTCCGGTACCAGGATAGAGATAGAGGATCGGGTGCCACGTTCCGGTACCAGGATAGAATGAGGATCGAGTGTCACGTTCCAAACACCAGGATAGTATATGGATCGGGTGCCACGTTCCGGTACCAGGATAGAATGAGGATCGGAGTGTCACGTTCCGACACCAGGATAGTATATGGATCGGGTGCCACGTTCCGGTACCAGGATAGAATGAGGATCGGATGGAGTGTCACGTTCCGACACCAGGATAGTATATGGAGCGGAGAGTGTCACGTACCGACACGAGGGGAATAAAGATAACGAATCTTGAAATATGTTAATGAATTCAATCTAATGAATCTAAATCCGAAAAGAGTATGGAATTGAGGCTTGAGTTATCATGTGTGAACTTGACGGTATTTTTTAATGATATAGTACTTACTGTTGCTACATGTTGAGTATATAGTTGATTTTATGATATTACTTGATATATATTGTTTTCTATTTCGAGTTGGCCGATGATCTACTCAGTACCCGTGCTTTGTACTAACCCCCTACTTTTATGTTTTCTTCTTTGTTATTTGTGGAGTGCAGCAAACGTGCCGTCTTCTTCGACTCAACAGTAATTCTAGCCAGTCTTCACTACATCGGAAATTCAGGGTGAGCTAATGCTTCTAGCTTGGACTGGATCTTCTTCTTCAAGTCTTGATTCCTTGAGCTTTCGGCATGGACTAGCTTTTATTTGTTTTAGCTTCTTAGACATTTTTAGTTTAGAAATTTGAGGATAGATGTTCTTGTGATGATGACTTCCAGATTTTGGGAAATAATAGATGTTGAATTTTAATAGTTATTGAATTGGTTTTTATAAATGAATTTAAGTCTTCCGCATTACTTTCTGTCGATAGTATATTGAAATGTTAAGGGTTAGATTGGTTGGTTCGCTCAAATAGGAGGGTAAATGTGGGTGCCTGTCGCGGCTCGGTTTTGGGTCGTGACAAACTTGGTATCAGAGCGTTAGGTTCGTTGGTCTCATTACACAAGAACGAGTCTAGTAGAGTCTTAAGGAACGGTAGGGGGACGCCTTTACTTTTCTTTGGGAGGCTATAAGACTTTAGGAAAACTCCACTCTTTCTTTCTTCTTTCGTGCTATTACTTGAATCCAATTGGTATCTAGGTGATACAAATTGGTATCTGACCATCTTCACTCTTTTCGCAGATGGTTAGAACTAGAGCAAAGACTGCACCAACACCGCAAGACAAGAAACATCTGAGCCAGCCACTGGGCTGTGGCTCGAGGAAGAACAGTGCACGAGGCCGTGGTAGAGGTCGTGGGAGGACGTCCTCTAGAGGAAGAGGACGACCACCTAGTCCATGATGCTAGGGCGGTGACTCCTCTACCGACTGAAGAGGTAGTAAGAGAGGGTGAGGAGGGAGAATGAACAAGTGCAGAATGAGGAAATGCCACCCCAACCTACCCCAGAGATGATCAATCAGGTTCTGGCTTATCTTAGCGGGTTATCTGATCAGGGCCAGACACCCCCCAGGTTTTCTGCACCAGCACCTCAGGTTCCGGAGGTACACATGCGGCTACTATGGCTCCCCGCATGGATGCCTCATTGGAGATAGGCACGTTCCACGTCTGACTACTGGGCCTATAATGACAAATGTTCAGCATGAACTTTTCAGTAAGTTCTTGAAATTGAAACCCCCAGTCTTCAAGGGTGCCGAATCTGAGGATGCTTACGATTTTCTGGTTGTCTGTCATGAGCTACTACACAAGATGGGTATAGTAGAACGGTTTGGTGTTGAGTTCGTGAGTTATCAGTTTCAAGGGAACGCCAAAATGTGTGTGGCGATCACATGTTGAGTGTCAACCGATAGAGGCAACACCTATGACTTGGGCCTCTCATCTCTAATTGTTTATGGAGAAGTACATCCCACGGACTTTGAGGGATAGGAAAAGGGATGATTTTCTTGAGCCTAGAGCAAGGTAGGATGTCGGTCAATGCATATGAGGCTAGGTTTCGCGCACTATCCAGATATGCCACGCAACTTTGTTTCAGTCCACAAGAGCGGATTCGCCGGTTTGTGAAGGGGTTGAGGTCAGAGTTGCGGATTTCGGCCTTACAGGTAGCGGCTACGGCAAAATCCTTCTAGGAAGTGGTAGACTTCGTGATAGAGGTGGAAGGAGTGAAGCCCGATGACTTCACCTAGACATCGACGTCAAAAAGTTTCGAAAGGGAGGTGAGTTTAGTGGTCCTACTCTAGAGGACAGAGCTCCGGAGGTTACTCAGTTCGACCCATTCAGTCTTCACTACAGACTGTAGTTGGGGGTCCACCTCAGACCGCCAACACTTCTTTGAGAGACCTATGCATGAACCCCGAGAGTGCTATGTATGTGGGGAGATTGGACATATTAAGATATATTGTCCAAAACAGAGTTATCGGCCCCCAATAGCTAGAGGTAGAGGTTGTTATGGAAGAGGCCGTCATTCTGGAGGACGCGGTGGTCGAGGTAATGGTGGTCACCAAAACGGCCGAGGTGATGGGAAAACTGGAGCCACTACATCACAACATGCTAGGGGCAATGGACAGACAAACGATAGGGCCCATTGTTACGCTTTCCCTGGGAGATCGGAGGCGGAGACATCTGATGCTGTCATCACAGGTAATCTTCTGATTTGTGATTGCATGGCTTCTGTATTGTTTGACCCCAGATCCACATTTTCTTATATATCTTCCTCATTTGCTAATGGTCTAAATTTGTATTATGAATTACTTGACATGCCTATTCGTGTTTCTACTCCGGTGGGAGAGTCTGTGGTAGTTGAGAAGGTATATAGGTCTTGTTTGGTGAATTTTGTGGGGAGCAACACTTATGTAGATTTGGTTATCTTAGAAACTGTTGATTTTGATGTAATTCTGGGTATGACTTGGCTTTCTCCGAATTTTGCGATCTTGGATTGTAATGCTAAGACGGTAACGTTATCCAAACCTGGGACAGATCCGTTAGTGTGGGAGGGTGACTACACTTTCAATTCGGTGCGTATCATCTCCTTTCTTCATGCTAAGAAAATTGTTAGTAAAGGGTGTTTAGCTTTCTTGGCCCATATCAAGGATGACACTACCCAAGTACCTTCGATTGAGTCGGTTTCGGTAGTCCGTGAGTTTTTGGATGTGTTCCCTGCAGATCTTCCTGGTATGCCACCAGATAGGGATATTGACTTCTGTATTGATCTTGAACCGGACACTCGCCCCATTTCTATACCCCCTTATAGAATGGCTCCCGCGGAGTTAAGAGAGTTAAAAGCCCAACTTCAAGAGTTGTGAGCAAGGCTTCATTAGACCAGTGCATCTCCTTGGGGTGCTCCGGTTGTGTTTGTGAAGAAGAAGGATGGGAGTTTTTGGATGTGCATAGACTACGGCCGGCGTTGAACAAGGTAACTATTAAGAACAAGTATCCTCTTCCTCGCATTGATGACTTGTTCGATCAGTTACAACGTGCTTGTGTCTTCTCTAAGATTGATTTGAGATCCGGTTATCACCAATTGAAAATACGGGCAACGGATGTGCCAAAGACTGCCTTTCGAACCAGGTATGGGCATTATGAATTTATAGTGATGTCTTTTGGTCTTACGAATGCCCCTGCTGCGTTCATGAGTTTGATGAACGGGATTTTTAAGCCATATTTGGATCTCTTTGTGATCGTATTTATTGATGATATACTGATATACTCTAAAAGTAAGAAGGAACATGAGGAGCATTTGAGAATTGTATTGAAATGTTGAGGGAGAAAAAGCTTTATGCCAAGTTCTCTAAGTGTGAGTTTTGGCTAGATGCAGTGTCCTTCTTGGGGCACGTGGTTTCTAAGGATGGAGTGATGGTGGATCCTTCTAGATCGAGACAGTTAAGATTGGGTAAGACCTATTAAGTGTCAAAAATAAGGAGTTTTGTTGGGTTAGCTAGCTACTACCGTCGATTGTCAAAGGATTCTCTTCTATTACTTCCCAATTGATGAACTTGACTAAGCAGAATGTTCCATTTGTATGGTCGGATGAGTGCGAAGAAAGCTTTCAGAAACTCAAGACTTGTTGACTACGCACCGATCCTCACCTTGCCGTAGAGGGTAAGAACTTCATTGTTTATTGTGATGCATCCTATTCTGGGTTGGGTGCAGTGCTAATGCAAGAGAGAATGTGATTGCTTATGCTTCAAGACAATTAAAGGTGCATGAACGTAACTATCCGACCCATGATTTGGAATTGGCCGCGGTAGTATTCGCATTAAAGCATTGGAGGCATTATTTATATGGGGTTAAGTGTGAAATCTATACGGATCATCGTAGTTTACAGTATGTCTTTACTCAGAAAGATTTGAACTTAAGACAAAGGAGATGGATGGAACTAGTGAAGGACTACGACATCACTATTTTGTATCATCCGGGGAAGGCGAATGTTTGTGGCAGATGCCTTAAGTAGAAAGGCGGGAAGCATGGGAAGTCTAGCTCATTTGCAAGTTTCTAGACGCCCATTGGCTAGAGAAGTGCAGATTTGGCTAATGACCTCATGAGGTTAGAAGTAAATGAGAAGGGAGGAATTGTTAGCTTGTGTGGAGGCAAGATCCTCCTTCCTTGATAAGATTAAGGGGAAGCAGTTTGATGATGAGAAATTGATCCGGATTCGAGATAAAGTGTTGCAAGGAGAGGCTTAAGAAGCAACAATCGACGAGGAATGTGTTTTGAGGATTAAGGGAAGGGTATGTGTACCCTGCGTCGATGATTTGATCAACACTATTCTGACAGAGGCTCATAGTTCAAGGTATCCTATACATCCGGGTGCAACCAAGATGTACCGTGACCTAAAGCAACACTTTTGGTGGAGTAGAATGAAGCGTGATATTGTTGATTTTATTGCCAAATGTCCAAACTGTCAACAAGTAAAGTATGAACACCAGAGGCCCGGAGGAACACTTCAGAGAATGCCCATTCCTGAATGGAAGTGGGAGAGAATCGCAATGGACTTTGTGGTTGGTCTTCCAAAGACAATGGGTAAGTATGACTCCATCTTGGTGATTGTTGATAGGTTAACTAAGTCTGCTCATTTTATTCCGGTCAAGGTGACTTACAATGCAGAGAAGTTAGCTAAAATCTATATCTCGGAGGTGGTTCGGTTGCATGGAGTCCCACTCTCCATTATATCAGATAGAGGTACGCAGTTTACTTCTAAGTTTTGGAAAACATTGCATGCTGAAATGGGTACTAGGTTGGATCTTAGTACCGCATTCCACCCTCAGACCGATGGTTAGTCTGAGCGAACGATTCAAGTGTTAGAGGATATGCTTCGTGCTTGTGTGATAGAATTTGGTGGTCATTGGGATAACATCCTACCCTTGGCGGAGTTTTCATACAATAATAGTTATCACTCAAGCATTGATATGGCCCCATTTGAAGCATTGTATGGTAGGAGATGTAGGTCTCCCATTGGGTGGTTTGATGCATTTGAGGTTAGACCTTGGGGTACTGACCTTTTGAGGGATTCGATAGAGAAAGTGAAATCTATTCAATAAAAGCTTCTAGCGGCGCAAAGTAGGCAAAAAGAATATGCAGATCGAAAGGTTAGAGACTTAGAGTTAATGGAGGGTGAACAAATTTTGTTGAAAGTTTCTCCAATGAAAGGGGTGATGCGGTTTGGTAAAAGAGGTAAGCTAAGTCCAAGGTACATTGGGTCATTTGAAGTACTTAAGCGAGTAGGGGAGGTGGCTTATGAACTAGCCTTGCCCCAGGGCTGTCCAGAGTACATCCGGTATTCCATGTGTCTATGTTGAAAAGATACCATGGGGATGGAAACTACATTATCCGTTGGGATTCAATTTTGCTTGATGAAAATTTGTCTTATGAGGAGGAGCCTGTTGCTATTTTAGATAGAGAAGTTCGCAAGTTGAGGTCAAGGGAGATTGCATCCATCAAGGTGCAATGGAAGAATCGGCCGGTTGAAGAAGCCACTTGGGAGAAGGAGGCCGACATGCAAGAAAGATACCCACATCTGTTTAAAGATTCAGGTACTCCTTTCCGCCCTAGTTTTTCTTCTTGTGATCGTTCGAGGATGAACGATGGGTAAATTGGTATCTATTGTAACGACCTGTTTAGTCGTTTTGAGCAGCAGATTTTATTTCTGGAAAATTGGCTGACGCAACGGACCCCACGACGGACCGTCATGGGCACGACGGACCGTCGCAGGGTCTCGTTTCAATATACATAGGAATTCTGAAATTGGGTACTGAAAATCGACTCTCTGAACTTCGTGACGAACTTGCAGGACGGACCGTCACAGGTGTGACGGACCGTCACAGACTCCTTGATGGAAATCCAGTCTCTGAACCTTGTGAGGACCTGCAGGACGGACCGTCGCAGGCACGACGGCCCGTCACAGGTTGCGTAATCCCAGCCTGGGTCTGATTTCTTTACACGTTTTAAGGGACGTTTTGGACTATTCCTACTTTAATTATAAAGTTAGAGGGTTAAGGATTATAAGTCTAATTACTTGGGGGTTAAAAGAGGTAACCTTAAGTTAAATAGTGGGTTATTAATGCCATCTTTTAAACTTAATTATATACTAATTAGGGTAAAAGAAAGAGGGTTTGAATAAGAAAATAGAAAGAGCAAGAGAGAGGGAGAGTCGACCGAACGAAAGAGGAGAAGAAACGCTGCTTGGAAAATTGCTTGCTTGATCAATTCTTCGATGGAGGTAGGTTATGGTTTTCACACTATTCGTAGTAAACTCTTAATAGCGAATGATATGTGTTAGTAGTATTGTAAACCCTTCCATATGCTTAATTGTATGCTTGCATGAATATGATTATCAAATTGTGAATAAATAAGCATGATGAAGCTATTGAATCCCAAATCTTGAAAAGAAACCCTAATCTACTTTGTTAATGATGATGCCTTGGTATAAAAGAAGGCTTGATGAACGAAAGTGGTGAGATTAGGGGATCGGGTGCTACGTTCCGGTACCAGGATAGAGATAGAGGATCGGGTGGCACGTTCCGGTACCAGTATAGAATGAGGATCAGAGTGTCACGTTCCGACACCAGGATAGTATATGGATCGGGTGCCACGTTCCGGTACCAGGATAGAATGAGGATCGGAGTGTCACGTTCCGACACCAGGATAGTATATGGATCGGGTGCCATGTTCCGGTACCAGGATAGAATGAGGATCGGAGTGTCACATTCCGACACCAGGATAGTATATGGAGCGGAGTGTCACGTACCGACACGAGGGGAATAAAGATAACGAATCTTGAAATATGTTTATGAATTCAATCTAATGAATCTAAATCCCAAAAGAGTATGGTATTGAGGCTTGATTCCTCATGTGTGAACTTGACGGTATTTGTTAATGATATAGTACTTACTGTTGCTACATGTTGAGTATCATAGTTGATTTTATGATATAACTTGATATATATTGTTTTCTATTTCGAGTTGGCCGATGCTATCTACTCAGTACCCGTGCTTTGTACTGACCCCCTACTTTTATGTTTTCTTCTTTGTTATTTGTGGAGTGCAGCAAACGTGCCGTCGTCTTCGACTCAACAGTAATTCTAGCCAGTCTTCTCTACATCGGAAATTGAGGGTGATCTAATGCTTCTAGCTTGGACAGGATCTTCCTCTTCAAGTCTTGATGCCTTGAGCTTTTGGCATGGACTAGCTTTTATTTGTTTTAGCTTCTTAGACATTTTTACTTTAGAAATTTGAGGATAGATGTTCTTGTGATGATGACTTCAAGATTTTGGGAAATAATAGATGTTGAATTTTAATAGTTATTGAATTGGTTTTTATTAATGAGTTTAAGTCTTCCGCATTACTTTCTGTCGATAGTATATTGAAATGTTAAGGGTTAGATTGGTTGGTTCACTCACATAGGAGGGTAAATGTGGGTGCCAGTCGCGGCTCGGTTTTGGGTCGTGACAGAACAAAAAGTGGGAATATGTTAACATCAATTTTGTAGTTGGGTTGCCTAGGAATAGAAGGTAATATGATTTATATGGATGGTCATGGATAGATTGATGAAGTCCGCTCATTTTATTCCCGTTAAGTTCACTTATTTGGTGGAAGATTATGAAAGAATCTATATTGAATATATAGTAAGTCTTCATGGGGTTGTTTTGTCCATCATAACAGATAGACGTGCTCAATTCACATCTAGGTTTTGGAGGTCATTTCGAAGAAGTTTGCGTACTCAAGTGAAGTTAAGTATCGTTTTTCATCCTCAAACGGATGGTCAAGCGGAACATACCATTCAAACTCTTGAACATATGATTAGAGCTTGTATCATTGATTTCAAGGTAAATTAGGTTGAGCACTTTTCGTTGGTGGATTTCTCATATAATAATAGTTTCCATTTATCCATATCTATGGCTAGTTCTTAATCTTGAATGTATGAGGTGTAGATATCCTATTGGATAGTTTGAGTTAGGGGAGTCTTCGCTTCTTGGTCCCAACTTGATCTATAACACAGTAAAGAAATTTCACATCATAAGGAACCGTTTTCAAACAGCCTATAGTTGGCAAAAGTCTTATGCTTACCATAGCACAGGTTACATTGAATTTGAAGAAGGTGATAAGGTGTATTTGAAAATTTCGTCCATAAAAGGGGTTGTTAGATTTGGCAAGAAGGGTAAGTAATGTCCTTGTTATGTAGGTCCTTATAATATTTTGCAAAGGGTTGACAATGTTGCATATGAGTTGAAACTCCCTAGTTACTGTCTTTGGTTCATCCGTTTTTCCATGTATCCACTCTTAAAAGTGCATTGGTAACACCGAGTTCCTTTTCCTATTGAAGGTCTTGGTGTGAAATATAACCTCTCCTATGAGGAGGTTTTGGTGGAAATCCTTGATCGTCAAGTGAATATTTTGAGGAACAAAGAGGTTGCCTCCTTGAAAGTGTTGTAGAGAAACCACCTAGTTGAGGAAGCAACATGGGAGGCCGAGGCCAACATGAAGTTCCGTTATCCTCATCTTTTTTTTAATAAAGGTTAGTTGTTTCTATTAATAATGAAAATAATGAATAAATCGATTTTTTGTTTATTTTCGAGTATGTGCATATTTTGGTAAAGTTAATGTCAAAATGAGTTACCATAAATGTAGCTTTTTATGTTAACTTGCACTTATGTGAAATATTTTTTTTTTATTCTAGAGATTTTATTATATGAATGTTGTCTAAGGAAGAATCGCATGGAAACCATTCAATGTCCATTATAGCTCATGTTGATTTTGAGAAGGAAGTTCCTGATAATGCACTATGAATTGTGGAGATCTTATGCGGGGTGACTTGAATTGCTAGGTGTAATCTTTTTTATATTTGTTTAATGGAGTTGTGAATAAATCCTATTAGTTATGACTCATAATTTACATGTTTTTTGTTGGCCTACTCGTCTTGAGTCTATCCCTTCCTTCCAATTGATTTTAGTATCATTCGAAGACAAATGTTCCTAAGTAGGGGATAATGTAACACTCCAAAAGTCCATGAAATAAACTTTAAAAACTGTTTCTAATCCTAAAATAATGTCTATAAACCATTCATGATGTTTTGGAGTCAAGACATCAAGAAACGTCCATGACGTCCGAAAGCTAGTCAAATTTAATTAGTGAAATGTCCTTAGATGTCAAATAGGTTTATAGGTGTTGTATGAGGTCTAAAACTTGTAAATTTCTTTAAATTGGTAAAACCATATATGTAGGGTAAAAAAATTCAAGGTAGGAACCCCCAAGGGTTGCCCTGGGTGTCCATGAAAGAACCCCAAACTTGGCTTGGCAAGCTGCCAAAATACACATTGGTGAAACGTCTCCCTTCGCGGACTTGGGTTACCCTTGTTTAAAATTCAAGTATGTGTCTCTGGATGGTCTCTGACTCCTTTGTCTCGAAAGTTAATTTACAAAATCACATGGGAGCAGCTACGCATCGCAGACTTGTTCCTCGACGTAAATTTGAAATTTAGAATTCAAGTTTGACTTCATTAAAGAGTAAACTTAAGTGAGAGTTCTTTTGGAATGGTAGGTTTTTATATTGATTTTAAATTAATTTCTCCTCACATTCACCCACTCAAATCAAATCCCAAATGAAAATCCAAAAGCATTCACTTCTCTCTACTTTCTCTCTCTATGTAACCTCCATTGAAGGAAGAACAAAGCTTGAAGAGGAAGACCAATTTCTCTAGGATTTCACTTGAATTTCGGGGATTAATCTTCAATAGGGTATGGTTTTTTCAGTCTTGGGTTTTCTTTTTCCCAACAGATCCTCTCAAAGTTGATTTCTAAAACACCCAATTCCAACGGGTTGTTCTATTCTAATGGGTTTTCTACTAAACTTGAAATTGATGGTTGATTATGATTAGCTGTGATTACCTACGACTAACTAAGTGTATAGTTTTGGTTAATTGATGTTACTTTATAGAATTTTATGCAGATCATGTCGTTTCAACAAATTCACCAAATCTTGGATCTTGCCTATGAATTGTTGGAAATTGGTGAATGTATTTGTTTTTACACTTGTTCTATCGATTATAATTGATTAATGGACTGCCTAGAGTAACGTATTTTTGGAATTGAATCTATTTCTTGAATAATTCATGGTGAACCCTTTTCCCCCCACCGTAGATTATGAATTGAAGTTAATTGAGATAGTGATGATGCAATTGACTTCATTATTGTGATAATTACTATGGTTTGATTATATTACACCCATTATTAGGTTGGATTAGATGGTTGATGGTAAAACCTTGATGATGGATTGTGAAGGAGATAAAGGTAAGTCTTCTGATCTCAATCCTTTACTTCAATTATGATTACTTGTGTTTAGTGATGAAGTTGTATTGAAGTATACCCTATGATAAGATTGATTAGGTTTGGTATGATGTTGACTTGGAATATCTTGAATTATAATTTATGAGTTGTTGGATAAGATATAATTATATAACGATGGTGATGACTTATCTATGTGTGTTATCATAATGTAATCATGTAAATGTGCTAACCTCACATGTATGAATTGTAATAAAAGGACAATACACATACAAATCCTATTGAGATATGATGATTATTATGTAAGTGGTAGACCCTATGACCTAAACTAAGATATGATGATTAATTGAGGCTTAAATACATTTCAAAAGGGACTCTAGCTTAGCACCTAGCGCACTTGAAGATGAGGGGTGGAGTTTTCCCAAGGAGGGAATTTAGGGTTCACCATAGTCCTCACGTGGTAGATAGCCTCATAGCCAAAAAGGGTATACAGTAATATTTCCGTGACAGACCCAAGCTCCATTAACAATGTTGCCACCATAGTAATACTAGCTAGTGGATCCACCTAGATGTTATCTTCATATTTGGTGCTACTTTGTCCAGTAGACAACCTTACATCGGGGTAAGGTTTTACAACACTAGATTCCGCATTTAGATCTCGTGGTCTATGTCAATTAAGGCAAGTGTTCCCAAAAGTAAAATGAAGTAGTAAAGTAAAAACTAAGTAGGGTGACTTAAGAGGTTTGACTTATCCTAGGTAGGGGTTGGGACTTTACCTATGCCTTACACTAGTTTTCCTTGAGGAAAGCCTTACGAGGTGGTTATTATGTTCTTATGATCTTATAATGTGAATATTATGTATATGTTGAAATTACATGTTATTGATTCTATATGATGTTAGTCTCACTTATGAACATGTTGTTGGTCTATATTGATAAGCATGATAAGGATTAGTCTTGATGTTATCTGTGAAGTTAGGCGTTGCTTCTGGTTCTTTGTTTGGTTTACTTGATTGAGTACGTTTATGGGGCTTTACTTGTCATTGTAATTGTAGACTATATGAAGTATTATGGGTAATGGTCTTGATTATATTATGATGTTATGAACTCTTATATATGTTGACTTGACTATACTTGATGATGTTTGTCTTGTGTTATATATGGCCTTGAATTAAGAGTCAGATGTTCATAGGTTCATATGGGTTCTTTGATGTGCATGAGGCTTTTCAAAGTAAATTAGCACGTTTTAAACAAATGTCCTTTTTTACATGATTTCTATGTTGCGTGTGCATATGTGCCCATACTTAGTACAATTGATGTCCTAACCCCTTTTCTCCTTTTGTCCCAAATATTTAGGTTTAGTACTTCGAGGACAATACAAATTTCAAGCATTGAATGTTGATTAGTCTTAAAGACACTTTGTCCATTCTCTTTCATTTGATAACAAATATTGTAAAGCCTATATGTCGCTTTTGTTGTATTGATGTACGTGCTATGCCCATTTGATATACTCAGGTTTAGATGGTTCAATATGAAACTTCCATTTTAAGAGTATATTGTATCCTATATATATGTGTGCGCCTTAATTTTAGAAGAATATGTAATATTTTTATACGAAGGTTCTACGCATACTTGATATGAATATATTATGTGTATGCGAGAGGTCTATGTAAAATAGATATAGAAGAAAAGTTCTAAAATTTACGCATTTTTAACCTAAGAATGCTGTAACAAATGCTAAGAGGCTAGTCTTAGTACTCTCCGAGGGCGATGATGCCGATTACATCTAGGGGGTATATCACGGATGTGAAGACTATTTCGTCAGCCATTTTGAGCGACAGACTCTTTCATAAAATAATTCTTTGTCTAACTGGAAGAAACCTCTTTTTTTATTTTTTCATGCAAAACCACGCAGGAACAATATCAATATAAAGTGTTTGAGACAAAACTAATATCCATTTTTTGAGATCTCCCAAGAGCTTAATCACAGGTTTATGAGATGCTTCTCCCAAGTTTTTCACATCAAAACTCAATGACAACCACTACTTAACAGAATTCAAGATGCTCACATTATTTCCTATGAGCATGATGTCATCTATGTAAGGAATAAAAAATGTTACTCTGTCTCCCTCCCATTTGATAAAGATGTATTATTTATTTTGAAACTAATCAACACCAAAAGTTTAAACAGAATTGTAATAAACATAGTCCATGCCCCTGATTCCCGTTTCTATCATTGAATGGACCTCTAATGTTATCATGACCCTCTTACACCCCCTAGACGTAACTTGGCGTACTCGACCTCGATGAGGTCTTATACAAGCCTCATAGCATTCATAACATTCGATCACGAGGAAACATGACAAGGAATTAAAATTTTTATTTAAAAACCCTTTACTTCAAGAACACTACATTTGAAATCACAATGGAAGCCTACATCTCATATAGCCATCAAACAAAGACATGGAACCTAAAGATAGGGTTACGACCCTTCACAATTGAAAGACTTAAAAAACTAGACATAACCTATTATAAATTAAATACAAGAAACATCTATATACTTGTCCCTGAATCACGAGGAACTACACTTGGTATTGGAGAACTCTTCCTAAGCCCTTCAATATAGAGAACTCTATCTCTTGCTGAAACCTACATTGTAGTAATAAGTAAAAGAAATATAGGTTATCCCAATTAAGTACTAAGTATGACGACCATGCAAAAACATGCTTAGAAAGGGACATTTTATATAAAAGTCATGCATATGACATTTTTGTAAAGCTTCATGAATAAGAGCATATTATGCATAATCTCCAAAACTAACCAACATACAAATCATATCTTTACGTTAGGATATATTCAATATATAAGCTTTTGACAATACATATTCATAAGGATTATAAGCATTACATACTTCACAGAAATACATTAAGACCATCCCCTAAGACAACTTTAAGTCATGCTTCTTAAATGTATGAGTAGAATGCCATAATACTACACACAATAAGTATTCCTCAAAGCTAGCGTAGACTAGGCAACATTCATATTTATCGCGTCAAGACAAGGAAATAACTCATAATACAACCAAAGCAAGATATAAACTATTACATAAAATATGTTAGTCAACTTTCTATATTAACCTAATTAAGATTACTATTATTCATTAGAAATTATGTCAACATCCTTAATAGCATACTTATAAGATATAATAGCATAACCAAATAAGTAGCCCTAGATTGCACTTGTTCCATGAGTATATAAGGTCCCATAACCCTACCTACACTAGTACTATCTTTGGACTACCATACTCATACCTATCATATATTTGTCTCATTCATAGTTCGTATACACAGTAAAGAGACATTCATAATAATTTTCATATTCATAATTCATAAAATACTTCATATTCATAAATCATAAAATACTTCATATTCATAGAACATAGGCACACTTCATACTCACAACACATAACATAATGCACATTCATAATACATAAACATACTAAATATTCACAACACATAACATAATGCATATTCATTGAAATAAACATAATGCATATTCGTAGTACATAAACATAAGAGGAAACACCATGACTACTCTCAATGTCCACTTGTACCATGTATGAATGACGTGCCATACTACCATTCATATTAAATTAACCCTTTTAAGGAACCATAGCATATAACTCACCTTTGTATTCGTAATTCATATTCTTCTTCATTAGGGGGAATATAGCCTCAACCGACATAGCCATGTGAGCTACATGGTATCCAGCGTTGTATAAACTCACACTGAAAAAAGGCATCCTACTTGCCTAAGGTAAAACTAAAATATTTAGATTTAGTGTGTATCATCTAGATAATACCTACGCAGGCACATAGTTATGGGATAGGGAGATTGCTTCTTTCCAAAACCCGGCCTTACTAGCGGATGAGTTTCCACCTTATGAGAGGATATGTAGAAGACCCGACCTAACTAGCGGGAGAATCTCTATCTTATTTTCCATATCCACTCAGTTCTAAACATTTTTCCGAAACATATACATTAATAGTAATTAGATTGTATCTACATGTGTGAAGGAATACTTTAGCCTTCATTCAATACAATTGATAAAGTAGCTTTAAATTTTAGAATCGTAATATACATGTGAGAAATACTTTACATACATTTATAGTGTTTTCATTAGAACTAACTTTCAATAACCACAATAGGATAATTATAGACAAGTAAATTTCATATTTCATAATGTGTAAATGTTTATATGAGAACTATACTTTCAATCGACACCATAGAATCACCATAATCATATTTATGCATAGAGTGTGTGTTTAACTTTCCCTATTATGACAAAACAACACAAACATTATTATATAGATATTTCCCTCTCAAAGTGTTCATAAGCATGTACATAGTATCATACTCATGCATAATCATCATATATTGCATTCAAGGTATTGTAGACCATGCAACTCAACACATTCCACATTCATTATACTAGACATGTACATAATTGTAATTTAATTAGTTCATTAATTCATTGCATGTGTATAATCATATAATCATATATTCATATTGCAAGTCATGTGGGTATAACACTTCAACAATAGCACTACATACAATTCAGCAAATACCGTAATGTAAGCACCTCCACCATAAGTAGATCGATTAATTCCTACTTAATTGGTAAACATGTGAACCATAAGTGGATCATACATCAATAAATCACAATTATATATCATTAAGGAACAATCTAAACCCATATATTCAAGATACTACAAGAGGTAAGACAATTGATATCCTCCATCATTCACACAAGCAATTCAACATAAACTCATTCATAACTTCCCCATTTAGGTCATGATCCTCATCTCACCAATACATCAATAACTCATCACAATAAGATATAATTAATGTTATGACTTCATAAACTAAATTTATATAAATAACTTATAATTTCATAATTAACCAATTTTCAATCAATTTCCAAAATAAAAGAGTTTGGGGAAAATCATGTGCTCTTGAAGGAATCTAATGTAAAATAAACTTATAATAATAAATTAAACCATAATTCATCAATATAAGTGATTTTAAAACGTTTTTGGATTGAACCCATCCTTATAATAAGAAACCTTGAAGAAAATTGATGAAGATACTCTGTTGAAATCCCCAAATCCTAGCTTCCATGACTTCTTCCTCTTCCTTGAGTTTAGAGAGAGAAATATTAGAGGAAGATGAACTTTTTGATCTAAAGAGCGTCTTTGTGAATGTGATTTATTGGGGGGGATATTTTAATATCAAATCCCTATAATTATTTAGAAATAATATAAAATGTACCCACTTTCTAATTTAACTTAAAAATAATACTTAGAGAAACACCCTTGAACATATAGATGTAGCCACAGAAATCTAAGTGATTATTTAAGAAGGTATTTAAGGTCCTTGAAGTGGTTCAGTAGACTTGAACCTGCCCTTAAACTTATACTTAACAAAAATTTTGGACCTTTTTATATCACTAATTTATACATAAACTTATAGGGTTCACATGTTAGGCTTTAGATCAAATAATTATTTTTTGAGTCGCTAGAAAATCTTACAGAAAATACTTTCATTGCCATTCACAATGAAATTTTTGGTTGTGTAATATAAATGCACTCATCAAGACATTCGTTCAAAAATACAGTCTTGACATCGATTTTCCAAATATCATACTGATAATGAACAGCAGTGGATAACACAATTCTAATGGATTTATGAATGGCTACCGGGAAAAGGTTTCCTCATAATCAATTCCTTCTTTTTGAGTAAACACTTTGGAAACAACATGAGCCTTAAAAGTTTTAACTTTTCTATCCATTGCTATCTTTTTCTTGTATATCCACCTACTACAACAAATATGCTTAAATCCTAGTGGTGGTTCCACAAGATCCTAGACTTTGATAAGTACATAGATTCCAGTTCAACTTTCATAGCAATAACCCACTCTTCGACATCTTTATCTTGTAGTGTTTAAGAATAATTAAATTGTTATGCAAAGTTTCTTCACGTAGTCAATCAAATTATTCTCTCAATAGTGTAAATCGTTGTGGTGTTCTAATAAATCTCCAACTAGGACGACTAGTATCTTAGGATTTGCTATATTTTGAACTAAACTATGAACATTTTGAAATATTTCCTCCACAATTTCAGGTTGCGATATTACTCCACTACTTTACAGTAGTGAGATTCATGATTCGCTTTTGAGAAATCTCTGGTGCAACCTCTTGAAAAACATTCTTCACACTACCTGGATGCAATGGTATCTCAAGAGTTGTTTGAGGTAGATGTGTTGACATTTCATCAGTAATTTCCTTTGCTTAGTTCATGTGACACATGTTTACTTTTAATAAAATGGTTAATTAAATAGTCATGATCCAAAAACACTGCATTTCTGATATCCAATGAAAACACACACTTTTGCCCTTGATTCCAACTTTTTTGTTTCCCCATTTCATACATAAGCTATAAATATCCAAACTCAAATATGGCATAGACTAGGTTTTTGGGCATTCCACAATTCATATGAGGTTAAGGAAGCAGATTTGGAAGGAACCAAATTCATAATGTAATATGCAGTTTCTAAGTCATATCCCCAGAAGCAAAAACACAAACTTGGATAACTTAACATTAATCTAACAATTGTAAATAGATTTTTATTTCTTCATTTGCCACTCCATTTTGTTGTGGTATTCCTTGGGTAGCATATTGAGATGAAATGATTGTTTCTATGTTGAATTTTTTGAACTTTTTCAAAGGATTCTGATTTATTGCACATCAAATAAATGTATCCATATTTGAGTAGTCATCTTTGAAAATCACAAAAAACTCAAGACACCCTCTGTCTCGTCTATTCATACAACCGCACAAATCATAATGAATTGATTCTAATTTATTACTTGCTCTATTTCCTTTTGAAAGGAAATGTTTGTCATTTTACCTTCTCAACAGTATTAGCAAGTTGGTTGTACCTCAAACTTCTACAAACATATAGGTCCATTAGTTATCCAATGTAAATCCTATTGATATTTATATGATTTAGACCTAAGTTCCATAGGTAAGTTTTGCTCAACTCACAAATACGTTTTATCTTATGAGAAATATCAATATCATTTAATTATATTTTGTAGCATATCATGGGACCCTTCAAATACAAATAGATAATGGATTTAAGGATCAGTGTGAAGGAATAGCTTATTGTACTTAATAACACATAATTATTTACTATTAAAACTTCATAACTGGAAGACCCCAAAAATGAGTTAGGGTATCTAGAGACTAACATGTTTTCATAAGGGTCTAAGTCCCTAAAATTGTTTATTATATTGTATTGAGGTACTGTGTAAGGTTTGAGGTAATTTGGAAGTGAAACGTCAAGGGACAATCAAGACGTTCAACGACTACTCACCTAAGTGCCTCATGTGTCTATACGTGCTTATATTTGTATGTCATAATTTTATGAAGTCTTAAAATAAGTTATAATGATGTTTATATTCATTATATGGAGTTTCACAAAGTTTGGAGGTCAAACATCCAAGAACGTTTAAGACGTCCGAAAGTTAGCCCTTGAGACGTTCAAGTATGTCTTGATGGGGCCTAGCATGTTAGGACGTGTTTTATGTGTGAATTATGGGTGATAATTGCGTGGAAGGTTTTTGACTTTTCAATGTGAAGTTTTACAACGGAAACGTAAAGGTACGACTGCTCAAGGGCCCCACTAAAGGTCCTACAAAAATGTCCCAAGGGCTGTCGAGACACTTCCTTGGTAGTGTCAATCGACGAGCCAAACGACCCCCATTTAGTTGACCAATGGACCATTGTTGAGGTATCGTGGATGGAAATTTATCCTGGGAAGGTCTCAACCCAACAACAGGCCAATGTCCTAATGGCAGAAGCCACAAACGGCCCATCGATGGACCTACTTGCCGTTGATGGTGGTCCATAGATCCAGCCTAGTGCCACTGCGTACGCAGTGTTTCATTAAAGGGGTGAATGTGAAATTCATCCAACGTCCTAATCTGACCCTAATAGGTTTATTCAGATATGTTTGGTTGTATATAAGGGATCAAAAACTTAATCAATTCATTCCCAATCCCATACACACAAAAAAATACTTTCCCTCCGAACCAATTCTCCCTAGAAACCTCCATTGTTTGTGAAGCACAAGAAAATCTTGGAGCTTGGGTTCCTCTGCTTTATTCATCAATTTTTAAATTTTTTCATGAATTTAAAGGTATGGTGATCTGTCATCGCTAAGTAGCTTTTCACTTGTAGAGTTAATCTCAATGTTTATTAAAAGAAGTTTCATGATCAAATCTCTTCGTCTTTCAATCTAGTCATGGGTTCCTTCTAAAAACATTTTTAATGTTTTAATCATCATGAATTGATGTTAATGTGATGGTTTTAACGTAAAATTTAATCCAATTGCATTTTGAATCCATGTCCCTTCCCAAAATTGATTTAGCCCTTGCATGGGCATAGTGATCATGTGTTGTAAATGGTTGAATTGTCATTATTTTATGTTGAGTTGTCTATATCTACTGTTATTACATGAATTAATGATGAATTGATGATGAAGGATCCATGAGGATCAATGTAGTAAGATTTGAGCATGCTTAGTCTAGTATCAATGTGATCACTGAATTTTGAGTTTGTTTAGAGTGTTGTAGCTACTGACAAAGTTGAATGGTATGATTGAATTGTAAGTATAAATCTTTTATGATCAAGGTGAAGAAGGATTAATATGAGTTGATCTATGTTCTTCTAGTCTATAAAGTGGTAACTTGTGATCTTGACATTAGGTTGGTTGTCTTGTTATTCGATCATGGTTAATTGTCCTTAGTTACTGCCTACATGTATAATGTAATGATAATTAGGTACTGCTGATCGAATATTAATGAGATAACCATTGAATTGGTAAAGATTGATTTAGATTCCTCCAGACTATATATGGAATGTTGTAATGTATATGACATGATCTAAGTGTTAGGGTAGATGAAGCATGATTTTGTTTGAATAATGATCTCTTTAGATACTACCCTACATGTGTATTGTTTGTAAATTGTAATTGATGATCGATTGGGTTAAAGATCTTTGTTCTTCTACTTTCTAGTATATATGTGATGTATTGTATTAGATTGTAATATGATCTTTTAGTGACATGAACGTGGTTTATTTTACGATTATGGTACTTTAGCTATTGCCCTATACTTTAATTATTGATGAAAGAGTAGTAATGGTCAATAATGACCAAAGGCTAAAGGACTGCTAAGAATTGCTCTACTTTTCTACTTCTCCACTACCTTATAGTAATATTAATGAAGCCTTGTATGGCATTTTGTAGTATAATCCACTTATGATAGTGGTGTTTACTTTATTGTCATTTTTTATGTGTTTATCATGTCCTTGAAGGTAAATTGATGAATATATGAATGAGTGGTTATGATGATCACCTTATGTGTAACTTATGCCTAGTCTTCTACATTAGTTGTGAATCTATGTTATGTTACTACTGTTATGAGCATGTAAATGGTTATGGAATATCATGTGTAGTTTCTTCAATTCATTATGTTTTAAGGATTGATGACCCCTACCCATGTACCCCAATGTGAATAGCTAAGGTTAGGAGTCTTGAATATAATATGAAGAATGTCTTCCCTCCTATGCTAAATGGTGTTGTGTGGTCTATGCTTGAAATTTTAATGTGTTATTAAGAGGGTGGCTGCCTCAATATGTTGTTGATAACCATTATGTGATCATATTGACCGATGTACACACAATCTCACTCTACATGCATGCTTACAAGTAGCATAGGTCATGCTGTCCCAATGAAAGGTAGTTCTCATATTTAGTAGACATCACTAGTGTCTACTACTGTGCATGTATGTTTGATTATGTCTATGAAAGTATGATATGTGTTTCCTTAAATATTATGCTTTGATAGGTGTACTAGTATGGGCAAGGGTATGGGACCTTGCCTATGCATTGCACATGTGTGCCTTGATAGGATAGTTTTTAGTTTTCGTGTGTATGTGTGTGAATATTAATGTATGAACATGTGTGACCTTAATGTGTTACATTAAAGTTTTGCTCACATATATGTATACAGAAACACATGAATGATGGTCTAGTCAATGGAGGAGTCTTGGAAGGTGTGCTCAAGTGTATGCTAATCTAGATAGTGCTAATGATATATGCTTTGTCCCTGTGAAAGGGTTTCTCACATGATTTAGGTTGATTACCTCTCATCGATGACCTATGAGCTAAGCATATGAGGGGATGACTCTCCTAAGCTATATTTTATAAATGTAATGGAATAATGTCTTTTCAATAAAGGGAACTTAGCTTAACACGGAGTGTACTTGAGTATGAGTGTGTGTCCCTTCCCAATGTGGGAAGGAAGGTCTACCATAAATCTCATGAGGTGGATAATCAAAATTCCTCGATAGTCGTAAATAGGGTTTCCGTAAGTGAAAAACCGTTATACCACATCTTGTCATAAAGATGATTTTTCACATGTACCTCCAAGTTCCATAACTATGCTTGCCACATAGGATCTATCAAGTGAATTCACTTTATATGCTAGCATGTGATAATGTTCTACCTTGTCTAGGTAAAAACACCTTGCATTGGTGTAAGGCTCTACAACACCAAATTCAAAGTTCAGCACCCACGGTCTTAGTGTCGGTTAAGGCTATAGTTTCGCTAAAGTAAAATGGAGAAATAAAGTAAATGATTTAGACCCTAACTTGGATGACCTAAGGTAGATTATTTAGGATAGGTGAATGTAATGAACCCACCTAGGCATTGCACAAGTGGCACCTTATGGAGTTTTAGGAAGGTGTTCTAATGTGTATGATTATGATTATGTCTTTATGCATGGCATAGTAGTATTTTTCTATTTTTCATGAAGATGTGCATGGTATGAGTCTAAGTGATGTGGTCTAATTCTTATATGCATTATGTGAGTCTTAATGACTATATGATGAAGAGTTTTGGCATGAATGAAGTTGTATTCACTTACATGTTGATATATGATATAGAATGTTAAGGCTTGTGCTCTTATGATAGGTTTATTGAGTATGTGTAGGTTATGGGGATTTACACATACATTGCACTAGTAAACTTAGAGTATGATAATGATTAAGGTAAGGTTTGATAAGGTTCTATGTGAATTCAAATAAGTATATATATATATATATATATATATATATATATATATATGTATATATATATATGATGATATGTGATGACTTTTGTATGTTGTATGTATGCTTTATTTGTGGACTAAGGTGATACACTGCACCAAATATCACTAGAGGGTTGCTTGGGAAGTTAGTGAATAAATTAAAGGATAGCTCTTTCTAATATAAAAGAGTTCACTGTAAAGTGACCTTAAAAATGACTTAAATTCTATATGTGATTTTCTATGATTTTTCGACTTTGAATATGTCTATATGAAGTATTTGAATGATATAAATTCATTTGTCTAAATGTATTATAAATATTTAATCAAAAGACATGAAGTATGATTTCAAGAAAATGTCCCTTTTAAATACATGTTGTTGCATGGTTGTCATACTTAATGCATTCTTGTACTAATACCTTTATTCTTTACTTTATACAGAATGTTTAGGTTACGGAAGCTTAAAGGATGTCTTAAATGGTGAAGAGCTTGATACATGATTCACAAGCTTAAGGAAAGGAATCCTTAAATCCAAGGATTTCCTAATGTTTAGTTTATTGTAAAGTGTATAAATTAGTATTATATTGATGTCTTATATTTTAGGGGCCATGTCCCTTATTTACTCTAATGTTGTTGAGTCTAATATGGCAAGAGACTTAGAGTCTAAGTATATATTAAGACATATATATATATATATATATAATATATATATATATATATATATCTAATATATATATATATATATATATATATGATGTTACTACTAGCTATGATGTGCAATGACAACTTTTAAATTTTTTCGCTAAATTTACTATGACAAATGCTATTAATGATAACAATGGCCTTGTATAAGACCTCCGAGATGTCAAGTACGCTATGTTACTTCAAGGGGGTGGACCCCGGATGTGAAAATAAACGACATCTATTATTTTTAAACGAAAAGCAAATTCCTTCTTATCAAAGGTATATAAAAAGATCTTTTTCTAAAAAAAAAATCTGCAACTAATAATGAAAAAAAAATTCAATTGCTAGGAATGGTCCTGGTTCCTCATTAGCATAAACAATGAAAACTTCATTCTCACTTAGTCGTCGCATTTCCTGAAACTCTGCAAAGAAATGCAGACATGGGCAACACTCCTTTTGATCTAGAGCTTATAATTAGGTGGAAACAACCACTAAACAAGTTTTAACCATATTTAATCAAGAATTAAGTTTGTTCTTCATTTTGTCTTGTTAGTCAGGGCATTGCCTCTTGTGATGACCAAGCTACTTCCTATGGTAGCACTTTTTCTTAGTCTTACCCACACAACCTCTAGAACTCCAGCTGCCTGAACCTTACAGAACTTCTCCTTCATATTTTGGGTTTTAGGTGGTTTTGATTCAGAAGCGACATGTTTGTCAAACATATATGCGACATATGGAAGAGTTTTATGCTTGATAATGTATTCCGCCACAATCAGTAAATTCAAAAATTTTGCTGGAGACAAATCCATGTTTTTCATATTATAATTCAAGCAAAATAGTTTAAAACTGTCTGGATGAGTCTATAGGATCATCTCCACTTTAGACTTATAAATACCAGTGTCAAGTATCTCCATCTCATTCGGATGACTTATCATGTTATGCACATGATCCTTGAAAGGTGATATTTCTACTATTTCTGTTTTCAAGAGAGCCTTCATGGCAGTCTTCTAGGTAGCACAATTCTACTGTCAAAGCATGTCTATCAAAAATTCGAGCATCTCGTAAGTAGATGTTATAGACTGATATTTCTATTGAAATAAATATTCTATTGAGTCTAGAATATATAACCTTGCCATCTCATCAACTTTTAACCATTTATTATAAGACTTGATCTCCTTATCAGTAGCATCGATTGACTGCCAGTTGTACCATATGAAGAACATTGATGGATTGGGTGACCTGCTGGTACACTGTAGCTATAGATTGATCCCTATTGTTCTTACTTCCTTTTTCTGCCAAGCAAACAATCTATGGCTAGATTGACCACATTGAAAGCACCTTTGCCTACCTACAAGTCCTTCACCCAGATGGTACCACAATTTTCAAAGGTTTGAAAAGTGTTGTTACTTGAAGCATTCCCCAGAGACAAAGAGCATGATATCCACCCTTTCTGAGCCTTAAAAAAACTCTGGGACGAAGTACTAGACGATGAAGGTGTTTGGAGCATAGACGTTTTCTTAATTTTTCTGCAATTTCCACCGTCCAACTTTTGCTTTGAGTTTCATAATTTCCTGTTATGGCCTTTTTTTCATCCATAGCCGATTCCCTAAGCATATATCCCTCAACATCCAAAGCATGAGTCATTAGTCTCGAGATATCTATATCTCATAAGATTATAGCATTCCTGCACACGATCTTCACAAGATCGGATACACTTTAAAGAACTTACTCATGTGTACCATTGGATAGGCAATCATGTATGGAGCATACTTGGAGAGTTGGGTATACTTTAGCCCGCACTCTTCGACATACCTTAGACCTTGCTTTAACTTCATAAGCTCTTGCATCTAAGATTTTCTCAACTCTCTTGGGAAGAACCTTTGTAGAAATTCTCTAAGTCACAGAAGCTGCATTTACACCCTTGTAGTCTTTCCAATAAGTGAACTAAACACGAGCCACATCTTTAAGTTGGAAGGATGCCTGCTCCACCCTGCCATTTCCAGTTACCTACATCACCTCTAGGATGTTCTTGATTCATTAATGATGTTTTGTGGGTCCTCACCGACCTTTGACCCTAGAAACTGTGGGAGATTCATCCGAACAAACTCTTGAACCCTTCCTGTAGCTGATAAACCATTAGTTTATGCATGAAAATATGGCCAACGGAATGTACTGATTCGCCACACGTTGCGTCAAGAATTATATCCATTCTGAAACATTACATTCATAACCTCATTGTTTCAAACAACAGAAACTTTGTTAGCATTATGTACATTAGGATTAAATGTATTTGCTCTCCAAAAAGGCATGATCCGAATCACACAATGAAGGATTATAAGGGAGAAGTTGAATCATACCTCACACATGACAAAATGTCAAACAAAGTGAATTTTTCATAAAACACTTCGTAGCCTCTTGAAAAAGTTGTGGCGCGCCTCACATCCATGAAGTATACTATACTAAGTTAGGCTTTAAGACATCCTAGAACTCTTGAACCTAGCTCTAACAAAATATTTGTTGCACCCCAAGTGTACCCTCTTGATGTAACACATGACCTATTATCACGAGAGATACCAAGTTAACCCAGTGTCTAACAAATATAAGGCATACTATGAAAAACATAACAACACATGTACTATGTGGAAGCTAAAACAATGGATAACTGAAACACCACTTAACAACTCATGTTGAATCTGTTACTATATCTTAAAGTCTTATAAATGATTATATGTTGGGACATGCCCCAACAAACTCTAAAAAATTTAAAAACTTAAAGGGAAGACTAAAATAAAAATATGTCTATTGTCCTCGAAATATGAGGATTCACCATTGATGCTTTTGAATGAAGATGGAGAATTGATCAAAGCGTGATATCGATATTAACCTAAAGAAATATATGTAGGTTGAACAAAACATAATGATGTGATGAAGTAAATTGACCAAGAATGTTAATATTGAAACATAATTTAAAAGATAAATTGAATGCAATGACCAAGTATATACTGAATTGAAATGCAGAAGTATATACTGAAAACCTGGTAAAATGCCCAAATAGTCTAACTGTGGGAGCTACTATTAAACGACATAACCCACATTAGCTAAGTGTGGATTTCTATGTAAATGCCCCCATCAAAAGGCCCAATATACCTTTTTAGGGGTATAAAGACATAACTAGCCTGGTCACTAAATATGATTCCAAATAGAGGAGACTTATATTCCTGGAGAGCACATAGTTCCTGGACAATAAGGGTACACAAAACCGTAGTACAACTCGGTGCTACGTATACTCCCAACTAATTATGAATATGGATGAAATGTAACTGAATTAATAAATAGCTCAAAATATTGACATGCAATCTTAGTATGCAATATTAATATACAAATAATGTGACATTCAGAATCTGGAGAATGAGTATCTACTTAATAAACCTAGAAAGTGTAATTTAAGAATTAAGGGAATCTACACACACTGGGGTTCTGAGTTTTATACAAGGAACTAAACAACCTTCAAAATAAAACATAATATTTCTCTTAAGCATATTGTAATAGCTAAATCACGAAAAATCTACGATGTTTCAGTAACGGTAGGTCTAAACAAGCTTAATAGAATAGTGAAATCCTGCATACCAAGTGATGAAAACTATGAATAAATCTTTTGTATATCGGGGCTGAATCTTTAAAAGCAGTACTGCTTGTTCTTGAATGAAATTGTCGCCTCCTTCTCCTCATTAAGATCAAACTCGGATAATTTTTTTATAATGAAACTTTTGAGTAGGTTCTGACTCTATTGTTTGGCTTAGACAGTGTAAAATTGTGTGGTGTAGGTATTAAACAACATATTTTAGAGACTCTATGCATACAGGGAAAGACAAAAATTACCCTGACTTAAAAGCTAACGAGGCCCACCCATGAAGCCACTAACGGACCGTTGATGGAACTACTGTCCATCGAGTGGGTCGTGACTTCTTGCTAGTTCTTACTGGTTCTGAGTTGGAACTACTGTCCATCGAGTGGGTCGTGACTTCTGGCTAGTTCTTATTGGTTCTGAGTACTCACCTCTACTAACAACTTCATTGACCGTGTGAAAGACCACAAACTGTAAATGCCGCCATGGTTCTTCACTTGGACTAGGGGGGCTGTTGGCTATGCCTTAAAAGCCAATGCACGACTCGTAAATGGGAACATGTCCCGTGGTTGGCACAATGGTCTACCATGCTGGCTGGATGTGAACCACGAGCAAGTTAACGGACCATAGTCTCTTTCACGGTCCGTGAACCCCTCCCTACTTCACCAAATTTTCTGTTGTTTACTATTCTAGGTTCATGAGGTTTTAAAATATGCATCATATACCTTTTCATATTCTTATTAATTATAAAAAAATGTCACTCGTTTGAATGCAAATAAATAGACAACTAATTATATGGAATTGAAAAATTGCACTTGGTCGATGAAGTTTATTTCAATTCTATACTATGGACCTTAGACATACATTAAAAATTCCCTTCAGTTTCTCGTAATTTTGTTAATTGGTAGCCAATTTAATTGTGTACTCAGTGAAAGTAAAAAATTTTTTGTTCTTAAAATACTGATCACGAACTATTTTTTTTTTTAAAAAATTGCAAAACATGATAAATTAATTTAACAGAAATTGTAAACTTTAAAAAAATCTCAATACTTACCAAAAAAAACAATAGAGAGTATGCAAAAATTGGTCTGCTTTCAGATTGATGGAAAAAATGATTTATTTTATCGTTACTTAAGAATTACAAGCAATAATTAATTTTTATACACATTTTAGGATCAATTTGTCTTATATATTATCGAGATAAAAATAAAACTATGAAATACTCCATCTAGCTAACAATAGTTGTCCACTATTGATTTGATATACACTATTTTAAATGATAAATAATAGGGGTGATTATTATAGTGGCCAATAAAAGAGTCTCACATCTTTGAAACTCGTGAGGCTTGTTGTCCTCGAAATTTGGCGTGGTTCCTTGAGATAGGTCTTATGTTCCAGTAGTAAGATGAAGGATGTATTCCACAGCGATGCATAATTTGGATCCATCATTTATTGCAAAACCAAATGCAGATGTAAATGGAGATGAACATAAAGATTTCAATTTAGTTGCAAATACTGATATAGATGCAGAATTAGATGCAGATGCATACAGATGTTGATCAAGATTTGAATGTAGATGCATATTTTGAGTTGATCTTCTTGGAAGCCATGTCATTGCACTTTGTCATTTGAATTCAAAATATGATAGGTAAACATTGTCTCACTAGCTTGCCAATTTGTAAGAATCTAAAGTTTCAATCCCGAGATACAACAAATAGGAAAGGAAAATAACAAGAAAACAACAATATGTATATTTGAATTTATGCAAAAGTTACAATCTTTAGGAAACCTTTAAGAAAAGATATGCAATCCTCTGATTATTTTCTTCAATGATATTCTTGATTTGATGGAATACTTGCGACTCAACTTTTGGAGAGAATACTTCTTTGTACTTGCGGCTCAACACTTAGATCAAAGACTTATTTGTATGTAGAAGACATATTGATCACCACCGAAGAGCAAGGATTCTCTTCTATGCGTCTTCTTCCTTTTCTTCTTCCCTTTGGTCTTATGAAAGATGTCTTTATAGAGGATTGAGTTGGGCTATTAGGGTTATTTATCCCAACAAATTTTTCTACTTGGTCTTGAAAAACATGAGTTGGGCTCGTCTTGTCAATTTGAGGGACTTAACAAAATGTGATTTTGACTTTATTTATGTCATATATTTTTACTTCTATATTAATCGGACTATATTAACTTGTAATTTTGAGTCGGTCAATACATCATGAATGTATGGACTAATCCAAAATTTAATATCGATTAATCAATTAATTGGACTATCGACAACGGTTTTTGTAAAAAAAAAAAAATTTTACCATCTCTTGTGTGTATTATTGTGGTTTCTCCAGTGCATATTTGAGATTCAATTGTGATAAATGCCGATAACTTGAATGGTTCGTTTGATTGAACGAAAAGAATGTACCACTAAAATGAGGCATACTAAGTTACATTGGCAATACGTGAACTTTTAACATCTCCTTGTGACTAGCAAGTTGTCTAATAAGTCTCATGTAATGAACATTACACGCTAGCTAGAAAGTGTGGTGTCTTGTTTGATATTTGTATTAATGTATCGCATGGTGAGGCAGTCTTGAACATTGTATTTGATGACACCTAGAACCTGCGCCGTTTGTCCAGTTGATTGAGTAAAGTAAACAATTGAAAATATCTTAGGCAAGAATTTTGAAGAGTGAACCAATTTGACAATATACCTCTTTGTTGACCACCCTTATGAGAAGTGTGAATCTTCTTTTGTCAGCCATTGAGCCTATCCTTTTCTTTGAAGAGACTTGTGCTACTTTGACCTCTTTATCCATTCACCCTAAATAATAAAAGAGGAAAAGAAAGAGAGAAGAAGAAGAAGAAGAAGAAGAAACAAAGAAAGAAAAGAGACTGAAAAAGAGCACAAATTATGAAATAGAGTGGTAAAGCTATAAAAATAATGGGGTATCCGGTGATTCATGTTTAGTCGAATAATGGGGTGGATTTTGAAAATGTTTGAATGTTAAGGAGAAGGAGAAAGAGTTATATTCAGGCGATACTTCATGAAAGTAAAAGTCACTAAGCCTAAACGACCATACTTTTACACTCAACCTCGTTTTAAGCCATAAGAATACATTTTAATCTTTAGTGATCTAAAGAGTATTTTGATTGGAAAATAAGGGAGAGCTTATGGGTAGAGTCATACATGTGTTCATCTTTTTGAGTGTGAGTTGTATGTGATCCGAGTGTTTAAATTGTTGAAAATTTTTGTGTGAATGTGGAATGATATTTATTTGTAATGAGGGTATTTGAGTACCTTTGTTGAGCTTGAACTTGCATTTCAAGAATGTATTGTGAACTTGAGTATCCTTGATAATGGCGAACCACAATTTGAATATTTGAGTGAACAACTGAACGTTGTATGTATAGTTTCAACATTTTGTGTGCATTCATGTTGAGTCTTATCCCATATTATTTGAGATATCTTTATTTAAATATTTATCTAGAGTTTTACTTGAGCAGAAGAAAAATTATATGTTGGGGGTGTTGATGAGTCCATGATTTGGGCTCATTTAGAGCTTTGTATTGATAGTTTTAATGCCCTCAAATGCCTAATTTATTCTTTAAATTGATGCTAAAACGTTGATTTTAGGTATATGATCTAAGGAGAAAGGCAAGGAAAGTACTACGCAGAATGTAGCAAAACAAGATGAAGAAGTGGAGAAAAAGAGATCCAGGTGAGCGCCAAGATCACTTGGCGAACCGCCGAGCGGGTCTTAAGATACTTAATGTTCTAGTGTGCAGACCTGGGGAAAAAACCAAGTATGTGATAGAAAGTTAAAAGACTTGGGATGTTGAGAACCAATGTAAAAAGGCGATGGAAGATAGCAAAGGGCAGATCGCCAATCCACTCATTGAGCCCGACTTAATTCGCCTAGTGGACTTTTAGGCTAAAATTTGGGAAACTATAAAATTGATTTGAAAAGAAACTTTAGCGATTTCTTACCCTGATATTGTAGTTCCCATTCTAGGATATAACATTCCTCTAAAACTTTTAGTTCTTATCGTATAATTTTTTAGAATTTCTATTTGAATTTTGAACTTAACAATTTTGGAACATTGTAATTGGTTGGAGACAATTACCCAGCTGATTGCTAATAAAGGTTGTAATTGTTTTGACCATTTATGTTGTTAGACTAAACCCCAAATTCTAGAGGTGTGATCATGTAATTATGGGTTGAACTAGCTTATGGGATTTGGATAATTACTAATATAAATGCTTAATTGAAGTTGATTTAATTGATAGTAGTGTTTTAATCTATGAATTATAGTTGCAAATGCATGTTAAATTGTGTAGTTTTATCGTGCTTGAAACAGAGGTTTTGGAACCAAACCTTTCAACTGATGATTTTGTGTATTGAACTGATATGGGTTTAGCTCGAGAGAAAAATCCTAAGCCCAATCGTACATATCTAGCTCGAAAGAGTATATGAATTAAGGTGTGAGTTCTTCATTATATTTTGTTATGATTCTTTATGTTCATAAGAAATTACATAAAACGTCGTAGTTGTTCGAGAGAAAGCTATTTCAGTAATGGTCCAACATACCCACTAATATTTTGCTCTTAGTAATTTCAATTACCCATATAGTGAAATTTTCCTATAATCGATCACATCGAGAGAATCCCTCTCTACATTTCAATTCTATTTTTTTGATTGTGTTATAGCTGATAATTGCAAATCAAAACCCCCGATTTGACATTCCTTGTCACCGCTTAGACTTGTTTACATGTAGTTTTTGATAATTTATATTCCCATAGCTGTTTATACCACATTTGTACTTCATTTCTTAATTTGAAGACGTTCCGCTCCATGTGTGTTTGAACCCAACTCTTTGTTGGGTTTTATACTAACCTTTGATCGTTCTCCCCTAGAACCTAATGAGGTGTAGCTTGATATTTAAATCATAAAGTGTGTTTAGAAGATTAAAAAAATAATATGATTTGATGGGCAAAGATTCGGGGGATATATTAAAAGAACAAGTAAATGTGTATTGCGACCCAAGACCAACCCCTTGATGTAACACGTGACCTAAGATCACGATTGACCCTGAATTATCCATATGTATAACATATATCAAGCATACTAAGTAAAAAATGAGTAAGAAATTTACTATGTAAAAGCTAAAACAACGGATAAATAAAAGTGAGGAGAAACCCAACTAGTATATATATATATATATATATATATATATATATATATATATATTTATATATACACATACACACACACATACATACATACATACACACACACAGACACACACACACACACAAAAAATATATATATATACATATATCTACACATACATATATATATATATACGCACATATATATACACACACACACACACATATATATGTATATACACACATATATACACACACACATACACACACATATATATATGTGGCGCCACCAAAAGCAAGAATTTACTTTTAAGTTTAGTTATTTCCAAAACTAGCCTTCCTCTTTCTTAAAAAGATGTGACTTTTATAAAAAAAATTGTGACTATAATAAAGAGTTGCGACTCTTATCAAAAGTTATGAATTTTATGAAAGGTCAAGACTTTAATGAAGAGTTGCGATTTTTCTAAAAAGTTGTGAGTTTTATGAAAATTGTAAATTTAACGAAGAGTTGCGACATTATTAAAAGTTGTGACTTTTATGAAAGGTTGTGCACTTTCCAAAGTGTTGTAACTTTTCCAAATAGTTGTAACCTTTATTTGTCACGGACAATACATAGTTCTTAACACTGCCCTTTGTTTTTTATAAATAGTGGGTGTTTTTGTCATTTAAAAACAACAACAAATCTGATCTTCTACTTCTACTTCCGCAAAATAAAATATTTGCGTACTTTAATCCTTTTGAATGACTTACTGACACCATTGTTTTTGTATCAATAATTTTGTGAATAAAATTTTTCCATCATGATAGAATGTAATTCTTTAAACCTCTGGTATTGGAAGGAAATAATTTTCTTAAGGGGATATTGTGCATTAGTGCACTCCATTATTCCTTTCTATTTCATTCTAGTTATACACATCTTGGTATATTTTTTTTATACTCAATAAATTATGTGTATTATATGAATTTTTATCGAGTACATGTTTAAAACTCTGCTCTTATGTTTCTTCAAAGTTATTTTCTCCGATTATATTGAACATATATGAATATAGTAGAGATATTCATTGTGAAGAAAATAATTATTGTACTCATTTCCAAAAAATTATATTTTGATATTCAATATTAAATATTATAATTTAAAAGTACTATATATAAGCTTATACATTGTCTATTTTAACATAGATATGAACTTTCTAACTTATCAATTGAAGAATGCATTATGCAAGTTCAAAAGTTATAATTAATTTGATGCTCGAGCGTAATTTCTTTTTTGAATATGTTAACAAATCTTTGAGTTATGTCCTAAGACATATATAACAATTATATAATTTTTGCAGCTTAGATGTTTCTTTATATTATGAAATGCCTTTTTATATATATTCACATTTTTATCTTTAATTTCCTTAAATGTTTATTAAGAACCAATGATTTATTATTTTGTGAATGATTCATTAGTTAGAGTTTCTTGGGTTATGTGATAATTATAAATACTCATATTCATGTTGGAATATTGCTAATATTGTTTTTTCAAGAACCTATTTTTCAATTAATTCTAATGAATATATGATACTAAAACAATTAATTGCAGATTCAATCCAATTAATATTTACAATAGTGCGAAGCGCGGATAAATCACCTAGTATATTTATATATGAGAACCTTAGGTCCGCCTATGTGGCGCAACCACAAACCAGGATTCACTTTTAACTTATTTATTTAAAATATTAGTCTTCTCTTCATGAAAAATTGTGACTTTTATGAAAATTTGGGACTTTTGCGAAGAGTTTGAACTTTAATAAAAAATGATGAATTGTCCAAAGAATTTTGTCCTTTTGATAAGGAAAAATGATAATAATTTATTCACACTTGTCACATCCGGGGAGCACCCACTAGACGTAACCGGCATCGTAGTCCTCTTTAAGGACTAAGACTACCCTCTTGGCTTACATCAATACATTCATAAGTTTTGGAAATTATTAAAACTTTTCATTACTTCTACATGGAGGTTTACATAGACCTCTATATATACTTAATATTAATACCGAGTATACATAGACTCTTCGTGTAGGACGACTACATAGTCTTCTACTTTTATTGCACACATATATATAAAAGATAGCATAGCCTTAAATGGACGTCTCATCTGATCAACCATCTAAACATAATTATATCAATTGAGCATATCTCATAAATCAAATTAATAAGGTCACATATAGTCTATACAATGTTTAGTATCCTAATGAAAAGGAAATAACAAAAGAGTCTTAAAACTAAAGCAACATCATTAGCTTGATACTGCATTGCCATCGAAAAGTGAGGACCTACACAACTTTGACAAACGAGAATTCCAAGTCTTTCTTCAAAGTTGTCTTAAAAGTCCTTCAATTACTGGAACCTAAAATGTTGGGGAAAAGGGATAAAATGGGTTCAGTACACCACTTGTACTAAGTATGAGACCATATGCACACATATCATGAAAGAATGCTAAGAAAGGACATTTCATAAAGTTTGAAATTTCCTTTGAAAAACCTTATGCACATTCTAGAAGACCATACCAACCAATAAGTTATATTGATTAAGTCCAAGGCATGTACATCAAAGGACCAACAATACTAAGTCTAATCCAGTCAACATGCATATCGCATAATTGGATACATAGTCAAGGCAACTTGATCATCAAGTTATAATAGCAACAAGCATGAATAAGAGTTCATTACAACATAACCAAAGAAAGACAATTACCCATCAACCCTCAGTAAGTCAACTAGTGCAATGACTAAGTAAAGCCCCATAACTTTACTCAATCAAGTAAACCCTACAAGAATGATGACCAACATCCAACTTCACATAGATTGGCTTTTAAAGGGTACATATCCTCATACTTTAGAAATAGAGACCAACACATATTCATAAGTGTAACAAACCATCATTTAGTATCATCAATGTGTAAGATCATCATATCCGCATAATGTACAGTTATAAGCATATACATACATTAAAACATTCTTCTAAGGTTTCCCTAAAGAAACTAGTTCAACGTGTAGGTAGAGTCCCATACCCCTACCTAAGCTAAGTCAAACATCTCAAGTTACCCTAGTTTGTTTGTACTTCATTACTTCATTTTAGTTTAGGAAAAACTTTTCGTAACCGACATAGACCACAAGATGTTAGTGTGCAATCTGGTGTTATAAAACCTTTCACCGATGGAATGTGGTCTACCGGCCAAAAGTAAAACCAAACATAAACGTAAATTTGTTGGTGGATCCAATAACTAGACTTCCTATTGGAAAACATAGTTTAAGAACTAAGAGATAGGTACAATATCTCTACATGCCACTTGGCAATTGCAGCCTCATCTCATGGGAATCCATAAAATGATTATCCCTCATAAGGAAGTAAACACCTCATGTGGAACAATAGGGTAATTCTTCCTCTATGGAAAGTCAACACCTCCCATTGTCATGTTCACTAAGTGCTAAGTTAAGTCCCTTTTTGAAATGTCTTTAATACCTTAATTAATCCTCATATCTTAATATAGGTCATAGGGTCTATCCCATGTATAATCATAATCATCATAGCTCAATTAGAATTACATGAGTATAATCCTTTCATTACAATTCATACATGTGAGGTTAGCACATTTAAATAGTAACGTCATATTATAACATATTGGTAAGTCATCATCATCCTTATAACATTTACATCTTAGCCAACACTTCAAGAACCATAGTAAAGACATTTCAATTCAACATCATGAAAATCCTATAAATCTTAATACAAGGTATACTTCAATAAAACATCATCACATAATCACTATTAACCATAATTAAAGTAAAGAGCTGAAATAAAAGACTTACCAAGTCTCCTACATAATCCATCATCAAGTTCTTACAATAAACCCTTCACTCAACCCAATATGGGTTTAGTATCATCACACAACAATAACCAACATGATAACAAGGCTAGTTGAATCACTACATCACCATTCATCATTAGTTCATATCTAAAGATAAGAAACATAGGTCAAAGTTATAATCTAGATCAATTAATCAAGAACTAGTATGATAGGACTATAATTCATCTCAATCTATTCATTGTTGATACAATAACATAATCTAGTCGTAATTCAACTAATGACAAAGTTAATTGAACTAACACTACACAACTCATATCAAGATCATAACCTAAAGTTATGGGGAATAGGTCATCTTCTACAAACTAGACAAATCCCTCAACAGAAACATAATTAAGTTATAATTTATGTTAAACAATTTATAATATCCAAAAGAAATCATAAACAAACTAATTCATAGCATTAATTTCGTAATGGATGAAAACCCACTTGAACATCCTATTTTTGAAATCAATTTTATGGAACCCTTTGAGGAAAGAAATCTCAAAGGTGAAAGCAATCCCATACCTTAATATTTGATGAAGATTGTGAAACTTTACCGTATGCATTCCTTAAACCCACCTCTAGCTTGTCTCCTGTGGAGTTCTTCAATTTTAAAGAGAAAGAAGAGAGAAGAAAAAGAGTTTTGGGTTTGTGAATTATGAGAGCTTAGGTTAGTCTAATTAGCTTAGTGTCTTTATATAGGTTGTTAATTAACTTAATTTGAACTCCACTAACCCTAATTAACCTACTAACTAATCCAACTAATTAAATGCAGTAAATCAAAATGTGCAGCAAAAACAATGGTCTCACACACGAGAGCACGTCGACGCCTCATGCGTCAATCGACAGGTGAAGGACCAGCCATCCTGTTGGTTCGTCATTGAGTTCATAGACAATGCAATTGAGTCTTCCCATGGGTTTTTCTAAGTTTACATCGATGGAAGCAGTCCACGTCCCGTTGAATTTACAATGGATTGTGGGTTTCATCCGTTGGTGGACACTGCCTTGGGAAGCTCTTGACCCCAAAATACAAGGGTCCTCCTCAAGGGCCCTTGGTTTGTCCTTGGGGATTCATTTCCAGACGTTTCAACGATGAACTAACTCTAATACGTGTTAGACACCCTTCCACAAATTTTCATCATTTTTCGGCTCCTAAAAGCTAGTCAAATAGGCTAAGGCATGGTAGCACCTCATTGAACTAGTTTCTGAATGTCATGGACGTTCATTGACGTTTTGACTTCTAAACTTCCTAAATGGCTTATATACATTAATATAGACCTTAAAAAAGTGTCTAAAATTCATGAAACTCATGTTAGTCTCTAGATCATGACTTAAATTTTTGAAATGTTACATTATCCCCTCATAAGAACATTAATCCCCGAATGACACTAAAATTTTTTAAAGGAAGGAATAGACACATGACTAGAAGACCAATCAACAGCAATACATAATAACATAATTTACAACATCAATCATATCATTTATAGAAGGTAATTTAAAACTTCAATATTACAGATAAGACTCAACATTACACTATGAGGAATATCCTTCTAACAACAACAAGAGCTCAACATGTCATACATGTGTCAATTCTTCCAAAACATAACTTACCAACATGATCAATATAACTTCATAAAGACTCATTATGTCAAAATGCACAACATAATTCAAAACAAAAAGAATTGCAATTTTTCAAGTCAATATGCACAATTTCACTGTAATTTCAGTCTAATGACATAAAACATGCACATTTTTGTAAAACTTCCCCAAAAATCGTAACTTCAATTTTAGTCATTATTTTGATTATTCGTAGGAACAACTAACCTTAATTATGAAATATATGAGGATAATGGGACATCATGTCGGCCTCGGCATCCCATGTTGATCCCTCAACTAGGTAGTTTCTCCATAATACTTTTATGGAGGCCACCTCTTTGTTCCTTAACCTCATCACCTGACAATCAACGATTTCAACCGGATCATCCTCACAGGAGAGGTTATACTTCACACCAAGACCCTCAATAGGAAGAATAGACTCGGGATCACCGATACACTTCTTGAGTACAGAAACATGGAAAACCAGATGAACCAAAGTCAATTCACTAGGAAGTTTCAACTCATAAGCAACCTTACTAACCTTTTGCAATATTTCAAAGTGACCCACATAACGAGGCGTCAATTTCCATTTCTTGCCAAATCTAACCACCCTTTTCATAGGCAAAATTTTCAAATATTATTTATTACCTTCTTTAAACTCTATTTCTCTTCTCCTGTGGTCGGCGTAAGACTATTACTTACTATAGGTTGTTTTCAAGAGATGTATTATGATGTGAACCTTCTTCAAAGTCTTATCAATAAAATCAGGACATAAAAGTGGAGGCTCTTGCACTTCAAACCATCCAATTGGAGATCTACATCTGCTACCATACAAGGCTTAATATGGAGCCATAGATATAGATGAATGGTAACTATTGTTGCAAGCAAACTCCACCAAAGGCATATGCTTATCCATATTTCCCTTGAAATAAATTATGCAAGATTTAAGAGTATCCTCAAGGGTTTGAATAGTACTCTCTGATTCAGAATCTGTTTGGGGATGGAAAGCGGTTCTTAACTTCACCTTGGCACCGAACCCTTCTTGGAATAAATCCAAAACATAGATGTAAATGGTGTACCCCTATCTAATTATGATGGATAATGGAATACCATTGCGACACACAATCTTATCTATGAAGATCTTTGCATAATCTTCCGCCAAATAAGTAGACTTGACAAGAATAAAATGAGCGGATTTGGTAAACCTATCCATAACCACCCATATAGAGTCATATTGCTTTTGTATCCAGGAAAACCTACCCCTAAATCCATATTGATGTCTTACCACATCCAAGTAGGAACTTGTATTTCTTGAAATAATCCGCCCGGTTTTTGGTGTTCGAATTTCACTTTGTATACAATTTCGACACTTAGCAACAAATTCCTCTATGTCTTTCTTCAAACATTCCCACAAAAACACTTCCCTAAGGTCATGTTACATCTTTGTTGAACCTGGGTGAATAGAGTAACGGGACCCATGAGGTTCCTCAAGAATCTGGCTCCTCCAACCATCAATATAGGGAACACAAAATCTTCCTTAGTACCTCAAGGCACCATCTCCCCGAAGGGAACGACTAATTAAGTTTACAAAGAATCGATTCCTTCAATTCCATCAATGTATGATCAACGTGTTGTTTGGACTTCACCTCGACCACCAAAGAAGACTCATAGTTATGATGTACTACCACACCACCTATAAGATAATCTTCAATTCGACCCCCTAAATGAGCCAACCTATAAACATCCTTCACAAAGTTTCTCTTGTCTTCCTGAACATGGGACACACTTCCCGTGGACAAATGACTCAAAGCATCTTCTACCTTATTAGCCTTACAAGGGAGATAGAGGACACTGATGTCATAGTCTTTCAACAATTCTAACCATCTCCTTTGCCTAAGATTCAACTCATTTTGAGTGAATATGTATTGAATACTTTTATGGTTCGTAAACACATCCATATGGACCCCATACAAGTAATACCTCCAAATCTTTAAATTAAATAACACGGCCTCTATTTCAAGATCATGAGTTGGATAATTTCTTTCTCTCATGCACCTTAAGTTGTCTAGAGTCAAAAATTAACCTCCTAACTAAGAAAACTAATTTAATTAATTAAATCAAAACGTGCAGTAAAAATAGTGGTTTCACAGATGAGACCACGTCGACGCCTCGTGGGTCAATCGACGGGCCATGGATTAACCGTCTTGTCGGTCCATCATTTAGTTCAGAGACTGCAATTGAGGCTTCCCATGGTTTTTTTAAGTGTCAATCAACAAAAGAAGTCCATGCCCCATCAAGTGAACAACGGATTGTAGGTCACATCCGTTGGTGAAAACTTCCTTCGGCAGCCCTTGACCCATAAATGCAATGGTCCTTCTCAAGGGCCCTTGGTTAGTCCTTGAGGATTTTTGCCTGGACATTTCGATTATGAACTAACTCTAATACGTGTTAGACACCCTTCCTCCTATTTTCATAATTTTTCGACTCCTAAAGGTAGTCCAATAGGCTAAGGCACAATAGCACCTCATTGAAATAGTCATGGACGTTATTTGATGTTTTGACTTCTAAACTTCCTAAATAACTTATATGCATTAAAATAGACCTTAAAACAGTGTCTAAACCTCAAGAAACTCATGTTAGGCCCTAGAACATGCCTTAGATTTTTCAAGTTTTACAACACTACCCTTTGTTGTGTATAAATAAAGGTATTTCCTATCATTTTAAAACAACGAAAATTCATAACTTCTTCTTCTTCTTCTGCAAAAAGTTCATACTGACACCATTATTTTTGAATCAATACATTCATGAATGGAATCTGTGTATCCTTAGTGGATATATTTTTTAAAGGTCGGGTATTAGAATGAAATAATTTCCTCAAGGGAACAATGTGCATTAAGTTGGCTCAATTTTTACTTTCTGTATCGTTTTATTATTACAGATCCTGGTATGTTTTTTACAAAAATTAATTTATGCTAATTTTATTAATTTTTCTTTTTTGTTTACATGTTTTAAACTTTGTTGTGTATGTTTATGCTTTTGATCATTATGTTGAAGTAAAGATATGTTAATCAAGAGTTTGATGTAATCATAGACTATTGGTGTCATGCAGATTAGAATTGTTAAACTTGTAAAATAAATGACTTTAATATTTATAGAGTTTTATTGGCTAAAACATCCATGGGATGTCCAAGAAAGGACTTTGACACTACATCCAGAATTTTGTTTATTCAACTTTCTAACTTATCGAGGCATTCATAGTTTAGTGAAATTCAAAAAAATAAAGGAATGTATTTTGATGGTAACTATTGTACTCAACCTTAATCAAATGTTTGGGGTTCAAATATTGGTTACGAGTCTATGAATTACCCCTCAAAGTACGATGAATCTATATTAATCAAATACTAATTAAATAATTACCTCTTTATAAACTTTAGATAAAAGTCCCAAAAAGAATAAAGTTTTATTCATATTGATTGGAACATAAATAATAAAATATGTCTTTTAGTTAACAAAGTAATGCCGTCAACTGCGCATGTTTTTTGAAAGAGGGACTTGCTATGACATCATTTATTAAAAATCATTTTAGCAACATATGTTATTTCGTTGAACTCCAAGAGATGTGTTTTAATATTTTATTTAACTTATCAAGTACACCACTAATTGCATAAAATGTATTTTATCAAGATTTTGTATGCAGCGACCTTGAGTAGGAGAAAAAGTCTTGCATTTGATGAATTTATTGTTTGTACAACTTTTTGAAAATACAAATATAGACAGTGAAACAATTACATATATTTTGTAAAGACTATGGTGACGAACAATTACATTAAAACGAAGAATTAATAACAATATTTGTAAACAATTAAGTCAAATATTTTTCATATTAAGATTAAAAAAATTTCCATTTGTCATTTGATAAAATATTCTTTACAATTTCGTAGGATTGTACCCTCTCAGACAAATTGTATCATCATATGTTCAAAAGTAGATTATTGATGTAGTTCACCACCACGCGAAGTACGACATATTACCTAGTGAATATATAAAATATAATGAAATTATAGTGTTGACGGAAATACCACGTAACATCGCAACTTGATACTACTACTATGTTTGAAAGCCATTAACTACGTTAAGTTTATGTGTCATGCCCCCTGCTAACTCTAACAAAAAATTAAAACAGAAAGAGACCACTAAATAAAAGCTTGTATATCGTCCTGGTAATATGAGAAGCACCACTAAAGTTGTTGAATGCACATCGAAAAATTGATATAAGCGTAATTGAATGTTTAGTAATTGAACCTACACCATTAAATGGTGTAGCGCAAAGAATGCTTTATTATTTGGATGATCATGAAGGATACATATATTTGGTTTAACAAATTATATATAAGTAGAATAAAGCATAACTTAGAACCAATTAAATTGAGCAAGAACGTAAATACTGAATCATACCTGAAAAGCTAAATTTAGTGCACTGACCAAGTATATACTGAATTAAAATGCTGAAGTATATACTGAAAACCTGTAAATATGCCGAAAGAGATTTACTATGGGATCTATTATTAACCAACATAAACCAAATGAGCTAAACACTTAGTCCGATGTATACACCCCATCCAGATGACTCAATATACATTGGTAGAGGTATAAACGCGTGACTGGTGTGATCACTAAATTTGATGCCCAACAGAGGAAACTTATACTCCTACAAGGCATGTAGTTCTTTGATAATTAGGGTATCTTGTCCCTTGTCAAACTCGATGCTCAGTCTTCTCCCAATCGAATATGTATGTGGATGAAATGTAACTAAAATACTGAATAGCTTAAAATGTTGGCATGCAATCTGACAACGTAACATTAATCTACTAATACTCTAACATTCGAAATTTAGAGCATGATTATCTACCTAACTAACCAAGGAAATGTAATTCATCACTAAGGGAATCTACAAAAACTAGTGTTCTTACTTGTTGTGAGTACTTCTCTCTAGGGTCCACCTCACAAGCTTGTGAAGGACCACAGACCATGAATGCTACTGTGGTTCTTCACTTGGTTTATGGGGTCAGCTGGCTTGAATCGATGGGACAATCCACAGCTTGTGTGTGGGACCACGACCCATGGTGCACAAATGGTATATCATGCTGTCGATTGTGAATCAAGAGCAGGTCGATGGACCGTGGTACCTTTCACGGTCTGTGAACCCCTGTGTGGTTCACCCAATTTTGTGTTGTTCATTCAACTAGGTTCATGAGGTGTTACAATATGCATCATTTAACTTTTCATATTCCTATTAATTATAAAAAATGTTTCTCTTTTGAAGGAAAATAAATAGACAACTAATTGTATGGAATTCTTAAAATGCATGTGGTACTAACTATATGGAATTCATAAATTGCACGTAGTCGATGAATTTTATTTCCATTTTTCTACTATGAACCTTACACATACATTAAAAATTTCCTTCATTTTCTCATAATTTTGTGAATTGATAGCCATAATTCATTTGTATTTAGTGAAAATAGATTTACTTTTTTTTCTATAAATACTAATCACGAGCATTTTTAGTCTTTTAAAAAAATAACAACGAATTGCTAAATTTAATATTTCAATTTAACTAAAAGAGTTTATTTTTTAAAATTTGTATATTTACCTATAAAAACCCTACAAAAAGTATGCAAAAAATTTTCGGCGTTCAAACTAACGGAAAAATTTATTGAGTTTATTTTTTGGTAAGAATTATAACAAATATTTTATTTTTATAAAGATATTAGTATGAATTTTTCTTAAATCATATTGGGATAAAATTTAAAATTATAAAATCCATCTTGCAAACAATAGTTGTCTAGTATTGATTTGACCTACGCCTTTAGAAATAATAAATAATATGTTTAATTACTGTAATGCCTTTTGAATATATTGCATTTAATGCTTTGGAAAATGTATTAGATATTGAATAGTATTTAATAACAAATGAGACCTTCACTTTATCAATATGTTGCTCACACATCCTGTATTCCTTCCTTTAAAAGCTCACAAAATTTGTATTTTCGTCGCTGAATCTTCTACGTCCTCTTCCTTTCCAGAAAAAATCAGCATCAATGGCTTCCCCTTATGTATTAATTTGCTTATGTGTTTGTTAATTGTTAATCAAATGTATTTAATTTGTTCAAAATAGCTAGTAATTCATAGTAATCATTTACAGAAGTACCGATAAAGAGATCGAGTTATGTTCAAGGTCCATTTGGATGCCATATGAAATAGTCCATGTTTTAGATGTCCTGGTTAAGCATTGAGTGATTTATTAATGAATGATATTATGAAGAGTTGACTTAGATAAAAAGTTCATTTCATTATTCCATAGGATATTTGAGTTGTATACATTGTATATGAAATGAAGAAGATGAAGGGTTACCTGGTAATGGTTATTGTTGATGGTGGTAGGAGGTATCTCATGGAACTAGTCGATTGGCCATTAACAGAAAGAAAAAAGATGATAAAGCTTGAGGTGGGGGTCGGGGTTTGTGTGTGTTTGTGATGCAAGAGGACCATTGATTTTAAATTTCAGACTAAGTAACGGTTGTACATTTATGTTGTATGTCAAAAAATTTTAATAAGTAAGCTTTTTATATGGATGTTCATGGGGTACAAAAGTTTAAAAGACCTTCTACCACCATCTCTGGATTCTACTTCCCAACCACCATTACATTTCCATGGAACTACAAGGTTTGATTAAATTTTTTCTGTTATTTCTTCTTGCCTTCCTTAAGAAAATATGGTGTTTGTCTTCCTTATGGATAATGTGTTCTTTGTCATCATTATGGTTTTATTTCTCCGAGTAAAGATTGTGACCTGAGTTGATTGTGTTTTCTGAAGGTTGTATATCAATTATCAATGTCCCTATTCTCAATGTGTGTGCATAACCTCAAAAATTAAGGTTTTCCTTTATACCACTTCGTCCATTCTAATTTTATCTAACTTTTCTCTTAGTAGGTTGTTCTTAAAACAAGAACAAATTTTTTATATTTGGAGACTATTTAACCTTGAACTTACCATTTTACTCATAATTGCATATCTTTATAGCTATAAAAATTTCATGACATGTGTAAGATGGAATGTCTAAAGATAGTTTTGATATAGGTTCAGAATCATTTTTCTTTTTCAAATTTCTTTTCCAGTGAAATGTTGCCACGTAAAATAAAAAAATGAGTAGTTCTGAATTTTCTTTTCGTATTTACTAGTACACTGTGTACAACAATAAGCATCCCCTTGACAAGTTTCAGAAAATACTAGTGCACAATGACTGAGGAAAAGCAACAACTTCTTAGAATTCAAATAGGGTTGGGAACCCTTTACAAAGGGTTTCTAGCTGCTCGACCGGAGAGAAGAAATTCTCGCGAATAGACATAAGACTTCAACTCATCATATAAACTCTTGTGTACGAAAAGCCTTGGATCTTCTCTTTGATTTTAATATTCATTAATATTTCTATGATCTTTAATTTACATATTCACATTCTCTGTACAAAATATTAGGTTTGGACTAAACCATAGTTCAAAAATTCTATCCACCTCAAAAAGGAAGTTCTACTAATTAGAATTGTTGATATTATATATGTCTTTAGTTATTTTCATTTTTTGAAGTAAATATATTATTGTTTAAATTATTCAGCCCGTGTGTTCTCATACCTGTCTAGATAAATATTCTAACGTTTTGAACTGCAGGGTTTGCAAGAAAAGATCAAGTTTGTTCCAATTGATCTTCAGAACAGGTCTAATTGGTACAAGGAAAAAGTTTACCCCACAAATAATGTAATTTCCACAATACCAACATTCATTTTAGCTTTCCAAATTCAATTGTATTTTAAAATCTTGTGCTAGGACTTTGATAGAGGAATTTTGCCTCGTTTTGAATTGTATAAAAACTCCTGAAGAAAATGTCCTTGAATCTTTGGTAAAGGGATTTCTCTTCCTCTTTGTATTCAATGAATATTGACGAAGCTAGTGCATAAATGTTCTAGCCTTTTTTTTTGCATATGATTGAAGCAAGTGAATATTTAATTCTTTGGGAAAGCATGGATATCATTTACGCGAATGGTTATTTATATTTTCTACTCTTCACAGGTGCCGTCCCTAGTGCACAACAACAAAGTGACAGGAGATAGTTTGGATTTGGTTAGATATGTTGATTGTAACTTTGAAGGACCATTACTCAATAGTGATGTAAGCTTTGAGTTTCATTATGGTCTTTTAGTGTAGGAAATTTGTATGAAGTAAATTTATAATAAAAAATATTGGCAAACTAATGCAGGATCACGAAAAGCGAAAATTTGTTGAAGAATTAATAGCTTATAGTGACACTACATTTATCCCAGTATTGTACAAATCATTCGCAAAAGATACAAGGACAGTGGATGTTGAGATTTGAGATTCTTTTTATTGAAACTCATTATGTTTTGTTTGTTAAATGTTTCTTATGTAAGTTGATAGTATTCACACTTGTACCAGGTGCACAATTTGATTACCTAGAAAAAGCTTTCCACAAATTTGATGATGGACCATTCTTCCTCGGTCAATAAAGCAAGGTCACTACTATCTTTCTTTTTTCATTTACTCTACGATGGTTTTCCATGTGAGATGGTAGAATTGGCAAAAAATATAGTCAAAAATTAGTACAAAGTAGTGTTGGTGTACTTTTTGCATAGAATTTCAAACATCATAGATAGGTTTTGCTGATATGAAAACTATGTTGGCTAAGTTGACAAAACATATGCTCCATGTATCCAAACGTTCCATATATTTATGCCACAGGGGTTTAACTATGCCATCACTAACCGGGAGGCCTAAGCTAACCAAAGTTGTTTAAGGTATGACTTATATTTGATTTGGTGAGTAAAGTATGATTAATTTTTTTATATTATATAAGAAATTATATTATTCTTAAGAGTAATTTAGTTGTATTAGATGTTCTATCATAGAATGTTCATCACAATAGAAAAGGGTCCATCACTTTCCCTTGGAAAGCATAGAGACTAGTGCTTGTTAAAATTACATTTGTTTCTTTTGGTGAGAGCGTAAACTTCAAGACTAGTTGCTTGGTTCATTTTTCATGTACAGTTCATGTGATTTATAATAAAGGTAAGCCTTGTAACAACAATAAAGTTGTCTTTGTGTTACTAGTAAGTCTTGAGTTGCGATGCAGCGATTGACATTTTTTTAAAAGTCCCATCAACATAACATGTTAAATATATCAAGTTCAAACTGTGGAATCAACCACTGATATTTGTGTTAGGGTAGACTACATACAGTACACCCCTTTTTTCTGCTATATTATCCTAATTCTGCAGCGTGAAAGTGGCATGCTTCCTGCATCATTGTTCTATTTTAATTGTGCTGAATTAATCATCTCATAGGGAATGAACAATCTTCATGGATACAAGCAAACAAAAGTATTGGAAAATGACAAAATGGTCGGGTACTACAAGAACCGCTTTCTGCCGTTACACACTTCGCAAACAATAAATACATTTTTTTAGGTTTGAGAACCGCTTATATAGCTACTTACTTTTCACTATATATGCGTTATATTTTTTTTACAAAAAGCTTGAAACTTCAAATATGCAGTGTCAATATCAGGTGAAAGTTACAGGGCTAGTAATTTTGTATCAAATATGTTAGGGAGTTCTATATTAATATGCATCAGCAATAAATGTTCTCTATGTTTTTTTTATTGTTAGTGTTTGGAATTGTATATTTCTTCTAGAACCTAGAGAGACTTGTACATTTATTTTATTATAGATATAACAGTCATATGGTGAATTTAATTTCTATAAAAATGGTGTTTTAATTTTTTTTTTAATTATTTAATATTCAAGTACTCAAACAAGTAGCAGGTCAACATGCTAGTTTAAGAACTTTGAGGATGTTTTGGAAAATTTTGGTGGTTCTTTCATTTTAGTTTGTTTATTTTATTTTTTAGTCTTTTTTATATTTAAAAAATAATTCATAAAAAGATTGTTATATAAGAGTAAAAATTGTTTAATAATATAAGACTCCGACTCCATATCTTTAAAAAATATACGGCCTCATCTTCTAAAAAGAAGTAACTGGTGGAGCTTTGGGAGTGACTCTCACTCAATATAAAGTTCCTTGGAGAGCATGAGAACTTACCAAAGCTTAAAGATCCACTGCTACAACGATGAAAAGATATGCCTATAGAGGATCCCCTGTTTATGGCCTCGTGATGTATGATATCACAAAAATTGTTACCAACATAAGATGCAAACAATTTGTATAATCTTTGTAATCTAATCCGATGAAAATCCCATCTTTATCATCTTTCGCAAAAAGTTCCACTCCACTTTATCATAAGCTTTGCTAATATCCATTTTCAAAGTAAAAAATATTGTATATCCATGTTTTTTACGTTTTAAATTGTCACGCCCAAGCTATACCCGGAAGCAGACACGGAGCTTAGAACCACAAGTGATCTCAAGATAACGTTTCTGGCATGATCATGATCATACTACAGATAATAAACTAATGCGGAAGCTAAATCATATCTTATATTGAAAAGATGGGAAATACTCATATGCTATAATTGATATATATGAAAATTGATGAGTTTAACACAATGAAAATACTAAATCAATACTAAGTTGAATCTAACTATGTTTAAAATAAGGCTCTACACTAGATTAGAAATATTGGGCCAAGCCCTAGCTAAATCTAGCAAAAAAATTAAACAAAATGACTAAATACTAAAATGAAACTCATAACTGTTGTCCTCGTTGAATGACGACTAACCACTGAATCTGTTGAACTAAAGAAATACAAAGCTAGGGTTCTTAAAATCATGCGATTATTTGAGTTATAACATGATAATTTGATTTGGAACAAATATTTAATAAATTCATGAAGTTATATCAAGGTTATAGAAACCATAGGTTTAATCATGATAAGAGAATCAAGAGTCTGACTTAAAACTTGGAACCCATTGGGTGAAAGGAACCCACTTGTGAAATTAAACATACCTGGTGATGATATCCATGGAACTTAGGTTTCGCTGTTGGAACTGCTGCAACTTGTTGTGTTCTTGAACTAGGGTTCTTGAGTTTTTTCTCCTTTCTTGCTTCTAATTTTCTGAGTTTTGATTAAATCATTTGACATAGATATGTTTTTATTATGTTTCTACGCTTAAGCTCACTAAAATCTGATTATTTAGGGTCAAAACGACGTAACTTAAGATTTAAACAAAGTGGGAAAAGACCAAAAGACCCCTGGATAAGTTGATATCGGACCAAACGACGGCCACAACTGATGGTCCGTCGGCTGGCCGATGCCTCGTCGTTTGATCCGTCGAGTGGACCTATTCGACAGACCTTTACTAAAATGGGCATAACTTGTTACTCAGAGATTTGATTTTAGCAAGGTCAGTGGCCATGAAAAGATAATTCAATTATCTATCTGTGCATAGGTCATGAAACATTTAATTCATTTTGTTAAGAGTTATGACCATTTGAAGTTGACCCAAATGCATTCCCTCTTAACTGTCTGGAAATTTTCCATCTATGACCAGGCCTACGGTCCGTAGGTCCACCTACGGACCATGCTGGTTATTGGTAGCTCTTGTAAGAGATTGGATGAGGGGGTATCGATCGTTGTCATGGACTACGAAGAATCTTTTAACCTACAGACAGTTTTTTCGTCCGTCGTCAAATACTAAACCAATTTTTCTGGGCTGAATTTTTTTAGAGTTTTTTATCCCATTGACGGTTGTGCAGGACGGACCGTGGGTCAGGATACGGTCCATCGATGCTACCATTTTTTGCACCTGCAGATTATTTTCGGTAAAACTGGTTTTTAGTCTTTTTGGCTACGAGGTGTTACATTATCTACCACTTGGGAACATTCGTCCTCGAATGAAGACTAAACTAGCTAAAATAGAGGTAGAGAACTACAAATCCTACTAATAAACAGTGAGAACTTAGTTTCTGATTGATTTGAGTTCCGATAACATGCAAATACGCTAAAAATCAAAGTACAAACTTAGGGATCATGATTCTAAGACTAAATTCACGCAGCAATGACTGGAAAACTGAAGAGGAACTATTACCTCAAGCCTGAGTTGAATCGGAAGGAAAGAAGTGAGGATACTAGGCTTTCATTGCTGCTTCTGCTTTCGAAGTAGCTCCCTCTACGGACTAACTCCTTCATAAAACCTTGACTGAAGAAACTTTTTTGTTTCTCAACCTTCTAACCTGACGGTCAAGAATTTGAACTGGTACATCCTCATAAGAAAGACTATCTTTCACCGCAACACTCTCCAATGGCACTATACAGGCTGGATCACCCACACACTTATTCAAAAGTGAGATGTGGAAGACCGGATGCACTACTGCTAATTCTGCTAGCAACTCTAACTCACATGCCACCTTGCCAACCCTTTTCAGATCTTGTAAGGTCCTACATGTCTAGGACTTAGCTTCCCTTTATTTCCAAATCTTAGCATCCCATTTGTAGGTGAGACCTTTCGAAAAACTAAATCATAAACTTGGAACTCTAGTTACCTTCTCTTTACATCTGCATAAGATTTCTGACGACTTTGGGCTATCCTAAGTCTACCTCTAATTAGTTGCACTTTCTGCATAGCATAAATGACTGAATCTGGCCCTATCAAAGTTGTTTCACCTTCTTCAAACCAACCAACAGGAGATCTACATCTACATCTATATAAAGACTCATAAGGGGCCATCTGAATGGTGGAATGTTAGATATTATTGTAGGCAAACTCAATAAGAGGAAGGTGGTCATGCCAACTACCTTTGAAATCGATCACACAAGCTCTCAACATATCCTCTAATGTCTGAATGGTACGATCTGCCTGCCCATCCGTCAGTGGATGAAATGATGTACTAAGGTTAACTTGAGTACCAAGACCATTCTAAAATAACTTCTAGAAATTAGAGGTAAACTGAGGACCTCTATCTGAGAAAATAGACAAAGGAACCCCATGTAACCTTAAAATCTCATTAATGTAAAGCCTTTCATAGTCTTCTGCCGAATATGTAGTCTTGACCCCCAAGAAGCGAGAAGACTTAGTCATCCTATCAACTATCACCCAAATGTAGTCATGCTGTCTGCGAGTACGCGGGATCGTGTGATGAAGTCCATATTAACCACATACCACTTCCAAGTAGGAATATCGATCTGTTGAGTCATACCCCATGGTTTCTGATTTTCTACCTTGACTTTCTAGCAATTGGGGCACATACTCACAAAGTCTTCTATATCCCTCTTCATGTCAGTCCACCAATAGACTTCCCGCAGATCATAGTACATCTTAGTAGAACGTGTAAGAATAGAATACCTAGAGTTATGGGCTTCTGCAAGAATATGTTGTCTCAACTCGCCCACATCCAGAACACACAATCAACTCTGGTAGCGAAGTACACCATCTCCCCCTTAGGAGAAGACATCCACTCTGTGATTGTGGACTGCACCCTTAACTTCAAGCAAGATTGGATCAGTGTCTTGCTTTTCCTTAACCTCCACAACTAAAGACGATTCTACCCAATTCTGAACTGTTACACCATTGTTTGATTGCTCATAAGGCGAACTCCGAAGCGAGCAAGCCTGTGAACATCCTTCACTTGATCCTTCATTTCTTCCTCAACATGGGCTACACTAGCCATAGATAATCTACTAATAGAATCGGCTACTACATTTGTGTTACCGAGATGATAATGCATACTCATATCATAATCCCTAAGGAACTCAAGCCATCTCCTCTGGCGAAGATTCAACTCTTTCTGGGTGAATACATACTGAAGGATCTTATGATCGGTGAACACATCTACATGGAAACCATACAATTAGTATCTCCATATCTTGAGAGCAAACACCATTGCTGCAAGCTCAAGGTCATGAGTTGGATGGTTCTTCTCATGCATCTTTAGTTGTCTAGACGCATAATCTATCAACTTACCTCGATGCATCAACACATAACAAATTCCAACTCAGGATGCATCGCAATTGATCACATAACCATCTGAACCCTCTTATAGAGTCAAGACAGGAGTTGTAGTCAATCTAGTTTTAAATTCTGCAAAGTTTTTCCCACAATCATCTAATCAATAAAACTTGACCATCTTCTGAGTAAACCTAGTTAATGGTGAGGATATGGATGAAAATCCTTCCACAAATGTTTTGTAATAACCTGCTAGATCTAAGAAACTACTGATATATGTAGCAGAGGTAGGTCTGGGCAACTGTTTCACTGCTTCTATCTTCTGCAAATTCACTCGGATCCCTTCACTAGATACAATGTGACCAGGAAAAGCAATAGATTATAACAAGAACTAACATTTACTAAACATAGCGAATAATTGGCATCGTTGAGAGTCTTCAAAACAACTCTCAAGTGACTTACATGTTATTCCTAACTCCTATGGTAAATGAGGATATCATTAATAAAGACGATAACGAACAAGTCCAAGTACTATTTCAAAATTCTATTAATCAAATCCATGAAAGTTGCAATAGTATTAGTCAGTCCAAATGACATAACTATAAATTCATAATGACCAAACCAAGTTTTGAAGGATGTTTTTGGAATGTCACTATCTCTTACTCTAAGCTGATAATAACCCGATCTGAGGTCTATCTTTGAGAAATGGCTAGCACCCTGAAGTTGGTCAAATAACTCATAAATCCTGGGGATGGGATACTTATTCCTTATAGTGACCTTGTTAAACTGTCTATATTCAATGTACATTCTAAGAGAACCATCTTTCTTCCTTACGAAAAATACTGGTGCACCCCATGGTGAAATACTAGGTCTGATAAAGCCCTTATGTAGAAGGTCTTTCAACTTCTCTTTCAATTCCATAAGCTCTCTGGAGCCATTATATAAGGAGGAATAGGAATAGGCTTGATATGTGGAAGGAGATCAATTCAAAATTCGATTTCCTTTCAGGAGGGACTCCGGGAAGATCTTCTTGAAACACTTCTTGAAATTCACAAACTACTGGAACTGACTCAAGAATTGGGATTTCAAGGCTAAAATCCTTAACCTGAACTACATGATAGAGATAACCCTTAGTGATCATCTTTCTGACATTACAGTAAGAAATAAATCGACCCATAGGCCCTAAGCTACTATCCTTCTATTCTAAGATTGGTTCATTAGGAAACTGAAAACGAACAATCCTAGTTTTACAAACCACTGTAGCATAAAATGAGTGTAACCAATCCGTGCCTATAATGGCATTAAAGTCTACCATTTCTCGATCTGCTTAGGTGACTTTCTGAGAGACTGTGATAGGGCAATTTATGTATACCCGTCTATCTATAACTGGGACATCGACTGGAGTAGAGACTGAGAAAGGTTCTGAGAGAGTTTCTGGACTGACATTGTATTGGACTTCTATGTAAGGGGTTACAAAAGAAAGAGTATCCCCTGGATCTAATAATGCATAAACATCAGAGTCAAACACACTTAACATACTAGTGACTACCTCAGGAGAACCTTTCTGATCATGGCGAGCCTGAAGAGCGTACAACCTGTTCTGGCGCTGACCACCACATGTACCTGATGAGTTACCCTACTGAGTTGGGCAACATGCTGGTGCTGTTGATGATGTAGACTGAGCTCTACCATTTCCACCTACTTGACCTTGTCTAGAAGGACAATCCCTCAACCTTTGACCAGACTGACCGCACCCAAAACATCCCTCTTTTCCTGCAAGACACTCGCCCGGATGGTTCTTACCTCACTTAGGGCAAGTGTAGTAAGTCTTGGTGCCTAAAACACTTCTCTGATATTTAGATCCTGGTGCTCTACCCTTCTGTCCATACCTGTTCTTGAAGGATGAAACACTAGATGATGAAGGAGTTGGAGCGGAAAACTTCTGTTGACCCTCTGAGTGATTTACACCACCCGGCTGAGAATAGTCATAGTTCCCAGTCCTAGCCTTCTTATTTTCCTTAGCCTTTCCCTAAGATTATCACCCTCAACCTGCTGAGCATGAGTCAAAGCCTTGAGATGTTCATATCTCCAAGTAACATCATATTTTTGCACTCAGTTTTCATCAAATCTGACACTTTATCGAAAAAGTTATTCATCTAAGCCCTGGAGTCAGCAACCATGTGAGGAGCATACTTAGAGAGTTGGTTAAACTTGAGTCCATACTCTTGTACTGTCATGTTACCCTACCTTATGTTCATGAATTCCTGAGCATTTGCCTCTCTCAACTCTTTTGGGAAAAAACCTGTCGAGAAAACTCTCACTAAATCAATCCCAAGCGATAGGAGTTGCATCTGCACCCCTATTCTCCTTCCACTAAGTGTACCAGATATGAGTAACATCCTCCAACTTGTATGATTCTAACTAAACCCGATCTTTCCAAGTGACTTTCATTACCTATAATATCTTCTTAATCTCATCCAAGAAATTATGAGGATCTTCATTATCTTGTGATCCTAAGGACTCAAGAGGATTCATCCTAAAAAAGTCACAAACTTTGGCTGCAACTAATGGGTCATTTCTATTAGTAGGAACTAGAACCTGGTGATTGTTTTCATACTCTGAGACAAAATCTGAATTGGCATTCTAAAACTCTGCAGTTTAACTTCCTTATCTGGTACTAGAGGAACTGCATTAGCATTGCGTTCATTAGCATTTTATTCCTAAGCCCTACAAGAAGGCATGATCTTAAGCGCACAATGTCAAGTTAGAATGGAATTTGATCATAACATAAGCACGAAAAGACTAAGAAGAAAGTGAAGTTTTTCCTAAAACACTTCATATACTCCCACTCATTAGATGTATTGCACTTCACACCGATGAAAAGGACTATACTTAGTGCTGCTTTTCAGATATCCTTGGACTCTTGATCCTAGTGCTCTGATATCAAGTTTTGTCACGCTCCAGCTATCCTCGCGACGTGGACACGAAACTTAGAACCACAAGTGATCCCAAGATAACCCTGCTAGCATGATCATGATAATACTAAAGACAATAAACTGATGCAGAAGATAAATCATAACTTATAATGAAAAGATGTGGAATACCCATATGCTAAAACTAATATATATGAAAACTGATGAGTTTAATACAGTTAAAATATTAACTCAATATTAAGCTGATTATAACTATGTCCAAAAAAAAGCCTCTAAACTAGTCTAGTAATATTGGGACAAGCCCCAGCTAAATCTTGAAAAACTGAAACTAAATGACTAAAGACTAAAATGAACTTATAACTGTTGTCCTCAGAGAATGAGGACTCACCTATGAATCTGCTTAACCATTTATCGAAAATCGATATATGCGTGATCTGGATGTTGAGAACGTGAAGCTACATCACGAGAAGATGAGGTGCATATATGCGTCAGTACTTGAAAGGTACTGAGCATGTAGGATAGAGTAAAGCTGAAATAAAACATATCTGAAGAAGCATAAAAAGCAAGTATAATAATCCGACATGATAAACTGAATTTTGAGCTAACTGGATGCAATGACCGATTTATAAAATGCTAAAACTGAAAAACTAAATGTATTGATAAATGGTCAAGCAAAGAATCTGATTGATCTCTGGGAGCTACTACTAACCAATAATAAAATCACATGAGCTTAATGTGGAGTCCGATGTATTCGCCCCATCAAGAGGAACCAATATACCCTGCCAAAGGTATAAAGGCATGCTGGTGTGATCACTAAACTGAATGCCCACGTAGAGGACTTACAACCTACTTGGCTACTAGTTCTGGGACTATTTTAGTACGTTCAACCCTAGTCCAACTGGGTATTATTCTACTCCCATGGATTTATATAGTTAACTTATTATTTCCAAATTTTCTGTAAATACTAGATATCTCAAAACTGAACATGCAAACGGAGAATGCAATAATTAATCTTGTAATTAATCATTTATAACTGAGACATGTATATATGAAGTAATAAAAATATCTGACCTAGCATGTGTAATTAAAGATCAAAAGAAGTAGAAAGTAAGGGTTCTAAAATTCATGCTATAATTTGAGTAATAACATGATAATGTGATTTGGAACATATATTTAATAAATTCATGAAGTTCTATCAAAGTTCTAGAAAATCCTAAATTTAATCATTATAAGAGAATCAAGAATCTAACTGAAAACTTGGAACCCATTGGGTGAAAGGAACCCACTAGTAAAATCCAACGTACCAGGTGATGAAATCCACGAAAAAATACTTAGGTTTTGGGACTAGAACTGCTGCAACTTGTTGTGTTCTTGAACTAGGATTCTTGAGCTTTTTCTCCTTTCTTGATTCTAATTTTCTAAGTTTTGATTTAACAATTTGACTTAAATATGTTTTAATTATATTTCAGGGATTAAACTGACTAACATTTGATTATTTAGGGTCAAAATAACGTAACTTAAGGTTTAAACAAACTGGGAAAAGACCAAAAGACATCTGTATAAGTTGTTGTCTGACCAAATGACGGCCAAGAATGGCGGTTCATCATTTGACCGACGCCCCGTCGTTGTGTCCGTCGACTGGGCCTTTTATACAGACCTTTACTAAAATGGGCATAACATTTTACTCGAAGGTTTGATTTTATCAAGGTCGGTGGCTATGGAAAGAAAATTAATTATCTATCTGTGGGTACGTCATGGGATACCTAATTAATTTTGTTGTAAGAGTTAAGACCATATGCAGTTGACCCAACTAAATTTCCCCTTAACTGTCTAAAATTTTCCACATGGTAAGACCTTCAGACCATAGTTCCACATATGGACCGTGCTGGCCACCCATAGCTCTTGTCAGAGAGTGGGTGAAGGGAGTATTGATCGACGGTCATGGTACGGACCATCGTCTGACCTATGGAATATAAGTCCATCCGTCGTCCAAGACTTAATCAATTTTTCTGGGCTGAAATTTTTGGGAGTTTCTGATCCCAACGACGGTTGTGCAGGATAGACCGTGGGTCAGGCTGCGGTCCATCGATGCCACCGTTGTTGCACCTGCAGAACTTTTTTAAAGTTTATTTTTGGTCTGTTTTGGCTACGAGGTGTTACATAAATGGTGATTGAACTCAAAAGCGATAATGACATTCTCAAGAATAAATCTTCCAGGAATAAATACATTATGGTCTTTAGAAACACAATTCTCCAAGAAAAATTTCTTACGATTTGCTAACATCTTGCCAACTATATGATGAGTAATAATACATAAAGAAATCGGTCTTAGATCATAAGCGAACTCATGTTTTTTTTTTTTCAATTAAAATATTTTTTGTGAAAATTATTTCATGTGATGACTCCATTGTTATTGACAAAAGTAAGTATCACATTCATCACATCTTTAACAATTATAGCCCAAAAACTCTGATAAAAACTCGAATTCATCCCATATGGACTTGATGCCTTATCTGAATGCATTGAAATTACAAATTCTTTTACCTTATCAATAGTGAAAAGTCGATTCAAGGATGCATTTCTATATGCTGTAATTTTCACCTAAATCCTATCAAGAATTTGGTTCATGTATCCTTACTCAAGCGTGTAATAATGATTCAAAAAAGTTACAGATCATGCCTTCCAAAACACCATTCCAATCATTAATATCTCTTGTATTAATATTAGCAAAGTCAAGATAATAAAAGATGAAAAGAAAATAAAAGAAATATCCAAGTTCTCATAACTCATTGTGTGTCCTTAAGAAATTTGATCCTCTCAAGCCCCCGAGGATGTATATTAATTTCTTGCAAGATAAAATGGATTAAAGATTAAAGGAGTAGTGGAACCTCAAACTTCAATAATTTGAACAAACTCAAAATGACAGCAATAGATCACATACACGGACACGATCGGTTGATTTCTTTTTATTAGAAATGTATTCAGGATAAAGTAAGAATTAAATTCAAGAATATGCGAGAAAGTCATTCTATTTATAGTCAACAAAGGTTTATGGTCACAACCCCTTGGAAAAGGTACAACATTTCATTTAGATCACAAGCCTTTCCGAGAGTCACAACCCTTTATTTTCTATTCACGCCATTCAAGCACATGTATCTCCCACGTGAATAGGGAGTGATTACATCTGGATAAGTAAGGATTTATTGCATCTACATAAATGGGGATTACTTTAAACTTCACATTCTAAAAATATATCAGATATACTCGATCAATCGATATATTTGATATCTTTGTGTCACGACCCAAAACCGAGCCGCGACTGGCACCCACATTTACCCTCCTATGTGAGCGAACCAAACAATCTAACCTTTAACATTTTAATACAATATCAACAAAAGTAATGCGGAAGACTTAAACTCATTAATAAAACAACTCAAAACTATTATTATTATCCCCAAAATCTGGAAGTCATCATCACAAGAAACTCTATCTCAAATTGCTAAACTAAAACTGACTAAGAATCTAAAACAAATACTAGCTAGTCCATGCCGAAAGTTCAAGGCATCAAGACTTGAAGAAGAAGACCCAGTCCAAGCTAGACGCATTAGCTCACCCTGTGGTGAAGACTGGCTAGATCTACTGTTGAGTTGAAGTTGACGGAACGTGTGCTGCATTACACAAATAAACAAGAGGAAAACAATAAAGTAGGGGGTCAGTACAACCACACGTACTGAGTAGATATCATCGGCCAACTCAAAATAGAAGATAATATATAGCAAGTAATATTATAAATCAACTATAAACTCAACATGTAGCAACAACAAGTATTATAATCGTCAACAAATACCATCAAGTTCATCCATGAGGGCTCAAGCCTCAATACCATACTCATTTGGGAAATTAAGTTCATCATGTTGAGTATATTAACATCTTTCAAGATTCATTTTCTTTCTTCTCTTGTGTCGGTACGTGACACTCCGATCCCCTACCACTATGTGTCGGTACGTGACACTCCGATCCCCTATATGTGTCGGAACGTGACACTCGATCCCCTATATGTGTCGGAACGTGACACTCCGATCCCCTATATGTGTCGGAACGTGACACTCCGATCCCCTATATGTGTCGGTACATGACACTCCGATCCCCTATATCTACGTGTCGGTTCGTGACACCTCCCACTAATACTATGTGTTGGAACGTGACACTCCGATCCACTAATACTATGTGTCGGTACGTGACACTCCGATCCACTAATACTATGTGTCGGAATGTGACACTCCGGTCCACTAAATTCATTCTATCCGTTCATCAAGCCTTCTCTATACCAAGGCATCATCAATCCCATTACTTAATTCATCAAGCCCTCTTTCTTTATAATTAAGGAAAAATAGTCAAAAACGACCCTTAAAACGTTTGGAGGAATCCATTCTGACTGGGATCTGCGTGACCTGTGACGGGCCGTCGTGCCTGCGACGGTCCGTCACACCGGTCGTCGCAGCCTCCCCAAATTTCAGGTGAACTGTGACGGCCCGTCACCCCTGTGACGGCCCGTCACCCTGTGACGGTCCGTCCTGCACCTCCGTCATGACGGTCAGAAACTCGTTTCTTGTACCAAATTCTCAAAAGTTGAAGTGTTTTGCAACGGAAACTCACGACGGTTCATCGTGGATGTGACGGCACGTCCTGCAGGTCCGTCACAATTTACAGAGAGTCGATTTTCAGTACCCAATTTCAGAATTCTAAGTATGCTGACACGCTGCACCCTCGACGGGCCGTCGTGCCTGTGACGGTCCGTCGCAGTGCCCGTAGTCTTGGCCAGTTTTTCCAGAATTAAAAATCTGCTGCTCAAAACTACTAAACAGGTCGTTACAGTAGATACCAATTTACCCATCGTTCGTCCCCGAACGATCAAAGGAAGAAAAACAATGGCGAAAAGGAGTACCTGAATCTGTAAACAGATGTGGATATTTTTCTTGCATATCTGCCTCCTTCTCCCAAGTAGCTTCTTCAACCGGTCGATTCTTCCATTGAACTTTGATGGATGCAATCTCTCTCGACCTCAACTTGCGAACTTCTCTATATAATATAGCAACCGGTTCCTCTTCATAAGTCAAGTTCTCATCCAACAAAACTGAATCCCAACGGATGATGTAGTTTCCATCTCCATGGTATCTTTTTAACATGGACACATGAAATACCGGATGCACTCCGGACAGCCCTGAGGCAAGGCTAGTTCATAAGCCACCTCCCCTATTCGCTTAAGCACTTCAAATGGTCCAATGTACCTTGGACTTAACTTACCCCTTTTTCCGAACCGCATCACCTCACCCTTTCATGGGTGAAACCTTCAACAAGACTTGTTCACCTTCCATGAACTCCAAGTCTCTAACCTTCCGGTCTGCATACTCCTTTTGTCTACTTTGCGCCGCCAGAAGCTTTTCTTGAATAGCTTTCACCTTCTCCAGAGAATCTCTCAACAGATCAGTCCCCCAAGGTCTACTTCAAAGGCATCAAACCAACCAATGGGAGACCTACACCTCCTCCTACATACAATGCTTCAATGGAGCCATGTCAGTACTGGAGTGATAGCTATTATTGTATGAAAACTCTGCCAAAGGTAAGAAGCTATCCCAATTGCCACCAAACTCTATCACACATGCACAAGCATATCCTCCAACACTTGAATCGTTCGCTCAGACTGACCATCGGTCTGAGGGTAAATGCAGTGCTAAGGTCCAACCTAGTACCTAATTCAGCATGTAATGTCCTCCAAAACTTAGAAGTAAACTGTGTACCTCTATCTGATATGATGGAGAGTGGAACTCCATGCAACCGAACGATCTCTGAGATGTAGATCTTGGCTAACTTCTCTGCATTGTAGGTTACCTTGACAGGAATGAAATGAGCAGACTTAGTTAACCTATCGACAATCACCCAAATGGAGTCATACATACCCAAGGTCTTTGGAAGACCAACCACAAAGTCCATTGCGATTCTCTCCTACTTCCATTCAGGAATGGGCATTCTCTCAAGTGTTCCTCCGGGCCTTTGGTGTTCATACTTTACTTGTTGACAATTTGGACATTTGGCAACAAACTCAACAATATCTCGCTTCATTCTACTCACCAGAAGTGTTGCTTTAGGTCGCGATACATCTGGTTGCACCAGGATGTATCGAATATCCGGAACTATGAGCCTCTGTCAGAATAGTGGTGATCAAATTCATCGATGGCGGGTACACATACCCTTCCCTTAATCTTCATAACACCTTCCCCATCGATTATTGCTTCCTTAGCCTCTCCTTGCAACACTTTGTCTTCTAATATCGCCTTAGTTTCTCATCATCAAACTGTTTTCCCTTGATCTGTCAAGGAGGAAGATCTTGCCTCTACACAAGCTAACAATCCCTCCATTCTCATTTATTTCTAACCTCATAAGGTCATTAGCCAAAATCTGCACTTCTCTACCAATAGGCGTCTAGAAGCTTGCAAATGAGCTAAACTTCCCATGCTTCCAGCCTTTCTACTCAAGGCATCTGCCACAAAAATTGCTTTTCCCGGATGATCCAAGATAGTGAGTCGTAGTCCTTCAGTAGCTCCATCCATCTCCTCTGTCTCAGTTCAAGTCTTTCTGAGTGAATACATACTGTAGGCTACGATGGTCCGTGTAGACTTCACACTTAACCCCATACAATTAATGCCTCCATTGCTTCAATGCAAACACTACCCCGGCCAATTCCAAGTCATGAGTTGGATAGTTACGTTCATGCACTTTTAATTGTCTTGAAGCATAAGCAATCACGTTTCTCTTCTCTTGCATTAGCACTGCACCCAAACCCGTATAGATGCATCACATAGACGATGAAGTTCTTACCCTCTATTGGCAAAGTAAGAATTGGTGCGGTAGTCAACAAGGTCTTAAAGCTTCTGAAAGCTTTCCTCACATTC